>CM049861.1:22948111-24148111 GCA_027422415.1 Schizothorax lantsangensis | reverse complement strand
TGCATTATTATTTGAATGAATGCGACCACAGCTGATTCACTTCATGCTCAACAGGCAGCTCACCGCTTGAAGGATGGTCAGCGGAGACCATGTCAACTAGATGAGCCCCAGAGACAGATCCCCTCCGAAGACCTCCTCACCTAGATGGCCATCGGTACAAGACCACGGGAACCAGATGAGTCCTCTGCACAATCTGACTTTGTTGCAACCTAGAATTAAACTGCTGGTTTCGTCTCTCCAGAGGAGAACGGCAAACTGTTTTGACACACTATTTCCCTGTTTAATACTGTAAAGCTGCTTTGACACAATCTGCATTGTAAAAAGTGCTATATAAATAATGGTGACTTGACTTGACTTGACTTTCCATACGATGAGAGTGAGCAAGGGCAGGAAGAGGAGCTTATTTGGAACTTTGAATACATATAGATATGTTTACATATGTAAATGTATAACCTATCTTAACCTAACATGCTGCACAGCGGGACCTCAAAAGAGGTGCTTGCAGGAACCTTCTGAACTAAAATGATAAATGGGACACCCTATGGTCTTGTGGACTTAACGGACATGCGGACAAGTCCACAAGTGCACATGAAAGCTGTGTCCCAATTCAGAGGCTGCATCCTTGAAGGATGAAGTTGTGAAGGTTGCACCGAGCGTTGTTAAATGGGACTCTCTAGGGGGGTTGTTTTAGTTGCCTATCAACTGTGACAGCTACCGTTGACAATCAGCAGTATAGGAAGTTATATTCAACTGTCTGAAAACAAAACAGGGTTCACAGCCTGTCTAAATACTATATGTTGTTCACCTTTGTCCATTTCTGTACATAATAAAGAGTATAAACAATATAAAATTGTGTATTAGTAACATACATACAGTGTTACCATTTGAACTTAACTGCTTTATTTTTTATTTTTACTTTCTATCATTAGATATTCAAGTAAGTTGAAACCCAATACTTACATTTAAAAGTGTAATCCAGCAATTTCACTCAAAATATCCTGTCGTCATCTGTGCACAATGAATTCTGGGGCAAACTAGGCTGTGAAGGATCCATCTGTAGTATCCTTCATTGCCCGGGAAACGAAGCCGCGATTTTAAGGCTGCATTTGAAGGAGTCATTGGTGTTTGGTGATGAGTTTTTGGCTCAAGGTCTGCATTTATAGTCACACCAGAGGTGTTAAACTGGGATTAGGACTTGGTTTTATGCAGACCAGTCAAGTTCTTCCACACTGACTCAATCAATAATTTTCTTTTTGAACCTTGCCTTATGCACAGAGGCATTGTCATGTTAGAATAGAAAAGGGTCCTGTCCAAACTGTTGCTATAATATTAGAAGCACACAATTTCCTAGAATATCATTATATGCTTTAACATTAAGATTTGTACTCATAGAAATTACTAAAGTAGTCAAACCTGTTCATTAGAAGGGGGCGACTCAATACTTTTGGCAATATATTGTATGTTGTGTCTATATACACACTATTTTTAAATCAATAGTTTTACATTTAGCAGTTTTATATTTGCAGTAAACTTTCAAACAACTGAAGAATGGCTTGCTAGTTGTCTCTGTGTATTAATCCAAGCTTTTAACATGAATAATAAAAAAAAAAAAATGAATTACATCAACTGCATTACATGATGGTGATCAATGGCAGATCCCAGTAGGAAAAAAGGCTGTTCTGAAGAAAAGATGGAGGAAAAATAGCTAAGCACAGAGAGGAAAAAAAAAACTTGTTTAAAAGATTGAAAGGTTTTGGACAAGAGCCCTGGCTTTGCAAACACATGTGTAATTGTTTTGTCAATCACTGTTTCCACGAATGGCTCTTGTTTGACCCACATTTCCAATGTTTTTGTTGTCCGTATGTGGAAAAGCTGGAAGTAGAGTTTGACACGATTTCTTTATAGACCATTAAAATTTTTATATAAACCACGTAGACCATTTAAAAAAAACTTTAATGCAAATATCTCAAATTAGTCTTAAGTACGATCTTGCATTTTCAAAATGGGTTTGGCTCTATTTCAGTTAGTGGTACTCTCCAGCTGTCCTGAGCCAATTAGTTTACCTTTGTAAAGTGAATCCATGCCGTCTCACTCACGTGCTTGTAAGATCACACGTGAGACAGGACTGACCCCTTTCTGAAAGTTTTCAGTTGGGCTTTCTTCAACTAGTGAGCCACACGATTCAGCACTGGATGTCTTTGGTAACAGTGATGCACGTGAGATGTTATGATCATATGATACTTACTTTATAATCACTAACAATCAGTAAGATATTCATTGTTCTCTACCTCATCCTGACAGTGTCATTTGCACACAACACTTTCTGTGCCTTGGTATCTTATCTTATTTTTTTATTTATTTTTTTGAGATTGCTGCTACATGTCAACCATATACAACCTGTTTGCACATTCCTCTCTCGTACAGTCATGCTTATCTTAATATTTAATTCTACAGCATACTGTCATGCACATTCTTTTATATTTTGTTCTTTACATCTTATTGTTTATTCATTTTATTTTATGTATACTTCCCTTATGTTGTATTCTACAATATTTGCACTGTCCATGGAGCGGACCTGACTCACATTTCACTGCTGGTTATACACTCTCTGTATACTCGTGTATGTGACAAATAAAACTTGAAACTTGATATGAGTACAGACCTTTCCTGTAGCCTGAAGATGTTTTTTTCATGATAATGGACACGTCCAGGTCCTCTAAGGAAGACACAGCTTAAGGGTTTGGCCAAATCATGTTTGCACTTAAATAGTGATTTGCAAGGTTTCAATGAAGGTTAGATTTAGGGGTAGGGGTCGGGATATTAGCGTGACAAAACTGAGCTGCAGACAAAATTCATTCTACTTGAGGGAAAATCAATAGTCCTTAACCATTGTAAGTTAATATTGTTAAATATTTAAAACATTATAAATTTAAGTAACTTTTAGTTAGCATGTAATAGATGTTAATATTCAATAATATTCAATCCGCTATTCAATCTCAAATCTTTATGAACAATATTCATTATCATTCATACATGTTTGCAACAACCTTATAGATAGTTGTAATTATTTATTTTAAAAAATGTGATGTTTATAACAACTGATGTTTCATCAGTTATATGTTCAGTTGATATGATTTCAAATTCTATTCACTAACTCTTAAATTAATATTCATATTCAGTGTGCTATAGAATGTATTTGAAATGAAGTGAATAATAATATTAATAAGCAAGCATACAACACCAAGGCCAATCATCATCACAGATTAACAGGTAAACATAACATTTTAAAAGATGAAAATGACAGCATGTCCTAATAAACAGTACTTTAGAGAAAACTTTTAATCTGTTTTTCTGTGATTCACTAATTCAATATGTTCTTCATTCAAAATCCAAAACTATACATTAAAACATTGTCACAAAAACATCAGCTCTTTATCTTTGAAAACACCCAGCAATTTATCTTTAACTGACCTATGATTTCAATAATTACAACATCGTCTAGAAGAATACACAGTTGTTTATAATCATAAATGCCTGAAGGAATATCTTCACATGGTATGATTCTTCTATGATCCTTCAGACAATGTCAAATATGTTCCCCAAGTTCCTTTCCAAAACATTTTGTAATAAACATACAGCATGCACATCACTTTCCAAGGTCATTTAAAGTCACATTTTTAAGAATCATAGTGAAGAGTTAACTCCCCAACAGTTTGTTTGTCTCAAATAAACACATATAGACTATAGATTTTGGTGCAATATGGTTTACACAAACGTTATAACATATTTTTCCAAACCAAAACAACCCGTGACTTGTCATGTTGTCCTACATAACTTGATTTAATTCTTCATGACATACAGATGAAGTCACGTTTGGCTAAACTCAGCTGGACTGTGTTCACATTTTTATCAGCCTCTTTAAATTCTGTGGAATTCTGTGAACAATACTAATGCCAAATCACTGTTTCTGTCATTGACAGGCGAGGTGAATTTAATTCAAAAACATCCTTGCCTTAACCATTAAATTGACCCTCATTATTACAGAGATCTAGAAGGATGAAACTTCACACACAAAAAATGTTGCGTTGGCCTGTAGCTTTTGCGTGCATATTACAGAGTCCAAGACAGAGTCCTGGTCCAAGTCTCAGGTCTTGAACTTTGAGTGAACAAGTAATGAGATGTGAAGTTATATTGTTTAGGTTTAAGACAACAGAGCTAATACAAAAAGGCTAGATAACTGTGAAGAAATGAGAACTGCTTGAATTTGTGATATAATTGGTGTGATGCAAATGTAATTTGGCTACAATCATATCTATATAACACACATTTCATAGCAAAACATGTAAGGCCCAACCTCAAACCAGTGCTTAAAATTCACATTGAGTTGCCATGGTTTTAATGATGTCTCATGGGAGGGTTTACAGACAGGGCATGATGATTGGCTACTGAGGATGAAGAAAATAAAAATGAGTGATTACTCCTCCACATGTAACTTTTAGCTGTCCAAAATAAAGTACAAAAAGAAATGGCTTTTGGGTAAAAATCAAAACTATGAAATGAGCTCACGATCATGAACTTCTTACAAAATTATTTCCAGCATAAGCATAAATTGATTTTCAACATCAAAGGAAATTAGTATTTAATTAAGCAATATTACACAAGCAGTATAATTTGTTCAGTTATGTATTTTTTCACCAAAGAAAGTTGCTGCAAAAGAATTTGCATTTGACCAAGTATCATACGGACTGGAACAATACGTAAGTAGAACAGATCAACAGCAGTTCCCCAGTTACCCAAATGTACCACAGTTAACTTTTTTTATTGCATTTAACCAAAGTATATTTTTTTTAACTGAGTGCCGCAATAAACTATTATTATAGAATTTTCTAGGGCAGTGGTTCCCAATTCTGATGAAGACCACATCGCTGGGTCCGAAATCGCATACTGAGTAGGTATTTGACCGTTAAAAAAGTGTCACATGACTACATCTGCCATGTTGTTACTATCACGTGACGTACCAGCATCATTTGCGTCGCTTCACTGCCTCTCCTGTGGCCTCATAAGATAATAAAGTGCCCATCGAATTCACACTTCAGAATCTTGGCGGAAGTAGTAGGTCATCCGTGTACTTTTCGCCTTTCGGGATAATATTATACATTTTTATTATACATTATTTTCCTCCCAATTCTTTCTCCTGATCTAACCAAGACTGCACAAACTTTTGATGAAGATGGTCTAGAGTTAGGTTCCCAAACATTTTGGTTAGCCTAATATGCAAATTATTTACTTGAAGTACATCTGAGATTTTAAGTTAATATCTCAAAAATGTAACCACATGTTTCACAGTTCTCTGATTTTGGTCACATGACATGAAAGTAAACATAAAACACTTAAAGTGTTTTATTTTTGTTATTTTGTAGAGTTCCACATACAGTATACTGTATAGGGTTTATTATTATTACAAAAATTAAGATAGAAAAATATTACTTGTTTCCCCAAAATGCACATTAAACTTACTGCACATGCACAGTCCTTCATTCTGGTCCATTAATGTCCACCTTTTACTATCCATGCAATTCCTGATGGATAAAATCCAGTCCTGCTGTGCACAATTTTTTTTTTTTACAATATTTTCACTAATATAAAGTACCACATTAGGGCATGTTTCACATTGACCATAATTCACTGTTGAAATGTGGCATATAATCATTAGGTTTTTATTAGCATCTTAGTTGCACCTTCAAACAGCTTACGCTTTTTAACTTACATTATTGTTAATCAAATTCATGTGTGTAAAACAGAGAAACCTCTGTCAACGCACGGTTATCAGGATTAAAATCTGTCACATATGGACTGGGTGTAAACTGCCACAAAGCACATTGCCAAGAACATACTTTCCAAAAGCTGTTACACAATGCAGGCTAGTCCTAACCAGCTATTGCAACGTTGCTAAGAAATCATGTTTGTCAGCAGAAATATTATGCTGGATAGGTTAACACTCCCAATGTGATTAACTTCACATCCTCTTCAGCTGAAGGGAACTGGCTGCACAAAATGAAGATGACATTGTCTGTATAGCAGCTGTGTTATGTTGTATTGACTTCTTAATTAAATACAATGAAACCCCATTAAACAACTATGGTCAAATATTTTTCATATACTGTACTTTTCATGACCATTTACTTTTAAGTGTAAAATGTAATATCATTAGTGGTCACAATATACAGTGCTGTGAAAAGGTTTTTGCCCCCTTCCTGTTTTTTTATTTTTTGCGTATTTGTCACACTTGAGTGATTCAGATCATCAAACTAATTTTAATATTACACAAAGATAACCTGAGTAAATACAAAATGCAGTTTTGAAATAATGATTTCATTTATTAAGGGAAAAAAAGCTGTCCAAACCTACCTGGCACTACGTGAAAAAGTAATTGCCCCCCTAAATCTAATAACTGGTTGTAGCACCCTTTGCAGCAACAAGTGCAATCAAGCATTTGCGATAACTGGCAATGAGTCTTTCACATTGCTGTGGAGGAACTTTGGCCCACTCTTCTTTGCAGAATTGTTTTAATTCAGCCACATTGGAGCGTTTGCGAACATGACTGGACTGTTTAAGGTCATGCCACAGCATCTCAATCGGATTTAAGTCCGGACTTTGATTTGGCCACTCCAAAACCTTAATTTTGTTTTTCTTGAGCCATTCAGAGGTGGACTTGCTGGTGTGTTTGGGATCATTGTCCTGCTGCATAACCCAAGTGCGCTTGAGCTTGAGGTCACAAACGGACAGCCGGACATTCTCCTTCAGGATTTTCTGAATTCATGGTTCCATCAATTATGGCAAGTCGTCCAGGTCCTGAACCTGCAAAGCAGCCTCAGACAATCACACTACCACCACCATGTTTGACTGTTGGTATGATGATCTCTTTATGAAATGCTGTGTTGGTTTTATGCCAGATGTAACGGGACACACACCTTCCAAAAAGTTCAACTTTTGACACATCAGTCCACAGAATATTTGCCCAAAAATCTTGGGGATAATCAAGATATATTTTGGCAAATGTGAGACGAGCCTTTGTGTTCTTTTTGGTCAGTAGTGGCTTTTGCCAAGGAACTCTCTCATGTATGCCGTTTTTGCCCAGTCTCTTTCTTTTTGTTGAATCATGAACACTGAGCTAAATTGAGGCAAGTGAGGCCTGCAGGTCTTTAGATGTTGTTCTGGGTTCTTTTATGACCTCCTGGATGAGTTGTCATTGTGCTCTTGGAGTAATTTTGGTAGGCCGGCCACTCCTGGGAAGGTTCACCACTGTTCTTATTTTTCACCATTTGTGGATAATGGCTCTAATCATGGTTCGCTGGAGTCCCAAAGCCTTAGAAATGGCTTTATAACCCTTTCCAGACTGATACGTCAACTATTTTATTTCTCATCTGTTCTTGAATTTCTTTAGATTTGAAATGTTGTGTTGCTCTTTAAGCATGCTTTACTTTGTCAGACAGGTTCTATTTAAGTGATTTCTTGATTCAACAGGTCTGGCGGTAATCAGGTTTGGGTTTGGCTAGTGAAATGTAACTCAGCTTTCTAAAATAATGTGTTTAATCACAGTTCTTTCATGATTTAACAGGAGGGGGCAATTCATTTTTCAAGTAGGGCCAGGTAGGTTTAGACAGATTTTTTCCCTTAATAAATGAAATAAACATTTAAAAACTGCATTTTGTATTTACTTGCATTATCTTTGTGTAATATTAGAATTAGTTTGATGATCTGAATCGTTTAAGTGTGACAAATATGCAAAAAAAAAAAATTAAAAACAGTAAGGGGGCAAAAACCTTTTCAAGGCACTGTAGCTCAAATTGTGACATTAGATAGATAGATATATAGATAGATAAATAGATAGATTACTGCCTGACATTGTTTGTGAAAACTGAATAACCCAGAAAATGGATTTTGCACCATTTAAAATCAAATAAGTCATGCCAAAGACTAAATATCAAGGCAGGGGTTCCAGTTCACTGTGAAATGCCACCGAGCTGGAAAACGAATCTGTCTTTAGGAAGGACCCAGTAAATCTTTCTCTTTATACCTCCGGTCTATGAGTAGATGGTCACACTGGGAAATGTGAATGGAATAACAGGAAAGTTTCACTTTACGGGTCAACAGTGGACCTCTTGTTTTATAAGAGATAGCAGGCATCAGAAAACCCTAACAAGGCCTATAGGTATAGTGTACTGAAGAACATTGTGTGGTGGTGGATGGTGGTAATACAGTGATGGATGATCAACATCTAATGTGTTTCACCAGTTACTAGCATTGGTTCCTCTGTAAACATGTTTTCACTTTTATCATAACTTTAGTTACTTTTTTCCAAGAAAAATAATGTGACCTAGTTAAAGGCATCATTTCTGGAACTGGTGCATGGTTTCATAACCATTCTTGCCAAGATCCAAACAGTCTGCATTGGTTACATTTTTGTTTCAAACACAATAGTTCCCAAAATAGCCCATAATAACACAGTTACCGACTGTTTACTGGTAAAAAATAAACAAAAAAGAATCAGCAGACTCTAGGTCTAGGAAAACCTCAAAGCAGAACAATAAACCTGGGCGATCACTTTGGATAAAGAACTAATATGAAATGTTGGCACTGGAAGTAGTCCTTTAGACTTTTTCTAAAAGTTGCATATGTAATGAAGTGCCTTTCAAGAAAAAAATATATATATTTAGTAATATAATGTAATTCATGTACTTTTTGTTTTTTGATTACTATGATGGACTGCCAATCCATCCAAGGTATTTCCTTGCCCATGGCCCAGGACCAGGACCCTGGAAAACTGGGCTCCAGAATCCACACAAATAAAAGGATTTTTGATCAAATTAATGTGGGCTAATCCATTGATTTATTGTGCATACATGTGCATATGGCTTTCTGGTTACAATGCAATCGGTCTTACAACCTATAATCTTTTTTAACTCTGTAAGAAATGTCACAAATAGACTGTCTTACATCTCTCTTAAACAAAACAAATCTAGTACTTTTCTGAGTTAAATTAGTACAATGCATCTATGCTTTTTGTGCATTCATTGTCCTGTCTCACAGCAGCACTGAATTGGTAAAGACATTAGGATTGAGTTAGTTTTTTTTTTCCGAAAATGATGACCTACATTTTGGCCTTTTTAAGATACTCTCGTGTGTTTATTACTTCCTTAGAGTTATTGTTAAATTTGTGTGATCAATCCAAGCTCATTTTAACACACTTTCTGTAGTTTCTATTAATATTTCAGTTAGTCCATTGTGACCAAATGGAGTGACATGTGAGACAACTCAAATGAACAATGAGGGATGGTTGACAGAAACTGACCCCAGATTGAGACAGGCATAAAACACATGTCAAACACATTAGATATTGCAATCCAGTTGGGCCAAAGCCCGATTTACAACAGAGGAATATTAAAAAACCCTCAAAGTAAGCTCTCAGAAATGGAACTGGTTTGCAGAAAACCACATCCAAACAGCTCTCAGCAAATTAAGTGTCAAGAAACTGGAGAGAATTTGAGAAGGGTGAGGGGCAAAATGTGAGCATGTGGAAGCAATTACTGGTTGCAGGCGGGATCTGTTAGCTTTCTGCTTACTGGGTGCCTCCACGCTGCTGATCCACCAGCCAAGCCTGTTTCCACAATCAACCAACCCCATAATACTACCTCCTCAACTGACTACGAAACCCTCAGGAGCTTCATATAATGCTGCTTTCTCTATGCATCTCTGGTTGGGAGAGAAAAAAAAGTGTGAATCTTGATTCAACCTGTGACTCGTTTGCTGAGACCGAAGGGGAAATCCCACATGGAATTGTAATGTAGAGTGTGGAGAGCTGGATACTACATCTGGGAGGGGTCAGGAGGTTATTGATATTGTTAGACTGTGGGGACCGCTGGAAACGCATAAATAGCTGTAAGACACACAGTAATCTTGCAGTCTTCCTCTGAATGCCTGGGCACAGGTGACCTCCACTCAGCTTTTCTGCAGAAATCCTCATCTCTCTCTGCAAACCCTGTAAGTGCTTTCTTTAACTATATGTTTTATTCATGCTGCACAATGTTGAATGGCTTATGCTTAATTATGACCAATTCAAATCCTTTTTTTAGGGCATATGCATTTAAAGGTATTATTTTATACGGGTAAATACGCTACTACTGTGTATGCATACTAAAGTACTAATTCTATTTTGACTATAATGTCTAAATTAATTATCGCGCATGGTTCATGCAGTTGCATAATAATAATATAAATCAATGCAACAGTTTATTCTAGTATAGTGATTTAATTTTTATTTTTTTATAAAATACTATATTGAGTATCGCTTAACCAATTTCAACAAATTATGCAATTTCATTGTCAATGCCTCTTTTGCTGAATATTGCGTGTAAGTGTGCCTGGAAACACAGAGAGTGAATTTGGTAATCCTGACCTACATTCTTTCCTTCTTAGTCAGTGTATGACACAGTTATACCAAATCACTCATAGAGGAGCTTATGTAAAGTCTTTAATTCTCCTGTTTTACCATTGTCATATACAGAAGTTTAGTAAGGAAGGAGTGATTCAAAGCTTTCAAACCTGGTTATGGCATGCATCCACATGCCTGGTAAAACAGTTTATTGTTCCCACACAGAACCAGCATGGAAAAGATGACATCTTTGAAAGTGAACTGCTGGCTGCAGTGGCTTACCGTGACTCTAGCCCTGCTGAGTGGAGTCCCTGCAATGCCGGTCGACGTGGACCGCGTGTGCATGGCACCGTCCGCAGCCAAGTATAGACTGACGTTTACCGGCCAGTGGACTCAGACTGCCTTCCCCAAACACTACCCTCTGTACAGGCCGCCTGCTCAGTGGTCCCCCGTCATTGGTGAGTGGGCTGATCTTATAAGTAAGAACAGGGTAGTAGTAAACATTATTATTTAAAAATTGTTACATTTGCTACACCACTTTTTGTGTCTGTTCACCCAAACCTTTCACACTGTTCCTGTTGAGGGGGTTTGACCCAGATTAACCCCTCCGAAGAAAGTAAAAACAAAGGTTAGGTGATATAAGT
The DNA here is from genome assembly GCA_027422415.1 of Schizothorax lantsangensis. Taxonomy (NCBI): domain Eukaryota; kingdom Metazoa; phylum Chordata; class Actinopteri; order Cypriniformes; family Cyprinidae; genus Schizothorax; species Schizothorax lantsangensis. Next base: position 24,137,035 of record CM049861.1, on the reverse strand, counting down.
TTCATAAAGGTTCAAAAAGACGGTTTTCACAGTAATGCCATAGAAACATTGATTGATCATTGATCAGTATCTATTGCTTTCTTACATATTTTTGTACAGTATCACAAAAGTACAGTGAAACAGCAATGGTTGGCAGTGTTTTAGGGATGCCAAAATCTGGGTTGCTCAAGATAAGATTATGCCTTAAAACTTTCCTATAAAAAGGTAATTTCTTTAAAAAACAAAAAACAAAAAAAAACAACAACTGGCCCCTCACAAGCCACTGTATAATTCACACCTATGGGTCTGAGAAAGACAATGATGACAGTGCTTGAGTAGCATGCTATGCACTAAAGTAGAAGTACACATTGAAAACTATAATTTTCATTTTAGGAGTAACTCACAGCTCAGACTATCACATCTGGCAAAGGAACGAGTATGCCAGTAATGGGGTGAGAGAGTTCTCTGAGAGAGGAGAGGCTTGGACCCTGATAAAGGAAGTGGAGGCAGCTGGGGAACGGATCCAGAGCGTCTATGGTCTCTTCTCAGCACCAGCTGTGGTTGGAGGAACCGGCCAGGCAATCACAGAATTTGAGGTCTATGCAAGACACTCTTTAGTAAGTACACTGTGCACTGCAGTAGGTTAAAGCAAGGACAAGCCTGAGCGTTTCTTCAGCACCAAATGATGGCACTACATATGATGTAGTTTTTATGCATTTTATGCAACTGTATGACACTAAAAGTAATATAAAATTCAATTAGAACGGTTTTCGGTTAGCTGGTCGGGCTGAAACACCACCAGGCTGACCAGATAAACCAGCTAAACTCTTATTTGGCTTGGCTGGGATACAGGCTAGTCCATCTTTTTTTCCAGTTGTTTTTTAATAAAAACTACAGATGTTTTCAGTCAGAAGATGTGGACACTTCCATACTGTGTCCAAAGCATTCTTTTGGAACTCACTCTCTACATGCACATACTTCACTGGCCTCCCAGGCATTCCATATAAAATATTATAGAGAGAATTGTAAATAATAAAACTTTCCAAATGAAAATGAGCCAGCAGATCATACTAGCTAATGAGCAAGCTAAAACCACAGCGCAACCGAACACTAATGATCTTCTTGTTTTGCAGCTGTCCTTCATTGTCCGCCTTGTGCCAAGTCCTGACTGGTTTGTTGGAATAGACAGTCTAAACTTGTGTGAGGGTGATAACTGGATAGAAAACATAAGCCTAGATCTCTACCCCTACGATGCCGGCACAGACAGTGGTTTCACCTTCTCCTCACCAAACTTTGAGACCATTCCTCAAGACAAGATCACTCAGGTAATGTCTAAAAGTGGACAACCCTACAAGTCATATATATTTATAATATTTTCCATGAAACAATGCTTCTTAGACCACAATGAGCTGGTTTACTGGTCTTTTTTGGTTTAAGCTGCTTTCCCAGTCTGGCCAAGCTTGTGTTTAGCTGGGCAACCTGCTGGATTCCCAGCCTCACAAACTGAAAGGTTTTCAAAATCCATCTAAGGCCAACCTGACCAGACTTGGAGGCCAGAGGAGACCTGGGCTGCGTTTCCCAAAAGCATCGTAAGCCTAAGTTGATCGTAGCTCCATTGGTTTCAATGTGTCTACGATGTACTTAAGCTTACTATGCTTTTGGAAAACGCAGCCCAGGAAACAATCTTATGCAAGTTTAAGATGTATTTTTTTTCAGAAGAGTTATACCACTTTGGGAACCAGTCCCTGCTGAAAAAAAAAAAAAAAAAAACAGTTCAAGGTGGTTTGCTGGTTTAAGCTGGTTCAGTTTGTCAGTGGTCAAAACCCCTTCTAAAACAAACAAACAAACCTGACCACCTTTTTTCAGCAGGGATGGAGGTCTCGTTTCAAATCTTGTTACAGATACTGAATGTCTTCTCTCAACAGATAACTGCATCATTCCCAAGTCACCCTGCAAACTCCTTCTACTATCCCAGACTGAAGCATCTTCCCCCAATAGCCAAAGTCTCCCTAACAAAGATCAAGAACAACCAGATCTTCAGCTTACCCATTCAGCCGACCCAGTCCAATCAGATTCCAAGCGGGAATGAAATTGATGGGTCTCTCATAAGTAAGCATTAGAAATTGTTTGTAAAATGAATTGTGATGTGAATGTTGTAATGGTCTGGTATAGTCTCCTCATACAGAACTTATTCATGCAAAAAGACAGAGTTGACATACTTGCATTTGAATCTTAAATTCTGTTTTCGAGGGAAACATACAAATCCGTAGAGAGAACTTGTGGTGATTAAATTGTAGGCTGTAGAAAGGTTTATCCACTCCCATGGTAACCAACACAACAAACTGCAAACACGATAATGGAGGCCAACCCGTTTAAAAGTTTTCTGCCACTCAGCACTCAGGAAGAGTTTGTCATAGAAGTGAAATGTGTGCTTTGATTCCATCCTTCTGTTTTCCTACTTGTACATAAGTCTGTGATACATATCAGCCTTTTACAAGGTCAGGATTTCTGGAAAGCATCAGTGAATCAGGAGATCTCTCTAGGCAGGTTCAAGATGAGAAGCAATTATTTATGCAAAATTTAAAGGATTTACATTTGTTGTCTGAGCTTAATTTAAATTCAGAGCAAGTAGCCCTAAACATTGATTTCGCATAAAACATTAAATAAAATGCTAAATAAAAGTGATTCAGTTTAGGTAACTTTCCATTTATTTACGCTTCACAAAAAAATATAAATGCAATCTATATTTTACATCATAGTGTTTTTTGTTTTTTCATATTGTTAGCCAAAAACATTTTCATGGCAATTTTAATTAACGTTTTGGCAAATTGGTGGCAAACTCATATGAATTATTACAATTATGATTCGTACATACGCTTATATGGGTTGATCATGCTTCATGCTTGTATTTTTCTGCATTTTGTTTTCTTTTCTCAAATAGTACAAATTCAAACCAATTTGTCAAAAAACATAAACTAGTTATTTTTAATCTTGAGATTGAGTTGCTTAGCCTTATTAGCCCTATTCAAGGAATAGTGCATCAAAACATGAAAGTTTCAAGCGTGATTTTTTTGATGATTTTAATGTTTAATTTATGTAATTTTCAAAAATGTGAAAACTATTTCTTTAGCAAATACAATTATTTGTTCCCAGTAAGTTATTAGTACTAATCAGCATCTCTTTTTCTACAGATACCCCTCTGGACTGTGAGGTCTCAGTCTGGTCACCTTGGGGTCTTTGTAAGGGTCAGTGTGGTGAGAAAGGGGTAAAACACAGAACACGCTATATTCACATGCATCCTGCAAACAATGGGGCTGCCTGCCCACCCCTAGAGGAAAAGAAGCTCTGTATCCCTGACAACTGTGTGTGACTATAAAGAGGACCTACCATCCATACCTCATCCACAGGGAACAATCTACTGGTTAACAGCTTTAAAATGAGACATTATAAAGGGAATGACTTTGTTCTTTTAAACTATGATGTCGCGGGTGAGTTAACAAGCTTAAACATGGTAATGAACGGGCTAGGCAACATATCCCAAGTTAAAAAGTCTGAAGTTCCCAAAGCAAATTCTCAGTAAGTGTATCACAGTTGAGAGTGGAATATGAGGAACTACCGATTCTATACTTTCAATACAGCAATATTTGCTCTAATAGCAGGAGTTTATAGGCTGAGTTTGCTGTAAGTTTCACACACTGTCCTCATGCACTGTTCTTGGAGTCTGGTGCTCTCTGGTGGAAAAAACTCACCATTGATATTTTCAAGCTGGATCGTTGAGATAAACATCTTCAGTAAAAAACATGTTCCATCAGTGGATATCTGTACATTAATTGCAAAACTGTATATAAAATTGTACATACAAATAAATAAATCCTTCTGAATTCCTCTGAATTTGTCATTCTTGTGTGAAAAATTATTATACTTTCCTAAAAGATAATAATCTGTCCATCTATTTGGACATGTAAGTCATACTTAAATGTCTGAATATCAAGGATCAAATCAAATGATGCCAGATATTTTCTTATTTCACTATTCAAAGCCATTTTTTGCAATGTTTATTAATAAGCATTTCAGTCAATGAAGTCAGTTCTCAGGTTTACACAGATAACCACATTCTGATGTTGCTCATCACAATGATTATGGACATAAACTATGGACACAAAGTGTCACAAAACTTTTTGTCTTGATCCTCTTTTGAAATGTTCTTGTGAAATATTTGGCTCAAAAACTGTGATGCCTTTCTAATAAATGACATCTGGTTTGATATTTTGTTTTATAATGCACAGCATTTTCAACTGTGACTTGAGAATATTTTTGAGCCCCAAGTATACAGGCTGGACTGTCTTTAATTACTATATATTAAACTATACTGTATATCTTAATGAGGCAAGACAGGTAATAGATTGACTATTTCTATCAACATATTTAGGTCTCTCCCTAGACTTATCATGACTTTCTGTTTACCCTGTTTAAACATGACTCTACAAACAGCAGCTGCAGATTTCTCACACTAAACCTGCTGGGCACATACAGGTTTACTAGTGTCCTGTTATTGTTATTTGTAGCTTTCTTACCTTAAAAATGAACTGTTTTACAGCAATGAATATGAGGCTGACAGGCCTTCTGCTAGCCAGTTGTGTCATTTTGGCTCCGGCAATGTATTTTGATTTAGGGGAACAGGAGGAAAAGTGTATCATTGAGGAGATTCCAGAGGACACACTTGTGTCAGGTCAGTGAAGAATTGTACTGTTATACAATGTTATACATATTTGCTCTATTACACAATATGAATCAGTTCTGAATAGTTCCGGAACACTTTTCCTCATATGCTGATTACACTACCAGGTGATTTAATATTAAATTTGAAAATATAATCCTACTTTTAATATGTGTAGGACATTTATTGTTTACTTTTTGTTTGTGCTTTTGTTTGTATGCGGTCCAAACATCAAGATAAACTCTGGAGGCAAACTTCTTAGACAATTGGTGTGATACATTTGGCCTATTCCTATCAAGACAACAACAGCCTGTTAAACACATCAGGTCAGGCTTATATCTACTAAACTGATCAGAGATCTGACCAAAACAGTTCAATTTAATTTCAATTAACATAAGTATTATCATAAGTAAATAAAATATGTCGTAACATGGCATCTAGAATTAAAAAGGGACTGAAATATAATGGTTGTGGAACCTACATATCGTGGAGTAAAAGCCAGACCATAATTATTTCCTTCACAAAACTTGGATTAAATCACAACATGAGGGTGAGTAAATGATAACAGAAATTTCATTTTGTGGTGAATGATTCATTCAGTTTTGTGAGTCATGGAGTAAAGTACTGTAGTGCTCTGCACATACAAAGTAGCTACACTGGTCCTAGCGTACTGTAAAATTGTTGTAATAAGGACTATAGTATCACGTTTCTCCCTTCAGGTGTCTTTCTGCTAGAGTACTGGGATGAAAATATGAAGGCCAATATCCCACACCTTGGTTTGACTGTGACTGTGAGAGACCCTAACCATGCGGTCTGAAGCATTCAACTCTTCATGCATAAATGAGAATTATATAATAAACTCTTAACTGTTACCACCTGCAACAATTCCTCTGATACACTCTGTCATATGCAGGTGGTTTTATTAAAACGCTTTGGGAGATATGGAAAATTCACCTTTGCATCCCATGCTTCGGGTCAACATTTCTTGTGCATGCAGTCCAATTCAACAAGGTTCTCTGTGTTCGCTGGAGATCGTCTGGTGAGTTGTGAAATGCTATGGCCTCATATAGTATATTGAATTTAACATGCTTAAAATGTCAGCTAGTCGTGCTCTTACTTTTCTATTTATGTACAGAAAGTGCATTTAGATGTCCAGATGGGCGAGCATACCATTGATCCTAATGCTGCAAAGACAAAAGACACCATCAAAGCAATGGAGTACAACTTGCAACATCTCATTGACCAGATGCGTTACATTAGCAGGCAGCAAAATTTCCAAAGGGTAGGCAAACACAGGCAGGGCGGCCTGACAACACAATGTAACCATATTAATTGCTTGCCAGGATCAGAATAAGAACCAGACCAAGTGTCATCTGTCCACATTTTCCAAGGTGTATTTACTCTCTGGTGATTATGTGCAATTTGTATCTGTTTATTTTACTGCAACCAGGAACGTGAGGAGAAGTTTCGCCAAATGAGTGAGGAAACAAATGGAAACGTTTTGTGGTGGGCCATTATTCAGACATCAATACTCCTCTCTGTTGGAATCTGGCAAATGAAAAACCTCAAAAACTTTCTCATTGAAAAGAAGTTGGTTTAGCTTTATGAAATGACTAATTGTGCATTTAGATAACTGTAACATTGTTTGAAGCATTTTGATAAATGTGTAAGTCTAAATGACCTCATCTGAGCACAATACCCTGCAATGAGCATGTGATTTTAATAAATTCAACTGATTTTAATAAATTCATAATATAGCCTTATTAAATAGGCCTACCTACTGATTTTATTATTATTATTTGTGTGTGTGTGTGTGTTTCTTTGATTTATTCCACTCTAACAGTGTGTTTTACCTCGAATATGTGTGACCCTGAACCACAAAACCAGTCATAAGGGTCATTTAAAAATAAAAAAATAAATACATTATATGAAAGCTGAATAAATAAGCATTTCATTGATGTATGGTTTGTTAGGATAAGAAAATATTTGGCCGAGATACAACTATTTGAAAATCTGGAATCTGAAGGTGCAAAAAAATCAAAATATTGAGAAAATTGCGTTTAAATTTGTCCAAATAAAGTTCTTAGCAATGCATATTACTAATCAAAAATTAAGTTTTGATATATTTACAATAGGAAATTTACAAAATATCTTAATGGAACATGATCTTTACTTAATATCCTAATGATTTTTGGTATAAAAGAAAAATCGATAATTTTGACCTATACAATGTATTTGTGGCTATTGCTACAAATATACCTGTGCTACTTATGACTGGTTTTGTGGTCCAGGCCAGGGTAACAGTTATTTAAAAAAAATCTACATATTTAATTTAGTTTCCACCAAAATATCAAGCCCTCCCTTACGAAAATTAACTATGTTTTTTACTACAATTAAAACCAAAATAAAAACATGGTTACTATAGTTAAACCATGGTAAGCACAAATTGACCATGGTAACCATAATTTAACCATGGCATTTGTAGTAAAACTATGGTTATATATCAATGCGCCAAAAAAAAAATGGTTAGGCCTACTATAATAAAACCATGGTTAATTTTCGTAAGGGCTTTAATTACGACAATTATTAATAATACAATAAAACTATCAACACCGCCATCAAAAAAGAAGATACAGTAACAGAAATATAAATTATGTTTATTTGATTGTTTTAACAATAAATGTTTAATTCATTATGATTTACAATAGTCGTAGTATTTTGGCGGAAACTACGGTCAGCATTGTTTTTTGTTTGTTTGTTTTTTTTGTGTGTTTTTTTTTTAGGAGTGCGCGATTACGTCACTGTGACGTCGTCGTTTCAAAAAGCGTCAGAAAACCTGCTAATCTGTTATATGATAACTAGTAAACGTACAATTTAGTGTACACGCGACTGATATAAATTTGGATAGCGTGCAAAAAAGTTACAGGTATGTGTTTTATTCTAGAGATTTAGTGACCACAGCACCTTTGGGAAACTTTCGTGAAGTCCTCAGGGACATTTTATACATTATTTTGTATAGTTGGCTCAAACGCTATACATCCACCTTTATTTTTTACCCCCGTTTGATGTACATTTAATCAATTTGTCTTTTTTTCATATTTTAAATCAATCATTCTTCCCTCAGAAGTGAGAAAAAAGTGTATTTTAAACTGAATAAACTAAGCACTCGAGATGATAACGTACTAGATCGCTTTGCTATGAAATAACATGTGTGACCCTAGCAACACATAGGCTGTGTCTCAAAACCGTGTAAGCAGTCTACCTAGATTTTACTGGCATACTGGCATACAGTAAAGTTACATGGTGATAGCAGCAGTTTTGGCATTAAATTCAGCTCTACAGTAATCTTAGACATGTAAGTTATAGCGCCTATTACCTGAAAGGCTATGTAACGTTAGGTAGACAGTTCACTTGTAGGAGTTTTAGCACACAGCTTAAATGATGTTGTTGTACATAAACAGAATAATGTCTCACTGGATTTGCTGTAACTCGTGCTTCGTGTCACCTGGTCCTGAGCGTCAGCTGGCTGTCACAAACTGCGGTCACATCATCTGTAATGTTTGCTTTCAGAGAGGTAGCACACTCAACTAACATTATATATAATATATAACATGATTATTTACATTATATTTATATATAATATTATATACAATTATAATTATTATTAATATTATATATGACATTAGAATTTTAACATTAACATTTTACAATATTTAAATGATATATATTCAGACTTCAAAATGGTATAATGGTGCTGGCTTTACATAATAATGAGAACATCAATTAAATGTGTGAATATACTGCCCTCTGCTGGAATTAATATAGTTTTATAGAGGGTGTATTCGTTTTCCCCTTTAGGAAAGCAGGGTGTATGCCTCATTTGCAAAGCAACGTGTCAGATCTCCCCACTGTCTGATAAAGTAAGATACAAGAGATTTGTTGTGATGAAGATTCATTTTAATGAGCTGTGCCACTAATCTGTGTATTGTTCTCATAGAGTAGCTCAGAGGTGCAAGAGCTTTTCTCAGATATCAGTGCAGTTGCAGTCAAGTACTTCTCAGAGATAAGCAAGGTAATCCTATAAATAAAATGAGTAGATTGCAGCTATGTTAATCATGAATTTAAAGCATTGTCACATTTATTATGCTTTGCAGGTTTTACAATTCCAGGCCAGACACCAGAAAAGATTACTGGCCCACTATCAGCAGAAGGTGAGAGCATCTTGTCCTTAACATGACTATCTCTGATACTTGGATATGGTAGATGTGGATGCTGCTAATATGGCTTAATTAATCCAAATCAAATTAATGTAAAATAAAACAGATTGAGAGAATGAAGGAGGATGGACTGAAAATGCAACAAGAGATGCAGAAGATGTCCAAGTATGTATGAGTACTGCATTAGTGCAGCCATTTCTATTGTTTTTTGCCTTATTTCTATTGTTTTCTGTTTTTTGCAGAAAAATTTCAGAACAGAATGCTTACATATCCAAGTTAGAGATGACTGTTCAAAATCAAAGGTATGCCAATATGATCTATGATAATATAGATAATATTGCTTTATATCAAATTAAAATATACCTTCATATCAAAATGAAAACACATTTCTGTGAACTGGTAAAAAAAATATTACTCTCATTAAATACAAAACCTTAATGGCAGTCTAGTTCCAGTCTTTAGAATATGAGGAAATTAAATGTGTCCAGTGCAATTTTAACTTGTCCTTATTCTTGATTGTTTTTAAAGGCTTTAAAGTAGCAATTCACCCAAAGATAATAATAATAATAATAATAATAAAAAAAATCTACTGAAAAGTGACTCACCATCAAGCCATTCCAGATGTAGATGAGTTTTTTCTTCATCAGAACAGATTTGGAGAAATTTAGTTTTACTGTACAACACTTGCTCACGGCATATGTAATACTAAATTAATCCAAATATGTTCTGATGAACAAACAATCTCATCTACATGTTGGATGGATTGAGAATAAGTACATTTTCAGCTAATTTTCATTTTTGGTTGAACTATTTCTTTAATACTTTTATTCAGAGAGGATGCATTAAATCGATCAATAACGATAGTAAAGACATTTATAACATCTTAACAAAAGATTTCTACTTCAAATAAATGCTGTTGTTATGAACTTTCTATTCATCATAGAATCCTGAAAAATATTAAGCAACACAACCGTTTTCAACTGTGATAAGAAAAGTTTCTTGAGCAGCAAAATATCATATGAGTTCTGAAGGATCATATGACACTGAAGACTGGAGCTTTACAGAGGAATAAATTACATTTTAAAATATATTTTTAAATATATTAAAAGGCTGCAAATGCTTTTTATATCCATTGTAAATGGGGCATGTATTCTTCTAAGACAACATGTGATACCGCATGGATGTAAGAACAGGATCTGAAGAAGAGAACATTGTAAACATGTACTTTATTAATGTAACACGTCATTGAAATAATTCCAGTTCAAGACTGGCATTACAGTCCAACCGGGATTTACAGTCAGCAAGTCAGATACAAGGTGCGTTTTAGCTTGCTTGTTTTTAGATGAACAGATTGTTCAGACTGTTACAGTTTTGTAAGCAGTTAATTATACTTTAGCCCTAGTAACTATGAAATAGGTCCATTTTGTGAGTTATTATACCATTCCAAAGTGCTGCTTCTCTGTTTATTTCAGCTTCTCCAGTGACAAAAATTCCCTATTCTTCCCCACTCTCGATGTCACGATCCTTTTCCTCTGCTAGCCTGTGAGTAAATGATCAGCTTTCATCTCTAAAGAAGGTTTAAACTAAGTTGTAGTGTGTAAGTAAACATTTAGAACAACTTGTAAAAAGTCCTTTAGTTTCACATTTCACATGGTTTCATAATTTGTTATTTTTATATTTGATTCAGTAACACTAAACTGTTTCATAATCAACTGTACAGAACAAAACTGACGTGATAGAGAAATTTACACCTTATTTGATTACATTCCAGCTGACTTTGTTTGATGGTTTCTCTGAAAAATCATTAACATCCCATGGAATGTCTATGAAATATTATCTGCCATGTCTGTTTTCTCAGAATAGTCTGTGCTTTAATCACTGAATGACTTGATTGTGATTGTGATTGTAACGTTTGTTTGGTTGTTCTTTCTTTCCCAGAATTGATAGTATAGAAATCAACAGCAGGGGGCACTCTCACAAAGTAAACTCCATTTATTTTTCTGTATACTGTCATTTACTATAGAGGATAGACAGCCCTGTTGTGATTATACTTCTGTTTTCCATCTAGCCGGAAGTCCTGAGTAGAATTTGTCTCAGAAGTTCACCGAAGGACTGCCGCATAGGTTTGTCAGTGCAAAATCATTGCTGGTTTTGGTTTTCTGTCACCTGAACTGCACTGTTACGGATATTCTGGGCCAATGCTGATAAGTAACAGCTTGTTGTGGTCAACACAAAAACCAATGCTTTCACTATTATATCACTATACTATACTTATCACTATTATATACATTTGATCCTTTCCAAGAAGAATTATTAGCTGATTAATTAAAAACTACTAACTTGACACAAATAGTCTTTAAAAAAGACTGTTCAATACATATAGCAATCAAACCTAGTATTATTATTTAACAAAACATTTTCATTAACTGAAATAAAAATAAAACTGAAACCTTTGTAAAATACATTTTCATCATCCAAAAAGTAATAAGCTAAAAAATAATAATTGCAACAAATTATTTTAGTCTTTGATACATGGTATATTATAATAACATATTATAAAACCATAAATTAAAGTTTAATGCAGGCCTTTACATTCAGCCTGCATTAAACTTCAAAAGATGGCACTAGACTGCTGAGAAATAAAAACTAAAATACTCAATTTAAAGTACTAAAACTAAACAAAAAGAAAATAAATGGAAACTAGTAAATTAAAAAATAAATAAATAAAATTAAACTAACAATGATATTGTGAAAACTGTAATAAAAAATCAATTTAATAATCAATCATAAGAGATTAAAACACACTAATTGGGTAATATTGTTTTAGACAGTTGGTTGGAAAGGTCTAAACTATATCGAACAAATTTCTCTACAGTGAGTATTTCTATATAAATGTACACTTGTGTTCAAATGACAACTGCTTGAAACAGAATGCAGGTGTCTCAAGTTGAACTACGTTTAACTCTTAAAATCTGAAGAAAAAAAATGTTTAAAACAACAACTGAAGATGTTTGTCTGAGGCATATTTATTTAGACCAACAATTACCAAAGAGAGTATTTGAGAACACATATTGTGTGAACAGTATCATATACAAATGTGTGTTTGTGCTGATCGTTTCATGCTAAATCACCGAGATATCAATAGTTCAGTCCATTTAATAAAAGGCTAAAACACTATATTTACAGATTTACAGACTTTCCCTTAAAAGCAATTGGGTTTGATCATACTAATTACATTTTCCCAAAGGCAAATATATCAGCCACCAATGTTTTTTTTTGTTTGTTTTTTTTGATTCCTCTAAATCAGGGGTCTCCAACCCTGCTCCTGGAGAGCTACCATCCTGCAGATTTCAGCTCCAACCCCAATCAAACACACCTGAACCAGCTAATCAAGGTGTTCAGGGCTACTTGATAATTACAGACAGGTGTGTTGCAGCAGGGTTGGAACTGAAGTCTGCAGGACGGTAGCTCTCCAGGAGCAGGGTTGGAGACCCCTGCTCTAAATAGAGTGGATAGTCCTTTTGACATGTCAAAGGCAGCACTCATTTCTCAATGATATCAACAATCCATTTATACAATCTCACTGTATACTTTGTTCTGCAATGAATGGTCTCCTTCATTTAGGTTCAGTTCTTCACAGAGCATCAAGTCAGAGCTCTTTGGGTAGCCATTCAACACCATTCAGCGCCACTGTCAGGTATTTCTTCCAATAAAGAATGACTCCACTGTCTTGTATCTTGGAATACTATTCTATCTTAGCATGGACACCCAGAGTAACAGGAGAAGTATCTCTTGCAGTAGGGAATTCTCCAGTGGTCTACGGGAGCCGGTGATGAATCCATCCCATAATGTGGCCTACCGCAGAGAGTCAGCATGGGAAACGCCTGTGTTCAAACTACCCTCGGCCTACAAATACGGCTCTGTGTCCTCTCTGGGACCCCCACCATGACATACACTCCAGTCCAAAAGCAATACAGATAATCACATCTCATAATATTTTTATATGTCACAAAGCTGTGCTATTTTTACCGGATACTTTTAGGCAAAAGGCATCAGGCCTATTAATGTAATCACTATCCAGGCCTGTAGTCAAGCAATGAACACACTGCAGCGCTGACCTGTAACTGACTCACTTATGATGCCGCAATGCATTAACGCGGCCTCTCAATGAACACTGAACATCTGTGCTCTTGTATGTAAATATAAATGTATTGTAGCAATTAATCACAGGCCCTCGTTGAACAGTTTGTGAGTGTGAATTTTAATATGCCATTTTGCGCATGACTCGCATTGTGTTAGCAGCATGTGCTTTTAATCACATCCAAAACGTTCTCTGCAGCGTGTTTCTCCTCTAACACACTGATGCCATTGTACTGAGGTGTTCAAACCTTGTTCGCATTGATTAAAATGATGCATCTGATAATGTGGCTTGAGTTTGTTTGGGGTATTTCTGTTGTTTCTTGTTTGTTATCTTGGTATCATCAAAGATGAAGTTGTGAGAGTCATCTAATCAAATCTTGGGTTCAACCAAACAAATCAGCTGGGGTTTGGAGGTGGGCTTTCTTTGGAAAATGTTTGTGTACATGTTTCTCACTGTACTAGATAAATATGAGCAAACAAGGACTAACTGAAGGCCTGCTTAAAACTTGCTGCTAATGCAGTAGGTCTTTAGGGTCAAAAGATCCTGCCACTATTTACAGTACAACATTGTGATCCTTAAAAGTCCCACCTTGAAGTTTATTAGATTTTTTAGTTTTAAGTGAGATTGTTAGAGGTTTATCTTCCAGCAGACAAAAATCATATTTTTAATCGTTAAAAATAAAACGCATGCTTTTTCAATGGGGCATCATTCATGTTGCACAAATGGAAGTTTAATAGTAAAGTTTTAGTCCTTACAACAATATAGATGGGTAGGTAGGTAGATAGATAGAAAACAAATATAAATGGCCTAAAATTAGGAAATATAAAACTAGACTAACACTTACTGAACTCATTTTAAAAATACGTAAGCCATATATTTTTGGCCATTTTTAAGTATGTTGAAATTTATATATATGAAGAGTTTATTTGCAAAAACAGATAACTTAGTTTTTCTTTATTTTAGGAAAATTATGTTATCATGTTTTTATTGTGTTAGCTGTATTTTATAGTAAAAAAAAAAAACGTGATTTTTGAGTTATCTGTCTTTGTAAATGAACTCTTCATATACAACTATTCAAATTGTTTTTGTCATATGTGAATAAAAAGGTCAATGGGGTCCAAAACAACAATGGAATGCACTGATTTTCATTGTTAAAAATAAATAAATAAATATTGTAAAATAAAACTTATTTTGTGTTCCACAGACAAAAGAAGATCATACAGGTTGAGTAAATGACAGAATTTTCATTTCTGGGTGAACGAAACCTTTAAATATTTGAACAAACCCTCAACTACAAGTTTAAACAATAGTAACAGTAATGCTTGACTTGGCAAACAGCACTAATGCTGGTCACTCCCCTGCTGGCCTCACAGCCAGGGTGTAGGCTAATCTAATGTAACATTTGGAAAACTAGCCATAATGCCCATAGAGGAGCAAGTAAATGAGGAATATTTACAGTCACAGTGCTCCTTACTGCTGCAGTCCCAGAGCTCTTATTACTTATGGAAAACCGCAAGAGCTAAATGAGTTCCAGCACCTTCAAATGTCAAACGCCTCCAGGTACTCCAAATATTTTATATTGTCTAAAAAACAATCCTAATAAATCTAGTGGCTGCATACAGTAGAGCTGATGAACACTTTAGCACTTAGTAAATCTGAAGAGCTGTGACAGCGTAAAGTGTGCAGTGAAAGAAGAGACGGTTATACCTTGAGGGCCTCGACTGATCAAAAGACAGCAGAGATTGTTCCACTGTCATATCTGCCATGTTACACAAGCTGCTGAGAAAGATGGCACAATTACATTGAGTACAGCTTCTTAAAAGTTTGTCTTTGATTCGTTTAGGAAGTGAATGTCTCAAGGGGACAGGATATTAAGATGACAAATGTTTTTTAAACCGCAATTGCAGGTGACTACGTGATTGCATAGTTTCATCATATTTAAACCAACAGTTACATAGTTTCTTATTCTAAATGTATAAATTCTGTTTTTAATGCAAATGTCCCTATTGTTCCTACTTAAGTTTGACAAGTAGGGGTTGGGTGCATGGTGTATATGGTGCATACATTAAATGGAAAATGTTCTAGTGATTTGCTGTGCACTATGCATCACTTCATATTACACTTCTTCTCACTCTACCTTTAATAGTCTGTGTTTCCTCTGGTCATTCTGCTAACAGCACATCTGGTTGCCGTTTTCTCCTGATGTGGTGGTGTACTTTCATATGGGGTACTGTGAGTGAGCGTGTGTGTGTTTACAATAATCACTTCCCACAATTACTACAACTAAAGGAAAAAAAAACTTGTTGGAGGCAGTTAAGTTTCCAGGCTGCTCACCTCTTTGGAATGCAAAACCCAGATGAAGCCGTACCGGTGAGCACAGGCCCTTCAACAGTTTGATAAAGTCAAAAGTAATGAAGATGGAACTGAATTAGGCTTGCCTCACTTATTAAAGTGGCATGTTTGGATTCAGAAGGGGGAGCTTAAGGTCCCGTGTGTATGAAGTACAGTATGACTGTTTTAATAGGTTCATCTGAGACATTGGCACACACACACACCTGGAACTCATTAGCCATCCATATGCAGAGAAACAGGATTTCACAAGGGCTCACCTCTCCCCAACTCTGGGACTGAAACTGCAGAATTTCAACAACTACAGTTGTACACAGCTAATATAGCACTAAATCTGGGCTAGTCGATGTTCAAGGTGACTGGAATGGTGGTGGTTTTGTGCGTTTCATTGCATCACCGCAAATCAAGCAGTGGTTGGGCATAAAGTTTCAAATGGCTAACTATAGCTTGATGAAATGGCTGTAATTGAATGCCTGGTTACATATGTTTGCCTTATGAACTTTGTTAAAGCAGTGGTATGATTGAACAGTGGCTTAACTGTGTTGTACAGGCGTCGAGGATGCATTATGCGCTTCATTAAAAGACATGCAGTTGTGTAATTTCACCATTAGGAGTTGACAGTGAATTTGAAGGACATTATGGAAAAGACTCCAGACTACTATATGCTACGCATACTATTTTTGCAGTACTACTGTGCAGATTATGTGAATGTTTGGTGAATAGTTGGATGATATGCTGCATTTAGCACAATGTGCAGTGTCTTGTTGTGTGGCACACTGCATCCCAAAATGTGCTCACATGTGCTCAACATTTCTTTTCCAGTGTGACAACTGAACCAGAAGAATCTTTTACTTGACCTAGGCTTATTTTATCGTACTACCAAAAGATACTTGTATTACACAAAAGTGAGGTAAAAATGCTGAAAATTTTATATTTCTATATTTATTGTTATATACATTTTTGCATAATGTTTTTTTTTGCATACCATGTAGCAGGTAGTCTCTTGTTAAAAGAAGTAAATACTTTAACATCCTTTTAAAAAGAGCTTATTATATAATAATACACTTTATATTTGTATACTTTAAAACAGTATACTGAAATGCGAACTGAATGTCATGTTTTTGGACACTTAATTGCATGTTAATTGCAATTAAATGAAAATGTATTATAATTTAAATTCATATTAAACATACTATACATACATTCATACTAAGCAAGTCCTAAGTTCACCTTTATATGAAATTTCATAATTCTTGTGTTGTGTCCTTGAAATATGGTTAAAACATACTGCTGAATGTACTGAATTTTTTTTTTATATAACACAGTTAAAATTATAATCAAGAATCTGATTTTGAGTGTACTTTAAAGCATGACAAAAGAGTAGCCTATCAAAACGATTTTAAATATTTTAAGGGAACACTTTTAATTTGATGTTATTACAAGGCGACTTTTTAAAAGTATTTTAAAAATGAAACTGTCATCCGGTAACCACAGAAGAAATAACATCATCATGGCAGTATGTTAGCAAACACGACACTCAAGCACCACATCAAAGACACCGACACATGCAATGAATCACCAGACTGACACACAACATGGTAGCCACCAGCCAGAATAAAAGCAGTGACATCAGGCCCTAATTACAGTGTTATTCTAGCTGAAACACTCCGAAAATATGGACTTCATGTTTTACATTACAGAATTGGAATATGAATGGAAATGACAGTGATGTTGAGTTATTTGCACTGAGCCAGGGTAAACGGAGGGGAATATTTAGATGTAATGCATGTCAAGAGACAAATACATTACTAACAGGAACATTAAGAAACTATGTGTCAGACACCACTGAATCATTTAAACCCCTAAAGCTTGACACAAACACATGAAACCACATGACGAGCCTCATATTTCATACCACATAGTATAAACCAAATACTCCAGTTAGCTGACAGGTACATAATCAATCCATGAAAAGACACACTATATGACATTTTATATCCTCTTTGCACATCGGTGAACATCACTAAAAAACATACTACAGTATTACTAAGCTGTTTTAAATTATTTTGCATATGGTATTCGTCAAAGTACCTCAAGTACCTAATGCATCATTAAAACACCATGATATTTGGTTAAAACATAGTAATACATAGGAAGAGATTATTACAATACATTGTCTATCAATTATTTATATATTAATTAATTCAATAATTATATATTTATTTAATAAATAACTAATACTTTTTAAATAAATCAATGAAGATATTTTAATAAATAAATAATACTTCATAGCTTGTATTATTTTGATTAGATAGATAGATAGATAGATAGATAGATAGATAGATAGATAGATAGATAGATAGATAGATAGATAGATAGATAGATAGATAGATGATAGATAGATAGATAGATAGATAGATAGATAGATAGATAGATAGATAGATAGATAGATAGATAGATAGATAGATAGATAGATAGATAGATAGATAGATAGATAGATAGATAGATAGATAGATAGACAGATAAATAGATGATCTATATAGATATTAATTAGTATTAAATAAAAGTTGTTGATATTAATTGCAAACAGTTTTTTCATTTAACAGTTTGGTATCATTTGTATGTATTTATTATTATTTTAAATTACCCTTTATTCTTATATATTTAATTTTAATTTTAGTTGCATTTTTATTATTTTTGTCATGTATTTTTGTTATGTGCTTTTGTCATTTTTATTTTTTCATTAACAATAACAAAATTGATTAATAACTGATTATAAAAAAACTAATAATAATAATGATGATAATAATAATAGTAGTACAAAATAAGTGTATAATTAGAAGGTATCAATAACTTCAATAATTAGTAATTAATACATGTATTTACTTTATTAATAGTATTAGGTAGGCTATTAATTGATTATTAATATTTTAAAATAATAAATTGGGTAAAACTTTATTTTAAGGTGTCATAATACAGAGTAATTACCTAGTTAAGTACTTAGTAGTAGCCGTTGTACTTACATGAAACAAAATGCAAAATGCACCATGCAACTATTATGGAACAGCCTGTACTTACAGTCTGTAATTATGTACATGTAATAGGCAGCTACTGTTACACATACTTATGTAACCAAAAGATTGTTACATATGTGTTGCAGACTTTATACAATGTAACATTGTATTATGTACATATGTATTACATATGTGTAACAGTAGCTGCCTATTACATGTACATAATTACAAACTGTAAGTACAGGCTGTTCCATAACTTAGTTACATGGTAAGTACATTTTGTTTCATGTAAGTTCAACGGCTACTACTAAGTACTTAACTAGGTAATTACTCTGTATTATGGACACCTTAAAATAAAGTGTTACCATAAATTCTTCTCAGTGTATTGAGTTATCTATCTATACTCCTTATTTATTCTCTCTCTCTCTGTCTCTGTTAGGGATTTCATGCTTCATCCAGAACATGGCAGGTGATAGATGCATGTGAATGGGGAGCGATTATCATCACTCGGCCTGCCGTGATCTGCCCCGGCTGGTAATTCACCGTCTCGTGTGTTTCTTGAGTTTCCCAGTGCAACCGTTTCCAACAGTATGTCTGTTTTGTCAAGACATCCAGCTCTCTAAGAGGGGCGAGGTGCGAACAGACAGTATTGTACATGTGAAATGTGCCTGAACTCTGGGGCTTCAGAGGGATTTAAGGTAATTTCCTGTACCGGGTCCAGCGAGAGTGAAATTCAGCCCTCGGGTAGGCTGTCATTGTGTCACGCAGCCTGAGAAAAATATAAATCAGACTTCCTTTGTACAGCCCCAGGGTGTACAAATGAGTTGCGCTGCTTCAGTGAGATAAAGAAAACAGTTTGAGAGTTGGCATAAGTGATTGTCCAATGTTAAAACAGAGAGAGGCTTTGTGCTGTCAGCAGTAATGAATTGATTTATGTTCCACGCTTCTGACCCCAACATATTGAAACGCTTAGCCAAAGCAGGTATAATTTATTGATTTGTATTAGGCTAAGCTTTCCTGTAGCTCAAATGGTAGAGCATGGCGCTAGCAATGCCAAGATCATGGGTTCGATTCCCAGGGAAAGCAAGAGCTGATAAAATGTAAAACTGTTATTTGAATGCAATGTAAGTCGCTTTGGATAAAAGCGTCTGCTAAATGCATAAATTAAAAAAATAAAATAAAAAATGTAAGCTAAGTTAGCTAAGCTATTATTAGGCTAAGTTAAGCATCTTTTCAGAGTAAACACAGAAGCGATTTTCTTGTGAAGAATTCCTAAATTAAAGTTTGTTAAGGTGTCGACTACTTTAGCCTGAAACAACAACAAAGATGTCAACATTTAAAATTGACCTTGTTCCACACGACACAAACGTCAACGTTAGTTATCAACACAGTCATGAATCGGCCCCACATCATCAACTACTCATTCTCGCCACAGCTGTGATTAATGATATTGTAATTTTACAAGTGCGGACAATGCACGGTCACGACCTGCAGTCCTGTGAATAATTACAGGAAATAAGTTAAACGATGAGGATGCCCTTGGATGGTCGCATTTAATGCAAACAATGTGTAGCAACACCTGCCGAATGACAGCACTTCCTCTGCACTGAATCCTCTGGTTTCTTTCAAGGCGCTAAAGAGGGTTTTATCTGTGTGAATGGCTTTATGGAACTTCCTGTTTAATTGTCGACACGTTTCTCTCAAACGCCTCACCTTGGACGATAAGCATCTGTGTTATATTTCAGATGTCTGTTGTGGCTTCAGAGGTGGTCTGAAGGAAAAGATGGACAGGTAGGGGTTGGAAAAGCACTGCACTTGTGTGTTTTAACACACTTGCACAGATGTCCCACATGTGAACGGCTTTGATGACCCTGATTTCATCCCGGGCTTTCATTATGTCAGCGGGGCTGTAGAAAGATTCCTTTCCTCTAAGGCAGCTTGGCAGGATGTGTAAAGAAAGGCCGAAAGACAACACCGAGATTAAGCTGCTTTTGTCATGGTTCTGTGGCGGACTTTAAAGGCTTTGGCTCCGGTCCCATCTCACAGAAACTTTTTTTTTGTCCCTCCTCTCACTCTCTGCATCTTTTTCTTTTTGTGCGCAAGGTAAACATTTAAG
This sequence comes from Schizothorax lantsangensis, assembly GCA_027422415.1. Lineage (NCBI taxonomy): Eukaryota > Metazoa > Chordata > Actinopteri > Cypriniformes > Cyprinidae > Schizothorax > Schizothorax lantsangensis. The sequence goes on along the minus strand of CM049861.1, from coordinate 24,116,502 downwards.
AAAAACCACTGGCAACCAGTTTTCTGAGGGGGTGTGTTTTTTTTCTTCTTCACTCTTTCAAATGTCAGCTTTGTTGTTGAGCGAGCCATTATGACTGTTTGAAAAAAGGAGGAAAGCAAACAGAGAGTTCATTCTTTGAAAGAAATAGCCAGGTATTCCCAGGTGTTGGCCTTATAGACACTCACGGTTTCTGTGCCTCATTGAAGACGCTCACTCGTTGCTATACATGAAGAACTGCAAGAGCAGAATGAAGTGATTGAGAAGCAGCGGTAGTGCTTTCAAAGCTGTGTGGTATTTTAGCTTCCTGATTACGCCAAATCCTTCCTGATCTAATGCATACAAATGCTCAATTTGTAAAGGAGAACCCCCCCCCCCCCTTTAAAAAAAATAGAATTATAGTATTACACTAATATATAATGCATTTAAAAGAATTCATAATACTTTATAATAATATTTTAATAAAAAATGATTAGCCTAACACCGGGAAAAAATATATTGTAAAATTTACAGCAACTAAATGGCAATTTAGGTTGCCAGTAAGACTATAAATTAATAAAAGTACTGTGACTTATCAACTACTATTGTAAAAACACAACACAACTGTGAAAACAGCAACACAAGAGCAACTTAATTCATTTACAGTTTGTTACTGTAATAATACCATGCACTGAATTAAAACCTGAGTTAATGTATTTAATTTAAGGAAAGTCTTAAATTAGCCAATTGCCATTTAATTTAAAACTAATATTTATGCTGTGCTAATAATGTGAGTTTAATTGTACTGTGAATTAATTTAATTTCTTCTGTGGTTTTTATTGGCAGTTTGCAAACAAGGTGCATTACCACATTCATTGAGTCCACTAAAACAGAACATTTTTAATAAAATTTACTTAATTTAACTAAAAACATTGATTTAATTCAAATCTCTCAAATGCAGAAAACTGCTAACAACAGCACACATGCATGCAATAATGAAATTGGCAAATAACTTATCACTGCATCAGCAACTACACAGTTACTGCCTTTACATATGCAACAGCATTTACATGAACTTCCACTAATATTTATTTCTCAGGTTTTTCAGTACATTGCTTTATTTTCTTGATTTTACAGTAAACTGTACTGACTTATAGCCACAGCCTCAAATGAAATCAACTGAAAATAAAAGAACACATTAAAATATTAAATAAAAACATTGTGCCCAAAAAATTTGAGGTGTATAATTACGGTATAATTTAACACACACACACACACACACACACACACACACACACACACACACACACACACACACACACACACACACACACACACACACACACACACACACACACACACACACACACACACACACACACACACACACACACACACACACACACACACACACACACACACACACACACACACACACACACGTTTGTTTTTGTGAATTGTGGGGACATTCCATAGGCATAATGGTTTTTATACTGTACAAACCGTATTTTCTATCGCCCTACACCTAAACCTTCCCCTTACAGGAAACTTTGTGCATTTTTACTTTCTCAAAAAAACTCATTTTGTATGATTTTTTTAAGCCTTTTGAAAAATGGGGACATGGGGTAATGTCCTCATAAATCACCTTCTCCTTGTAATACCTATGTCATACCCATGTCATTATACAAATTTGTGTCCTCATATGGCACAAAAATGCACGCGCGCACACGCATGCACTCACAGATCAATGATCAGCATATTAATCTCAACAATGGTGACATAAACAAATCATAAAAATTTTAAATAAATAAAATGAAATAATAAACAACTAACGGCGACCAGAGTGGTGACAAACAAAGCATTTTCAATTAAATGTCAACATTATCTTGAGCTATGTTACTCACCTATATGCACTACCTTTCAAAAGTTTGTGGTCAGTTTATTTTTTTTTTGAAAGAAATGAATAGGCTTTAATCAGCATGGATACATGTAATTGATCAAAAGTGACAGCAAAGATTTTTATTATGTTACATTGAAATTATGTTTCCACACTATTCCAATACATTTTAAAAATGTAATTTATTCTTGTGATGGAGAAGCTGAATTTCAGCCTAATTTCTCTGGTCTTCATTGCCACATGACCCTTTAGAAATCGTTCTGATATGCTGATTTGGTGCTCAAACACTTTATCACTATTTTTATTATCAATGTTAAAAAAAAATGTTGTGTTGCTTAATGTGTTGAAACCAGGAAAAATGGGCAAGCAAAAAGACAAAGAATTTTGACAAGGGCCAAATTGTGATGGACAGACGACTGGGTCAGAGCATCTGCTAAGCGGCAAGTCTTTTTGGGTATACCTGGTGTGTAGTGGTTGATATCAGGATCAAGGAAGGACAGCTGGAGTCAGGGTCATGGGCACTCATAGCTAGCGAAGGCTAGCCCGTCTGTTCCAATCACACAGAAGAGCTACTGTAGCTCAAATGGCTGAAATACTTAACTCTGGCCATGATAAAACGGTGCCAGGACACACAGTGCATCACAGTTTGCCACGTAGCCGCAGACCAGTCAGAGTGCCCATGATGACCCATCTACCACGGAAAGTGTCTACAATGGACATGTGAGAGTCATAACTGGACAATGGAGCAATGAAATAAGGTTACTTGGTCGGATGAATCACATTTTCTTTTAGATCAGGCAGATGGCTGGGTGTGTGTGTGTGTGTTTACCTGTGGAAAAGATGGCAAAGGCCGTGTTACACTCTGGGCAATGTTCTGCTAGGAAAACCTGGGTCCAGTAATTCATCTAGATGCGACTTTGACTCATACCACCTAAAGGTTTTTACAGACCATGTACATCCCTTAATGGCAATGGTGTTTCCTGATGTTCCCCTGTAGTGGCCTCTTTCAGCAGAAGATGGACCCTGCCACACTTCAAGAATTGTTCAGGAACAGTTTGAGGTGTTGCCTTGGCCTCCAAATTCCCCAGATCTATGGGATGTGCTGGACAAACAAATTTGATCCATGGACAACCCACCTTGCAACTTGCAAGACTTAAAGGATTAGTTCATTTCCAGAATGAAAATGTCCTGATAATTTACTCACCCCCATGTCATCCAAGATGTTCATGTCTTTCTTTCTTCAGCTGAAAATAAATCAAGGTTTTTGAGGAAAACATTCCAGGATTTTTCTCCATATAGTGGACTTGAAGGTCCAAATTGCAGTTTCAGTGCAGCTTCAAAGGGCTTTACACGATCCCAGCCGAGGAATAAGGGTCTTATCTAGCGAAACAATCGTTCATTTTCTAAAAAAAATTAAATAAATTATATACTTTTTAACCACAAATGCTCATCTTGCACTAACTCGACTTCACGCATTACATAATCACGTTGGAAACTTCACGCACGATTAGCTCTTTGTCTATGTTCTTCAGTTCATAAAGGTGTGGTAGGGGTGAAAAACTCCATCTCATTTTCTCCTCCAAACTTAAAATCGTCCGATGTCGTTGTTTTACCTGTTTTTGTAAAGGGCATTTGACTTTCTTTGCACGTTCGCTTTGTAAACACTGGGTCGGTACTTCCACCAACGTTACGCGCAAACCTTCCAACGTGACAACGTAATGCGTGAAGTCGAGTATATACAAAAAGTATATACATTTTTCTTTTTAATTTTTTAGAAAATGATGGCATTTTCTGAATAAGACCCTTATTCTCGGCTGGGATCATGTAGAGCCCTTTGAAGCTGCATTGAAACGGCAGTTTGGACCTTCAACCCATTGGATCCCATTGAAGTCCACTATATAGAGAAAAATCCTGGAAAATTTTCCTCAAAACCTTAATTTCTTTTCGACTTAAGTAAGAAAGACATCAACATCTTGGATGACATAGAGGTGAGTAAATTATCAGGAAATTTTAATTCTGGAAGTGAACTAATCCTTTAAAGGATCTGCTGCTAATGTCTACAGAAACCACGGGACATGTTCAGAGGTCATGTGGAGTCATTCCCTCAACACATCAGAGCTGTTTTGGCAGCACCTACACAATATTAGGCTGATGGTTTTAATGTTGTGGCTGTTGTGGTCAGTGTGATTTAATACAGTTGTTAGGAAAATAGGCATAGATCGGAAATTTGTTATTTTTAAGGTTCTAATAATATTTTGTTACTTCAGGCAGTTGGCATAAAATTGGACAAATTTAATGGTATTCCAAATAAAGATACAAGTTGTTAAATTTGTAACAGCAGATATTTTGATGACTTTCAAAGAAATGACACACTCAACACATTTTCATACCTGGTGAACAAGAGCTTTATCATTTTATGATAATTATAAAATGATTTTAATGTTTCAATGTGACAAACATATATTTTTTTAACATAAAAACAGGCCAGACTGTACAAGATTGTCCATACAGAGATAACTAATTAGGACCGTTGTGTTATTTTTTTCAACTGCACATAAATATTTAACACTTGTTATATGCTACATAGCTTACACTGCAGCTAAGGGAAGACAATGCTATGTATGCTCATATTTGGTTTAAAACATCTAGATAATGCCCAATTCAAAGCATCAAAGCATTGCTTACAAATAAATTAACTATTTTAGAATCACTGAAGTTTTACAAGGTTTCCTCTTTTGGCTGGCTTTCTTAAAATATCAGGGGCAATGAATTTCAAAAAATGTTATGCTGAAGTAGCTAGCAGATGTCTGGGTTAAGTGCATTCCTGTATTCCTGCAGTCCTTTCAGCATCGACCTTTTACCATGAACATCACGGTAAACACATGCACGGACAATGAGTTTCAGTCTAACGTTTGTTTTTGAAACTCTGACTCACTTCGGTAAATATTAAAGGGGAGCCATTACATGAGCAGTCAAAGGCATTTTACACAGTCTTCATTATAGTGGTCAAGCTTATGAAAATACAACTCCCCTTTCACATAAACGAAAAAAAAAACAAAAAAAACAAAGCCATAGAGGAACTATGGGATTGCGGTACCTCACGTTATTCAGAGCAGGCCCTGAAAATAAAAGCACAAAGTTAATGAAAACACAAGGAACCCTTGCCAGTACGTAAAATGCCAAAATCTCATCATATCTTTAGTTACGATATAACCAGAGCTCAAGGATATTCTCTTTTTCCATTAAAGATACAGTTAGAAAACTAGATTGAACCTACACCATTTCTTAAAGTTGAAACATGGTACACCATACCTGCAAAAACAACACGAACATATGCTCTCATGTATTCAATCGGTCTTAAAAGATATAAACTGTTACAGGAAATAAACTGTAACTGGATCTCTCAATATCTGCAAACAATTTTCTTATGCATGCAAATGAACGTTTCACTGAGATTTGGTGCTAATCCAAAATAATCCTTTTGGCCCCATCCACAAGATTAGTCAATGGGTTTATGAAAAAATCGTATTAAAATACCATAGCATCAGTTCGTGGCTGAATCACAGTTTGAAAGCAGATTGAAGAGACAATACATTTGTGTCTTTTGTCCAATACAAATCTGCAAAAGTGTTTGCTCTGTCAGCAGTGTTTCTGTGAAATATTTCTCCATTTCAAAACAGACTCAAATATCGTCATTTGTTCGCTAGCCTTGCCCTTTTCCACCCCACTGTTCATAATGTCTTTATGCTTGCGGTATTCAGAGTGAGGGACTGGTTAGACTGCAACAACGTGGCTCAATTGTCTTTCCATTTTCTAGGTTTTGAGCAGAAATGTTTGTTTGAGGAAGCCCTTGCCCATTCTGGCCAACACGCTGCCCTATTTTGGTGACAAAATGTTGGGTCAGAGACTGAAGAGATATGTGAAGAATGCACCAAACGACTGCAAGTATGAAGGCTAACATTGGTAGTGGATGTGTTGGTGCTGGTGAATTTTGCCGTCCACGTGCGAGTGCGTATGTGTGTGAATGTCTGAATAGATCTTTGGGTAGACTTTGGGAGCTGCTTGGGCCAGCAGAAGCTGTTGTTGTTGCTGCTGAGCCAAATACTCCTCATAGGTGACGGAGCCGATGCAGTCTTTATCGGCAGCCGCGAGCGCCCGGTCTCTGGGCAGCTGCCGGTGGCCGTTGGGTAAGGTCTGGGCTGAGATTATGGTTCCTGAGGAACAGTGCTTTCTGGACTGGCAGAACCAGAGCAGGACGGTGCCCAGAATGAAGACCACCCCCGCCGGGATGCCGATGATGACGGGCCAGGGAAGGCTGGGAGGCAGAACAGACGGGATCGGGGAGAATGGCGGCTTTGGGTCTGGATAAGGACAGAGATGAGAAAACCACAATATAAAGAACAACAAAACTGACAGTTTATTTGATGAGACATTTGAGACATTTAGGCTAGTAACGAAAGTAAACATCTACATGCTAATCCAATATTTAGCACTTTATTTACCCTGCAGGAGTATGGACTGCATCAGTATGCAAAGGTTAATAAAAACACAAATCATTTACATAATGTGCAATAAGACTGTAAATCAATTGAAAATTTAAGTTTAAACTAAGTGACAGATTTCTGTGATTAATTGTAGTTATACCTAACATTTCCATTTTCAATCAAATTAATATTGAATCAAAATAAAGGAAAAATATTTTCAAAAATATATTGAATAATATTATTAATAATATAAAATAATATTCATACATATAAATACTACTATATTATTGCTAATATAAAATAAAATACAATATTTATCGTCTTTTAACCTAATAAAATCAAGACCAGTATCGCCAATATGATACTGATAGTAACGCCTCCATTAAATCAGTAATTATAGGCACTAATTTATGTTTTTTTTTCTAGCCCTAACATATATGTGTCTTACTGTACATTTATATACAGTATATATTTACACTACTGTTCAAAAGTGTAATAATAATAATAATACATGCTTCCTGAGCACCAAATCAACATATTAGAATGATTTCTGAAAGGATCATGTGACACTGAAGACTGGAGTAATGGCTGTGAACATTCAGCTTTGCATCACAGGAATAAATTATACTATAAATATATTAAAATAGAAAACAGTTATCTTAAATTGTAATAATATTTCACAATATTTCTATATTTCAGAAAACATAAATGCAGCCTTGGTGGGATTTCTGTCAAAACATAAAAAAAAAAAATCTTACTCCAAAAATGTTATTCATAGTGCATGTTTGTTCATGCTTTTTGCTACTGTAGGTACAGCATGAGAAATTATGATTGTTTTGGAACAAGAAACCTTGACTAAATAGCCTATTATAAGTGAACTTCAAGGAAACACTAAAATGCTACTAAAATACGTCACAGAGAATAATACTGACCAGGAAGAACAGTAAGGAAGGCACTGCGGAAGCTGTAGCCCATGGTATTGGCCCCAAGGCAGATGTACATGCCAGAGTCCTCCTCCTTGGCTCGAGTGATAAGTAGCTTGTTCAAATACGAGCCGTCTGGTCGTGACCACACTTCACCCGTGGGCAACACAACGAAGCGATGGTCTCCGACCTCAATGGTGGAGTTGTACTTGCTCTCACTTCCTGGTTCGACCCTCTTTAGCCACTGGATAACCGGCTTGACATCACTGCGTACTTTACATTGGAAAGATGTGGTGCCACCGTAGTCTACTGTAGTGTTTACTGGATGAGTTCCTGTCAAGATGGGCTTGGAATTTGTGCGCTCTGTAATGAAATAAGGACAATTTTATTTACTAATCAGTATTTAACACAATTACGGGTCTATAAGGCACAGATTGTTTTTCTATTTTGTGTCCTAAAATAGTTTTGGGCTATTTTGAGGAAAAAATGTCACATATGACTCTACTGAGCAAAATTAATGACTTTCTCCCTGTTAGGATGTGGTTGTAAAGTTAGCAAATGTAGCCAATTGATTTGGAGCAGCAATAAAAACCGGGAGCAGCAAAATAAATAAAATAAAATAAATCGGCTGCTATTAAACTGTATAATATATATATATATATATATATATATATATATATATATATATATATATATATATATATATAAATTGTAAGAACAATATAGAATTCAAATATCAATTCTTTATCATGCATACGTAATAATAAGCCATTAACTGATTGAGACAGTTTGGCTGGTGCTGCAGTGTGTTAGTGCTGCTAATAAAGAACGCTAACGTTATTTGTTAGGAATGATTGGGTCCTAAACTCTGACAGCATGCCAGACAGCTGTTAATCCCCCTTTAACAGCATCCAGCAACAAAATAAATAATGTTAAACTGTTGTTAAACTGTTGCTGCATGTTCATTCATTCAGTCTACACTATATAAGTGAATCATCAAAAGCTCCATCGCATTCCAGGACAACATCAAAGAGATGAGGTGGATGACTCACGGATGACTTCCACTTTATAGGTGGCGTTGATCTCCCCGGCACGGTTGGACACATGGCACGTGTACTTGCCGCTGTGTTCAGGTGTAAGATTCTTCAGACTGAGAGTCCACTTCTTCTTCCGGCCTTCGCCCACCTCCTCGGGCGTCAGAGGCCTGCTGTCTTTCAGCCAGACGATGTCAGGTCTGGGGTTGCCGCTGGCGGTGCACTTGAGCCTTACTGAGCTCCCCACTGGCCGGGCAATCACACGCTTTCTCATTTTAGCCGGCTGCGTGAAGCGGGGCCGCACTACAAAGAAAGACAAAGGGAAAGAAAAGGTTAGACAGCTTTTTGAAATACAGTAACTTAAAACATGATTGGAACAGTTTTCTCAGGTTTACAGCCTACTTTAATAAGGCATTTAGATGTGTAAAGCATGTCTGTGTCAAAAAAAATATTTACACTACAGAAATGAAGGTGACTTGACTTGAGATCACAGTAATGAGAATTTGGGGCAATGAGAATAGTGTCATGTTTAAAAAACACACACATGGAAACCATGTTCATTTTAATGTTCTTAAAAATTACATTTTCCATTTCCATTTTATTTTGGGGTGAAATATTTATATTAGTTTATTAGTGAAATATCAGTTTTATGCCATTCGTCCAATTTAATTTCATTTTGAAGTCTGAAACTAAATTTAAAATAAAATGATCATGATTACTGCTTTTAAGAGCTTAAATAAATAAAAGGAGAAAGATGGAATACTGATTCATTATCAGAAGTTACACACCACCACTAACATTACAAAGAAAATAAAGCATAAAAGAGCGGACATGAAGTTCTTGTGTGGGCAAATTTACTGAGCAAAGCACCACACCATGAATGCAATCAGACAAAGCAAACAGCAGCTCCTCTGTAGTTTCATTCTATAGTTCCCTGCTGACTGTTACCGCTCACAGCAGACGCTGAACAAACACCACAAAAAAGCAAATACAATAATGAACTAAGCATCTCCCACTAGCAGCTATCATAACTGCTATGCAACACGGTACAAAAACAAGCAGGTCAGGCCCTCTTTGAACACCGCCGAGTTTAGCGGTGCTCTGATATCAAATCAGATGGCAGCTGTCAGAGGGGAATGGAATGCTTCCCCCCCCTCACACTTCACATAAATAGCCTGCTCTTTGGCTTGTCAAACGCAATTACCAAAGCAAACACTGGGCTCCAGAGGCAGGAGTGTGTGACTCCAGGGAGTAATGAGCCACAGGAAACATTGTGGGGACCGTCCAATCCCAGACCACAGGGCTACCTGTCAGTATCTGGGAAGATTCAGCCACATGTGTGCCGGCTTGGAGACAGGGGTTTGATGGGAAAATACAGGGGTGACCAACTGAACGTGCTGTCCAAACCCTCTGTGACAGGCTCAGTTTCCATTGGCCACATGTTTTTCTATCAGGCCAAACATCAAACGTAGATCACCAACACTCATCCAGCATACACCATGCTGTCATATTGTGTAAGACTATGGCGCTTTGAGTACTATACTATGAGTATTATATCAAAACATCAGTGCCACTACGGTGCACTACAAAAAACGGCAGTGCTGCTATGCCAAAAAAAAAAATGGCACTGTTATTATACTATAGAAAAATGGGAAGTAACTAGTTACATGAAACTGAATTATGTAATTTAATTACAAAATAAATGTAATTGTAATCAGTTACAGTTACTGAGAAAAAATGTGTAATTAAATTACAGTTACTTATGAAAATGTTAACGATTAAAAAGGGGGTTACATCTTAATTTTATTTCACACTCACACACACTCACTCACTCACGCACGCACGCACACACACATATTTAATTGTTTTCTTTCTTTCTTTCTTTATAGCTATTAAACGGTTTCTTGTTATGATTTTAAATCTGTATTTAACCTCAGAATGATCTCAAAGTAAAAAGAGGTGCTAAAATCTGATTTTGTGGTGGCTGAGCATTCAATTCAATTATTATAATCTTAATAATCAGTAATCAGTGTAGAGTCCTACTGTAAAGTTAACCCTGCCTGCTTAAATAATTCCAAATGATTAAGTTGAAAACATAAGAAATGTAGAAATGTAATCAAAAAGTAATCAAAAGTAATTAGTTACATTACTTTAATAAAGTAATTGAACTAGTTACACAACTTATTACATTTGAAATAGGGTAACTTGTAATCTGAAACCTATTACATTTCCAAAGTAACCTTCCCAACACTGGTTACAATAAATGTAATCACAAATATACTACAACAAAATGGCAGTGTTGTTATGCTACAACAAGTATTAACAACAATATACAACAGCAAAACAACAGTGCTGCTATGCTACAATTTGATCTCATCACTACTGTACTACAACAAATGTCTCTACTACTATAACACAACAAAATGGCAACACCGCTATGCTCCAACTATTGTCACCACTACTATACTACAACAAAACGGCTGCGCTGCTATTTTACAATAAACGTCACCGCATCTATACTACAACAAAACAGCAACACTGTTATGCTGCAACAAATTTCACCACTACTAGGCCTATACTACATAAAAGAAGCACCATTATGCTACAACAAAATGGCAGTGTTGTTATGCTAAAACAAATCAACACTACTATACTACATCGCTGCCATGCAATGCAAGCTGTTAAGCTAATATCACCACAACTATACCTCAACAAAACACAAACACTTCTATGCTGCAACAAATTTCAAAACTACTATGCTACAACAAATGTCACCGCTACTATACTACAACCAGACGCAGCACTGCTATGCTACATTTAATATCTTAAGTTCTATTTTTTTATGTTCTTTAAATTCTAATACAATGTAAAACTACAAGTTGCATTTCATGAAAAGCAGCTTATGAAACATCTTGGCAGCTGCAGCGCATATTTTCAGTGACTTTCTGGGCAGCAATTATAAATACCAGGAATGAAGGAGATCAAAGGGGATCGGAGGACTGTAGCACCTTACCCAGTTTTCCCGTCAGGTCAGTGGAGTACTCTGTTTCACCAGCTGGTCTGGCACCTTCCCTCCCAGCACTGGAGTCATCTAGAGACAGAAAGAGAGAGGGAGAATGGAGTATTTACATATCAAAACAACCACATGGTCCTCCGATAAATATGAGAATCAACTCTGAGATTGCCACACATATTTGTGTTCAATAACATTACTATAATTCTTCGGCCAAATCACTGCAATCCTTCACCACCTAAATCAAAATTAACAACTGTCTCCTAATCAGCTGACTAGTAAGCAAACATGATACTGTAGCTAAGAGCTTTCAAATACCAACACTGCATTTTAAGGATTGAGAATGTCAGAATTAAGCCAGAAACATTGTTTACTCAAGTGCACAACAGAAGATGCTGCCATTGCATTGCAAGCATGCGGCTTTGCTAGTCTTGCATTACAAGGTTGGTAACAAACTTCAGGACTCAAGGGGGTGATAGAGTGTCCTTAAGATGTCTCTGTCATTAATCCGGATGTGTTCTTATTCAGGTTTACTAGCTTTATAGGTTGTTTATACAAAACAAAAATATTATTTTCAAACTGCTGACATTTCAAGACACAGCAACATGCAGAATTCATGTTCAAATTCAAAGAGTATGTTTAGGCCTCACACACAGTTTACAAATGTTCAAAAGCACAAAGATTTACATACATTAACTAATAGGAAATACAAGTATTTTAAATGAACAATTACAAAAGCAGAAGATGTTACGTCATATCTGAGGAAACAAAAGAGGATGATCTTTGAAAATTCAGAAAAGCCAAAAGGATTCTTGGTTTATATTTCATTTGTGCATTTGATGCAATTCACTAAGATCTTCACTCACAACTCAGCATTTATTGTGAAATACCGAACCTTCTAATCTGAGAAGATATGTTCAAAATTCAAGGCAAACATCTGAAGTCACGTGTGGTGAAGAGTGAAAACCATGGCTGGAAATCTGTGGCCCTTCTGCTCTAGTTACAGCCCCTGCTCATCCGTTCACCACATGACTGGCATTTTCAGGCCTGTCATCTCTTTGAAGCTGTCGGCGGGGTGGTTTGATCTGAGAATGTACACAGTTTAACACTCCTGCAGGAGAGGTTCCAGTTCGGGCAAAGGAAAACAGCTCATTGCTGGGCTAACAGCTTAATTACTATGGCTCATACCCTTCACTGAGTCCCTCAAGTATGGTCACTCTACACATAGCTCTTTTGTTCATGTCAGGCTCACGCTCATTGCAACCATCAAGCATACATTTTCATTGGCACCTTAACAGTGGTTTCAGAATTACCCCTAGGTTTCTCATTTTAACATCATTTATAAATGTAGCTTGCGTGTCAAAAAAAACCCTCCAGAACTTTCTTAACATATATAGCACTCTGTGAGCTCATAAAACATGCACACATACTTCAAGACTTCAAACTGACTATAAAGGTGTGTGAGGAAAAACCGAGTATGATTCATGGAAAGTCAACAAATCTTGGAAGGATGAGGGTTGTCAGGTTTCTAAACCAAACAAACTCCTGTTTCCCTTTCATTAAGGCGAAGTGACACCACAGCGTGCCGCATTTCACACATTGACCATCTAGGTATGTTCATAATTTCGAACAAGCTCAATATGACTGAGATGTTTGTATAACCCATCAATATGTTTGCTTTCATGTCTGCAGTGGAGACGGCAGTAGAAAACATGCCTTTTTCCGAAGGAAATCTGAGCACAGAGTTTCTGTTCCACTGGGTTTTCACCAGGTTTGTGGTCTTCTTCTTGTAATGTTCATTGGTGAGGTTGCGGACCAGGTACCCTCTTTTGCTCCCTGGCAAGGCTTGGATTTTCTGTAGATTTTGGCTAAGGCCACTAGTCCCTCACTAAGAACGAAACGTCCAACTTGGCTGTGCCACGTCTGTCAGGGGCAGCAAAAACCCTCTGGTGTCCAAGATTTATTGCACTTGAATGTTCTGCTTATGACCTCCAGTGCTGTCAAATTGGTTTCATCGATGAAGTTGAACAGTTGCCTCATGTTTTTCTGGAAGAAAAGCAACCACCTTTGCTCAAAGCAAAACAGTGTTTCTGAACACAACATGCTAATTATGCTGTCATCCTTTACGTCTATGGTGAAGTCGGCTATGAAACTGGAGATGGTTTGGAGACAATCCCTGTGAGTGAAACCTCGACAGGAGAGACAATATGGGGCTCAAGCTGTTACCTTGGCTTTGATTTACTGAATTCCAGCACTGGCTTATGGAAACCATTACCAACTCTACTGCTACACAGCTCTATATTAACAGCCAGCTCTAAACTGTGAAAATTTATGGGCCGTGGTCACAGCAGAGACGTTACTACATTACTGACTACAGACTAACCCGAGAATGAATAACACTAAGAAGTTGACAGATTAACTGCCTGCCGAGCATATTTATGTTTGATTGCACCAATGTATCTTTTGGCCACTGCATATTTGGGAATAGAAGAACCATACTTATGGATGTTTCACAATACGAAAAACTGTGACCTGGCCCAAACGTCGCTATTTTTATATAAGTGAACCTTTTGAATTCCGTCAACATTAGCTCAACGTGAATTATTTCATCTGAACGTAGATGGCTGTATGATGGTCACAGCATTTACACAAGAACACTTAAAGTCAGCATGAAATCAAAATTCAATCTATTTACTTAATACACATACAATGGTTTATTTTGTTATTTTGAATGTCTTTGTAATCCTGTTCTTCTTGGAAATATGTAAGTGCAGGCTGTAAAATTAGTTGTGAACATCCTTATATATATATATTAGTGCTGTCAAATGATTAATCGTGATTAATCGCATCCAAAATAAAAGTTTTTGTTTGCATAATATATGTGTGTTCTGTGTATATTTATTATGTATATATAAATACACACACATTCAGTATACATTTTGAAAATATTTACATGTATTTACATGTCTGTATTTATATTCATATAAATTATATGATAAATATATTTCATATTTTAAAATAACATTTTCTTAAATATATACATGTATGTGTGTGTTTTTATATATACATAATAAATATACACAGTACACACACATATATTATGTAAAAAACTTTTATTTTGGATGCGATTAATCATTTGACAGCACTAATATATATATATATATATATACATACATATATCAGGGCTCGACAATAAGGACTGCCCGATGGCCCGGGGCCAGCATGAAAGACGTTCGGGACAGTAGACGGATTTGTCACTTGCTCAATCGGGCCACTGCAGCGTCGTCGCAAAATTTTATCATTTGTTAATTACAGCCTTGTTAATTAAAAAATTCAAGCGATTAAAAAGCATTTCTGTATGAAAGACAACTCCTTTCAGTACTTGCGCGCTGTGTTCTGTTCTGTGTGAACAGCGCGCACAGACAGCCGCGTCTCTGACACGCGCGAGCCGCCTGAACGGGCAAATACATACAAAAGTATGTCAGAATACTCTTGGCAAGTAACTTTGCAGCTTTAACAATGATTAATCTAATTTATACACTGGAGTACAGATGCACCGATCGACCGGACATATTTTGTTTTATTTCAGACTGTCTTCTGTTCCGTGCTTGCACACAAATTCCACTGCATTTTACCAAATGCCATTTGTGTGGAAAAATTACGTTATTATTATAATTAGTCTGTAAACGGCCGTTAACAGAGGCCAGAGATGCTGAAGACGAACGCAAAGAGGAAAAAATACTGTAGCAGTCAGATCAAGATCACTGTTCAAGATGAGCAAAATATGGGAAGAAAATCCAAATACTGAATTTTATATGAATGTGTTTCTGAGGGGAACAGGCTGTTTTTTAGCGTTTTCTTTTCATTTTGTCTCTGTATAATGCATTTAAATTAGTGGTAATACGCGCAGCGCTGCTCTGTTTGCAGTGGTAACCAAGGAGTTGTTCTATAAGCGCCGCCTGCTGGCAGAGAGTGAAATTGCATCTCATTCAGCCCGCCTGCTGTTTCTGTGTCATGCATGCAGATGTTTTATGTAGCATAATTTCACAAAGCTAAAGTCAGGTCATTCTGTTTTTGCTTCAGATTTTGAAATTATACAATCTAATATACAATCACGTGTTTATTATTATTATTATTATTTTGATCAGTTCACGATTAAAATGCAGTGACTGCCTCTAATTTCAAATGGCTATGAAAAATCAAGGTGCAACAAAGAGTGAAGAATATGCAAATGTTATTTAATAATAACAGCAACTATTTTATTTTTTGTGGCAGGGCCAGTGAAAATGTTGGCAGGGCAAGTAAAAATTTGAACCACCGGGCCAGTAGACAAAATCCTTAATGTTGATCCCTGTATATATATATATATGGTGTCATTTGTTAACATTAGTTAATGTATTAACTAACATGAACGAACAATGCTCAACACATTCATTACAGTATTTATTAACCTTTGTTAATGTTAGTTAATAAAAATACAGTCGTTCATTGTTAGTTCATGTTAATTCACAGTGTATTAACTAATGCTAACAAGCACAACTTGTGATTTTAATAATGCATTAGTAAATGCTGAAATTAACATGAACTAAGATTAATAAATGCTGTAGAAGTATTGTTCAATCTTAGTTCATGTTAACTAATGAACTTTATTGTAAAGTGTTACATTTATGCATTTAGCAGACGCTTTTATCCAAAGCGACTTACAGTGCATTCAGGCTATACATTTTTTTTTATCAGTATGTGTTCCCTGGGAAATGAACCCATGACCTTTTGCACTGCTAACGCAATGCTCTACCACTGAGCCACAGGAACACGTGTTACCATATATATATATATATATTCAATTAGTTGTGAACATCCTTAGATATATATATATATATATATATATATATGGAGCAAATTAAATTTTTTGATTTGACCTCTAAAAACAATCAAACTATTATTTGAATTTATGGGTCACATATACTGTAGCTATTCTAAAATGTTGTAAACATTATATAACAGTATATGGAGTGTTTCCAGAAGGTACAAAGGACTGTTGAGATCATTCACAAATTTGCTCCAGCGGCTCCAGCGTTGACCTGCTCCATAACGTCAACTACTGAGTCAGCCTGATCACCTACAGTCATTCCTGCTTTGGCACAATCCCTAACAATCCCACTCCTGAATCCGTTCTTCAGCTGTGGAGACCCTGGCAGATTTAGAGAGGCCTTCTTTCCTGGAGCTGAGGACTGACCCTGCATTAAGTGTTTCCGTTTCTCTTTTAAGGATTACCGGAGCAGAGCAGAAGGAAGAGTGAAGACTCTGGCTGAGACTGAGTCGACCCTCAGGGCATTTATGAATACAAGCTGAATTCACATTACGAAAGGAAAGAGTCAAGAAAGACCTGGCTAGTGTCCTACCTGGGCAATACGTGGTATTAAATATATAATAGAAATAATAATATCAAAACAACCTCTGTTCATAAAACCTTCTTGTGTGGTGTGGAAACAATGGTGTTACAAAATTGCACTTAAACCCTAAAATTAAATTTTGAAAAAGGTGTGTGTGAGAGAGTGTTTGAGGAAAGATGAAATTTGAACTGCCTTTGAAATTTACATTTTCTACTTCAAACTAAATTGTAAGGAGTGTATTTTTTTTTCTTGAAAATGTAACTTAAGTCTCCTGTTTCAAATACTCTAGCCAAGTACAAATTTCCCCAAAATAACAAGCATATTACTGAAGTTTAATTACTCCAGTACTTTATACCGGTTTAAATACAACAAGAAAACTGTGGAAATGTCATGAGTAGTTCATACACTGTCTAACATACTTTGGCATTATACATGATTCTTTGCATTTAAAGCATTAAGGCTGTGCAAACACTGAAGTAGAACAATATGAAAGAAACACCAACAGTTCAAAAGCGGTTTATGAGAGAATGTTTGGGAACTAAGGTCTGAACTAACAAATCTTCCACACTTTCCACATTAAAGGGCCCGGACCCCAAATACAGCCCCATTCCCATGATAGCCTCACAATGTCAAGAGCAAACTGAAACCTCAATTTCTGTGTGTGTCTGTGTGTCAAGATGTACATCTTTGTTCAAACTCTAAATGTGTGCAGAGCTCTAGAGCAGCTTGTAACAACAGAGGGCTTGATGGCATACGATTGGTGGGCTCAGTGGTAATTGTGGCCACCTGTGACAGAATAAAGAGAAACCTGCCTTACAGTCTGTGTTGAGGGGTGGGAGAGCACACAGCAGAGCTCAAAAAGGTGCTCGCGCCAATTCCTGTCCTCGCTAAAAAATTGATTGTGAAGATTAACTTAAAATGGACTAATAACCAAAGCGAATCTCTAAAATGTGTTATTTTAATCAAGGTTTGTGTAAAATGTCTAAACGTTTGGGAGACAATTTAAAAAGTAAGTCAAGATGCAGATGATAAAAATAAAAACCACCTCTGGTTCAACTATTTTTTAAATAGAATGTCAAGTGCACTGCATCGTTGCATACAGTATTCCAGCTTTAAATCTCTTCTACTTGCTTCTAAATGAAAAAAAAAAAAAAAAATTAATAATTTCTTTTTTCAGAGTGTCTATTTACACTAAGTGCAAATAGCCCGCCTTGTTGGCAACGGCTATTTACACTAACTCCACCCACCAACGTGTGATTGGGACAGACAACACTTAGTGTAAATAGCATATCGTTAAAAAATACTGCTATTTGCACTTAGTGTAAATAGCATCTATCGCTTTATTTATTTATTTTTTTGGGGGAAAAAAGCATTAAATGTTGATAGTGGTCTGTGCTTCGGTGTATCTGTAGTAATTGATTCACTGTTTGCCAGCCTTAGCATGCTGCATCAGTTGGACAGCACATTCCCCTCGTGTCTGAATTCAGCGTCTGCTTTATATCATGTTCACACTTCATTTATATGTCACGAAATATGAAAGCCGAAGAATTTCCAGCTTTCTATATCGGCATGGATGGACTGCTGATCTCAAACTATGTGGGACCGTCACAGCATGAGCTGTAGGAGGACTAGCTAAGACAACCCTACGCCCACAGCACGGCCCATTCAAAGAAGCATTCATTGTGTTACTTCTTACAGAACAAGCTTTTAGCAAGAAGAAAGCCTCCACTGTGGCATGCTGGGAGAGATAAAGACATCCCATCTTGAGTCTAAAGCTCTGGTGTTTGTACACTAATTTAGCGGGGGAACTAAAAGTACTTAAGAAACTTTAGAAGACGGCCGTGTAATTCAAAAACACATCTATAAAACATCCCTTTGAAATGACAGGGGCAAGCTGGCATCCATTCTCTACAGTGCCAGGTTGAAAGCAGCTTAATGGCTTCTCTCCATGCTGAGCTGTCAAGATGAAAACAAGTTTGTATGGCGACGCTGAAGAAGATTCGCGGTACGTTTGCAGGGGGTTGGCACAGGATCCCGCTTCCACTGTCCACCATCGGCGTCCCAGCTGCCTGCCTGTAACTCTAGCAAACATCAAGGACAGGACGGAGCTTTCCTGAATTAACATATCTCACATATTGATCGTGCGGTGCTCTCTTTGAAACCGACACCTCCTCCCCTGCACTTTGAACTGGCCTCGGTTCTTCCCAAATTATTTCGGAAAAAAAAAGGCCCTTAAAGGAGCAAGGCTTGGAGCGTCAGTTACTCGCCGGCTAAATTAAAATCAAGTAAACAGGAAACTGTGCACACTCTAGAAGATGCTTGGAAACAAGCTGCATTTCACTGATAAAACAAGGAAAAAATTGAAAATCACAAGGCTGTTTTATCTGTTTCCAGGAAAATGGCTAAATCTGCTCTTAGTAGTAATACTATGCTATATAGGCCCGAGGTACAAACAAGTTTTGGAATCGCATTGGGTAAATCACTCCACACCCTGATTTCACTTCATCTAATTCATAAGGCACTTGTGTTTGCAGCCTCTTGGAAAGCAAGATCAATTGTGTGAATACATTTATGCCTTCAATAAATAAATTGAAGTAAATGTGCAAACTTTAAAATGCTGTTTCAAAATGCCAGAAATAGTATTGCTTGATGTTGTCAGTCAACACATACTTTCAGTGTTAGACTGCAGCAACACCTCCTCACCTTTGAGGCTGTCAGGAGGAGCTGACAGATAAAGATATGGTGCCAAAACTGTTGAGTTTCTCCCTATCAACAACACATGTCCAGAGCCTTTATTCAACCCCTCTTCTCTCTCTTTCTCGAGCTGTTTGCAGACTTGTACTGTGAGTTCCAGCGCACATCACATTTAGAGTGAACATAATATAGTGAAGGGTGTAAGACCACATCAAAGCACACCTTCAAAAAAAAAAAAAAAAAAGGGAAATATTGGCAGCACTGGCTTCATTCCACGAATGGTAAATTTAACTACACAAGTCTCTTTTTGTTAACACATTTAAGGAATCCTTTGAATAAATTGTCGGTGTGTTGGTTATGGACTCGAAACAAAAAACAGTGTGAAAAACTACTTTTCATCCAAACTTAATTACGGTCATCCATCAAACGTACTGCAGGCATCAGTTTCAGGTTGCTAACCTCAGTGACGGGTTTGATTGATTTAAATGTTTAAATATGACTTTTAAACAGATTTTTGAAGGTGTATCAACATTTGCAATGAGAGTAAAAGTACTTAATGCCATTTGAATATTTAAGCCAAAGGCTCAAGATTTGGCTGCTTAACATAACTTTTTTAGTTAGTTAAACTTTATTGTCCATACTTTGCTCAAAGACACCTTAAAAATAAAGTGTATCCCACAAACACATAATTGTTCAAAAGATTTATGGTACAAATCTGTTTATATATTGATTCACTTGGTGTCCTATAATACTGCCCAGATGGTAATAATTCAAAGGCATAATTAATTGGGTGAGTTGTGTCTTTACTTATTTTCTGTAAACTGCCATGATGCCATAGAATTGATCTATTGAATTTTGGTTGGATCCCAAAATTTTACTTGCCATCTTTATTATACTATTTATTTTTACTTTATTTGCAGATGCTATTCATCCAAACCAAGCCATTGTGTTCTACCTTAAAATCTCAACTATGCTGATGTAAACTCTTTGCAAAACACCTGGGCTAACAGAAAATTCTCAATTTCCTTAACAATAATATAGCCTCTAATTTTTTTTTCTTACAAATAAGTTCCCGTAAAGCCTGTTTATCAAGACTCTTAAAAGCTTTTAAAAGTGTGAAATTGTCTTTTTATTTCAATATTTTTCCATGTCAGCTCAGGATATTCACTAATGAGGGATTTGGCACTGTGTGCTAGTAGACATTTAAGAATTGTCATGAATTTATTTTCCTGCAGCTCCAGAGTGTGTCATATGACATTTATGGCTCAGGTGATTGGCTCAAATTATGCTGGCAGCAGAACTTAACGCCCAAGAGCAAAGATGTCAGATTTAATATAGCATCTTTGCCTTGTTCCAGGTAAGAGGAATTAATGGGTTCAATGCAAAGAGGAGTACATAGCAGTATGTAGTCAATTACCATATTTATACCAGAAATTTATACCAGAAAATGTTTGGCTATTGTGATAAAAAAAAATTCACCTGTTGCACAGAAACACAGCTAATACAGCTGAAACAAGTACTTTATAGGAATAGCAATGAAAAGTAACAAGATGCTACAAAGAGCCTTCAAGTTCTACTTCACGATCAAAGCAAAAGCATCATTACGATATTTCTAAATTGACAAACATACAATGAACAAAACAATACCAAAAAGCAGGGCACTCCAGTGGAAGAGTGGAACAAACACAACAAAAGATTGCGAAGACTTCAAAGGGACTCGTCTACAGACCCTGTATCCTCTCCTCAAACACATCTAAACTAATTGGTGCATCTTTTCTCTCTGACCTCACTCTACTTGTTTCATTTCTTACAGGTTGCACGACTACGGAGGCGAGGCCTGGCATTCAGTGACCGGACTTACAAAAGCCTACAGGCAGACGAATAAAGGCTACGTCTAATGAGAGAGGATTCTTCCACTACACTAGCTACCAACCACAGAGGAAAGAAAAAGCTATTATGGATCTTTAAAAGAGTGGAAACTCTGGATAGGTGTGCAGACACAGGGCTCAAAAGGAGTGAGGCACCTCCCTCTGTGAACCTTTGGTTCCTTCTCTGGGAACAATGGAGGAACAAGCTTAATCCAGCCAGCTTATAATGAGCTATAAGCTTTCTTTTCACAGCAAAAATGTCCTCTCTTACTTTGGTGCTAATCAGGGACAAATGCCCGGTCCTTTTCAGGTCTGCCGAACCTCATTCCTTTACTGCCGCATTTTCAAGTGTCCTAGGTTGAAGATGAGATGGTTTTGAGATTCGTGAGAATGGTTGGGCTTTGGCTCAACGTATAGAAGCTCTATGTTCAAGAGGCCCCATTCACAACTCATCTTTCCAATTGCACAGGAATGATGGATAGTTTGCAATTGTGTAATCGGGACAGTAAAGCAGGAATGAAGTCGGAGATGCTTTCAATGCTAAAATTGCCCAAAACAGGCTTTTTGGTTGTAGTGTTGGGGTGCAAGTATGGCTGTTTCGGCACTTAAATGTCTCCGCGGGTTGCAGTGGACCAGAACAACAGCCCAGGAAAAACAACAAAGAGCTCAAACCCCATTCACACTGTGAAAGGACTAGCATCCAGCCGATGAGGCATGTAGCGAACAGCCTTTCTTCTTTCCCTCCACCGCACAAGAAGCGAGAGAGGTGTATGAGGAATCTATTAAAGCAAAATGACACGTAATCGGCTTATGAAGCAAGGCAAAATGAAGTATTCTGGGGCCTAAACCTCACATTACAGTTCAACTCCTGGTGGTGCATCCAGATAACTCCAGGGGGTTACAAAAAGCCGGCCATTACAGCGATGAGGGATCTACAAAGCGCAATAAATTAATAGGCCCTCTAACAGGAAGCTTTATTCCAAACAGCACGACAAGAAACATTAAACAACCCAAAACAGGCATGTCAGATGTTTTCTTTTTACACTTACAAAACTTAATTTGCCTTACACGTGTTCTGTTCTTATTTATTTAGTGCTTGGGATGTAAATATTTGTTTTGACAGTGATTCAAACTGATTATTTACTGATTCTTAATAGTATGATCAGGATTCAGTCCCATCTGGAAAGATTCAACATTATTTCCAAAAAATACTTCAGATATAACTGTAACTGGAGAAACAATTTGCGTATTGAATACTGACTAAAAACAAACAAACAAACAAACAAAAAAAGGCTTTACATTCACAGTTTTAAAATTTGAACTTTGGATAAGAAATTAATGTACCTTATTTATTCAATAAAAATTAAAGATTAATATCATGTCGGCAAAGTATCAAACAGATGCTGAATTAAAAAAGATCAAACTAATAGTAAATTGCCTGTCATATATAGGGGAACAATGAGTGTATTTTCAGGGTCAAAGAATTAACTATATATTAATGACGTGTAACACGCAATGAACAAATAATCATCACTAGTCAAAGCACGTTTCTGGGTATATTCTCCAAATATTCTATAATAAGTCACAATTTGGGAGGAAACACTATAAGTAAATCTTGGCATTGTAAACTTTCTTAATTTAAAGTACATTAATTTTGCATTTGCCACATCTGTTGTCAGATAGTATAGTCTGTATACTATATTGTCATCGTAATCAATTATTAATTTCTGTAACTGGTGCACTGCATTTTTATTACGGAATTAATACATCATAGAAGCACCATTTAGTACTTAATGATTTGAGAACAATATATTCAGCATGTTTTTAAATCGTGTCAAAACGTTGCAAAACTCATTTGACTCATCATTATTTATTATTCATCCAAGGGTTCCTCTTCATCTGAGATTCCTCATCTATGACTCCTTCTCTCTTATGTGACTCATATATCTGAGGCGCGTCTCATGAATTCTCAACCCTGCAGATCGGAATGCACCTCCTCTTTCTTTCTCTTTCTGGTGTCTGTCTTCCACAGAAGGTGAAGCGATGCAGAACGCCTGTGCAGGCCGGATGGAGGCCCCGTTAGACTTGCCTGCCTTTGCAGGACTTTCATAAACGGGGGGAGTGAAACGTAATTCCAGGCCTCGTGCATTCAACCGGCCTGACTGCTTCAAAGTTTTGTTTGTGTTTTTCCTTTTCTGGCTCTTTGAGCGTCTCCCTCCACCAGTGCCTTTGAAACCCAAGCTCACCCCCACCTGTAACGGGACAGGCACCATGTTTTCATAATCGTATGTTTAAAATGGCACCTTTATTTCCTGAGCCCTATTTCCGGAGGAATTGTTCACAAACAATGAGAAGGAGGAGGATTTGCTTGACTTGCTGTGACTATAAAGAGAGTTGAGGGTTCAACAACAAATTTATCTCGCTTTGAAAGAAATACTGACGCAAAGCCAATTATTGTGGATAAGTATGTAGTGTTTTATACAAGGCTCTTTTGTGGGCAAATTCAAGATAATCTCTTCCTCTGATTTTTTTTTTTGGGGGGGGGGGGGGTTTGAAAGGCCACTAATGTTTGGTTATGATAAACACATCCTATAAACCACGATCAAAGAAAGAGATGTTTTGTATCACATTGTAACTCAATCTGTATCTTTGTTGTAAATTCACAGACTTGAAATTTGAACAGCAGATTTTTTTTCCTCTATGTTTTCATAAGCCACTATTTTTCATTCTCTCTCTCCTTTGAACCATGACTGCCATTACAACAAAGCCTGTTTTTCATCTAGAAGAAAACAGCGTTGGGGACGAATAAGGGAATGTGTGGCTTCAACTCCACTCCAGCTGCTCTTCTGAGGGCTTGATCCACCTTGTTTTGCCATGCATGTCACTTGGACGGGTCATGGTGCCAGTGGTCACATGACTATTCAGGCTTAGCAGAGTACAAGAAAACTTTGGTTTAGAACAGTGTTTGCCAAATAGGGTTTGAGAGGAAACTGCAGAAAACTATGAATATGTGAATATATTGTTAAATTATTGAAATATCAACTTCTCACAGGGTACTAACAGGGGTACATTTTACACCTAAGGGGTTTGGCAGACAAAAAAATGTTGGGAAAAACATCTGAGAACCCCTGGTATAGGAGGCACATGAAAGAAGGCAGGGGCGATCCATCTTTCCATAGCACTCTTCATTTCGATTACACACGGTTCCCCCGTGAAATAACAGCTATATACCGTAACGGCAGACTTCTAGAAGTAAAACCTCCATAAATAAATTGATTTTTTGTGATAACATTTCAGCCCCAGAACTAGCATGAGCTGGAACATTGTAAAGTGATTGTGTGTGCTTCTGTATAAGCTAACGGAATTGTATGATTTCAAAAATACAAGAAAACATTTTTTAAATGCCAAATACTTTAAAGTAGTATACTGTCAAACTAATTGTGGAACAGGGAATGTTAAAGCATAAAAACAAACAAAACAAACAAACAAACTGACAAGAAATCATATTAAAAAGACTCATCAGATTGATTCCATCAAATCCAGTAAGGCTTTACGGAATGAGAAGTTCATTCATTCTCTCACAAATCCTTTATCTTTTTTAATACTGAAATACATTTAGCTTCAATTGACTTGATGTAATGTATATAATTTTGGAGATCTTTGGTTTGATTTAAGACCTCAATAACCCTTTATTGAAAAATATTTTGAAATACCAAGAAAATTAATGGAAAAACACTTTGTGAAACCATCTCCTTTCCTTCTCAAGCTCTCAGCAATCCCTTGGCCATAATTCACACATAGCATCCTTATAAGATGGACATTCAGTCTTTGCTATTATTTTACAATTTGGAAGCAGTACTATAAAAAAAAATCATATATCAGTCAAACCGCTAAATCAAATGTTTCAGTAGAGTAACTGAGACTTAAGATATTACTGAAGTGTCACACAAATCTAATCTGGGAGATACCTGCTGCTGAGAACTATAACACAGCTACGTTCTTTGAGACGGGCGTTTGAGAATGAGACAGATTTCTCAATTAAACTGATGAAACCAGATACATGCCTTCTGGATCTTTGAATTTCATTGCATATTTAATAAGTTCTTTCAGATGGACTCTATGGAGGATGGTATCAGATCTGTTTTCTTTAATTTATCCTCAAGACAGCTGTGGAATCTGACACTTCCGTCATGATTCATGGATGGAGAACACAGATTACAGTGCAAGTGGTGGCTCACTGACTACACAGCGCAGAAAGTCATCTTATTTACTTTGAAAAAATGCACAAAAATATATATTTTAATATTGAAGTCCTGGCTTCAATTTAACCAGTGATGGCAAATATTTTGTAACATTATAAATGTCTTTACTTTAACTTGACCGATTTAACGTATTGTTGATGAATAAAAGTATTAATTTTTTTTTTTTAAATCATACTTACCCCAAACCTTTAAAACATATCAACAAAACAATAACAAATAATCAATGTTGGGCACGTTGCAAATGTGAATTTGAAAGATTAACAATGCTTCCAGTGGCTTTAAACCAATGTTTTTCTGTTCAGAATGTACACCAAAGAAAAAGCAAAAAATACCAGGAATAATCATTTGTTCTTCTCTTCTTGGAAAGACCATTTTAAGCTTCTGGTATTTACTGGAAAACAGCAAAAGAATGGCACTTAAGTAGGGCGGCCTTGATAACTCCACCTTGGAAATTTTCAACTTTTTCCCCTCCCGAGATGCAGGTATATGATGCCACATGAACATGCCATCAGTGACATGAAAAATTATTTTCTACTGATAAAATACACCTGCAAAATAAATGCCAGCACTGCCATCTTGTTTATTCTTATGTCTTTTATTTGAATTGTCCACATTTTGGTGGTTCAGACAACAGAATGCTTTATGGTCTGAAGTCTTGAGATAACCAGATCAGACTTTCAATGGAACAACGCAGACAAAACATTTATCCTCAATCATTTTTAACAACTAAATTTAATTTAAAACCAACACGTTAAGAGCAGAGTGAAGACAAAACTGAACAAAGACATGAGGGCTAATAGTGATGTTCCGTACACACTGATTCAGTAGAGTTTCACACAACCAATGCTAGGGCCTCTTGGAGTCCAGAGGGAAACCCTGCGTAGAGATCAGTAGATATCTCAAGCTCCAGTTTTCCTGCACCGCGATCATTACCAGATGTTGGCTGAACGGCAGCTTCTAGGGCCCGAGCAAACTCCACAAATCGCTATAAATTACCAAGCACTTCCCAGCAGCTTCCTACATGTCTCAATTCCACAATCATGTCAGCACTGTCATTTCAAACGGACCGTAAATCTAATCTTGATCATTTTGTTTTTCTGCGCTAGTCAGTTTATGCAGGTGAGGGCCAACAAACACAACAATCGGGCACAGAGAACTGAAACAAAATATGAAATCTGTTCTTTCAATCGTTCTTTTGCCTTTCCATCACTCCTTGCTTCCGCTGGGCGCTCTGAGAGCCACCTTTCTTCTTATTATCTCTGCCAATGACGCATCTGGTGCAATAATACAAATGTTAACAAAAAAAGCTAATAAATAAGGAGAGGAGATGGCAGTGAATGAGTAGGAGTAGGCATCCAGGGAGTAAAAAGAAACATAGCAGACCCAGCGGACTGGGAACATGCTTGGAGTCTGTAAGAAGAGAGAGCAGCTTAAAGCCAGAGCGGCCCATGATAAATGGACAGTAATGTCTTTCCCATCTGGTTTGAGGAAGGGCAAAGCCACTAATGAGTCCTATCAACACAGGTCTCCTGTCTTCACAGGGACATTTGATCACAGAGCCACACAGGACAGAAAGAGACTACACATGCTGTTCTACTACGCAAATGAGCCCAGATAACTGATGACTGGACCTGATGTTAGGATACAAGGGCTGAGATGAAGATAACGGTTGTGATTACATTTGGCTTGTAACCCGTCCTGCACCGCACGTGCTGCAGACATGAACGATACCTCAAATCAAATGTCTTTAAAATGACTGTAAACCTTAACAATTACATAGACACTAACTTTGGTAACACTTTAGTATAGGGACCAATTTTCACTATTAACTAGTTGCTTATTAGCATGCCTATTATTATAATATTGCCTGTTTATTAGTACTTATAAAGCACATATTAGACATGATCATATTCTACACCCCTAATCTTACACTCAATACCTAAACTTAACAACTACCTTACTAACTATTGATAAGCAACAAATTAGGAGGTTATTGAGGCAAAATCTGTAGTTAATGGTTTGTTAATAGCGAGAATTGGACCTTAAAATAAAGAGACAATTGACAGATGAAACAAAACAAGATCAGAAAAGTTGCTACTGGATTTAACCACATGAGCACTGTGACTCAACATGTAACCACTACACCACAGCTCCAAGATTTGACACTAAGTGGAAATGTGTACACATGGGAGCATCTGATCTTAGATCTGTCTTAATTTAACATGCGTACACATGCCACTTGAGTGTTTTTAAGGTTTAGATCCATTAACTAACAGAACAAGATCTGGAAGCGGAGGATGAATTAGTGATTTCAGAAATTGCCTTGTGAGCTGTTGTTGAAGTAAAAAAGGAGACAGTGGAAAGCAAGCCAAGTGAAAAAAACTAAATAAATAAATAGGAAAAAAATATCGGCAATGTTTATTTTTATTTTTTTGCCCTTACAGCTCATGGTATAATGCACAATTTGGCTTCTGTGTAGAAACGTGCTCTGTTGCCATGAAGTATAAAAACATGGAAATGAAAACTGAAAATATTTATACAAACGAAACACAGTATGAGACAGATTAATTGGCAGGGTAAAAAGGCAGCCATAGTAAGAAAAATGTGTCAATATTCATCACTGAATCCAAGCGTGCAAATATAAAATACAAAAAAATTCAGATGGTCTGGACTAATTATTATAACCACATCTTGATAAATGAATACATCGCTTAAAATCCCCACATTTAAAGTTCATTACTCCACAGAAGGAAACAAGAATGTACTTTACTGTGTGGATCGCTTTATTTTCCTATATGGGACACCATATAAAGAGCATAACGCAGATGTTATGACATCCTATAAAAGGATTCCACTAGGGGAATTATCTTTAAAAGCCAAAGCAAATCATGTAACAATCTGACATCTACGAATATAAAAACTTTTTATTCTAAATACAATACCAGCCCAGAGAAATCAGTAAAACATTTTGGTGTCGAAATTTCTTAGAATCATGACAAAGACTTTTTCGATATTTTAATATCTGTATTCGCACACTATAAAAGGAAATCTAGGCTTTCCAAAACACTACAAAACAACGTAGCTAACACGTATCAAACTACACCTCGGCCTCCACTGGCACGGCTTGAATTACGTTGAAGGTGGGATGTGCCAGCAGAGGGATTAACAAACAAGTCCAAGTTCAAGGGCCCTGACTAAACAGCATGGCGGAGACGGTTGCGGTGCATCAAAGCCATCCTGGCACATCTTGGGCGTCCCAGCACAGTGGGTGCAGCTGCTCAACTGAGGTCATCTTGGCAGCTGCCCCTGCTGCCCCCCTCCCTACCCACCCAAAGTTCAGGGGTTCGCTTATTGCCTTCAGCTGCAAAGCAACTTCTCATTCATGCTTAATTATGAGAAGACTTTTTATACACGCTTGTTTTCTTATTCTCATATTGCCTGCTTCAATTCTCCTCGCATGATTCATAATGTTTACTCTTGATTTTCAACTAGAGTGGGGAGGGAATGGGTTGATTTCATGCAGTATGTTTATTTATTATTTATTTTCCTTGAATATTCTAAAACAGCTACGAACTCCATTAACCTACTCAGTAAAGAATTTTGCATTTGCAGTGAAACTGAGTGTGAATTTGACATTTCTTAGCTCTTTTAAGCATTAATGGTATGTATTAATGGTATTGCATTCAGTGAGACCAGGTGTAAATTGTGGACATTTATTTTTATTTTATTAGTATTAATGAATGAATGATGCATGTATATAGCGCTTTATTGTGTATTGCTGTACACCCAAAGCGCTTCACAATCATGAGGGGGGGTCTCTCCTCAACCACCACCAGTGGTGTTAGACATCTCATTGTGAGGCAGAGTCTGATTTTTTTTATTATTATATGGTATTGGGCATCTTGCAGTGAGACTGAGTGTGCATTTTGCATTAAAAAAGCATTTATGGTATTAGATACAGTATGTCACATAAAGAGAGTGACAATATCCAAAACATGGATATGTGCTTGGTCGCATTTTCCATTAAATCATATGAATGCCCAAAGTGGATTTTACTTTCATTGACAAGACTGACAAAGAATTTCTGTAGAAGAGAAAAGTTTGTTTGCATTGTCATTTTGTTGGGCAGTAGTGAAAAGGCTGATTAAGAATTAGCTTTACTTTGTTTTTATATATTAGTCAGATATTAAATCGGAGATTATAAATTAGCACGCACACTTTGACAAACATTATACATTGTCCTTCAACAGGAAATGCAATAATTAACAGGGCAAAGGAAAATTATTTTCTACTCCCAGTTATCAGTAGGGAGACTGGGATACACACGCTTCAACAGAAAGCAGGTTTACTGTATGCAGCCACCACTCTAAGAGATGCACATGCAGGGGTCAAGATCACTAATGACCCACTGTATGCTACAAAACAAACAGTCCATTCACCGCTGGGGATGTTCTCAATTCCTGTAATTTAGCTCCATTGTCTTGCATTACATACAGTAGGGCTCATCTGAGAGGCAAATAAAAGGATCATTAACTTAGTCCAGCTAATATAAAACTCGCCCTGAAAGAGGCACTCCACCAGGGCCTCCATTTAGACTTTGCTTTGCTTTAGATGGATGCTTTTGCAGTCCCAAATTACCCCACTGGTTAACATTATCATCCTTGAAGTTCAAGGTGACTACACGCAGAAGGCAGATGTGAACACTGCTGGGCATTTAGAAGTTATGGCGGTGGCTTGTCGTTTTGTCGGTGTACCATCTCTGATGAATGTACGGGGAGCAGGGTTCATGTCCTCAGAAAGTCTGTAAGGGGGCTGGTGAGATCACAAGACTGGCCCAGAGCCCCTCCTCACGCAAGTAGACGGATCACCATTTGGACGCGGCCAAATTAGGCCCTGATTAACTTGGCGAGTGGCCAACACGCTCATTCAGCCCTCTAAACTTTACACACAGTAGAACAAAGGTCCAACTACTAGACGACAGGTCTGAGAAAAGGCCATCGAAATCCCAAAATGATCAGAGAGTTGTGGATAAAGTATTTTAAGGATCCTTCTGCTCATTTTGATTTGGCCATTTCTGGTTGGCTAAAGTCAACAAAGGAAGTTGCTGTTCATGGCTACAGAAGTCATATTTTATTTAAAAATGAGGCTGTGAGTGATAGTATAGTCTATTTAATATTTCTTACAAAAATAACCCAACATTTTTTAGGCCGTTTCTGGTTGTTTTTGTGCACTGTCAATACTTTGATGCTACAAAACAATATATTAAAAGAACTGAGTTAAGGAGATAATGAGTCTTATTTACAAAGTGTGTGTACATAAAAGCATGAACACCCTCAGCTGTAATAACAGTATACTGGTGAAAAACATTTGGAAGACATGCGTATTTGTGTTTGTGCTCTTGTTTCTATTTACAAAATGTTTTTGCAACGTTAAGAAATGTAGCCATTCACAGACATACTGTGTTGATTTCTTGTACGCAATGGCCAATCAGAGGCATCAGAGGCCGGAGTTTTTGTCCAGTGCTGAGTGAATATAAAGGGAGCGCTCTTTGTGTGCTTTCTAGGCTATATATATTCCATTTTGAATTTGTATAAAACCTTTGGTTTCATGCTGGCTTCATACACACTGCAAAGCTTCCACCCTCAGTGGTTTGATTCTGGAACCGGGCCTGATGTAGATACGTGTATTTACAGCTGGCTAATGAAAGGTCTGTAATCTGGGTCAGTATAAAAGGTGTTTACTGTGTTTGAACTAGTTTTGCACACTTAGCACTTAGCTCGAGGATCTTGCTGTGTGTCTTTAAAGAGCATCATATGCTTGCTGAGAGTGACGAAGGGCTGTAAAGGAACGGTTGTGCGAAAAGCCCATATATGGAGATGTTTTGGCAGGTTTTATGCAAGTTACTAACCTTGAGCATGTGGTCACTCATTTAGAATACTCTCAGTAACATTAGAACAGGGTTAAGAACATGTATTGTGAAATAGGCAGAAGTTCTCCAAGCAATTATTAGTGTATGCGACCCACTGTCATCAAGATAAACTGCTATCTTGAGAGGTTTCGTATAACTTACCAATGACGATGAGGGTGTAGTTAATGTTGATGCTGCCAAAACCATTGGTGGCTTTACAAATAAATGTCCCAGCATCCTCTGCCTCCACCTCTTTGATACGGAGAGCTTGCTGAAGGACCCTGAAGCGCATCCAACCGCTGTGAATGTTTCGTCCGTCTTTGGTCCACATGATGAGGGGTGGTGGATCGCCCTCCACAGGACACTGAAGTTTCATGGTGCGTCCAATTCTGACGGTCTGACGGTGAGCTACCTTCTCTGCTACACGTGGAGGACCTACAGAGAACAAGATGATGATAATAATTGTCATTATAGAGCACTGTCTGAAAATACATGAAAATGCTGTTTTTCTGGTCAAGTCAAATGTCCTCCTGCACATGAAATTACAAAATTATGTTAGCTGATGAAACCAAATGACAAGATGAAAAGGTATGAATTGAGCTGCTGGAGCTGGTAAAAGGAAGAGCTTTATATATATATATATATATTTTTTTTTTTTTTTTTTTTTTTTCAATTCACCCTCACTTCATCAGTAGGTACAATGTACAGACAAGGTAAAAAAAGAGAAAAAGAAAAAGAAAAAGAAGAGACATGATCAGGAAAAGAGGATAATTTAACACAAAATCAAAAGTTAATTGTCAGATTGTGTTCACATGAACCCAAACCATACCTATTTTTTTTATTCAAGTGGTTCTTTACTGTGCACCTTCAGACACACTATACTCTAAACAAACCAACTGAACTTTAGGGTAAAAGCACATCAAAACCTCTAGTGTGAAAGTGATGTAATATTACCCACACTTATGCTGGATGAGATTTGAAAGTGACCATGAAATCAAAACTGACAAAACCTCCCCATCATGTCACTCACATGAAATGTTCGAGAAAATAGCAAACAACACTTTCTACAATCCAGTCAATTCCTGATGGACAAAATCAGGTGTCACTCTACTTTCGTAACAATTTGTGTTTCACACTTGCTTTAAGCTTTTCTATTCGAAAAATCCTCACTCGTTTTCAATAGTTCACTATGCTGGAGTCTTGTATACTGGCTGTTGCACTGAATTAAAACGAAAGCTTCAGTGCATTCAACTAAATAATTTGCTTTTCAAGAGATGAGACGAAGCTTTCAAGAGTCTTGGCCTGGCTGAGCAGAGCGAGGCTTCCCCCTGCCCACGCACAGCCCTGTTTGCTCTCGTTAAAAGACCCAAATGCAGGAAATTGATAGTGTCACTGTTTATGTCTGTGGGGAAATTGTAACCACAGTCCCCTGTCAGCCAGCCATGTCTTGCTGGCGTACTCTGCTACTGGACTGCATTGTTTGTATGCTCCTCAGTTGGTGGCTCCTTCGAGGTTAAAAAGGTCAGAGTCTGCAAATACTGTCCGTGCTCGTTCCTCTCAAGGCTGTGTGAGTCACTCTAATAGCTGTTTACGTAAGGCTAATGCCAGATTGGATCCATTTAGCTGCCACAAAACAGGGCTTAAGAAGATCTCGTGGTGAAAAATTTGAGAAAGAGATTTCCACATGCAGTCATACGCATGAAGGATATTACGTTTTAGATCTTTTTTCTAAAAAAAACACCATGCCTGTAATTGCAGCCATCACTCGGATAAATGAAGAGGAAAGAGTGTTTTATCTCATTGTCCAACACTTAATCATGTCCAAATCCATCTCAACAAATTAAATCCTCAATCTAATGAAAGAGATCCTCTGAATGACAGAGGATGAGTCTGAAAAAACCATTAGGGAGTCGTCTGAAGCCATATGTCAGGTTAATATGAGGAACAGATCAAACTTAGCGGGTATGGTGTAGACGTGGTGTAACTGAAGGTTGTTTAAGGTTGAAACTTGCCGCAATAGTAACTCAAGTGATCCTTGGTGTGCAACTCTGCGTAAATCTGCAATTTTATAATGGCCTCAAACATGGCTGAGATAATCGTATTTACAATATATTACTGTTTTAAGTATTTTTTACTCAACTGTTACAAAACGTAGTTTTTGTAATGATGCACGTCTTATTTATTTGTCATAAATAATGTTTTTGTATGCATTCAACATAATGTTTATTGAAAAATAAGTCCTTAGATTGGCACGGTGGCACAGTGTGTAGCACTGTTGCATCACAGCAAGAAAGTCCCTGGTTGCACGAGTCCCAAAACTGTTTGAATTAGTGTCCTCTTAGTGCTGGGTTGTGTCAGGAAGAGCATCTGGCATAAAACCTTTACCTAAATAATGTGCATAAAGAGAGAGTCCATAGATTGCAACAACCAACTAACATAATTAAAATAAAATAATTGTCTTTCAGGATTCCATATGTTTTAAGAACTGATTGTTTTTACTCTTTTTAACCAATTTACATGACTTTTCAAGGTCTAGAAATCAAAATCAAAATTTTAAAATTAAGCTTCGCCACATATCCTGGATTCTCAAGACCATGCAAACCCTGTTTCTCCAAAGAAAAAAAACAGTTGAGGTGATTGATTAAAATACTACATATCCTGCTCTATTTCTACTATTATTATAATTTATCTTACTTTTAACCTTATTTTTTATAATTTTAGACATCCTGAGGCCCCAAGTGCAAGGGTGGTTTTCCCAAAAGAAACTCTGGTTGCAAGTCTGGTCCTTACCGATAAAGTTCAATGGAACTTGCGACCATAGTTAGCAAACAATGCTTTTGGGAAACGCACCATCTAATATTTTTCTGCATTTCACAAAATGATAATACATTTTTAGCAATGTATTTTTATCTTTGATAGTTATTTTTTATCGTTCATTAAAAGGTTTACAAAAGGCTTTCCTCACACAAATATTTTTAAATATAAACAGTTAAAAAAATTATAGGAACATTATGTAATTTAACTCCATAAATTAATGAACACAACTTTTGCTGGAAATGATGGCATACTACGCAAAACATTACTTATATACTAGTATATATTTTTAAACAAATTTTTAAAGATGCATTCAAGACTATTTAAGCCATTTTGGCAATTTTGACAAAACCTCATCTATGTTAACGAGCTAGATAGGATTGTCTGACAAATCATCAGAATTTGCAGCAACGTAGCAACATCACAGAAAACCAAACGTTTAAGGTTGCGAGGCACTATTTTACATCCTTATTTGGAGCTCCACACCATCTACTATCACAATCTACTTTTGTTGTATGGAAAAGAGCAATGCAAAAATTCTTTAAAATCTTTTATATGCTGATAGATATTAATTGTCCATGAACTGTAACAGCAAAACTGTTTGATGTCGAATCAAAGGGGCCTTTTCAAATGAAAAATCTCATGCCTGGTTTCACACTGCTCTGATATGACGTTGTGCCCAGTGGGAGTGTGAAGGAGTCCCTGGCACAGGTATCGAGTCAGTCTGACAACAGCACACTACTGTGTCTCACAGACAGCAGTGGGTAGCTGACATGTTGATGGATGATGTTTGAAAGTGTGAAAAAGAAATTAGTCACAGGCAGGAACTCGCCGGTGTACTGTTCTCCCGCTCTGTTTCGAATGGCTTTCTCATCAGAGTAAAACCTTCCTGGTGAGCCGTTTCACAGATTGAAATCTCATTCTCCTTTAGGAGGACCATACACCCACACTATGAGCAGATTTACGGCTCTCCCGCTCCGGGCCTTCTGTTCGTGGGTCAGTCCCGAGGCCTGTCCTCCTCGCGGGTCGACAGCACTGCACGTTTCACAGATCAGGAGGTGCGTGGAAGAAAACAAAGGCCCTGAACTTTCACAAGCAGTGCTTGGTTTGCTTTCCAATTCTTCTCCCTTTGGCTCAAAGACGGCCGTGATTAATGCAACGGCTCCCACACAAGTCACAAAAGTCTGAGCCAAGATCAGGAAAGTATTTTTTTTTTAGCCCTCCGAAAAGTGAAATGGCAACACTGAGTAACAATATTTACACTGTATGAATAAATAAATGCATTCCAATGCCCAACAATACACACTTAAACAGCAGTGACTTTAAAAAGCCTGTGCGTCTGTGTAAATATTGGGTGTGTGAGTGAATTTGTGGGCTGAATGAGGGGAACGGCAGGTCAAACTCTTTAAAAGGCAATCTGTTTTCTCCATTCAACATAAACGCATTCCCTTCTGTTGCAGCACTATACAATACGGAGGCCAGCCTCTTATTCGCCTGTGCACAGTTTCGCCTGTGCACTGTTGCAGTCTTCCATATCCCTCCTTCCCTTTTACGGCTAGCAGGCTTAAGGTATCCCAACATGCACGCCTGGAATGTCGACTAATGACAGAAAAAAAAAAAAGATTCTGTAAGAGGCCAATGCAAGTAGCATTCCATCATATATTTTCGTTTAACTCCAGCCCTCTGCCAAAAAGCCTCTCCACAGCGATTTGCGTAAATCAAGCTTTCCCTTAAGAATAGATATCTCTCCTTGAGCCAGCTAGATAGGGCCCTTTGGTGCGAAAGACACTGAGGCATAATATTTTGGTTGGCCTCGTGTAGGGAGCACAGGACGTGATTTGGAGTGCAAGAATGTGTTTAATTATAATTTCTTGAGCAGGTCTGAGCTCATGAGTGCCAATGTATTCACCTTCAGGAAGCAGGTTATGATAGAGTAAGATAACCCTCACCCTGCCTTCACTTCCTCTTACAGGGGGCTGTTTTATTGCTAATCGTATTCTTTTTCACCACTAACTCCCGGAAACGTACTGTGAATACGCCCAAAACGAACAGCTCCGGAGTTGTGGAAATTAACAGAATATTTTAGGTCAGATACATTACGGTCTATCCACAACATCTATTGTGATGAACAAATGCGATGTAACTATGCATAAGACCCTTAAACAAAGCAAAACACTCACAGGAACGCTAAACCATATCCTCCAAGAAAATCAGTCACCTCAAAAGGCTGATTTGGACAAATTAAGAGATATATTACTATATAATAATATTTTTACATATAACATATATTCATGCTTCAAATTTTACTTTCAAACCCTCCAATAAATATGAGTAAATTGTAAATCCATTAAAGGGTTAGTTTACATGGTAATCCAAATCTGTAAGACTTTTGTTCATCTTTGGACAACAATGTTTTCTCATATTTATTTCATATATATCTCAATTTCTGTCTTTACAATAAAACTCTACATAATCAAGTTCATAAAGACATTGTAAAAGTAATAAATATGAACTGAGAACATGAAACTCTTCTAAAGATACAATAATATGACGCTTAAAATAAATATTGATCAACACACAAACAGATCACATCAAATATGGTACAAATATATTAAATATGGATCTAAAAATATAAATATATAGATATGAAAAATATCTTAATTTCTAAGCAAAAGTCAAAACAAAAGTTATGGGTTTGAGATGATGTGAGGGTGTGCAGTTTTTTTTTAACACACCCTCTGTGTAGAGGGTGTGTTTCATTTTAATTTTGCTTAGTTAAGACACGCTAAAATTTGTTTCTATACTGTACGACAGTTCTTAGACTTTTATATTTCTTAAGTTGTATTTAACCAGGAATATTTCACTTTAAATCAAATGTGCCAAATGCATAAAATCAAGATCACATTTTTATAAGTCAGTTCTTTAAGGCAAATTTAGTTAATGAATCTTTCTAAATATTTAATGAACATAACATACTCTGTGACTGCCAATCTCTAAACACAATGTCATACATGAACATCACTTTATATATAAAGCATGTTATGAGTTTGATTGTGTTAAAATAGAGGAGTAATTACAGTGGATTTACACCATCTTAAAGGATGGATCATGGCTGGCTGAAAATGTAGAACAAGGAATGTAAACATACTCCAGTTATGATGTATGGTATGGTCTCTAACAGCTGCCGTTGGCCTTCTATGCATACTAAGATTTTTCCCAAGGTGAGACAATCGAGATGGAATCAAGTGACTTCACTTGCATTTACAGACCTGAACACAACCTCACCATTTCTCATAATAATTGTTTTTTGATTGTTTATAAAGGATTTGAACATTTTTGGGTCCAGGAAGTTTGACCGGCAATTAACATCTGAACGCTCTGTTCAGTGAGCTCCAGATTCTGTTTACTAAAGCAGGCCAAGGACGGAAAAAAGCCAACGAGAGTCGGATGAAATGAAAAACCTCCTAAAACATTTGCCGGATTGAGTACGGGTCTCCCTCGGGGAAAGCTGCAATGAGGGGGATTGTGGGATATCACATGTTGCCACCATGAGGTTTTCAGAGCCAACAGCTACACAAGCAAAAAGACCACCGTGATGACGTTCAACGTTCAAAACTACGGTCAAAACTTTAGTAGTTACAAAAAAAAAAAATATATAACCACAAAAACACCTATTTAAATATGTTATGTATATTTCTATAACATATATACACATTGTTTTTCTTTAATTAGTGAGACTATTGTTTGTTATGAAGGTTTATGACCCACAATAATATAAAAACTTAGAATGCAAACTACCCTATAATCTAACTAGTGTTTGGAAAGTTACAACAAAAACTGTAATTGCAACATTTTTTTGGAATCTTTTCATCTTTTCTATTTCTTTTGGAAAACAAACCTACATTCAGGGTCTTTTGACTTTAGGGCATCGGCGTCTTATTATGAGGTTCAGTTTTAAAATGAAAACAGAATTCAGCAACTCAATGACTATAATCAATAAATGGTAATCCATTTACATTGCTAAGCAAAGTTACACACAAACACCAAAGAAAGAAAGGCATCAGTATTCTTCTAAGACCACATTTATGTGATACTAAATCTGCAAAAAATCAGGAATTTTAAGGCATGACCAAAATCTCAAAACTCTTCTCTGATTTTCTTGCATAACTATGATCCTTCATTTGCAGTTTATATAAATACAAGGAATATAACAAGCAAAAGATTATGCGTGACTTCATTTGCATTTCCAGAAGGAAATACCACTGTTGGAAGTGAAAATATAAATACATGCAAGGAAGACCAGACTAATCATCATTCACAATGCAAATTCTCCATAGTAGTATTAATTGATAAAATAACCCCCCTATATAAAAAAAAAGCTAAAATTTTTTTACAAACTCAGCCTGAAGGGAGTTAATACGCTAAGTGGTTTAGGCCGAATTAACTGCAGAAGTTAAAAATGTAGGGGTTTAGATCAAACCCTAAACACAACATCTGACAAATAATGAAGGAATGCAAGCGCTGTGAATATGTAGCATAAGAAAACTGTATATCTCAGATATAACGGTAATATTTCTATGCTGCTGTCTCACCTAAGAGCCTGTCTTTGTGTTTCTGTCATTGCCTGGGGCGACAAGTGAAAGTGATGGGAATATTCTACTTACACAGACCGTACTCTATTCAGACAGGTAAAGAGCAGCCATTTCCCCTGCTGTCAATAGGTCAATTGTTACCAATTGCAAAAGCATGACAGTTAACGCTGCCCTAAGGCAGTGGGCTGCTCGTATTTACATCAGACATGAACAAGACCTTCAAGAAATCTGCCATGTATTCTGTTAATCGCAAGTACCAATAAAGTAAAAATGAGAAGGAAAAAAACATAGATTTACACTAAACCAGAATATTATAACACCTTAGCAACCATATGGCAACAATTTGGCAACCACCCACCCACTTTACACAATGGAGTTTTGCAATAAAAAAAATAAATAAATAAAGGCTGTACCACAAGCAGTACATACAACATGCCACCAGTAATGTCAAGAACTCTCATATTTTAAATTGCACATTGCATTGTGTTGTGTCTTAGGGCTGATGAAAAAGTCAGTAAAAATTACATTAACATTATGCATTTTCCTACATATTTTTTTTTCCTTACAGTGTAAGTTTAAATTTGGTTTAAAGTTTAAAATGGAAAAGTCTCTACTGGAAAAGTTGCTTTTACATTGCACATGAAAGTCAAAAAAATGCAAGTAAAAAAAAAAAAAAACTATATATGTCCAAATGGAAGTTTCAAATAAATAGTTATGTAATGAATGGTTACACAGGCCTTTTGTCAATATAATTACATGCAATCAATAGAAAAACAGATACAGTACAAAACAGCTCCATCATGTATTCGGCTTCCAGATGAGGGGAAAAACATGTTGTGAATGGCGCAGGATCCCGCAA
This sequence comes from Schizothorax lantsangensis, assembly GCA_027422415.1. Taxonomy (NCBI): domain Eukaryota; kingdom Metazoa; phylum Chordata; class Actinopteri; order Cypriniformes; family Cyprinidae; genus Schizothorax; species Schizothorax lantsangensis. Next base: position 24,076,785 of record CM049861.1, on the reverse strand, counting down.
ACTAGAGCAGTGATTGAGTGAGTGGTTTATCTAATGAAGGGCTGGAGCGGTGGGAAAAGAGAGGTTTGGCTGACTCTCCCGTTCTGCCACTGCTCTTGCCACGGCCCCAACGGAGACATGCTTTTCTGGGAATCTCAGGACCAGAAGCCAGTAGGGTGTTGGGTGCTGAGCGGATAATGTTGCCATGTCGACAGTCAGCAGATTCTTTAAAGTCTTTAAGTTCCCTTCGCTGTTCTGGCATTAAAGGAACACAACACAAGATCCTTATTCCTTCTTAAAACAATCCCAAGAAATTTATATAAAAGTGTGCAATAGCAGATTTTTATAAATCAGATGTTATCTTAAGAAATAATCTTAAGAAATAATTATCTTAAGAATTAGAATTTCTTAACTACTTTTTAAACCAGTTTTTTTAATCAGTTTTTGCCTTGCTTTCCAGTAGAAACATCTAAACATTCTTTAAACAAGAAAAATATACTTCAGAAAAATAAATGTGTAAGATGTTATAAAATATGAAGTACCAAATTGCATATTTTCATACCAAATTGCCAAATATGTTTTATATATATTATAAAATTGCTTACAAAAACTCAAAATTACTTCAAGACATATTTCCCTAAAACATGATTTTAAAGTAATGAGAGCAAATGGATATTGTTTAGATTGTTTAGATAATTTTACTGTGCAACAAGACAAAAAGGGTTAAGATGTTTTTTTTGCCATGTAAAGACTGGGCCGATATATAATTGTCAAAGTAGAAAGAGTCTTTGAAGGGAAATGAATAATGCTGGTCAAAGAACCAGACCTCAATGGGACTTACTCCAGAAACGTTTAAAGCTGTCAGTTCTGAGGAGCGTAAACCTCCATCTCACCTTATATAACGGCCACAGGTTCACAGGAAACAAAGCATGGTCTGTCCCTCCAAATTAACCCAGATCATGTTCGTTTTAAACAGCACCTGTCTTCTCGGTGTAAACGAATTGAGGAGCGAAATGTTGCAGTAAAGTCTGGAAATCAGAGTGCTGAAAAGCTATGAAAAGGACATGTTCAGAAGGCATTGTTTTCGCAAGCTAACGAGCCAAGAACCTCAATGAGTTTTTAAAGGACGACATACTTCCACTGGTTATAAAGACTTTTATGAGAGCTCAATAGAAGAAACTTGGGCCTGGATGACAATTATCCAGATGTATTGGACGTGAAAGGGGAGCCTGAAAACATACAGAGGGAGCAGAGTATTCCCGGTGCTGCGACCTCGGCCGGGAAGCCGGAGGAAAAGCCAGCTTCTTATTGCATGCTGGCGAAAAACTGTGTTAAAGGCCACCACTTCAATTACACATGGCTGCTGTGGGGGCTTTATGTTTCACAGGGGGGAGATAAAAATGACCTCTACAGGGTGCCACGTTAGCTGTGTGGACTCAACGATGGGGACACAGAGGGAACCAAAGTTTGAGCAGGCAACAGACATATGGACGAGGACGACATGTTCGGGAAACACGCGGCAAATGAAGCACAACCATATGCTATGTTCCAAAACTTTTTTGCCAGCTGAACCATTTAAGATCTGAAATGAATATGTCAATAATTTAATGACACATTAACATGTTTACTATTCAGTGATGCCTGTTTATGGACACATGATGTGCAAGTAAACCGTTAAAATATCTAATATTTTTTAGTCAGGGTTTTATTTGTTTTGTTTTAAAATGATTTTATTTTAATTATTATTTATACAGTCTATATTTATTATTTATAAATTATTTAGCCATACACGTCAGGACAGAAATGTTGCCAAAAAAAACCAAAATTGTTATATTGGTAAAATGCTGCAAAATTATGTCCACATTAATGTTCCTAAAAAATTATGCGATTGACCCTAGCACACATTGCATTCCCACATGCGTGTTAGACTATCATTAACAAAAAATAATAATAATAATAAATAAAAATACAGTAAATAAACAAAAACTAATAATACAAAAACGTTTCATTACTTGAAATAAAATGAACATTAACTGGAATGAAAAAATATAAAACAATTATTTTATTTCAGCATTTGTTTAGTCTCATTTTTGTTTCGTTGACATACTAAGATAACTAAAACTAATAAATAAAAAATCATAAATACTATCTAGACAGATTAAAAAAAAAATATATATAATAACTAAAACTTCACTAAATACTGAAATATAAATAATCTTTACTAGATACTAAAATAAAACTGCTGTGAATCGAGCCACTCTGAAAACACTATTATCAGCTGCACGCGTGTAAATGAACACAGTGAAACACACAGTACAATGGACTATACTGTACTTCGCTAATTAAATCGAAGGCTTTGATTTGATAATCGCAATTTCATCAGATTTAATTTTGCTATTTCAATTTATTTTGATTAATTGTGTAGCCCCATTTCTTTATTTTAGTGTTGCATTTGAATGAACTAATTATTAGCTTTTCATCAACTCATAAACGCCCTGCAGTTCCCTCACAAACCCTCATTTAGGAAACTCTGCGCTAGGCAAACACGCCAAGTCAGTCACACATCCTAGTGTGTGCTCTTTGGCAGGGCAGAGCAGGCTAATTCCATTTTACCGCTCAGACAAACAGCTCACAGAGGCCCGGAATGCAGGGCATGAGTATATAAGATATCCTCTCCTTCCCTCCCCTCAGACGACAAAGAATAAAAACAAAGCTATAAATGGTCGCTCATCAAACACCAGTCTACACGCCGCTCAACGGCATCTACAATTTGCGTCTTTCCACAAGCCAACTGGTGGCTTTCACAAATGTTAGGAGATGTTCACAACTTAATGATGTCCGGCTGACAATCCACTGGGATCAAATCTGATTTCAAAGCACCAGATGATGAGTTACTTAGTAGCGCAAGTCTCTGATATGAAATTGCTTCGGTTTAAACTGTGGCTTGAGGTTGCAGTACAGGTCGAGGTACAGATTAGGGTAAGCGGTGAAAAAACGAAGAAGTGGGAAAAAGCACCAGAACGGCTTGATATCAAAACTGTATTGCAGGGGAAAACTATTAACAGTGTGTGCTGCAGGGACGAGTGCCTGATATCTCTATGGCTAATATTTAACGTTGGCGGCCTCCAGCTGCCTGATAAAAACTGAGACGAGCCTGTCCGATCACACTTCTGTGTCTTATCTGTACTCAGGGCACTAACCCCACTTCAGATAGGCGGTCAGCAGCTGCAATAGCTCACTTTTCTGATTAACTTTATATTATTCGTTAACTAGGAGCCCCATGTTTGCACTACAACATCAGATGCAGGTCAAGGGCGATTTATAAAGAGAGGCCTAATCCATATTGTGGTAATACCATGGGATAAAGCAGAGTTTGAAATGATTTGATACGAAGATATAATTGAACAAAAGTTTAAATGAGTACACATAAAAAAAGCAACTTTATTATTATTATTATTAGTGGTTCATCATTATTATTATTGCTAGGGCTGGGTATCGTTCAAAAAGTTTCGATACCGATACCTTGACTGTGATACCAGTTCCTGAATGATACTTTTTTCGCTACCAATTTTATTAAAATAATTTTAACAAGATTACATTATCTAAAAAAAAAAATATGGTTTTATGTTTCAGCTTGTTGATGTTTATACAGACTCAAAGACTCATCTGCTGGGTCACTGCACAAAGGAACAAAATGTAACCAACACAATAAATCAGTGCAAATAGTTTTAATAAAGCTCAAATAGTCTTCAGTTTACACATCTGTTAGGCTACATTACACTAGTGCGTGTTCGTTTTAAAATGCATAGCTCAGACAGAATCATAATTTCTATTCATTTTCCACTGATTTACTGATGAGCATTAGCAGCTTCCTGTGCTTTCTGCCTCTCTCTTCCATGATCGCTGTTCTGACTCATAATAACATATTTCAGCAACATTACATGGCCAAGCACACATTGGAAATCGGAAGTTATTGCAAACATTCGATGGTGGTTTAAAGTGAGTTTTGAGTAAAAGCGGAATATAAATCTTATTTAAGGTCTTATGTAGCATGATGCCTGGTTTCTCCCAAGGTTTTTTTCTCCGTTCTGTCACCAATGGAGTTTTGGTTCCTTGCTGCTGTCGCCTCTGGCTTGCTTAGTTGGGGACACTTCATTTCCAGCAATATCGTCGACTTGATTGAACAGAAACTTTTTGAACTGAACTGAGCTGGACGATGCCATCACTGAATTCAATAATGAAATGCCTTTAACTGAAAATTGAGTGTTTAATCTTGTCATTTTACATTATTGACACTATTTTCCCATTTTGATATTGTGCAGTTGCTTTGTCACAATTTGTATTGTTAAAAGCGCTATATAAATAAAGGTGATTTGATGCTATAGTGTGCATGAATGGTCACGAACGCGCACTTTCGGTCGTGTAGTATGAATGAACGGACATCTGCATATGATCGGAACTCCACGCAGCTCCCGCATTACTCTCCACTGGAAATGAATGACATTCGGTCTGTCGCTTGTCGTTTGTCGGAGATAGTGGACTTGAAACGCAGTGGAAACGCCAGTATGACGAGGATCGTTTTCATTTCCAAACAAAAACGCACCAGTGTAAATGTAAAAAAATGTTAGGTTTTTTTCAAAGAAATTAATACTTTTACTTAGCAAGGATACATTAAATCAAAAGTGAAAGAGATTTGCAATGTTATATTTATGTTAATTTGAGCTATCTATTGATCAGAAAATCCTAAAAAAAACAATGTATCATACACTGTAAAAAGTGATGCTGACTTAACTTAAAAAAAATTAGGAAACCCGTTGCCTTAAAATTATTAAGTAAATAATAATAAATAAAAAAAGTTAAGTGACAATTGACAATTCACTTAACTTAAAATTATTAAGTAATTAATAATAAAAAAGTTTAAGGCAATGGGTTTCCTCAATTTTAAGTTAAGTCGACTTATCACTTTTTACAGTTTTTTACTTTTTACCGCTGACTTAAAATTTTTAGTTTAGTCAACTAAAATATTCCAGTTGTCCCTTAAATTAACATTGCGTATCTTAATTTCAAGTTGACTAAACTAACCATTATAAGTCAGCGGGGTAACAAATTATTTTAAGTTGAAACAACTTTTTGAAACTTTTTTTTTTTTTTACAGTGTAGTTTCTGCAAACATATTAATCAGCACAACTGTTTTCAACATTAATAATAAGAAATGTTTCCTAAGCACCAAATCAGCATGTTAGAATGATTTCTGAAGGATCATGTGACACTGAAAACTGTAGTAATGGCTGATGACTATTCAGGTTTGTCAAAGCAATTAATTGCATTTAAAATATATTTAACTAGAAAACATTTATTTAAAATTTTTACTGTATTTTTGATCAAATAAACGCAGCCTTGTCGAGCTTAAAAGACTTATTTTAAAACATTTGAAAAGTTCACCCTCATGTCGTTCCAAACCCGTAAGACCTTCGTTCATCTTCAGGACACAAATTAAGATATTTTTGATAAAATCTGAGAGCTCTCTGACCCTCCATAGACAGCAATGCAACTACAATGTTCCCAGGTCCAGAAACATAGCAAGGACATCGTTAAAACAGTCCATGTGACATCAGAGGTTCAACTGTAATTTTACGAAGCTACGAGAATACTTTTTGTGCGAATAATTGTTGAATAAAGTCATTATTTTTGTGCACAAAAAGTATTCTCGTAGCTTTGTCAAATTACGGTTGAACCTCTGAAGTCACATGGATTATTTTGACGATGTCCCTTGACCGTGGTAGTATCCTTGCTGTCTATGGAGGGTCAGAGAGCTCTCAGAATTCATCTAAATATCTTAATTTGTGTTCCAAAGATGAACGAAGGTCTTACGGGTTTGGAACGATATGATGGTGAGTAATTAATGACAGAATTTAAATTTTTGGGTGAACTATCCCTTTAAGATATACTATATATCTCTATATACCAAAATGTTAAGAAAATTGTTATATAAAGAAAAAATAATAATACTGAAGACCCAAATCCCAAACCCCAACTTCCACTATCACTATCTTCGCCTTCTAATGAAAGACCGGTATTCTTGCCCTCTGCCGGAGTCTGTCCGTGCCCAGCTCCTCCTGCCTCGCACATTCCACACCGTGTCTCAGCCATGACTAACTTAATTTGTTCTGTGCAGTTCTCCATCAGAAAGCATTTCATCTACACGCTCTGCGGGCACCTGACCAGGGCAAGAAGGCACACAAGACACCTCGTGTAAAGTTGACCCGTGAAAAAGAAAAAAAGAATGGCATCCAGCACAGAGATCTAATGTAGACTGAGTGTTTCACGAGCACAGCCCTCCATTTGTTTGGAGAGGTAGTGAGATGCACAAGAGGAAGGGGGTTGTAGGACATTCCTCTCAAAGCTCTGACACTCAAACAACGGCAGCTGGGAGTGAACCAGTGCTGGGTCGATGCTCAGGCCATGTGCTACATGTGTTCTTAATGTGCACTATAAAATCTCTTCATAAAGGGTCTTTGTATCATTTTCAGATAAAAAAAAGAAAAAAAAAGGAAAGCAATTCAAGCGTTGTTTTTGGTCCAAGGCTTATGGCGTGCTATTTGCATAATGGGGTCCACATGACGTACCTGTATAAAATTACAAACGTAGCACTTCTGTAGTTTCCCGTTCCAATCTCCCCCATCCCCCGTCAACCTGTCCTTGTAAAGTGCTTTAGCCCTGTATTCACTGTGGCGCCACAGGAGAAGAATACCCTGACCCGAAAAGCAAGGCCAGATCCGACAAAGTGTCCATTGACTGAAGGCGAACCTCACGTGGCTGGCAATCCTGCAATATTGTCTCAAATGAATCCATCGTCATGGCACTTGTACCTGTCAGTGGACATCGAATTTTGCCCTCGCGGGCCGCTGATCTGTCATCTGCCTCGCGGTTATTTTCCTTTCCACCGCCGTCACATGAGGGTCTTTCACTGGCGGTTCCGTCCCATGAACAACCTTAGTCTCCGTTTCCGCTCCAGCTCAAAATAAAATTATCAGGCCCATGGGAGCCGGCTGTGAATCAGCTATCCTGCCAAATATTTTTAGAAACAGGGCCTCTATATGGAACACAGCTCTAGCGTCTGAAACACATACTATGTCTGTTAAAAGAGCATTAAAAGAGGTCTTAAAGGAAGCGTTCACTCAAAATGAAAATGCTGTAATCATCTACTCGACCTCACCCTCATTTCTTCCATGAAACAAAAAAAGAGAAATTTTGAATAATGCGCTGGTTGCTCTTCAAGCAATTACAATGAAGATTGAAGATTTCAAGCTTAAAAAAGGATGCAAAACACTATAATAGTATCAACTTATGTACTATATAAAGTTCAAATGAAGTCAAACAATAATTTTTAAGCAAAATATTCACTCATAATCTAGTGAGTCAGTGAGCTGAACTCGAGAACCTCTGTGGACAAATCTAGGGTTCAGCAAATTTAGGCTTTGTAAACTGGATCAGCCAATTCACTGAAAAGATATGACCTTAAAGGAATGCTTTTTCTTTCTCGAACAACATAAATATATATTTTTTGGGTAAATTGTTCCTTCAACAGGACATGCCAGTGACATGTAACATCCTAAAGCAACACAGTATGAGGCAGAGTTTATCTGGACCGCCAATACACAATGGATTTGAGGCTGGAAAAATGACACCCACACCTGTTACAAAAGAGCCCCTTATATCCCCATATAGGTAATCAGGCCTGATCCTTGGAGTGGCTGAGAGACATATAACAGCCAGCAGCAGATGAAGACTTCCACAGGTGCAAGCAAAACCTCTCTAAACAATAGTTGACACTACTGGCTGTTTCTTCCGCTGTATTGACCAGTATTTTAAATGCATTTGAATTATTTAATGCTATAAATTGGTAAGCTGTTCTGAAAATCTCTTTGACTCAAACAAATGCAGATTTGACCAATGCAATGCCCAAGCACTGAAACCACTCCCACAACTCTCACACACTTCACACATTCCAACTGCTGTGTGGATTTCAACCTAACAGCTGGCTATGCTTTTCACTCTAACACACACACACACACAGCAAAAGATTCAGCTGGGACAACCACGCCATAAAAATAACAATTAATAAATGGAATGGAAATGGAAACAACACTCAAGTAGCAACTTTGTCTTAGAGGTTTCTCCAAGAATTCCTTAAGAGATTTAAAAAATTGTTAGCATATATATTTTAAACATAACTAAGTATATTTATTTAGCAATATAAACGTTGACAGCTCAAAAAAGTCATAAACAAGGTGCTTGTATACTAAACAATAAAATAAGAAAAAAGAAAATGAAACTTCACAAAAATGATAAAAAAAGTGAAAATAAAATACTATAAAATAAAATTGGGCAGAACAAAAGGTCACATGTTCTGTCTGACCATGGTGAGGAAATCTTTGTGCATTTCACCAGTCACTTAATGTCAATCAACTCTGCGGCTGTTGTTTAGGCACGGAAAACCTTTCACCTTGAAAAGGGTATGCCAGCAGGGGAGGCATGTCGTGATGTTCAAGAGAGAAAGGGGTAGCTTGGCATTATGAGGGTCAGAGGGTTACATTCCTAATTGCCTTGAAAACAAATTGCAAGGGGCAAGAAGAAAAAAAAAAACTGGACTGCAAACCTCCAGAGTCATGAAAGTAGAACATCCAAATACAACGGATCATAAATGTTTTTGGACATCTACATCACACTTACAAAATGTATAAATGTCACTGCATTAGGTTTTGAAAGGATTAATTTGAAAGAAAGAACACAAATTTATGTTTGTTGACAGACACTTTGAAGTTTGCAAAAAGGGTAAAAAAAGCAGCACCTTAGACGCTTGGAAAGCAATATGTCATGCAATTCTGCACAAAACAACTTCAAAAGTTGGGAGACGCTGACATCTTTGACACGTCCAAGCCCTTGCACCTCAGAACTGCACAGCGGTATGCGGCAGCCAGTGACGGCAGATTTCTTGACGCGGCTGATATCTAGGGCAGGTCAAACACAACAGAGGCAGTATGGTTAAGTGCCCTACCTTACCTAAACAAACAAAAAACTGTTTTCGGGAAGCTGACGCGTTTGCGTGCCAGGGGACGGCGTGACTGCAAGAGATGCCTTCCATCAATCACGCGCATTGCTTTTTTTTGTTGGAGGCTGGCGTGGACTTCTGCTGCACGGGGAGCATCAGAGCCCTTTCTGACATATGACATATACACAGCTGCTGGTGAAGCACAGGCCCCAACACAAACTGACATGCCAAATCCCAAAGAAAACAAGGGGAGCTGTCTCCAGTCTGAGGATTGCTTTTCAACATCTCATTTGTAATGCAACCAAAAGAACAGCTGGGGATATGGGGGCGGGAGCCATCCCAGACAGCACAGAAGAGAGCCGAGCCAACAAGTCCAAATCACAAAATGGGAAGCGTTTGGAAAAGTGACGCACAGGCAGACAAAACAGGAGAAATGTTATTGTAAGACCTCTGGTGTGGGGGTCAGGCATGCGACCCAACCTGGTTCTCTATACTGACCTTTGACCTTTTCTGCTGAGCACTGGCCAAACACAGACCACCGGCCCACAACAATGAGCTATTCAGCCTATGCTATGACCAGGAAGTGCGGGTGAGCGTGTGAAACGTGTAGGACTGATTCCCAGCAGCTATCAGCAGACTGTTTAACAAACTTCCCATTTGACTAAGATTTATTGCTTTGGGACACAGCATTTGTAAATTTGCTATTGTAATGGGAATTTAAGAGCTGGCATATGCGTGACATCTGTAATCGGCTTTCAAATTCCAGTCTGGGACAGCCAACACTGGGCACCACCATGGCTGGAAATTAACAGGGGCTTGGGGCAAAAATGGGACTATCATGAATAAAAATTCAAAAATTAACAATTCCACTCCACAACTGAAGTCTATTATGGCGATTAGGAAAGGAAAGGACATGACGTGTGGCCAAGTATGGTGTCCCATACTTGGAATTTGTGCTCTGCATTTAACCCATCCAACACACACAGCAGTGAGAAGTGAACAAACACACACACACACACACACACACACAGTGAACACACACCCGGAGCAGGGCAGCCAGTGCTGCGGCGCCCGGGGAGCAGTTGGGGGTTCGGTGCCTTGCTCAAGGGTCTCACCTCAGTCTTCGTATTGAGGGTGGAGAGAGCGCTGGACATTTACTCTCCCCATGACAATCCTTGCCGGACCTGAGACTCAAACCCGCAACCTTCGGGTTACAAGTCCGACTCTCTAACCATTAGGCCACGACTGCCCCATGTCGCGATTATGTAAAATAAAAAAAATTAATGAAAAGTGTTGATTATGGCATTACTTTTAAATTTGCATGCATTACATTAGATTTCTTTTTACACATTTTTGAAGTTTCTGTTGAGCTTATGAATGCAATGTCCAATCAGAGGCATTTAGATTAGTCACTGCTGAAAACAGCACGGTGTGTGGCTCACTTATGTTCAATTAACATTAACAATCATTATTACTCAATCATTAAATTCAAGAACAATAATCAACAATTTGTCATAATACTGCAGGCCTTCCCTGTAATGAGAGACAGTCTTTTTTATTATAGTTTATGCAGTTGTTAATACATATCACCTTTGGAATGAATGAAACAGCTTGTAAATAAACATAAATGTAAAGTAATTTTCTGAACTTGCTGGGCACAACTGTTTGGTGGACTCATGCTCCTAGTCACACATTTAGCTAAATGTTTGTACAACCCCCAATTCAAATTGGGCTGTTTTTTCTCTTTTCACACTCCCATCATTACGAGCACCTCCCCCATCGAGTAACAAGATCCCGCACCAGCATCCAGGCACCGTGAGGTGCCAAGGCCAGAGAAGAAACTCCCCAACCTGCACTGCTGGATCTGTGAACTTCTATTAGCCACCGCAAGACACACCGTATGCCACACATCCCGTGATCAGAGACCTTTTGGTCTCTTTTTATGGCCTAATCAAAATCACATTAGCCAGACTGACATAGATCAACATGTTTAGATTCACCATTTTTAGATGACTGGCATCAGTTGCTAGCCATCCCAGGTGAACAGAAATGTGTTTGCATTCAGAATCTACAGTCTACTGACAATTGGTAATTTTCATTTAAGATATTTTCAGTAATTTAAAAAAAATAAACAATTGAAATCTAGCATTTGCTTATGTCTCATTGATAAAACCATATAAATGTACATACACTGCCATTCATTCTTTGATAAATAGAAAGTTTAAAAGGGCAGCATTCATTTAAAATAGATGTCTTTTGTAACACTCAAAATGTCTTTCCTCTCTTTTCGATCAAGTTAATGCATCCTTGCTGAATAAAAGTGTATCAACTTAAATATAACCAATACTAATACTAATACAATACACTAACTAACCAAAATAGCCATTAATCAATATACTCTTTAATTTATAAAGAATTAATTAATAATGAACTGAAAAGAGTTGTGCAAGACCAACACCTATTTCAAATAAATCTGAAGGCGTTTGATTTTTTTATGGTCTGTTACACTTCAGCATCACACACAGAGGTTTGTGTCTTGGTAAAGCAAATGAGACCATTTATGTTCCCCAACCATTTTCCGCCTCATTACAGAAGAATGTCCCTCACAGTCTATCGCAAATGGGAGTAGGTGACACAAAAATGGCCACTATGTAAACACCATTTGACTTCACAATAAGTATTTTATTGGGCTCACTTAACAACCATTCCTTGAGTCTTCCTCAATGGAAATGAGATTTACAGCCTTCTTTACTCACACAGGTTATCTTCATGGTAAACCAAGCATCCAACCATCTAATTGGTACTAGTGATTGTGTTTCTAAGGTTTAGACCATGAACAACACATAACCCATGCTACACAAGAAGAGGAAGTTTGAGGATAAAGGAAAACTGATAATAATCAACACTTCCACTGTTTTAAAACACATTTAATTGGGATGAATGGAGTTACCAAGTGTAACACTGTGTTTCTTAAACACAGTCAATTCATTTCCTGGACGTCTTCTGGTCATAAACCATGAGGTGGAAAAAGGAAAAGGTTAAAAAAGAGAAAAGTGAAGGGGGTTGGGAGAGGTGAGAAAAATCACTGTTAAGTTTACGACTGCAGGGCTTTTTTCCCAGAGATGCAGATTTAATGTCCATCAGATTGGAGTTCATAAGGGTGTTTACTTTGCAAGCAGACCATCTGACTGTTTGCTCCATTGAGATTTCGGATCCACACATCTCCACAAGTATATCAACATATTCTGCAAGGGTGGTCTACATCAGTGTAAACAAATCAGCTCGTGCCTACAAACACTTCAGCCCATCTTCAGAGCTCAGCCCCACTTCCACAACCCCATATGTTCCCAAAAGACTCCCTTAAACTCTTCTCCTCCGAAAATACCCCCCACACAAGCCCAATTCTTGAGTAAAAACGTGAACAGCAATTTCTGCATTACTGATAAAGAACCACACACAAATGTATTTTTGTTTCCTATGAGCGAATACTGGTTATTCCTGTCAGAGGACATAATTCATGTCGATATCATCTGAGAAAACAAGAAAATGGGAAACTGTAACTAACAAGGCTTGAGGGTCTTAATTACAGCCTCTCAGTGTCTTACACACAATGCTATCCATTCAAGCTGTGAGGCCATTGCATCATATAAATGGCACACTTTAAGGTTTTTCCCGTGGACAAATTGTTGAAATTCCACATGGGATTGTTAAACTCTGCTTCTGGCATGGCTGGTGAACGGGCCAAAAGTGATTCAGATGTGATTGGATGCATATTGCATTTACAAATATTCAAAATCGCCAGCTGGAACGAGTGGACAATGGATGGAATCGGATGTTAAGTCTTCTACTTTGAGATGCCTAGAACCGTGAACATTGCAAAGGCTGCACAAGTGTAATATTTCCAACCTGGTCTCACAGAATTCCGTGTAATGACCACGGACCCTTAACTCCGAATCTGTGGTGGCATCACGGAATCGCCGAAAATTCCGTGATGGGCTCACAGAAGTGATACCAATGCAAGCCAGTGACAGGCATCAGCCGTGGTCCACGCGCGGATCCACTGGTTGTCACCAACGCGATACTGGGAATTTTATCGTCATAATTAAATTATATACTGGGTATCAACATTGCCATTATTGCATATATGTTGGGGTGTGATTTTTCAATGTAAACAGCCACAACAGTTTTATTTATATTACATTACACATTTATGAGCACGTAACCCAACCCCTGCCCCTAAACCTACCATTTGTCAATAAAACAGAAGATATAACAGACAGACACAACTACCGTCATAATTTATTCAAAAAGTATTAATGTTCCAAGTCTTCCGAGGCTAAACGATTGATTTGTGAGAGGAATAGATCGCCGTCTCCGTCCGCCGTAAAAGCTCTTCCTATGTGCTGCAGTCTCTGTGCGTAAATTCAAAAAATGCCACCAGAAGCAGCCTTACGTCAGCTTTGGTTGTGAAATGCCATTGGCTCTTGCGTGTCTCGTGATCGATTGCGTCATGCTGTTGTGACAGTCTATTGGCTCTTGTATGTCTTGTGACCGATTGCGTCATGCTACGGGATGGGAGTATCTTTCTGAATGAGATGTGAGCGTGTTAATGAAGCGGGATTATTTTCAGCGATTAAAACCTTGTGTTTTACTCTCTTCTTCGCATAAAGACTTCGTATGGCTTCAGAAGACTTGGAATGCAACACGACTTGTTAGTAATGCTTTTATACTGCTTGTTTATGGTCAGTTTTTGCAATAAATACCTGTGACTGCACTTATCTTTGCCTGTTACGTGTTTTATATTGTTCAGAGGTGGGTAGGTTTAGGGTAGGGGTGGGTTAGGTGCTCCAGTGAAAGTATAAATTTATATACAAATATAACTGCACCGGAGTCACTCATTTTACGTGGTCCACACACGTCAATTGAGGCAGCGCTGGTGTTGAACCAGTGGATCCGTGCGTGGACCACGGCTGATGCCTGTCACTGACTTGCATTGGTATCACTTCTGTGAGCCCATCACGGAATTTTCGGCGATTCCGTGATGCCACCACAGATTCGGAGTTAAGGGTCCGTGGCCATTACACGGAATTCTGTGAGATCAGGTTGAATATTTCTTTGGCAGTGCTGCACAAACTGCACTTCCGTTAACAACGGAAAATGTTTGTCATCTGACGTGAAGCACTCCTCTCACGTCAAGGACAAAGTGCTACAGATACCATTAAAATTAAAACTGACTTTATTTACTTTTTAAATTAATATTATTGCATGTACTGCCCATCAGTGCACATTATTCCAAATCTGAAGGAGAAAAAAAAAGTGGCTTCCTTTTTTATCTGAATGCAATAAATTGTTTAGCCAGTAAAAATCTTTCTTTTTGGCTGACGTCACAAATCCCTCACCTTTAAACACCACAAACAATTCTGCATGGGGAAAATGGGTTGCAATTGAGTTTTCAATGTTGACTTTAAAATATTGTTCCAGATGCAGCTGTTATAGAGTACAGAAACAGAGTACAGCGTATAAATGTATTTAAAAGCACAGTTCACACAAAAATGATATGTTTTCATCTTTGAAACACAAATGAAGATATTTTAATGGAATCTAAGAGATTGCTGGGTCTCCTTTTACCCAAAACTTTCAAGATTCAAAAAGTGCATTCATATTGCTATATGAATCGAGCTGTTTAATCTATGTCTTCTAAAGAGAAACAATCACTTTATATGATGAATAGATTTAATTAAGGCTTTTCAAATCAAATATGGTCACAGGCAGATCAACTGTGCTTGCATGACACATAAGGATAAACCTCATTGGTCCTCACGTGTCAAGAAAGCATGTCTTAACTTCCATTTTTGATGTTCTTTATGTATGTGCATTGATCAATGTTTATATGTGACCCTGGACCACAAAACCAAAATTAAAATTGAGATTTATTCATCATCTGAAAGCTGAATAAATAAGCTTTCCATTGATGTATGGTTTGTTATGATATGACAATATGTGGCCGAGATACAACTATTTGAAAATCTGGAATCTGAGGGTGCAAAAAAATCTAAATATTGAGAAAATCGCCTTTAAAGTTGTCCAAATGAAGTTCTTAGCAATGCATATTACTAATCAAAAATTAAGTTTTGATATATTTACAGTAGGAAATTTACAAAATATCTCCATGGAACATGACCTTTACTTAATGTCCTAAGGATTTTTGGCATAAAAGAAAAATCAAAAATTTTGACCCATACAATGTATTTTTGGCTATTGATACAAATTTACCCCAGCGACTTAAGACTGGTTTTGTGGTCCAGGGTCACATATGTGAATAAAGCCTACATTAAATCTTTTAATGGAGGGATAGAAATATCAAAGGTTTGAATAAAAAATATCTTCATTTGTGTTTTGAGGATAAACAAAAGTCTTATAGGTTTGGAACGACATAACAGTAAGTAACTGATGAGAGAATTTTCCATTTTTGGATTAACTAATTCTCTTGAGGACAGTTTTTAATTATTATTTTTTTCCCATTTTTTTTTTTTTAATAATTTGTCACAGAGAAAGTAGTATAAAAAATGAGACCATAATACATGAACACTACTAGGGGTCTTTCTAGCAGTGCCGTTTTAATTTGCCAAATTATCTACATAGCATACTGAGGTCATCTTCGCCCTAGATATAAAAGCAGAGGTACATTTTGGGAGAACTGAGATCTTTGAACATTCAAACTGCCAGTTCATTGCGTCTCATCAAATCGTTCTATTCTGAAATGCTGCAGACCATCATTTGAACAATCTTCAATGGACAGATCAGATTTTTGTTCTGTCAGGTGCAAAACAAGTCTGTAACAAGCGCAACATATCAAACATACCTGCAGCTTCACGTTTCAGATACGATCAAGGCGGCAAATTGTCTGCGCTTCCTTACAAACACAAATCTTCCCGGCTTGGGAGGCACACCTTCACTATTGCAGAGCAAACAAACATAATTGGCTAATCTAATCGCATTGCTTTCTGCATTTCTGTTTACTTTTGGCTAAGCGTCTCCATGAAGGCCAGGGCTATGCGACCGTGAATGCCACATTGTTCAGGGCCCCTCACAGATGCAATCTGCACAGACGTCGCTCGGCCTCTCTCTCTCTTGCCCGCCAGCTCCGGTGACAGGCTGTTGAGTCTGAGGTGTACGCTAACGCAAAAGGGAGACTCCATCACGCTTCACATGCAGCCCTGATAGAGTGGAGTCAGTGAGCTGTACTATCTGCCCATCAGCGGCTCCGGCCCCCATTCAGCCCATTATGAATGGAAATGATGGTTCGTTTCAGTCCAAAAGGAAGACCAGAGAATGGCTAATGCGAGAGGACTGCATTCAGCAAACAATGCCAGCGACAGAACCCGACAGTCTCAAGCTCTCAATCTGGACCTGAACTCAATAGACAGGTTAAAAGAATCCTTCAAGGTCCAGGATGATTGAATTTCAACTCGGCAGATGCAAGAGATGGACTAAATTTAGATGTTTTCAGGCCTTCAATTAATATATTACATTTTAAATCAAGTTTAGCCTGTCAGTTGAATATCACATCTTATTAAAGAGTCTTACACAAGCTTTTTTTTTTAATAACAACTGAACTTTGACCATGATTACTTTTCTATGCACCAAAGCAAACAAATACCAAACATAATGCATAAAGTCATATTAAGACAGAAACACTTTAAAATGAAAGCAGCTTAATTTTGTGAATGGTGCACAAACAAGATAAATAATTATTTCCAATCTTTGAGTTTTAACGTGAGTATTTAAAAAATTAAGTAAAGCACATATGTTGCTGAATTCATTAAACATACAGTGGGAATTAGTCTAAAGCTTTGGTACCTGACAGATTTGTTACCTAATGAGCTTAAATTTAGTTAAAACTTTTTAATGAAAATCTTGAGCATACAGACAAGCACACATGACATGCATGTGACTATTAATGACTGTAACTAAAACACAACTATATTATGTTAATAAAATCAACATATAGTGACAATTACTTTCAAACTATGTAGTATTAATCAAGACTATTAAAATATCAAAACATTATTAAAGCATAATCATTTTAACAGCAGTTCACCCTTTTCCAAGTTTTTAAACAGCTTTTTTTTTTTTGACATTTCACAAGGGCAAATATACTTGTACTCACCTCTAGCACAGTCTGCCATGAAAATAATGTCAAAAATGAAGAAAAACATCCAAAAAAGTTCCATGATGTACCTATTAAGGCTCACTAGTTCTTCAATCTATGAAAGAAATAAAGCTGTTAGTGAGAACAAGGATTGGTGAATTACTCTCTGAAACACCAAAACACTTATGAACTTCTGCTGCACTTTTGTAAATGTGTATAGAATTGAATTACATTTCTAACACCACTTAAGTTGTCTTATAAAAAATAAGCATTGCATCCATTAAATCACAACACAGCATAACCTGCAACATGGAGATATTATATTTTGTGCAGTAAAAAGTACATGTGCATAAAAAGCTGTTCCAAGTAGGTAAAAGGTACTTTTTAAATCATAAAACATGCAATAAAATATTCGAAGTCAAACATGCAAGACTTACCAACAGTTGAAAACGTTCATAAATCTGTTCCTTGCGACTGATAGATGAAATATCATGCTTGCATCCTCCTAAAACACTCCAGACAATTCATGCCTATATAAAAACTGGGCGCTACATCAGAAATCCTCATGCACGCAACACTGGATCCAGCGAATTCAAACGGTTTAATTATCACGCAACTGTATTCCTGGACGCTCTTACGTCATGTATTTTCGCGCGACACTTTTTAATACACGCGCTGATCACTCGCTGTAAACTTCTGTAGATGACAGTCACCGCGCACTATATCGTCCAAGCAGGTCAAATACCATTGGCTTTATATCCATAGATTCTTCAGAAAACAAAACACAACCGACAAATTATTTACAGCACCTAAATGTGTACCAAAACGGTGTTTTAAATACCGTTAGCTAAATATTTCGCCGTCCAGACACACACTCAGGATTGTTAGACAGTCCAGCCCTACGGCCAACTTTAGACCAATCACAGCGAGCCTATTCACTCTTGCTGTTTAACTCTTTCACAATAATAATAACAATAATAATAATAGAAAATAATGAAAATAGAAAACGTTGTATTATTTCAAATTATTACTAATAGTATTATCACTATTAATAATAGTCTTTATTAAATAAAAGCAGTGAATAAGTAAAATCTCTATTCCAATTGTAAAACATCATTGTTTCTCCACATACTAAATCCAGTAGAACCATTCACTGAAGACTGACCTGGACAAATGCCATTTGCAACAACGGTCTGACATTCCAAAAGACCTGTAAAAATAATTACACATTTAATCACACTAGTGAGCACAAGAGTTTGAGTGGCCTAAGCGATAGTATCAACTAAAGTCTGCAAACAATACTAAAAGTGTCTTAATTTGGGAAGCCCTCAGTAAATACAGGTTGAGATAGCTGGATTAACATCTCACATCTGACGTTACGTCCTTATTTAGTATGATAATGTACATGATAATAGGTCATTTTGGAAAAGTGATGTTTTCAAATGTATCGTTATACTCGGTTATGACTAATAACTGCAAACGTGTGCTAATAAGCACACATGCCATGCATTTTCATTTAGTGTTTATATATGGCTATATATAAGATGTAGCCTTTAAGATTCTTACTTCAATAAGAACGTTGTACAGCATATAGTTATGCACATACTCTGCACACATTTAAATTGGGTTTAAGTTATTGTGGACAGAGTAAGAGTACAAAATCTATGCAGCAAAAGTCCCAGAACAAATATAGCTCTCTCAAACAGGGCTCATCACTGCCCTCAGCTGGGGGAGAAACAATCCTCTAACCGGCGTTTCATAAAACTTGCTTTACATGTCTGAACACGTGCTGTCATCTTGTGGTGGTCTTTCAAACTGACATAAAAGATGACCAAGGCATTGTTAATTAAAATTATTTCCAAAACAATAAAAATAATTATAAGATTGAATTTTAATTATAAAATTTAAATAAAGTTGACAGAAAACAAACCGAAATTAAATTGAAAAAGCTAAATATAAATAAATGAAGATGAGAAAAATCACACAAACGAAAATTAAAACTGAAAACCGAATTGAAAAAAAAAAAAGATATACAAGTAAACAAATACTTACAGAACACCGAAAATCACGTAGCATATATAGTTATCATGTCCTTAACCAGAAGTAACTAGTTGCACTGTAACTTATAATTTAATCAGTGTAATTAGTAAAGTCCTAAATATGGATCACATTTTTTACATCTATACCAGTTTGAAGCTTTTAAAATATTGTAAGTTACAAAACATAGTTAACATGATTTCATTCTGAAATCTGAGATTTTCTATTGTTTGGAAAACGGACAATATATATCGTTAGCTCCCCAGAACGAAAACTGTTGTTTTGGATAAAGTCCCTCAGCACATTTTATTTTAAAAATCCAGTACTTATCAAAACATCTTAAATCCCATGAAATAAAGTAATCAATCAGTGATCAAAATGTTTATTGAAATAAATGCTATGGTCTTTACATTACTAACGCCTCTTAACTTACAGGTCCTTTATACATTAAAGTATATACAAATATTAACATTTAACATGTATAAGTTGGCAAACAAGCCTTGCTAGCTTTAGTCCTCCAGTCACCCTTTGCTAACCAGTCAAGAAGTATTTACCATTCACTTCTCTGACCACTGAGTAAACGATCAGTTGAAGAGGTCTTCTGAGATGAAAGCACATTTACATAGTCAGCATTCATTGTTCCCTCAAAAACTCATTTGAATGCAACAATATGATTGACGACAAAATAAGAATCTGAATTCCGATCAAATAAACCGACAATGAATGAAAATAAGTTAACTGTGAGTGACAGTTAAAGCTAACAAGGCTGGTACGAAGGCTATACAAACAAATGAGAGAAGATACAGGGGGAGGGCGACCTACAAGTTGTCCACCAGATGAAGGCGATGCGCCCCAAACTATCATTACAGTCTTACGAATTTCACCAAAGAATGGAGACCATCACAGCAGGAAGCTATTTTGTTTAAGACTAAACTAACATTACAAGATCCTACTTGTGACAGTTGGTCATTCATTTTTCATTTGAACTGGAACCTAATGATGTATTCAATACTACAAACTGGACAGCTGACAAAAATAAAACAAAATATTAATATAGCAGCCCTAAACCATAAACCCAGACTACTCGATGTCAGGATATATTCCCAAAACTCCTTCACAAAACAGTGTGTATATATATATATATATATATACACACAATTTAAAAATACTTAATCCTGGACTAAGTGCCCTTTTAGTTCCAACAGAACCCCACAAGTCAAAATAATGCCAAATATCATCTCGGCATTGATGTGTAAAATATCAACCAGCCAGTGAAAATATGGAGCTGTGAAGTTGTTTCATGAGAGCGTACTACAGAACTTTGTGAGATGCACATAGAGCCGTTTTTACCATTAGATATATATTGGGTGATACTGTTTGTGTGTGAGTTTCTTTCTACATGTAGGGCAGCTGTGAGCTCTGTTGAGAGAGTCGCGGATGCACTGACTGCAGAAAAGGTGGCCGCACTTTGTGGAGACCATGAGCCGACCACTGTCGATGATCTGAAAATGGGATCAAAGCCAGACATTTGAATTAACCAGAGAAACAAATTATATTACAGACTATTTGCTCTTTCCATTCTTTTTTGGAGCTGTAAAGCCCCTGGTCAGCATTTATTTCCATGTCATAGGAAAGAGTACAATTAACATTCTTTTAAAAGTGTAATAACATGAGTGCGAGTATAAGATGATAGATTGTTCATTTAGGGTTGATTTAAAGGTATAGTCCATCTGAAAATTAACACTGCCATCATTTACTCGCCCTCATGTTAATGAATCCTGAGAGATTTCTGTCCCTCCAAAGTGCATTCAACCAAAACTTTTAAGCTTCAAAAAGTTCATATGTATTTAGAGCGACATGAGGGTGAGCAAATTATGACAGTTCATTTTGGGGTGAACTAACTGTATAAATGCACTGATTATGTGATTAGTTGCACATATAACAATTTACCTCTGAATAAGCATCCATGCAAACAGGACAGCTAACAGCCCCTGGTGTAGACCTACAGACAGCAGAACACCACAAAACAAATCAAATAGAGAAGATGTGTAAATCTTGTAGTGCATATTAACCGTCAAATGTAAACATTCACAAAGCTGCACACAAGGATGAAGACTACATTAATTTAGTTACAGACCAGTCTAATGTGTGTGATGATGGATGGACTGTGTGTACCTGGCTCGTGAGCTGGCATGTAGAGAGGACAGTAAGCCTGGACTAAGTCTAAGACTGGACTCTTCCTCTTCATCACTGCTCAGTACATAACTCTCTGTGCCCTGTCCGCGTCTGCTTTGCACACCTGCACACAAACATGAATGTAAAAGCATTTTAGTAAGATAAAGTAACAGTTATGCAATTTTTTGATAAAGGAATCTTAATCTACCCTATCTTGTAGTATTAATCATATCTTTATGTGTATTTATTTATAAAATGATTTTATTCAAAGTGACTCACAAATGAACTGCTCAATTACATCAATAAAAGAAAAAATAATTACACATTACCATCTTCCACAACCTTTATCCCATGGGATGATAAGAGAATGGCGAGACAGAAAACAGAATTCATTAAAAATCCTCCTAATCATATCAAAAACAATCCAAGATTCACACTTACTACAGTACAAAGTTTCAATACAAGTGTTCAAGACTCACCACAATAGAATCATTATTGGTGAGGTCAACAACCGCAGGTTCAGACCCTTCACATGTTAAATCTACCACATCTTCACCTTTGACAAGACAATGTGAAAGAGAAACATTAGCATTTCTTTTCAATTCCAGTTCAGTTCCTACACAAGTTTGAAAAAGGATACAGAATTGTAGTTTACATTTTTATTTGGTTAGATTTAAAAATGAAATTAATTAAAATGGAATGACAATCATTAGAAAATTCATACAGCAAAAAAAATAATAATACTATACTTCATTTTTAGCATTAAAATTAAATTCACAAAAATAATAGTATAGTAATTCCAAAAATATTAGATTAGAAATATGAAATATGAATTTTTCCTTGTCTGACTGGACATATCATTGATTAAAAATACACAATTAGTCCAAATTAAAAGTATTTTAATTTTTTCCAATAGGGATCTGTAAAAAGAGTTGTTAGCCATGGACCAATCCAGTCAGCTATGAGGTGTATCAAAACTTTGATTTGAGGGGAAAAAATAAATAAATAAAAATTAGGTAGAAGTAAAGAAAAAGTATTTCAAAATCATTTGAAAGTCAGTCAAAAAGACAAATGTTGAAGACTGATATTAACAACATTAATGAGGAAAAGAACTACACAAAGCATTATAAAACAATCAGCTGATTTAAAAATCATCAACAGGTTTTATGAAGGTAACCTTTCTATAGCCAAGCAAGGAAAATTTAAGGAATAAATTGAACGTCACTGCGTCACACGTCACTGTTCTCTACATGCAAATGTCTAAGGAAGCACATAATGAGTTGTGTATGCGGTATGAAAATACAACTTCCAACAGATCTTCATTTCATTTTAATTATTTTTACATAAAAAATTGCTCTGTTTTCAAAGACTAAAATATAGAAATAACTTTTAATATACATTCTGATCACACTGCAAAAAACTATGTTCAGTATTTATCAGTATTTTTGTCTTGTTTTCCAGTGCAAATATCTAAAGATTCTTAAATCAAGATCTTTACTTGAGAAACAAAATGACAGAAGAGAAGACGCCTTGTTTCATGAGAAATTATTCAAAAGTTCATATAATTTAAAAATAAATTTTTGCTAATTGGGTCAGAAAAGCTTAATTCAAAGGGAAAACAGGTTTCCTTTGACCATTGACAGATATTTGTCCAGTACACAACACTTCAAATCTTCATTTTGCATCTCCAGTAAATGTATGTTGATTTAAGGTTTAGATACTAATATTAGAAAACAAGACAAAAAACCTGAGGAAGATATTTCTATTTTTTTTTTGCAGTGCATGCAACATTTCATGCCATAACTTTATAAAGACTTTCTGCTCTGATTTAAGATTGAAGGCCTTAGCTTCGAGAAGGGCGAAGACCCGGAAAAACCCTGAAGCTCACAGCTTGTCTGTCTTTAACCGTCAATTCTGCTATGGAGAAAATGAATAGGTTTACTAATTCTGGAACCTGACTGTTGCACGATTCTATGGGTACAAATTTCAACTTACAAATGGAAAGGGAAACTCTAAATTCTGAATGTCGCCCAACCAAATGAGTGTAATGTCCATTGCTTGCAAGTTGCTTGTTCATTGTTTAAAAATTTGCATAAACACGAAATTGCTGTTCACAGGAACTTTACACGAAACCACTGCATGTTGTTTTTGTGACTGACATAATTTAATCTTACATCAATCAGAGGTAAATGACACATCTGGTAAAACAAGCATATCAAACTCACTGTTAGTTCTGTCACTTTCCAGCACATCAATGGTCTCCATCGCTGTTTGAGACATCTGGGTCCGGCTCCTCTTGCTGTTTCCACGGCGGGAACATGTAGCAGATGATGTTCGTCTTTTCCTCTGTGTCTATAAACAGGAGACAGTGGTCACTATGGTATTACTGTTGTTTTTTTGGCAGCAAGGAAAGTGCAACACAGCAAGCTGCAATTGTTTAAATGTAATCAGAACTAATCACGTGAGTGGTCACGTGGTCATTCATACTCACAGCAGTACTCATGTTGACTTGTGTTGATCACCGAGAAACACCAATATACCTTCAAAAATTACTTCCACCAGATAATTCCTCTATACTGATAACTGTTAAAACATAAAGCAGTCATATTATAAGACACAAACTCTATTTATAAAATCTTAATCGCCTGACAGTGTGTTAATGCAAGACAGCAGTTAACTGTTACAAATAAAGCCTTTCAATCTAAAGATATCCGTGTTGTTTAGGCCTGGCGATACAAACACTCGTTTTAAATAACGTATAGTCTCACAAGTTAACACGCTTGTGTCAAATATCGTATGTAAGTTAAATAAAGGAACGAGCTAAATATCTCAGCATTTAGCCAACTAACGTTAGACTTATTAATATATAATATTCCTAGAAACCGTGCAGTAAGCATTAAAATTAGTTTTGTTATTTTACTAACAATAAAAAATACTGTATAAGAATCCACTAAAGTAACTGTCAAAGCGTTTTAAATGACAGCTAGTTCGCTAACAAGCTAACATGATCTGTTCATTGTTAGCTGACAGCTAGCTTGATTCTTACTGCTCTAGAAATTTCCGTTTGATTAAAGTATTATTTAAAAAACAGTGTACAACATTTAATATTAAATTATTACGTATTAAATTAACATTATCGTCAGGTTAACAGAATAGCCGGTAACATACTCAGCACTGTCCAACAGTCAGCCTCTCAGAGCCACAGCAGAATAAGACACACAACACTGAACACTGCGCCACCTGCGGGACTGTATGTATGTATGTATGTATTTGAATTTTATAAATCACCATGACGTTACAAAATATCACAACGCACAAGCATCTAAGATGGACAGACAATGAAGGAGAAAAATACCGATATAGGATAATAGGACTATTAAAAAAATCATTTTTAACCCTAAACTGGCAATGTATCCTGTGGGACACAAACATTTGAGAGGCTGTGGGGAGAAGCAGTGAAAGTGTAGGTCTTAATTCTTGGTTTCATTTTGAAAGGGTGTTTG
Organism: Schizothorax lantsangensis; assembly: GCA_027422415.1. NCBI lineage: Eukaryota > Metazoa > Chordata > Actinopteri > Cypriniformes > Cyprinidae > Schizothorax > Schizothorax lantsangensis. Next base: position 24,051,887 of record CM049861.1, on the reverse strand, counting down.
TTGCGAATATTTAGATGAGGTGACTTTTGTTTCTACATTATTTTTTTTTCGCTCACAGGAAGCATTTGGGAAATCTACTCATCCTCCAATAAAACTTAATCTAGTTCACATATTTACACATGTTGGAGGGGACTTACCTGTTTAAAGAACTGTTATTCAGCATTAGCTTATTAGGTTTACATTGAAATTTTATGAATTAAATGCTTACATTTTTTGTAATCTGTCTCAATGTTTGTATCTCAGGGGATACTTCACCCTTTTAGGGGTATAAATCAAGATATAAAACATATATAAAGACTGTGATTTTGTGGCTTTTGTTTTAGAAAATCAGATATTTTTGTAATCTTGACAAAACACATTTAGTTGGAAAGGTCTGACAGTCAAGGTTCCACATTTGGTAACTGTTTTGTAATAGAAGTGACATTGTGACAGGAAATGATTGATTTGTGACAGAAAATTGCATAAAATAAAACAAACAAACAGAGTTTGGGTGTAACCCAGTGGTTATTTTTATAATGCCCAAACAAAATCTCACAGGAACCGCAATTGTTGTTATTTCAACTTGGAACACAACTTGGTTAGACATATGGCTTTGATTTCATAGAAATTTTAGAGTTCAACATATTTTATAAAATACTTATCTTATATAAAAATAGTATACTACATTATCTTTATTGTAAACTTAAACTTCTATAACTTTTTTTATACTTTGTTTTTTTGAAAGGCCTTCAGCAATAATCGCTGTGTCTTAAAAAGAGACCAACCTTAGGTCTGTATTCCAAAGCGTTCAGGAATTACAACCATGTTGTAACAAGCATTGATAAACAAGTGTTCTGTTTTCAGTTCATTTATACCCCCAAACTAGCAACGTATCCTATGGGATACAAACATTAAAATCAAAATGAAAAGTCATGTTTTGAAAAAAAAAATATCAAGTTGTATTATTTGTGTCCCAATAAGATGGAAAATAGAAATAAATTAATTTTCTAATGTCTCTTTATGGTTTTGCCCTTTTTAGGGTTAAATTCCATTTCATATAATACAAATATTTTGCAAAATCACGAATAAATAAGAAAAAAAATATTCTGTCTCTATATATTATCATGTAACAATGTAATATTTTCTATCATTAAATATTATATGTTATAAAAGTAGGGTGACCAGATGTCCCGTTTTTTCAGCTCTATTTTTAGTGTCCCTATAAACATATTTTATTTAAAAATATATAGCTTTTAAATATATATAAAAGCAGTGAAGATGCACATAATTAGGAAATGGAACTGGTTTTAATATTCAAATTCCTTGACTAGGACTGAACAACCCTATTTGAAATGTTTATTATGCCAATATACTCTCATTGTGTACTGGTAATGATTTTGAGTGCTTAAAAATGAAGTAGTCTTTTTGACCAGAGCTGGACAATCCCAATGACAGAAAAGACTCGCATTACTACCGTTTAACAATATCTATCGCTCTTGTTAGATGAGATCAGTAATATTAGGGAAAATACTACATATTGTATACAGTATTCTTTCACAAATAATAGCCCACTTATATGAGCCTGATGTCATGTGATTACAGTAGTATGAAATCAGACAAGAGCCCAATTCAAAGCTGAAAGATGTCTTTGAAACATGAGTTAATATATGTAGTATGTTCCTCAGCTACAGACTTTTTTCTATAAATAGCCTTAATCAATTTTTTTAGACAAATGTTCAGTTTTTAAAGCAAACACACAAAGATCAACTCAAAAACCACGCCAATATATATACATATTTTTTTTTGTGAAGTACTGGATGGTCATATCATGCTAATTCCCTTTTGCTTTTAAAGTTTAAATACTTTACTCAAGATATGATGAATGACTATGACCCTTATTCCAAGATTAGCTTTGTGTATGGTAGATAATAAACCCTAAGGTTCAGTTTCATGATACCGTTGTGCTAACATACTCCTTACAGAATCAGTAAAAAAAAAGTCTTAAAATCATACAAAGAAGAAATACAAATAGAAAAGAACCATAAACAGCTGCTCAGGATAAACCAGTAACACATGCACAACTATCACAATAAACTACAAAACCTGAGGCTTTAAAAGAGTCGAGTACAATCAATCAAACAAACAAAAACACACACAATCTTGTTGTTGTTAATCTCAATAAGAATATAGATTATGAACATATTTCATAATTTTTTTTTAAATATTTTAATCTTGATTTTACATCACTGTGAAACAGAGTAAAATTTCTTCTCTTGATGCAACTTAATCCCAACTATTAGTATCACTTTTGTTACAAATTCACAGAGAGGTACACTAAAATATAAGGGGTACATTGCTTACCGCAACATCTATATGGAGAGAGCTGGAAAAATAGAGGGAGTCTTTGGAAATACCATTCACATCTTCTGATATGCAACACTCTCAATCACACCATTAAGACTACTGCAGCGATTTGAAGAGTTACGCTGATTCCACAGATTACTCCGGCAGTGCTAATGTATACGGTTAAAGTTTAAGCAGAAGAGAGGACGATCTGGCCTTAATTCTCTCCACAAGCACATGCTGTACTTATGAATCTAACCAGCAAACAGGACATAAATGTACAATTTCAAACATTTAAAAAAATAAAAAAATAAATCTAGCTCACTCTAACAAAACTGCATGTTTTCACACAGACATTCCCACTACTTAAAAAAAAAAAAGTTCAATACCCCCAGTACAGTACAGTCTACACCAGTGCAAACAAATAATCATGTTAAAGGTCTACGTTAAGAAAACATCACAGTTGCCCTTGAGAAATATGGAAAATTCCATTCAATTTCAGCTGAAATCACTTGCTACAAACAATACCCTGATCACAAAAAAAAAAGCATAAAGATTAACTGTAGTGCCTTTAGCTCACGCGTGACTCTCATACTATGAATGCATGTAGTCTGACGCTCTGAAGAGATGTAGTCGATCCAAAGGTGTGTGTCGCTGGGCAGAAAGAGTGTGTGTGGTGGCTGAGCATCGAGCCTGTGCTAACAGCGTGCTGTTTGCAGCGCAGGCCTTCATTATGCCACAGTCCACAGTCCCGCTGACCAGAGAAACAGCTCCGGAGACCTGCAGAGGACATTACCACACTCAATGCTGCTGTTGTGTTGAATTATGCATGATGTTCGACACAGCAGTAGTGACAAAAGCAAATTTTAAATAGGATTTACTACTTACATACATTGGATTTTTTTTTTCTAAGAAAGAAATATGTCTGTGCAAAAATCTAGGCAGTACTTCCCGCATCTCTTTTTTTTCAAGCTTTCATCATGAATAATAATAAGAAATGTTTATTGGGCACCAAATCAGCATATTGGAATTATTTCTGAAGAATCTTATGACACTGAGGACTGGAATAATGGATGCTTTGATTCAGCTTTGCCATTACAGGAAAAATTACATAAAGAGGAAAACTTTATTTTAAAGGAACACTCCACTTTTTTTGGAAATAGGCTCATTTTACACCTCCCCTAGAGTTAAAAAGTTGAGATTTACCGTTTTTGAATCCATTCAGCCGATCTCCAGGTCTGGCGGTAGCACTTAGCTTAGCTTAGCATAGTTCATTGAATCGGATTAGACCATTAGCATTTGGTCATCAAAAATGACCAAAGAGTTTCGATATTTTTCCTATTTAAAGCTTGACTCTTCTGTAGTTACATCGTGTACTAAGACCGACGGAAAATGAAAAGTTGCGATTTTCTAGGCTGATATGGTAAACTCCATATTGAAATACTATTTTAGCAACAGAACCAATATTTGCAAATAAACTCTAAGCCTAGGGACAAAAGTTATTGTTAAGCACCTGCTATGTTTGCACAAGCGGTGACATACATGCTGACGTCATTGTACAGGTTTTACCACTCACCTGTCTCTTGACAAAAACAACAGCTCTACGGTGAGGGAAAGTTCATCTTGTCGACCTGATTCATCTTAAGGTGGTTATCCAAGATCTGGAAAAGCTCCTGAATGTTGGGAACATATCCTGATTGCAATTTGGACCAAATTGGTACATCTGAAACAGAAAGGAACAGTGATGCTTCTTTGATATACATATATTCTTCACATAGTTTCAAGAATTTTTTCCTAAGTGTAGTGGTCATCCAAATGACATTACCATTCAGTGAAACCTCAAAAGCTCCTGTCGAGAGGAAATGGGTCTCCAACATGTTACTAATGAAGAATGCCATGAGGCAGGAGAAAATCTGCAAAACAGACCCATCAAATGTGAGAAACTTTCTTCCATGTTATTACAAAAAATATGCAGACAAAGCAGTTTTTTATGTAATGGTACGTATTCGTACCGAAGATTTTCTTTTTCTCTTTCGGTTCGGTATGCATGTGTACCGAAAAAAACTTTTTTTTTTCAGGAAATTCAAACAATAAATGCCATTTTGACGCTCTTTGATGAGGTGCGACAGATCGCTGTACAAACTCCTCAGTTCAAAGGGCAGCGCTGAGAGCGATCATCCCTTCCTCTTCACTACTAGTTTTAACACGAAATAAACATGAATGAACATTTCACGCCTCATGTATTCGCTTAATCAGTTTCAACCGCGGAAAGACTTTAATAAAACAGTTTGTAAACAAAATGTCACATAGCATTTCATTTACCTCAGGCAAGTCATCTGTGTCTACAGTTCGTTAGTTTACAAGAGAAATGAAGTCTAGAGAAGAAAATTTGCAAAATATTAGACTATATACTCATATTTTACTATTTTTATATTTAATGTACATTTAATAAATAAATCTGTCATGAAACAAGTTATGACAAATTATTGTAATGTAAATAATTACATTTAAACAACAAATCTAAATTTTATAATTTTGAAGTTAATTTAAAAACTGCATTAGGCAATTTACATGTTTGCATACAATTTCTTGAGTGTTGATTATATTTAGGGTTGCAAAATTCCGGGAATTTTCAAGACTGGAAACTTTCCATGGGAATTAACAGGAATTAATGGGAATAAACTGGAAATTTGTAAAACTGCAGGAACTGGGAACTTAATGTAGTTGAGAACAAAATCTTGCTGCATAATCTTGGTTAAAACAACCAGATTTAATGCAATTTCAGTTTAATTTCTACCCTACACATTGCTCAATCACATGCACACAGCTCACTGCTTACTGCAGGGCTATTGAGGCCACACCCCCTACATGCATTGTGCTTTCCTCCATAACATGAACAGATCATTTCTTAAATCCTGCACACAAAATATCAAAATGTCCATCTTGGTAAGTATTCATATCATGAATATTTTTTATTTTATTTTTTTACTTCCTTGTGCTGTGTGTAATATACTGTGCAACTAAATTAGGCTATAGTAAGAACAAATACACTGACTGAACAATCTTTTAGGCGAGATAATAATAAAACAAAAGTCTAAAAATGACCCTCCCCCACACACAATCCCCTCTAGTCACATAAGAGGGGGATTACCCTCCATTTTCTCTGAAGCACACTTGCTGCATTTGAGCCCGAAGACTGCATCTAAGTTTTGCTATTCTAAATATATTTGATCTATGGAATTTAAATTTAACTAGTAAATACCAAAAAGTGTTTATACAGTACCTAGACTGTTTATGAGGTATGTGCTACATAGCTCAAGCTGTGATGCTCTTTCTGCTAGCCAGTTTTCTGTTATCATACAGAAGTGTACTGGTCAAAAGTTGACATTACTATTTTTAATGTTTTTAAACATTGCATATCTTTTGCTCATCAAGCCTTCATTTATTTGATAAAAAATACAGAAAAAAAACAACAGTAATATTGTGCAGTATTGCCGGTATTACAATTTAAAATAATGGTTTTCTGTTTCCGGAAAATTTCCGCCCCTTTGCAACTCTAATTATATTTAAAAATAAATAGCATGTGAATTTAAATTTGGGCTCTGTTGTTACTAATAACCTTATAGTAATATATAAGGGCTCCCTAGTTTAAAGCAGAAGCTTTAAATTTATTTAAAGAAAGAGCAATTTGTTCAGTAAACCACTGTTTAATGTATAAAAAAAGCAATTTAGTTCAGCTTTTTTCTGTACCGAAACCATACCGAACTGTGATGTCAAAACCGTGGTAAGTACCGAACCGTCATTTTTGTGTACCGTTACACCCCTAGTATATATGCTCTAAAATAAGCACACAAAAAAATCAGATGCTAATTCAGTTCCATCACTACCAGGATCTCCTTAAAATTGCAAATTAAGTCAATTTTGATTTTACGTCTTTAACACGTGTTTGCAATCGCTACGTCATCATACAGATTCCAGCAATTCCGGGCATGCCCTTCACACGCAATGACACGGTTATGGCTCTGAAATGCTGCTCATTCCTCAAAACAGGATGTGCGTCAATAAAACTATGACACAGTCACAGTGCAAGTTTATCTTCAGCCTAAACTCCTCTATAAAATCAGACTAAAGTCCAAGCACTTCAACAACATTACCTTATTCTCCTGTCCCCAGGACCATATTCTTGGAGTGTTCATACCAAACATTTGGAAAGGATTTTGTCCAGTCACAATCAAGGCGATGGCAAGCAGTTTGAAGTAGGAGACGAAATTTCCAATGTATCTACAGAGGAAGACACATGACAAGTTAAAGTCAGGACTAAACCACCGTCTAACAGAGGGCTGATTCCACAACATCTGGAAAGACACACTCACTTGTTGATGGGTTTGGGAGGGTAATTCTCTCCCTCGATTCGGATGTCCGGGTACAGCTGGCTGATGGACCGGGAGTACTCCTGGAACACCTTACTGTACCCTCAGGATATACTAAAAAAATATTAATAATAATAATGGTGATAAATCATTTTAGAAATGGTCATTGATATTACACCCACAAACACAAGTTGGCATGAAATGAAAACTCACCCTATTTTCTAAAAGCATATAATATCCATGCAAATGTTTAATTCTTTTTTGACCTTAGAGTGTTAAATCAAAATGTAAAATGTTTGTTGAAATTGACAGACTTCTCTCAGTTGATGTGTGCAGGACTTCTCCAATCACTTAACCCTCTTAAACCCACCCCTGCAAGATCACATTAATCATCCGCTGAACAACCGATGTATTGAACCAAGTCCTACCTTATATTTGTTCTTTTCTGATAATCCATTACACTCTGATGTCACATTATGGAAGAATACTTTAACATTTTAATGGCTACATTTATATTTAAGCACCAATTCAGCTTCTTCAACAGGTAGAATGAGCAAACAAGTCAATTAAACTGGTAAATAAAGTTAATCAATCACAAAAGATGTAATTTACATATAGAAGTCTTAAAGGTACAGCAGAAATAACAGCCTGTTTAATTGTAAGGGTCATAGAGATGTTGTGAAAATAGAAAGAATTATACACAATTGCTTTAACTAAGTTACAAGTCACTGACATGTGATTATATATTATGTGTACTCTCACTTAGATAACATTAAACCACACCTCTACATTTATTAATTCAGAAAAGAAAAATGTAAAATATTCAGTCAAAATCTAATTAGTCACTGTTTCCTATTGTCTTCGGATATGTTGTGTTCTTAAAGGGCAATGTAATCTCATAGGGGCTTTAAGCAGATTTATAATAATCTGCTCAATTCAACACGTTTCAGTTAGACACATGAATGCAAGATAAGCAATGATGCAATGATGTTAATCATGTACATAAATAGAAATTAATGTACTACTGAGAAAAAAAAAGACTGTCTTATGAATACATTAACAAGGTCCATTGAGGTAAGTTAACGTTAAATTGGGGCGGTTTTTGACATTCAGCTCATGACAAAAATGGTCCAATTTATTTCAATTAATTTAATTTATAATGCAAATAAATGTATTATACATGATATAGTTATTTTAGTGCATATTTATCAAATTAAATATTTAAATACGTTATATTTTTTACACATTCAGGCATGCTACGTTAGCCGTATTAGCTTAGCATCCCATGTGGGCATTAAACAGACAGTAAAAACACTGAATAACATCAAGGTCTGTGGAGTATCTCACCAGAACTGGAACTTGAGAACCGGACCCGTGTAGAATGTGTGTTTGTTTTGTCTCTGTGTGTGTGTGTCGGGTCCAGTGCTGTCCTGTTGAGTCATGCTGCTGCGGCCCACATAAATATCCCTCATGGTTACCACAGTAAACAACAGCAGGGCTGTTAATATACCCGTCTGACTGTACTCCGCCATCTCCGGCCCCGTCCACGGCGACAGAACCGCACTCACAGCCCTGCTCGCGCTGCCGTTACCACCGCCGCCGCCGAACTAAACACCAACCAAGTGAAACATGGTAAAGTGACAAAATATATTTCAAAATAAAAGTCTCCCACGCTGAGTCATGATGGAGAACGTGGAAAACAGCGACATCTACTGGTGAAGCGTGTCAGTAACACATTTCAGGTTTTTAGCTCCAGCGCACCACGTGTTCATCAAAGTACATGACAGGGGAGGAATGGACGTTTAGTAAAAATACATATTGCAAATAAAAGATGAATGAAAGTATTTATAATATTTTTTTCTTTTAAAGAGGCAGTAGTTACAACAACATTTTACACTGCACATGAATTACATATTGTGCAAGAAGCAATGTGGAGAAATAACTGTGATTTTTATAGCCCATCTCGGCCTCAGCTAAGGATCTTAAGAAAATGTGTATATTAATTTATCTGTTAATTATGTTTTTGTCTGTGATTTTTCAGCATATTGTACTCGATATTAAGGCTTAGCAGTTAGAGGCAGAAAATGTAATTATTATGAGTTTAACTTTAAAATACGACATTTAAACATTTCTGGAACACATTATTCAATAGGTATGCAAATACTTTAAACATTGCTTCTGAAATGCAATAAATACGAAATGTTTTGCAATTTTCATCAGAGAGTATATCTTAACCCTAGGCACTTCTGAATAATTATTTATGAAAGGAGGATTATTGTTGCATGCTCTTTGTCTATTAGTATTGTTGATACTGTCCTTAATTAATCGATAAATAATTTCTGCTGAATAGGATTTTACAAATGCATCACGGTTAGTTTACAACTCTTTTCAGCATAATATGTTAATTAACAGCATTGTGTTGTACATTGGAAAAACAAAGCATTTGCCCCCCCCCCCCCAACATGAACTCCAATAGCAGTTAATGTTTTAAAGCATTTCTCAGCTAATAAAAGATTCAGTGCTTCAGGATATTTGAGATTTAATTTGGTGCTCAAAATCAAACATACATACTGTAACATGTCACACAGCATACAAGGGCACAAAACAAGACAAATCATAAGGCTTCAATCTCTTCAGTAGATATAAGGCTAACACTGTTGAAACCAGAGAATTCTCTTACGAATCTGAAAGCATTTGAAACCATACAGAAAACTGCAACTTCTCCTGTAGAACCAAAAGTACTGAATAAGCAGAGGATAGAGATTACACAAAATCAAAACAAAAACAATCACAGCGGCACCAAATTGCACTCGCTCATTCCATAATCAACACATTATCAGCAACCCTTTCCACAGAAACACTCATACTGCTATTCTTTGTCAAGTTAAAAATCATTATTTTCTGGGTCTTTTGAATACAAATGTAACAATCACTGGCCTTTTTGAACTTTGCTTTTGTACATAAGTGTTTATGCATTTGGAAGAACTACCTTAAGCTGGTGAAATACTGTGATGCTACATAAAACTTCCCACACGGATTCCCTCTTTCCCAAGGTGCATGGAAATGAGCATGTGGTGAATTATCAGATTACATTAACATTTGGGTCACTATTTAATGCTAATCATCAGAATATAGTTTCATAATTTGAATGGGTTTCAAATGTATCCATGCAGTTAGTGAGGGAGAAATATGATAAATATTTTAGCAGTGAGTAACCACAAGGCTGTGAGAAATAACTAGCAATGGTGGCAAATTAATATGTTTTAAGGCAATACAAACATTTTAAATGATCATTGTGACTCATGTGAAACTGGAAGGTTCAGATTCTACAGTATGTGCAGTTCCTGGCAGCTAAAACATTAAGACCATCAGCCAATTATGTTGGAGATGTTATGCCATATTCCACTAAGTAATATCTGGATTGATTGTATGCTGATGGATGAATCCAAACAAATGTGTGACGGAAACAAATGACTGTAAATCCAACAAATGTCACGTTTCTTCAGACCTATAAAGATTGCTTAAGTGGTAAAGTGTGCCCTGAATTAAGCATGAGGGATCGAAAATATATCTGTTACACATGGGTGAAATCTTGTGTAAACATGTCCAGGTTGCATTATTTTTTGATTAATAAAATGAAACATATTGTAGGGCCATCAGAATTATTTGCACTTTGACATTATTTTTTATGGAAATTCAACACATTGCCTCACCAGAAATATCAAAATAATGCATTTGGATGTTTTCCTTTTAATGGATGATTTAGGATGTTTTTAAAACTTAGATGTTATTTAAATCAGCATAAATCACATTTTTGCATTTCCGTAATAGGGAAAGTGTGCTTAATTGTCATAAAAATAATGTCACAATGCAAAAACAGTCTTAAAAGGCATACTTTTTTTTTTTAGCAAAATGTAATTTCTCATTTCTTTCTTTTGATTTTGAGATGATACACAACTTGAACATGTTCTTGACAGGTTTTGTGGGATTTGCCTTTTTAGTGATGGTGTAATTGAAGAAAAGAACATGAAAGATAATCACACACACAAAACATGTGAGTTCATGGAGCAGCTGTCATAAAGTAACTAAAATTAGTTGCAGGCACATTCTTGCATTGTGAATTATCAATGTTAATAATTTCACAGTTTAGGGTCCTCAACAAGGGCAGTTACTCTTCGGGTCGGGCTGATGTGTCAGCCTCACTCTGCCGTCTTCTCTCTCCACGCCTCTGTATATCAGGGACTTTTGGGCTTTTAGACGACATGCCAGGCACATGAAAATGGAGTCCACGTTCTGGCTCTCCTTGGGATCTTTGGCTGATGTTTCAAACAGTAGCATGTTATGGGCATCGGCAAACTTGAGGGCAGTGATGGAAGGGACCTGGATATGGTCAACTAGGTCGCATTTGTTACCCACCAGAACACGAGGCACCGAGGATGACACCCCGTGACCGTTACACTCCTGAATCCAGGTCTTTAGGTTTTGGAATGAGGCCATTTTTGTGACGTCGTATACAAATACGACAGCATGCACATTGCGGTAGTAGTGCTCCACCATGCTCTTCCGAAAGCGCTCCTGGCCCGCTGTGTCCCATACTTGCACCTGTCAGAGTAGAAACAAGACAAACAACAAATTTCAATGTTGGAGAGAAGTTAAAATGAGGAAACTGATGCATCAGAAAGAAACGAAAAGCAATTTTTAAATTCAGGCTGTGATGGTAAATCCAAATAACCATGTGTCACAGCTTTGAATTTTTCTTATATATAAAGAAACATTAAGATTTTTTGTTTTTGATTTAAAAGATTATATATTAAAGGGTTAAATTAACTCAACTGACTGAATTCAAATCACATACACACAGATATATAAACAAATAAATAATGTGTTATCTATATATTGTCATATTATGCTCTTTTCAAATAAATAATGTGTTATGTATATAATGTCATATTATGCTCTTTTCACCAGTCTATTATATTCTGTTGTATGAATAATAATAAAATGAAATATAAGACTGATGGTTTCTAGATAGTCTAAGCTGGTCTAAACAGTTCATAAGCTTTTGAAAACCAGTTTGGACCAGGCAATGGACATCTTAGACCAAGTAAAAATTCAACTGTCGACATTATGACACGCATTTTGATTTGTCTTAAAAGAAACTACGCCTCTAAAGCATCATACGATCAGAAAGAGTCATTAATGTGATTACTCGTAATGTAAACATTGCGCTTCCTCGCGATGCTGCTGTCTGTCACACTTCCACTGAAACACACACAATACAATCGTGATACAACGTGATATCGGCCTGGTCGTGACGAGACAACCCCAACAATAAATCCCACCTTTATTTTCTCGCCCTCGATCTCCACGGCTTTCTCCCTGAAATCCACGCCGATGGTGGCTTCAGTCTTACAGGGGAAGGCTCCGCCGGTGAAACGGAAGGTTAAACAGGTCTTGCCCACATTTGAGTCCCCGATGACAATGATTTTAAAAATCCGCGTCTGCACACTGTGATCTAGAGACGTGCTCAAGTCTAGAGACGACGTGAGGTTGGCATGGCGTGAGTTGGCAGTTCGTTCTCTGTTTTCTGGGAATTCATTTGCCATATCGGTGAAATGATGTATCGAGCCTGGTGCTCACTGGTCCGGCGGTGATGATGGTGGTGATGATGGGGGAAGGGATGGCAGATCCACTCCCTTTGCAGATGCAGGGAGTTTACATTGTAGACTGACAAGTGCATGCCGACTGATGCGGTACTTTTAAAGCAATTAAATGTAGGCTAGTTAAAAATAATAATTGAAAAATAAATTGTACTTTAGTTTTGTGTCGAATAATTGTGACAACATGGTTGCACTGGTTACATTTAAAGGGATAGTTCACCCCAAAATGAAAATTCTGTCTTTATTTACTCTAATGTTGACTTGCTTGCTAGTATTGCAGGGGAATACGAAAGGACAAACACCCACAAAAATGTAAGTACCAAAAGAAAAATAAATAAATAAACAATTATTAATAAACAGTAAGAGTAGGCTACATAGACATAAATCTTATGTGTATAGAATAGTTTTAGGTAGTTTGGTCTTAGAAGAAGTTAATAAGAAATGTTTTAAATCATCTTGTGATTTTTTTCTATGGGGATACACAAATGCTATGCTATGCATATCGCTTAATTAAGTTGTGTGGTGTCTTGTATTTAAAATGAAAAACACCCCAAATTCCAAAATTAATGTATGGCCATTTGTTTGTCTAGTAATATTGTGCAATTGTGGCATTTTGTTTTTAAATGATATATATCAAAGACAATTAATATTCAGTAATATTATATATTTTACACTATAAGATGAAAACAAAAATTCAGAAATTGAGCTGGATAATGACACTAACTTTTCTATATCAACACTGTTATTGAACTGGATTGAATCAACACTGAAATGACTTGAGCTGAATAATGATACTATTGCCTTCTGTAGAGCTGATTTACATCTGAATTGAATTTGTTTCATAAATGATGCACTTTGCAACTAACACAGTTATTGAACTGAATTAAAACAACACTGCACTAAATTGAACTTCATAAATGACACTATTTCTATAAAGCTGCTTTCATAATTGATGTTGTTTCATAATTGATGATAAGTCGTTTCATAATTGATGAATTTTACAACATTAATATTTTCCTGCTTTTGTTATGTTCCTATTGTGAAGCTGCTTGAACAATTTGTATTGTATAAAGAACTGTACAAATACATGTGATTTGACTTGATATTAAAGACTAAAGACCAGAAATCAAATACTATTATTTATTTGCCCAGTGTGGCAGTAAGTGTCTTACATACTGTGTTCTTGTCTTATTTATTTCGACAGCTACCACAATGCCAACATTTGTACCATACAAGGCCTCGTTCTGCTCTGACAAGGCTATTTTGTTCTAATGCACTGAAGAATGCAAGAAATTCAACAGACACAACATATCAGACAAATCACAGACATTCTGAAATGTTTTATGTACAATTTATGTTAAAAAAAAGTATGTCAAAATGATTCTGTTTAATCTGTGGAATATATAAATATGTACAAACCAATAATTTCATAAATTAAATACAGAATACTAAAGAAATCTTATCCTCGGGTCAGTTAATGGGCAGATCCAAAGACAACAATCCATTCACAAAAAACTTTAAGAAAAAATGCCATTTAACAACATTGTTGGGGGTACTTTATGTGCTTTGATGCACTTTGTAATTATGATTTATGTTTTTAAAGAAAGGTTCCATTTATTTTTCTTAATGACCTGATGGATTTCTATCTATTGCTCAGATCACTTGAAGGTATGTTGCTTTGAAGTCTGTTCCCAAGGCATTTCTAGCATTACATTTGTAAATCCCTGAGTTCATGAGGCCTGGGTCCTGTATGACCAAATTTCCCTCCTCTGTCATGTGAATTCCACCCTGTGCTGTGAAGCGACTATTGGGTACAAGCGTGGTACGTCCAGGCAGAGTCCAAGAAATGTCTGGTTTGGGTATGCCAGCAGCTATACAGTTCAGAATCACAGGTGACCCCCTGTTAATTCTGGTTATTGAAGGTGGAGCATGAGTGATTTGAGGTGGAAACACCATAATACTTACTGGATATGACAATGTTGAGGATCCAAAGGTGTTTGTGGCTTTGCAGGCATACGTTCCTCTATCAAATTTGGATGTTTCTTTTATCTGAAGTGTGCCGTTAGATAAATATGTTACTTTTCCAATAACCTGGGGCTTGTCTAAGACCAGGCCATTTGGAAGAGTCCAGGTAATTTTTGCCTGAGGCCAACCATCAGCATTGCATGGCATATTTAGTGTCTGTCCAAACGAAATCTTCATTGTTGAAGCTGTACTTCTAATTTGAGGCTTCTGTCCAGGTTCTAAAGCATAGCGCTTTTCTGCTTGTCCAGCTACATTTTTAGCCAGGCACCGATACACACCTTTGTCAATGACACTTGGCTGCGTAATGTGTAAAGTCCCATTTCCCAGGTAGTGAATTAACCGCTGAAGTTTCATGCCTGGATTCAGTGCTGTTCCATTGGGTAGAATCCATAGAAACTCTGGCTTTGGTTTTCCTGTAGCACGACACTCCAAAGATATGTCGTCACCATCTGCTTTGAGAGGAAGAACCTCTATGTTTGGCACTGGAAAGCTTGGCTTCTCAGCAAGTGATGCAACTTCGAGGTCAACTGCTAGACTTGCTTCCCCTAAGTAATTCCTGGCTATGCACAGAAACCGCCCTTCATCAGTCTTTCGAATGCCCCTCAATTCAAGAGTGCCATTCCTGTGGACTTGGAACCTACCTCCCAAATATGGAGTGGGTAGAGACATGCCGTAAGGTGTGGTCCAGGTGATCTGTGGTTCAGGCTTACCTTCTGCTTTGCAATCCAGCAGCAAGGTCTGGTAATACACGGCTAAAATTTTGTTCTCTGATCGCCCACTGTGTCCATTGATTTGCGGGCCTTTAACCTCAACTAGAAGGTTCACGTTCTTGATCTTATCTCCTGCTGGGTTCCGTGCAACACAGGCATACTTTCCCTGGTCAGCCAAAGTCAGTTTTTTAATGATCAGAGTCCCATCATTTAGGATTTGGTATTTGACCGAAGATGAGGGTATTATTTCATTCCTTGGTGAGATCCAGATGATCGTAGGTGGTAGCACACCTGTAGCATCACACTTCATTTGTGCTGATTGTCCAAAAGTTGCCCACATAGAAACCTGCTCTTTAGAAGTTATTTGGGGTGAGTTTGGCACCACCTGGACACTTACTTTCATTGCATCCTCCCCCAGGGTGTTCTTAGCGTAGCATGTATAATTGCCTTCATCCTTCTTTCCCATTTGTTGCAACAAAAGCGTTCCATTCCCAAAGATGATATAGCGCCGGGTACGGGTTCCGCTGTCATCCGACTGGAGGGCATTGTTGATCATGGTGCCATCTGGGAGGCTCCATGAAACCTCAGGGTCTGGAAGGCCAGAAGCTACACAGTCCACCAGGAAGTTGTCTCCATTAGCAACTCTTTTATGTTGTGCCCCAGTGTTCTCTATCTTTGGTGGCCTCATGAGAACCTCTACTTGGAACAGCTCCATGTCCTCACCATTTGGTCTTTGATACATGCACAGATAATTGCCTCCATCTTTCTCAGTCAGTCTCAGAATTCTCAGAGTGCCATTGGGGAAAGCAGTGATGTGTCTTTGTGGACTGAAAACAAAAAGAGAGAAATTGTTTACATCTTTTAATGACAGCTGTACTATTTCATAGTAATTAACTATGATAGGATAAAAGAGCTCATAGAATTCTTCTTAAGATAGCTGCACACTATTCAATTTATTTTCCAAGGCCCTTTCAAATGTTGCTTGTCCGATTGTATAATAAGAGACATGTGAGACCTTTCATAAAAAAGCAGACTGTGTGACATGTTTTTTTTTAGATTATGTGATATTCCTTATGCAAAAATAAGAATAACATAGTGTTAATATATTATTGAATAATGCATATAATATATAATATAATATATTTCTTAAATGTTATAATTATTTACATTATATATTTCATATATAGCTAGTCCCCAATAGCACAAGAACACCTGCATGTACTAAAGTATTTAGTCTATCACTGTGCTGAAGAGTGCACAGCCATTACTTTTTAAATGAAGTAACATACTTATAGTCTTAATGGTGTTTGGCCAATCGTCATCCTAACCACAGGCTCTACTCTTCAACACAACTGTATCCCCCAAAACCCATACCAGAAACCCTTTTAAACTTTATTTATATTATATGTAATGCTATATTTGTCTTAATTTGTAAAAAAAACAAAAAACAAACAAACAAACAAACATACATATACGGTATATATTAATATACATATATTGCAGTATATTGAAATATATAAGCACTAGTTTCTCATTTATGGAAATGTATTATGTAATATAATATCGCTTTATATTTCGCAGTATATTCCCATATATTTTTTTTTCGTAAGGGTAGTTTCCCATTTATGGAAATGTATTATGTAATATACTGCATTATATTTTGCAGTATATTCCCATATATTTTTGTTTTGAAAGGGATACTGTACATCTTAGCCTACATCTTAGCTACAGTCTTTTACAGTCCATTTTAATTTTTAAATTGAAAATAATAATAAAAAAAGAATTAAGGTAGGAAACAGGATGTAGAATTGCAATGTGAATTTGAATGTAAGGCAGTACAATTAAATTGAAATCCAAATAAATTCATATATCTGTTATTTTAAATGGTAAAGCAAGTTTGTCAAGACAAACTTTGAATGTGTTGACAATAGGTTTAAAGGTTTTTAAAAAGCCTTGAGTTTTAAAGACTTATAGGTCCTACAGAACAAGAGAAGAGAAAGATAAAGGGTATTTGTGGAATACTCATAGTTAAGAGCAGTATAGACAAACTACAACCCCAAATCAGAAAAAGTTGGGACAGTATGGAAAACGCAAATAAAAAAAGAAAGTAGTGATTTCTAAATTTACTTTGACTTGTATTTCATTGCAGACAATATGAACACAAAATATTTCATGTTTTGTCTGGTCAACTTCATGTCATTTGTAAATATACATCCTTTCCTGTCATTCAGACCTGCAACACATTCCAAAAAAAGTTGGGACAGGAGCAATTTAGGGCTAGTAATGAGGTAAATTGGTTAAAAAATGATGTGTTTTGAAACAGTTGATGTCAACAGGTGATTGTAATTATGATTTGGTACAAAAGCAGCATCCAAGAAAGGTCTAGTCCTTTAGGAGCAAAGATGGGCCGAGGATCGCCAGTTTGCCAACAAATACGTGAGAAAATTATTGAAATGTTTAAAAACAATGTTCCTCAAAGAAAGATAGGAAGAGATTTGGATATTTCACCTTCAACAGTGCATAACATAATTAAAAGATTCAAGGAATCTGGAGGAATTTCAGTGCGTAAAGGACAAGGGCGCAAGCCTAAGCTGAACAACCGTGATCTCCGATCCCTCAGGCGGCACTGTATCAAGAATCGTCATTCATCTATAAGCGATATCACCACATGGGCTCAGGACTACTTTGGCAAACCTTTGTCAAGTACCACAATACGTAGTTACATCCACAAATGCCAGTTAAATCTGTACTGTGCCAAAAGGAAGCCCTATGTTAACAGTGTCCAGAAGCGCCGTCGACTTCTCTGGGCTCGGAGGCATCTGGGATGGACCATCACACAGTGGAAACGTGTACTGTGGTCAGATGAATCAGTATTTCAGGTATTTTTTGGGAGGAATGGACGCCGTGTGCTCCGGACCAAAGAAGAAAAGGATCATCCAGACTGTTACCAGCAACAAGTCCAAAAGCCAGGGTCTGTCATGGCATGGGGTTGTGTCAGTGCCCTTGGCAAAGGTAACTTGCACTTCTGTGATGGCACCATTAATGCTGAAAAGTACATAGAGATTTTGGAGCACAATATGCTGCTCCAAAAAGAAGACATCTTTTCCAGGGACGTCCATGCATATTTCAACAAGACAATGCAAAACCACATTCTGCACACATTACAAAGACCTGGCTGCGGAGGAAGAGGGTACGGGTACTTGACTGGCCTGCCTGCAGTCCCGACCTGTCTCCAATAGAGAATGTGTGGCGTATTTTGAAGTGCAAAATGCGACAACGAAGACCCCGTACTGTTGCCCACTTTAAGACTTGTTTGCAGGAAGAATGGGACAAAATTACACCTGAAACACTTCATCACTTGGTGTCTTCAGTCCCTAAACGTCTTTTAAGTGTTGTGAAAAGGAATGGCAACATTACAAAGTGATAAATGCTTTACTGTCCCAACTTTTTTTGGAATGTGTTGCAGGTCTGAATGACAGGAAAGGATGTATATTTACAAATGACATGAAGTTGACCAGACAAAACATGAAATATTTTGTGTTCATATTGTCTGCAATGAAATACAAGTCAAAGTAAATTTAGAATCACTACTTTCTTTTTTTATTTGCGTTTTCCATACTGTCCCAACTTTTTCTGATTTGGGGTTGTAGTTTACACACGTTTTACTAACATCTCTCTTTTACACACACACACACACACACATTGATTTTTGTGTTTTATGGAGACTCTCTGTTGGCGTAATGGTTTTTATACTGTAAAAACTGTATTTTCTATCCCCTATCCTAACCCTAACCCTAGACCTACCCATCTCGCATTTTAACATTTTTAATAAAACATTGTTTAGTATGTTTTCAAAGCTATTTTAATTTAAGGACTACGAGGAAATTTCCTCATACAATATGTTTATGTTACACACATCATCATCATCATCATCATCATGGCTGTTTTTCTATTGCTTCTTCATTAAATTGTTATTGTAGCTGAAGTCACACTGCAGGACTATGAACCAATATTTAACATTTGTGAACACAATTTAATTTTGAAAATTTTTAGTTCTAGATGTAATAATGAGTGCCTCGTGTTAAATTTATTAGTTATCTAACTGCTTTAAGTAGCCTGTTGTATATAGATGACTAAGCACCAGGGCCATCGGACAGGGGATAATAGTGGAACTGAGTAACAACCCCCCCCCACCCCCACGGAACATGATTTTGAGGGGACCCCATAGCAAACAAATTCAGTGCACAGGGCCCAGAATTCCTTGCGACGGCCCTGCTAAGCATATGAAGTAGACAAATTGCCCTTGCGTCTCGCTCAGTTACTGTATTGTCTGGATCAGCGGGGGTTGTTTGGGCTTTCCAGTCTGAGACAGACTGCTTGTTTAATCTACACCATATATTGTTTGAATTACACAAGTGATGAAGTTGGCTTGCTGTGAGTTTGAGAGTGTATGTCAGACTGCATGGTGTGAACAGTGAGAACCAATAATTGCCCAAAAGAGAAAAATTTAAATCTCTTATTAAAGGAAAAATGACAATAAAGCTGTGACGGCTTGACTTAAATAAACCCTCTGTATGGGGTGCTTCAAAGGGGAAACAAGCTCCCACATTAATAAGCAGAAAAACTCTTTATTATTTCATTTAAAATAAATTGTCAAATTCTAGCTAGATAGAGCACTTATGCGTTTAGCTTGTCTTCAAAAGCATTAAATATGTACCTGTACTGATGTTCCAGAATGATTTTAGATGGTAGTCTCCAGACTGTGCCTCTGTGGGAACCTACAGACTCTGGACAATGCAGAAAAACTGTGGATCCATATGTTGCTGTGACACTGTGTTGCTGATATAGGCCTTTCCAGGGGCCTGGAGCCTCTTGCCTAACATCCATCTGCACTGTTCTTTTAGCAAAGCCCACTGGATTGGTTGCTGAGCACTCATACCTCCCTGAATCACTGGGATTGACGTTCTTTATATAAAGCGTTCCATTCGGGAAAATAAATATCTGGCTTCCAATAAACTGTGTGGGCTTCATTTGTGAACCATCAGGGAGAACCCACTTAATTAGAGGGAATGGCTCTCCTTTAGCAGTGCAGTCCACATATACGTTTCTTCCAGCATTCATAAATATAGTCTCATGTGAAACCTCAACAATTATTGGAGGTAGAGCAGCAACACGAATGTGGTACGTGAGTGTATCAGCTCCTGCCGCATTGCTGGCAATACACTTATAATCACCTTTATTAGAAAAGTTTGCTGAATGAATACTCAGTGTTCCGTTTGGAAAAAGAGATACTCTTCGGTCAAGGGTACCAATGTCTCGCACAAATGTCCTGTCTGGAAGTATCCATGAAATCTGAGCTTCTGGTTTACCCACCGCAATACAGTCCAAGCTGACTGACTTTCCCAAAAACACTGAGACATCTCTGGCCCTTGAACTCTTGATTTTTGGAGGCTGAGTCTGGACAACGAGGGTAACTACCATGCGGTCTGAACCAAATTTATTTTGAGCTGTGCAAAGGTACTGTCCTCTGTCTTGCAGCTGGACATTCTTAATCACAAAAGTACCATTTGAAAGGACCTCAAATCTTTGTCCAAGTCTTGTGTTGGTCTGAATTGTTGCACCTGTAAAAGAGTTGAAAAAAAGTTAATACATCGATAGACTAATCAAATAATGTGTGGACTCTATATAAAATAACTGTTTGACTCTTTCTAAAACAAACAGCACAGTTGGGGTATGTCCCATTCTGTATGTTTTGATTTGAATTATGTATATCTCTCACAGTGGGGTATTTTAGCCTTTTTTGTAGCTGTTAGTGAACTTTCAATACAGGGGTATGTAGATTAATCTCTAGGACAGTACAAATGTATCTGTTATAATTTAACCAAAATGCACCTGTATGATTTTATCCAATTTATGTCAAACATGCCTTTCAACTACTAATTCAAACACAAAATTACTGTTTCCTTTTATTCAGTGATTAGAAATATTTCTGTCATCAAATAGCTGCAGCTATTATGATAATTACCATAAGATGATAATTTGGCTTCACTTGCACTCCAGAGTCACTCAGAAAATAGAAAATTACACGCAGGCCCTAATAAAGAGAATAATAATGTAATAATCATGAAGAAAAATCTTGGGCACTTATGAAGCATGATGGCAGTGTTTGATAACTATCTAAAGTAAGCTGGGAGTGGGCGCTCTATAAATTGTATCATCCTCCATTCAGACAGATGCATCCATAAAAGTTATGCAATGAAGAATCAGCTAACCTGTTGAAACTTTGGTCCATGAAACAATTGGTTTGGGGTCCCCAGATGATCTACAGGACAAGAGCACATCTGTCTCTGCTAAAGCAGATATAGTAACGGATTCAGTTGCTGTGATCCTGGGTTTGACGCCATTGCCCATCAGGTTTGGAAAGGGAATGGCAGTGCTCAGTTTCTTTGCTCCAAACTGACTGTAGTGCCAGCGACTACCATATGGTATGCTAGCTGTGAAGGTTGGTTTGTTTGTATATGCTAGGATGGATGGGGGAGTCACAGGCTTGTATATGCTTGGGATATTTGGAGCTTGGTGAGGCTGTGGGGTGGGACGATATGTCCTTGGCTTAGAAGTGACAAGCTTTCCCATCTGGGCTAGTCGATATGCATCAAGCTGTGACTGTCTATATCTGTTTCTGAGCCTGTTAAAAAGTAAGTGGTCACGTACACGAGATGAGCTGACATGTGGAGCTATAGTCCTCGCAACGGAAGCTGCCGCTGACCCCGAAATATAAGCTGTGGGCTTTGCTGTTTGAGCAGTGATTTCAGGCCGATTGGTGACCCCTGCACCCCTGCCTCCTGTTTGTAGGAAATACCAAGTTTTGTCTTGGGAGTGGTGGTGCTTTGAGCTATGAACTGTGGGCCAGAAGGGAGACTGAGTGTAGGGACGGGGTGTAATTGGGATTTGTTTTTTTGGTGTATACTTCTGGATTAACCAGGGGTGGATAGGAACTCCTTCAGGATGCATTGCCCAGTTGTAAACTCTCTGCCGGTCCACATTAGTTAAGGTTGGTTTCTCAGTCACATGTGCTATTTTTGTCTCTGGAGGATTTATGTTGCTGATTTGAAGATTAGGGATGGCAGTTGCCGAAATCTGCCTTGTCTTATCCTCATTTGCCTGGCTATTAGTTCTCAAAATGATCTCTCTGGTTTCATGTCCATAACTGTTGATCTGTCTGGGTGTAGCACGTGTTGCAGGAGCGGCTTTATTTTCTTGCAGAGATGTTGTACTTACAAGCTGAACTGACTCAATGTGTTTTGTTTTGCCTTCAAGTTCATTCAAGTTCTCATCTTTTCTGAACGTTGTCATAGGCACTTTAAGAGGGTCCTTTGTGACTGCCATGGGAAAAGCTTTCAGTTACTGGGTAATGTGCAGGAGAAACTTCTAAAGTCATTGATGCTGTGACATCTTTGTTTTTGGCTTGAGTATAAGAGTTAGTGGTCATTGTTACACTACTTTTAGGTATCAGTGTCTTGACTGGAGAGTGAGTGAATGGCACTGCTGTAGAGGGAGCTAGGGTGAAATTTGGTCTCTTTGGACGTGGTCTACGTGAAGGAGGCCTACGCTGCCTATATGGGAATCTTCGTCTTTGGTTCCAGATGGAATTATTGTTTGCCCTTATTTTCTCTTCTATTGTCTGTCTGTCTACCTGTTTTACCAGCTGAGTCTCATTTTCAGGTATTGTTGTTGTGTCTATGTGTTCTAAAGTCAAATCTGAAATGTTATAATCACTTGTCTTGTGTTTTGATTTTTCTCCCTGTGTAGTTTCTTGTACGTGCTCATTGTGGGGTGGTGGTTCCAGCTGTTTCGCATTGGAATGTTGGATGCTTGAACTTGCGCTGGTACTGCTAACTGTAACATCCGTTTTAGTCGTTTTAAAGGTATCAGCCAAAGTTTTGGTGGTTGTAATCAGTGAAGACTCAGTCACTGTTTTCAGTGTTTTTGTCATTTCTAGATGCGTCGTGACTGGTGGCATTGTTGGGATTTTTGCGTTAGCTTTTGCAAGAATCTGCTCCCAGCGGCTGGGATCGAGCTCTTTGACAGAGTTATTAGGTTTTCTCACACTCTCTTTAATTTTCTTTCCTTTTGAATTTTGTCGGACGATGCCACCTCTGTGTTTTCCATCGACCCTCTGAGGTGTGTGTTTAACAGTTGGTCTTTTGATTTCTTCATATCCTGACCCTTCACTGTCCTTATTTTCAAAAAGCAGTACTTCACCCATCGATACCGTAACACCTCTTTGTGCATCTTCCTTTTCACCAGTAACAACAATTAGATGAGACAACATATCAGCCCCATAGAGGTTAGCTGCTAAACAACTATATTCTCCGGCATCCTCGTAAGTCACTTTTTTGATGATCAAAGTGTTGTTCTGTGATACATACACCCTTCCTTTCATGTCTGATGCTTTAACAATCTGATTGTTTGGTAAGAACCATCTTGTCTCAATTGGATGAGGAGAAGTTACTAAACAGGGAAGACTAAGAGTGTCCCCATTCTCCACAGATATTTTCTTTCCATTTAAATCACTGGGACTTAAGAGACGCATCCTGACTGTGAGTCTATAGGTGACGATGTCCACATTAGTGTCAGTCCTCACAAAGCAATGATACAGTCCAGAGTCTGCAATACTTGTGTTTTTGATAACTAGTCTATAATTCTCCAGCCTTAATTTATGGGAATCAGTTTGATCCACTGTTGTTAAGTCTGGAAGCATCCACTCCACAGGCTGATGCCCCGAGCTTAGCACACTGCAATCCAGACTGACCTCAGAGTGTTCTAGCACTGACTGGATTCTCCCCGGGGCTCCTCTTTGGATCATAGCCCAGGGGGAGACTACATCCTCCTCATCCCCTCTTCCAATTATGTGCTTTGATATAAAAGTAGAGAAGTTCAGCACCAGTTTTTTAGTTGTTGTTTTGCGCCGGTTCAGCTGAAGGGTGACCCTTGGTTGTAAAAGCCAGGCTGGTTCAGCCATTAAGTGTCCTTTGAGCTCTGTAAAATATGGCGATTCCTCATGTGAGGCTTGAGAGTACTGAAAAGTCACCTTTGAAGAATTCCCAAGTCTGGTTCCCCGTTCCAAAACGGCTGGGCTCTCGTAGTAGTAGGCAACCAACCTCCACAGGTTCTGAAGAGCATCTCTATCGATCTCACACTCCAGAAGTGTCCGTAGAGTCACATTTACAGCAATCTCATCTGTTCTCCTCACTGGCTCCCACCCCATGGAGGTGTCTTCAACAGGACGTGTTACATTACATGCCACGTGTGCCCGATTCCCATGACTGTCAGAGAGAATAAATGTCAGATGGCCAAGAGGACGCTCCATATCCTTGATGTAGGGGGCATCTGGCTCCTGATTTTCCCAAATGCTACTCTCCCCAATTTTAAGAGGGGATTGAAGGGAGGGTTGGTCACAGGTGAGCTGGTTGGTTGAGAGCTGCAAGATCTGGCTGTTGTTCAAAGGCTTTGGTGAGGCACATGCAGCACAGTTGCCAGCATCTCCAGAGTCACGGTCCTTTATGCACTTAATAACTCCTGTAAAGAGAGGGATATAGAATGTAAATAATAAAAAAAACACCTTTGTTTTCCTTGTAGTTATTTGCAGTCAGTGGAGTCAGTTGTACTACTCATTCAACTTTAAATGTAATGTAACAATACAATGCATCTAGGACAGTGATAAAAAAAAATTAACAATTTTGAGTAAATTATGTATAAATGTGAAGCTCTATATATTTGTGTGCAATGGGATTTTATTCATTGCCATTACAAAAAAATCTGAGTGAGTGGTGCAAAGTTTGGAAAATACAATCAAAGAAGTTTCACCCTCATGATTTTTGTCCCACTCCAACAACCAGTGTAAGTGGCAATCACAGGCCCAGGGGTTTCCATGTAGAGAGAGGACTTCTAGCCTGTCTAAGTGCTGCAGAGTTCCAGGCAGCAGGTATTCAAGTTGGTTGTCTGCCAGGTGCAGATGCCGCAATCCTGAGCTCCAAAATGTACCCAGGACTGAGACAGTAATAAATGTGTGAGAGTGGAGGTCCTGCAGTCGGTTCCCCTCCAGTTGCAATAGCTTTAATGATGTGAGTCCATTAAATGTAAAAGGCTCAATGAAGTCAATGAGGTTGTGGTCTAAATGAAGCCGTACAAGGCTGGTCAAGCCCTCGAACAAGCTGGGGTCAACTCTTTTGAGTTTGTTGTAGCTCAACTTGAGTATCTGTGCCAATAAAGAAAAGCAATTATGCCCCAATGCAATTTCAAAGTCATGTATCTTAACTATTTATAGAAAATTAGAGACACAAAGATGCTACAGTACAGTAGATGAGTATAATGTGTTTGATGTGCCTCTCATATGAACTTATACCTGGAGGGAACGGAGGTGGTAAAAGGATCCGGAAGATACAGAGGAGATATCGTTTCCATGGAGCATGAGCATTTCCAATTGCCGCAGGTTTGCAAAATCTGAAGACCCAACCGTGCCAATGCTGTTATAGCTTTACAGTAAGCAAAGATAGTCGTAAAACAAATGTTAGCTTAAAACATATCACATCGATTACCCTTTAATTTTGTGAGATACAGAGTAATCAACACCAATCATATACTTAATTTTACTCGGTAAACATGCATTTTCAATGGAGCTAAAAAGGACATAATTGAATGCTATGACTTTTATCCAACTGGTGTTTTGCTGATTTTTAGGTACTGTATGAAGTCAGTTCTCCTCTAGTTCCAACATTAACCACAGGTGTAGCTCAACAAATTAAAGTGATAGTTCACCCAAAAATAAAATATGACTTTCTTTCTTCTGTGGAACACAAAAGAAGATATTCTGAAAAAGGTTGGTTCCAAACCGTTCTGGTTACCTTTGGCTTCCATTGTAAGGGCAACAAAAAACAATGAGACGTTTCTAACAAAAAAATATTTTGTGTTCCACAGAAGAAAGTCATACAGTTTTGGAACAACATGACCTATTCACAACCACAATGTGTCAAAATACTTTTTTTTTTTTATTTTAAGTCTATAATCTTCTAAAGACAACAACACAGTACCCTACCCTAGGTTGAGTCTCTCTGTGTCCTTGGGTAGGTTTCGTGGGGCAGAGGATAGGTGACGGAAGGTACAGTGCACCTCTTTAGGGCTGGGACAACTGCAGGACCTCGGACACGCATAGAGGCATGAGGGCAAGATGAACAGCAGGCAAGATGCCAACATTAAGAGAGCAGGTACACCCACTGGAGCCATGTCCCTCTCATGCCATTATCTGATTTAGGAACAGTGTGACTGCAAAGCAGAGTTTTACATTGCATACAATGTAAACAATTTGTTGATACTGCAATCAGTCTGCAATTTTACTTGCATAAGCTAAAAATAACTTACAGTAAAAATCAAGCAAATCACTGAACATTTGAATTGATGTTGAATGTCTCATATAAGCTTTTTTTATATGTCATGTGACAATACTTCTGAAGTATGATGACTCATCAACCTCTGAAAGTTGTGCACATGAATGACTCGCACACATAACAAATTGCAACATATTGTTAGTCTGTCATGATTTTTTTTTAACCACTGATGTCTCTTTGAGAGGATAATTCTAATTCAAAAAACATATTACATATCAGTTTAATTGATACATGTTACACATTTAAAGTAATCCATTATAAGAAAAACACTGTGCAAGTACACAGTTTCACCAAATAATTACAAATGTATTACTATTAATCTGTAGACACTGTGATGTAACTTGACTAAATACTGTATGATTACTGCACATATTTATGAATATTTAGTGTTTTGTACATACATCAATTATATTGTTATATTGAAGTGTAGTATCTGTCCTCCCCCACAGAGCTGCTGAGCCCACACAAAAATAAATCATTGCTCAAGTGTTTGTCTCAGGTAGAGCATTGCATGGATTTCCTACCACAAGCTGGCAACTCATCCACAGCTTAATTACACAAACTACATTTAAGAGGAAGAATACAATTGCTGCACTTCCTAAATACAAGAATATTTAGATTTCAAGGCTCAGAAAGATGGTAAGGCCCCTGTTTTGCATTTTTATTACTTTTCCTTTCTGCCAGCTTAGGTCGCTCATATCTGTTGTTTAGTGCAGGGCAGCCAAAAGGTGAAACGTCAGGCATGATTTATTCATCTGACAGAGGCCCGATAATGACCCATGATGACTCAGACCATTTTGGACAATTTTATTCCCACTGCATTCCTGTCTCTTTCATGCTGTTTGCAACATCGACCTGTAAATAAACCAAGTAATTTACATCCAGTATTTTCTGGCTTGGTATTTGAATGCATTATGATTGACATAACTGTTTCACAGAAAACTACTTGCACTCTAAACTCATGTTATACATGAATATTTCTCTTTCCATAGTGGTAGCTTATGCAATAAAGCACAATCATAAGTTTCCTATATCTTGCAAAGGAAAGGGTCTCTAGTAATATCACATTTTATACAAATTAGTTCTGTTTTGACTTTTGAGGGCATAATTTATGTTAAAATTAATTCAAATTGATCTTTGGTGGCTTGAATTACTGTAGAATACTGGCTGATTGCCCTGGACCTCAGACGGAGATTTACTTCACTTTTAAAATATTAACTGAATTCATACATAATTATATCAAAGATATTTTAAGATCATCAAACCTCAACACTTCTTTTGAAGTTAACTTCTGCTCAGGGTTCAGTTCTGTTTAATATGCTAGGTCATAAGTCAAAATTTATGTGAATTTATTTGAATAGGATACATTTCAGATCAACTCAGATTCTAATGTCCAAGGGGAACTACAGTGAACTTTTCAATATGCACTGGAATATTTATGACCATGAAAGTTCAGAAAAAAAAATGGCATGCTATTTCTGATAATTAGAGGCTGAGACAGATCTCAACTTGAGTATCTTGGAACAAATATCACATCTTACCTCAAGATTCCTGTTGAGAAAACGTTACAGGTGAAGACGAAGTGTGTAATTGTTTGCAGATGACTCGTAAAAGTTCCGTAATTTTGTTTATCCCTGTACTTGACTGAGCAAGAACTGTTGGGATCTCCGAGTGATGAAGGCTTATCTGGAGAAAGTCAGACTCCAGAAGCAGCAGTCAGCTACATCTGGAGAAGTGCTTTACTCCCACCTACACTCCTCCACTGAGCTGGCCTGTACAGGGGGAGGGAATGCTGAGAGACTTGGCTTACATCCATCCCCTCTCTTCCTCCATTACCTGCGCTGTAGCTGAAGCTGTTTCTTTCATGATGTTTCTCTTCTTTGCCCTTTGCTCTCTTCTAACACCATTCATCTCTTACTCACTGTTCTGTTTTCTCATTTTTAAACACATTAATGAGTTCATGCATATGCACACACATGCTCACCTCAGTGTCTCACTCACACTCCTATTCTGTTTCAGACATTCACATTCTGTTTATCATTTCCCCCTCTGCTCTGTCTCCAGCTGTTGTTCCGTGAACTTTTAAAAGGCCACAAGAGCTTATTTTCTAAAGCATAATTAATGCATGAGAGACTAATTGCCAGTGACAAAACTATTGTTTGGGAAATATTAATCAAATCATAAAATAATTTAATTGGAAAAAGTAACACGAAAGTTCACTGTCAAAAAAAGTGCTCCTATGGTAACCTTGGGTAAAAATGTTTCTCTGTGAATGAAAGGTTCTAGTTTCAAACGTAACAAGATTTTTTGTTTTTGCAAACCGAAGGACAAATCTAATTATTGCTTTTCTTTGGTTGTCAAGGTTTTTCTTGCTTGTTTTTACAAACTGTTGGACAAGTCAGATTTCAACTTTCTATCTATCTATCTATCTATCTATCTATCTATCTATCTATCTATCTATCTATCTATCTATCATCATCACCATGCTAATACTCCACATTAACACTACACAATCCTGTGCTAGCAGTGCACAGAAAATACATTGTTGGTGTCCTGTCAGTTTGTGCTCATCAATAAGGCTTCATTCCTCCCTTTCTCGCACCCTGTGAGGCGCATATGGATCCTTCATTTTGCTTTCTTTTCACGATCCCCCTTCTCTCTCTCTGCTGTCCTCCAACAGCAGGAGGAAATGCATGCTTTTCATCATTCCAGTCTTGTCTCTAAGCCACAGCTGGCAAATTAATTTAGGTGCTTTCTACACTGCAGCTCAGAGTCGCATTTGAATGCAAAGCATGGAGCCAAAACAATCAGATAGTCGAGGGAAACCTTGAGAAACCTTTACCTGAGGACACACAGAGCATTTGAACACACTGTCTACCTCCTGAATAGGTAGGCTAATGAGATGCCCAAAATCACAATGGGGCCTATCCCCAAACAGAAAAATAGAGTCATAACATAACAAAGCATAGAATACATGGAACAAGTTGGTCTTTTGCCCAGTGAGTTATTATGCTTTCAATTGTGATAAAGCATTGCTTAATACTGTAATTGACATTTTCAGTTGTTACTGCACATTAAATGGGCTCGTTTTGGCACTTTAATTAATGTTAAACACACCAAAGAAATGTTAATTATCAAGCTTAGGAGGTGAATGCTAGCACTCAAAGCATGTGGTCTGTGAGGACTCTCACCTTACAAAAATAAGCTTCTGTTACATTTCCCACGGCATTCTTCTCAGCACTGGCAAATAGCTTTAAGCCTCAATATTAATACTACTAAAATACTTCAAGAGTAATCACAGCTGTGCCAAGTGGGGCCCACTAAGTTCTTCTATGGCACAGTCTACTTACTGGGTCTGGAGAGGGGGCCCATACATAAAAAAATAGGAAATTTAGTGAAGGCCCTGAGATTAATTTACAGGGCCTAAGAAATTTATATTAATCTCAAGTTTCAGTTAACTCTGGAAGTATTTGTGAAATTAAAAAGCATTTTGGAAGGAGGTTACATAAAACAATGCAATGGTAAATGTGTGTTATTTTTTATTTTAATAAGAACAGCTTGAAGCGCCCTGTTGGTGGCTGGAGAAGGGGCTTTGCATAATATCTCATTATACAACTCATTATACGCCAGAATAGAGGCAAAGAGCACTGAGAAATTCAATCACAGCTTAGTCAACCGCCTGAAAACATACTATTTTGAGCGCAAATGTGTGATTGGTGGTACACACTTTTGTCGGCTGGAAATGTGGTGATATAACTAAGCAGTTTTGTTTTGTTATTATTATTTTTTTAATTATATATGTGACCCTGGACCACAAAAGCAGTCATAAGTAGCACGGGTATATTTGTAGCAATAGTAAAGTAAAGATCATGTTCCATGAAGATATTTTGTAAATTTACTACCGTAAACATATCAAAACTTAATTTTTGATTAGTAATATGCATTGCTAAGCACTTCATTTGACAACTTTAAAGGCGATTTTCTCAATATTTAGATTTTTTTCGCACCCTCAGGTTCCAGATTTTCAAATAGTTGTATCTAAGCCAAATATTGTCCTATCCTAACAAACCATATATCAATGGAAAGCTTATTTAGTCAGCTTTCATATGATGTATAAACATATAATGATGTATAAACAATTATTTTTTTCCTTTATTCACAGAAATTATAGTCTCAATCATCTTGCTCAACAAAATTTTGGGAGAGATTTGTCTAATGTGACAAATCTGTGACAAAAGGGCCCTTGAATATCCAATGTATTTGAAAAAAACAAACAAACAAACAAAAAAACTTTTTGCAATGTTATTCATTCAGCAATGTTAATGCTATAGACATGAAAGATAGCTGAAATCATATGGCTGATGAGGGTAGGGGCTTGACATTATTCACTCATACAGACAGATTTTGAGCCACTTTTGTTGTATGAACAGTATAATTTGAGAGTCACAACTGATAGTAAACATGGTCGTCAGTCATAAACTGACTGTGTGAATGTAGCTGTACTTGAGTAGGGGAAATATGCAATTTTGAATCATTCAGAAACCACACAACACAAAACTGGCAGTTTAAATGCAAGTTTAACAAAAGTAAGCATTCTGCTTCCTTGTTACTCCAAACTTAACTCAATAACAACTTTTTAGTCATTGACAAAAACTAGAAATGGCAGATGGGGAATCCTTGGCATAAGAAAGTAGGTACACAAATAAGAAATAGGTACACAGAGGAGCTTTTAGGAAAACTCCTTGGTTTTTCCTCTTTTATTTACATGTCCCTTGAGCAGTTGTATAACCAGTGTTGTTAGTAATAGTTGTGTTATGGACATATGTCAGCATGACTATGATTACCTTGTGATACTGCATCATTGATCATTACATAGGTTTATTAGTATGGGTTAGTAGATATTAACATAGTGGTCACTGTAGCTAATAAGGGACATTGTGAGGTTAGCGCCAAGATAACTTTGAGATTTCAGTATGTGATTTGTGGTGTAGGCGGACAGCGTGGGCAGCAGGCATTGAGCCAAGTAGCCTCTGGCTGCCACCAAACACAGAACTCAGATTTCTCCAGGCTTCTCTGCTCATTAACCAGGCTGAACATGATACCAATGAGTGCTGATCTAGCATGGTATCCTGTGCCTGAAATCCTAACAAACCAGTGAGATATGGCTCAACAGATCAAAGATATATATTATTTCCCTGAGGAAGCTGACTCTATTTGTGCTGAGGGCTTTCTAATGTGCTGGATAAAGTTCACTGTGCGTAAGAGTCTTGCTGCCTTGGCTCTCTCATGTAGGCTACGCTGTTATTAGTGCTGCAACTGGGTTTGTGTTCTAGAACCAATCAGTTATATGTATCCTCTGTTCTTTAAAGCTCTTTGAGTCAGAATCAATATTACTTGATTTAATACGGTGATTGTTGTTTAGAGAAGTGGCTGGATGGAACATGTGTTAGCTTAGAGTCTTAGATTTGGAGATTACTATACAGTATGTTAAAAGCTGTCCAAACAAATTGAAGGAAAACTTCACCAACATTTCTGTCAATATTTAATCACCCTTATGTTGGTCAAAACCTGTATGACTTCAGAAGAACATCATTTGAGCATATGAATACAATCAATCAATCAACAAATGTGTGTGTGCTATATAAATATAATTCTACAAATACTACTGTTTTTGTGTGACCAAATGTTGTTTTAAGAAAAGCTTTTAAGAGAATGTAGTTGTTTAAGATTCAAACATGCATTATTTGCAAAGAAAGTGCATATTTAAACATTTGCTTCAATATTTTGGAGATGTGGGCGGACATTTAAACTAATGTTTTATTATGAATGTGAGACTGAGGTGAAGAATGAAAGCTGTATTAGATGCAGGTAATCACTCGCTCAGTCCATATTTATTTCATAATGCATTACTCTAAATAATAAATTAAGCTTTTAAATTTAATGATGCAACTCAGTGATTATTAGTAGTTCTAAAGTGACATTTTCAAATTAGTAATGGAGGCTTGGGCTCATCTGTTAAACTGTCAGTTTGAGGGTCCTTTTTAAAGATGCCCCATTGTTGATTCTCATTTATTTACATACTTGTGGCATCAAACTCTTGTATAAATGCCATATCACACTCAGAGTTATGCGATATAGCTCTATATCAGCACGGTTTTGATCACTGTGGCCTTGTGCCTGCGGCCAAATCATACCAGTGCTGATATGCATGACTATGAGTGTGATATTGCTCATATATCAATAATTGATGTCATTATAAATAGAATTGGGAAGTTATGACTAAACTAATATCTCAGTCTATGAGTCTACCCTTGTTCTTACTGTATGCCTTGTTGCCTTGTCTACAGGTATAGCTACCCATGATTATTATTGGTATAATCCCATTGTTTTAGATGTAATTTCTTGTTATTAAAATGCATCTATTAAAGGTTCTTGAAGACATAAGAGCCCAGGTAAATAATGGTCCTCTTTTGAATAAAAGTGAGGAGACCCTTGGCAGAGTACAATTATTTCCTGTTTGTTTGGCTGCAAGTTAAGTTAATGTTTAGTGGGTCTCCCTTGATAAACAGTATTTAGTCACACACTGCTAATAACTTGAAATTGCGACCAGATGTGTGATTTCCTCAGAGCCACGACCTTTATTACTGCAATAAAAACAACAGACTATTTTGAGATTACTTGAATCATTTTCATATCTACTGGCTGTTTTAGTCATTATCAAAAGTAGTAATAATACAGCTTGTGACTTCCCGTAATAACGGCAGCCAATTATTTAATCTCTGTGCCAAATTACCCAAATGGATTCAATAAAGCATTCAATGGCTTCTAATATTTCTATTTATTTATTTTTCACTCTGCAATTATAATTAGGTCTAATGAAAGTGCGAGGACTTGCGTCAGATTCTGATTTGAAGAACCTCAGTCCTCACCCAGATGGTACTGAAAAGACCTCAAGGGCCTGTTTGCATGAGACACCTTTCATTTTTGTCTGAGGTCTCACTTATCACCAGCAGTAGAGAATCAAGAGTTTAATCAACGAATTAGATCGGAGATTGCTGGACAACATTATTGGAAGAGACAGACTCCGAGGTTTGTCAGGACTCTGGGGTTGATGGCTTAGCTCTGTGCAATAAGCACTGATAATTCACTAGCTTCTCACTGAGGACCATCCATTACAGTCCTACCAGACGCTCATTAATTTCCATAGAAGCGATGCATCATCAATTCTGTTTTCTCTCAAGTGTGTGGCAAGTTCATTTACAACCTGTAGAAGTGTGGAAGGGGAAACTTCTCCAAGGGCTTGATGCAAACAGCAAGTGGTATTTATAGCTATCCAAACAAAGGGAAGGGGGATTAATGGCAATGTTGTGAGCAATTCTGTGCGATAAAGAAGATGGAAGAACGTCCTGAGGGGAGGCCAAATTGCTTGAATGCTTTGGTTAATATTTGTTTGCAGAAGACACATGAAGACTTGAGAATGAATGCTTCTGTGTTTTACTGGGCTTCATTTCTCTCCATCTTTTACCCCCTTCTTACAGATTTACTTTGTTTTCAATAAATCCCAAGTGACTTTCTTTTCAGCAGTTTATTTTTATTGATCTACATTAGCAAGTTTGAGGTTTATCATCATGTATTATAATGCAGTCATTACTCGTGAAGAAGTTTAAAGGTGATGTATCATCTTTAGATGTTCAATCTCAGTATCTCAGTCTAATATGTGGAGCAATGTTTCCCAAAGTGAGGGCAAAACATGTATTTTGGAGGGCTGTGGCCTAGGCTAATAAAAATTACACTGGAAGTGTAGTCTGGAGAACGATCCACAAAAGTTAATTTATGTGTAATGTTGAAGAAATATAAATACAAATTTACAAATTGTAATTTGTGTAGAGTGGAGTTGGTATAGCAGTTCTAGTTTTTAAACTGTTTTTATTAATAACCTTTGTTTTTATGCTCTTAACCATATTTATTTTCACATTTTGCATATCTGCATTAAATAAACACCTTTTTGGATGCCAGCATCGCTCCTGTGTTGACATCTTGGTGTGAATCTTCCGCGGTCACACATGTTCTTATTTCAGTGTTGTTGAAAAATGTACTGAAAGTGTAGTTGTTACATATGGCCACAGCCATATCACCCTGCAGCCCAAGACTGGTTGCCCACTGAAGCTAAGCAGGGTTGAGCCTAGTCAGTACCTGGATGGGAGACCTCCTGGGAAAAACTAGGTTGCTGTTGGTAGAGGTGTTAATGAGGCCAGCAGGGGGTGCTCACCCTGTGGTCTGTGAGGGTCCTAACGCCCCAGTATAGCGACGGGGACACTATACTGTAAAAAGCACCGTCTTTCGGACGAGACGTTAAACCGAGGTCCTGACTCTCTGTGGTCATTAAAAAATCCCATGGCACTTCTCGTAAAAGAGTAGGGGTGTAACCCCGGTGTCCTGGCCAAATTCCTTCCACTGGCCCTTGTCAATCATGGCCTCCCAATAATCCCCATCCACTTGATTGGCTCCATCACTCTCTCCTCTCCACCTGTAGCTGGTGTGTGGTGAGCGCACTGGCGCCGTTGTACTGTGGCTGCCGTCGCATCATCCAAGTGGATGCTGCACACTGGTGGTGGTTGAGGAGAGACCCCCCCCCCACATGATTGTAAAGCACTTTGGGTGTATGGCAATACACAATAAAAGCGCTATATAAATGCTTCATTCATTCATTCATTCAGTTCAACTGCATAAGTTAAAAAGAGTAAACTTAATCAACTGAACGCTGTGCCTGCATTTTAGTCCCCCCCATCCCCCATCATTTGCTTTGCATGCTTTCATGTGACCTCAGTTAATGGTGAATTGAAAGCACCTGTATGTGTGGACCACCAAGGTCAATGGTGCAAATATTACTCTTGGATTAACAACTACTAAGCTTTACAAAACATCAAGGGCTTGACTTATTAACCTACAAAGAAAAAGGTCTTAAATGTGTTCAGATCAAATACTGACAATCATGGGGCCTCATGATCACACAACTCACATATCTAATTTGTTGCAACATACATTAGCCCAGATTCAACAAGGTGGTTTGGTTCCTCTCTTGAAGAACTGTGGAAATGGAAATATGTATAACAAAGACCAGCTGCTGGTTCTTCTCTCCTAGCCAATGGACCCCAGCCAGGAGGACAACTCTTGGAATGATAAGTCTGGACAGCTGGGGTGCTCTGTCAAGCATTTCCAGAAGAACATAATCCATGGTCTGATGAGGCTGCTGGGCTGTCATGCTCTTCCCATCATTACTGCCTGTAAATCTCTCACTGTAAAAAGTGATAAGTTCAATTTTTTTAAGTTAAGTCAACTTATCACTTTTTACAGTGATGGGATCTGGGTTCTGTAACTCAGGCTCTCCATGCATGCATACATACTCTAACTTTCGGTATACTCTAAATTTTGGGTCCTTAGTTGACAATATTGCTAAAAAGCCAGCCAAGTTCACTTAAATACAATATTTTTTGCTGAATAAAAACAGCTTTCCATCTGTCGGTTTTGATAGCTCATTCATCAGCTGTGCAGTGTTTCCACAGTTTTATTGCAGAGAGCGAAGGATCAAGGACAGATGGAGTTACTTGCATAGAAATTAAATCCAGTGACATTTATTTATAAGGAATTATTCAAAGCACAGACACATTTTTCAAGAATTAAAAACAGTGCCAAAATAATTCTAGATCATTGAGGTGATTGCTAATGACCTAACGGAAGAAGGAAGGAAACATTAATTGTTACTTTTGTGTCATACAATTGATCAGACTTAATACTCTATAAAGTAATCATGCATGAATATATCAAACCCAGAAAAGAAAAACACACCAAGAACCTCTCGCCACATTTTGGCATGTCTTTCATGCCAAGGCCTCCAGTTCCTGAGGGAAGAAAACCCTCTTGTTCCCATGCCTCAGTAGGTGTGCCAACAGGTGTTGCCCTGCATACAACACTTCATCACTTCAAGATGAAAACTGTGAAAGGATTTGGCAACTGCACATTTTTAATAACTTCCACCTGCCTCACAGGGGCAAGACCCCTTGTATTACCGCCTGAGCACCTCTGCTGAGCGTGATTGTCCTTGCCTGAAAAGTGCTTTGTGTCTAGTGCAAGAGACGCTGAGGAGAAAAACCAATGATAATTGCTTCCATAGGAGAGAGAAGAGGCAAGAGAGATGGGAAATGCTGTGGAACATCTCACGAAAGGTGATCTTGAGGTTACTGGTGTCTTGAAGATGATGAAGACTCTTGTGCTTGGATGTCTCTAAAGAACTGTCCCATCAGCTTTTATGAGCCTCTACTGTATATTGGGTTGAGCAGCAGACTATAGATAATAGTCCCTTGATAACATTGATAGCATGCATGCTAAATGACATAGCGCTGCTTTAGGTTGGGTTTTATGGCTGCTGTCAGAGGACAACTGAACTAAGCAGGGTTCTTCTGGGCTTAGCATAGTGCACATGTGGAGTTTACTGGAGAATTTCTCAGATAAGGCCAGGATTCTACTAAAAAAAGCAAAACTCATAAATAGCTAAATATGTTGTTTTTATGGGCTGATTTACCCAATTTAATTAACAACCAGGCTCAAAAGAAATTGTAGGCTTGGCTGTGGATTAATGTCTTGGATCAATGCAAGCAACATTCCTAAGATCAAGAAAATGGAGATTTATTTGTCATTAGCGGTGCTTTATAAAGGGTTTGTTCACCCAAAAATTCAATTACGTCATTTACTCACACTAATGTCATTCCAATATGACTTTCATTTGCTTGTTGAGTAGAGATGTCCGTAATTTTTAAGTAATCAGACTCTCATTTCACACAATACTAGACAAAACATTCTTGCCATGGCCAATGATACCTAATAGACTTTACATGAAAGAGGCACATGAGCCATAGAGACCAGGCCCTGAATTCTAGAAAGTATTTAGGAAAGAATGTTATGCAAGAATGTTCAGAATGAAGGCAATTCTTTATTTTTTTCTTAATAAGAAAAATGTATTGCAAGTAGCAACCACATAGCAACACGTTCTCATATTTTCTTAAAATGTAAAAATCTAGTTAACAATTTTGCACCATCCGGTATATTTAGTCTCATAGTCATTTTGGGTTTGGTGGATGAATGAGTCTTGCTTCTATATAATGAGTTGCCGAAAGGGCAGGCTGTTAGTCTTCAGAGACAGGCCAAGATTCCAGCTAAATCATATGCTTCATTACAACATGAAGATGGATCTCAGTGGCTTTGCAATCTGTGTAATCAATTATTTCTGAGATCTGCTTTCAACAGACAATACCAACACTGGGAGAACATCAAACATTTGACAAGCCTCTATCAGGAACTATGATTCTTTCGCCCTACCTGGCATTCTTCAATGGCTGGCCAGCTCTGTGTTTTGGCAGCTGTCCAGACAGATGAAGGCACATCACAGAAAGGATTCTGGTGGAAGAACTGTGCAGTGTAGAGAGAACATGGCAGCAGGAATTTGGCTTCTGGCCCATGTCTAAATGCTGCATTGATAGCTTCTTCAGCAGGAGATTTGCTAAAGTGTAGATGGACATATAGTTTTTTTTTTTGACTGACTCATTATTTTTTACTTTATCACTTTTAGTTTTGCTCAAGTTGTGCAGATCATTTGATGTGTGCTATTTCTTTTCTAAGCAAAGAGTCTGACCTTTTTTTTCTATTTCATTTCATCCTGGCAACTACCCTTGCACTCTAAAAGTCTGTAAAATATGCCCCACATTCCTTACCTAACCCTAACCCCAACCCTAAACCTTCTGTATTGATCTTCCCAGGATTTTACCCATATTTTAAATTACACATAGCAGAAAATTACCTTTGTGCATTTTGGTGCAGAGTTTGAATATAAATATAAAAAAGTGGTTGAATTTAAAATACGATACTTTATTTTTATGTTCACTTGTTGAATTTATGTGATTTTCTAATTTTTTTGGACTGCAGATAAAAAGAACAAGAATATCCAAACTCGGTCTGTGATTCAAATTAGAAAACATTTGAGAATGTAGTTGCCCAAGGTAAAAATCAGATACAGAGAACACATTTTTTTTCTTGTGTATGTTATCTACACTTTCCAGATGCTCATTCAGAGTGCGTGTTATTACCCACAGTTCACCTCGGTCATCCTCAATATCTTCAAACCGCACTACAGTATCTGCCTGTCAGGATGTCTGTTCACCGGATGGTCCAGGGAGAGTTGATGTGGAAACCATCTGATGTGAAACCCTCAGAGCACACATGCACACACATCCTTCTTAGGCAGTATAAACAAGCACTGAGCTCCCCCAGCACCAGCCATATTCTCCTCCTCTTCTGCCGAGTGCTTTCCACACTCATGTAAGTTCTGATCGCTTTTACAGGAACCAGTATGTGAGATTGTCAGTATAGTATCTGCTAGCTGTCCCTCATTCAGTTTCTGCTGTCTCAGGAATTCTCAGTCTGTCTGTCATAGGTTTGTAAGAAATTAATACTTTTATTCAGCAAAGATGCATATACAAATACAAATGCATGTACAATGTTACAAGAAATGCAGTATTTTTTTTACTTTATATTTTTTCTACACGTTCTTATTTTAACGACTTAGGGGAAGCGTGTACATATGGAGGCCCCTAGGCTAGATGTGCACCACTCATGCTTATGACTGTGGCAGATGGGGGACCAGGCCTGTGTAATCTGGACGTAATAGCAACAACAACAAAACCACATTTTGCCTCCTGTTTCTCTCAGCTCCTATTAAATGTTACTCCCTTGTGTTTAATTTTCTAGATAACTGCAAATCTTTTCCGTTGTGTGGTAAACTGTGAATAACAAACACAACTGTTGATGTAAGATGCCCCACATTTTAATCAGATGCACAGAATTGTTTATTTCCCAGATGGAAGGGCGTAAATGAAATATTCATCAGTTTCCACATCCACTGTCCTCCATGCTGGTTCACAGCAAAACCCGAAGCAATTCAAATTTATGTCGGTGTCTTACCAGAGCCCAGCAGACGTTGAGAGGCTGTGACACTGCCTCATTGAAGGGTGTGTGATATGTACAAAATAATGTTCTTCTGGTCAGAGATGTTTTACGTCTCAACATAGCTCACGTCAAGGCATGTCTCTCATGCAAACGCGTGCAGACAGCTGCTTAGCTGTACATAACTTTGCCCTTGGCAAGAACGTGCACGCAATGCGAGATGTATGTTTCTATAAATATGGAAAGGAGCTACAAGGCTCTGTGTCACTCACAGCTCCACAGTCAGTTATCTTAAGGAATCTTAAAAGATCTTTTAGTCAATAGAATCACTTTGGGGTCCACCAGTGACCTATGTATTATCATGACATCTTGCTTTAGTTAATAAGTTAATAAAAAAAGTTGTTAATTTTTTTTCTTTCTTTCAGCCAGTAGGCCAAGGTAGTAAGAGAAAACACAAAAAGAAGAAATGTTTAACAGTTTTTAGGTTCAGTGATTTTAGAATTAAATTATAAGTCATGAATTAACATATAATAAATTCGCCATAAAGATTTTTTTCTGTCATTCATAATCAGGCACCAAGTTGAGTATAGATAAAAATGGCTTTGTTAACCAAGGAGGATGAGATTCTGGTTGAGGAGTGTCATTCATGAACAATCTGTGTGCAGTCTACTGGCTTTTAAAGCAAAAGTGCGCAAATTTGTGAAACAAAGTGCACAAACAAGTCCTAGAGCCCAAAGATGTTACACTGACGTGCCACGCACCGTTTTGTCTTCAAAAACATGATCTAAGATCCCTTACAAGCTGAGCCCCAAGCTACCCTTATGATAATGCTTTCACTGATGCGCCGTCATAGGCGATGTTAGCTCAGATGTGCTGAATGCATGAACTAGCATGTCCATCAGCTTACACTGGAATGCACGCAGCATTGTGCCGGCTTGCCTCTGAGGAGTAATTATATTCTGCGTCCTCTTCAACTTCACAGATATGAGCATCTATTGCTTGTGAAATGTTAGTTTGGATAAGTTCACTTCACTAATCAGGGTGCGTGTTTCTGAAGACATGAATTATGTCCTGTTTCCTTAATGTGTATTTTATTCAGTGCCTGATTAGAAATCCTACAAAACTGCTTTATGAAGTTTTTCATCTGAACCATGTTATTATGACCATTTAAAGAAATGTATGAGTGAATTATTCCTTTAAAATATATTTTAAAATGGGGATAGTTCACACAACAATGGAAATTCTGTCATCATTTACTCACCCTCATGTCGCTCCACATTCATAAGACTTCCCTTCATCTTTGAAACACAAGTGAAGATATTTAAAACAATTCTCTCATCCATACAGTATGTGCTATTCTATGTCTATTCCATCTACTTGTTTTCTTTTTATGCATTAAAAAACAAACAACATGTAAAAAAACAAACAAAAAACCCTTGACCTTCTAACACTGTATAGTTTTTGAAATCTATCAACTAATTAATTAATTAATTAATTAATAATAAAAAAATAGCTTAACACTCTAAATAGCTCTAGCTATTCTATTTTCTTTTAATAATTTATTTATTATAAAAAAAAAAGAAAAAACTTGCTATGTGTACTGTGTTAGACTAACCGGGACTTGTCACAGTACTTATTGTAGCTCTTTTGTTGGTTTGATTGCTTATATTGTCCACATTTGTAAGTTGTTTAGATAAAAGCGTCTGCTAAATCATTACATGTAAATGTAAATGTAATGTGCTTGATGCATGAGAACTAGCCTTAATGATTCGTATGCATTACATAAGCACATATTAGCTTCCATTTACCATATTTGATGTGCTCTTGGTATGTGCATTGATCAAAATTTATATGTGAATAAAAGCATTATTTAAATATTTTGGTCATATTCACATTATTTTGCAATGCAGAAGTAAGCTATTTTCTTTGAATTTGCAAGACTTCCAATTTATTAGCTACTATGTGAATAAATAGAAGAATAACAAAGTGCAGACAACTGTAAAACAATTTGCACTGAAAACCAGTGTGT
Organism: Schizothorax lantsangensis; assembly: GCA_027422415.1. Classification (NCBI taxonomy): domain Eukaryota; kingdom Metazoa; phylum Chordata; class Actinopteri; order Cypriniformes; family Cyprinidae; genus Schizothorax; species Schizothorax lantsangensis. The sequence continues at coordinate 24,010,334 of CM049861.1, read as the reverse complement.
TTGTGATTACGGTGATGAATTAAAATAATATGATAAGAAATACCAGTTCACAAGTAGAATAATGGATGGTTTTTGTACAGGCAAAATAATTGGAAGCACATGACACCGGAAGCCTTGAAAATTCAAGTTACAAATGGCGGAACTTGCTCTTACATTAAAAAGGAGATGGATAAAGTGATTCGGAGTTTATTCAGAAGACTTGGATTAAACAGCTTAATTCGCATGGATTACTATTAAATTGTCTTTATGAACTTTTTGAAGCTTTCAAGCTTTGACGCTTTTCAGACTTTCAAGATATTAAAAATGTATTCAATTGTGTTTCAAAGAAAATAAGATTTCCTTATACATATCTCCAACTTCTGACTAAAGGTCTTTGCTGTGCTCTGCATATATGCAAATAAAAATAGCAACTCTACATTTAACTTTGCAGTTGTTTGAGTTTACCACTTGTTGGTCTGACCTCAGTGGCATTTATTGCACTTCCCTATACTGTAAAAAATAGTAATTTTTACGAAAATCAACTGATTTTTAAGGTTGTTTTCTTTTATTTTCAATTGTAGTCAATACTCTGTAAAATTATCTCTAAATTAACTACTCGGCTGTTATTTTAAGTATTGTGACATTAATGACAATTACTTTGAACATAATTTACATTTTTTTTCCACAAAAATACTGTATTTTTATGCAGTATTTTTATGATTTCTTAAATTAGATACAAATGTATGTACAATTACAAAAATAATCTGTAATTAATACAATAACAAAACCGTTAGATGATAAAATTGTCAAATGACTGGCAGCAACATCTGCCAAACAAAAACCGTAAAATTTATATAAAATCTCCTTATTTAAATAAGCTGAAAACAGCTAAAAATAAGATGAAATTTTACAGGTATTTCCTGAATTATTATGATCAAAAACCATCACTGTGGCAAAAACGGTCAAATGACCGGCAAACAAACAAAAACCTTAAAATTAAAGTAAAATCTCCTTGTTTAAATAAGATGACAACACTGTTAATTTACAGGGTTTCCTGAAATATTACAATCAAACACCTTCACTGTGATAAATATATAAAAAAACATTACATGACTGGCAGTAACAGAACAATAAACACTAACAGATCTCTCTAGATCTCAGCATCTTCACTTATTACAAACCAGTCTGATTTATTGCTTTCATACAAAACATTATATTTATAGGATTTTATGCCTTCATTGGATAGGACAGGAAAGCATTGGGTGGAGTGGGATCGGCGAAGGTCCTCAAGACAGGAATCGAACTCGGGTCACCAAGAGCACAGTTGCACTATACGTCAGCACACTAACCATGAGGCTATCGTGTCGACTCATACAAAACTTCTTGATCGAAGTTAATTGAGAATTAACTGAGGTTTAGATGTTGGTGTTTTACTGAAAATAATAATGTTTGAAGACGAGATAACATTTTGCTTTAGTTGGACTCTTGACCCTAGACTTTTTTTTGGTTGCTTTAGCTGTGTGTTTCTAAAACGCATTTGTTATAACAAAAATGCGAGAGAAAATCTGATCAGACAAACTTTTATTTATTATTTATTGATGATGATTCAGTCATGATAGTGGTCTGATCTCATCAGGAGTCTGATGTCTGAATATGTTAGCTGTTAGTTTTGCATTATTTACAGCAGTCTTATGATATGACTTTCAGAAATTCTATTTTATTATAATTCATTATATAGGAAATGTTTTGAGCTGTGCCTACTTGACTCACACAAACATGAAGCAGTGCATGAATCTCAACAATGGTGACAATAAACAATGGTGACTTTAGTAGCTTGTTTTGTGATGTTCACAGTTGATCAGTTTATCTGAATGTTTTGTTCATACGCAGACTCTAGATGTCTGTGAGTCTACATGATCCTATCCAAATAATTTCTGCATATTGACTGAAAAAACGTTCAAAATATCAAAGCCGGGCAGGATTTTATGTAGTAGTATTTTAGGGCTATAATAATGTGATATTTATCAATCTAAGTAACATATGCACATAATGGACGCTGGATGAGATCAGTGAACCAGGCCACTATATGATAATTGAATCTGATCAGATTTTCTTTAGCAATTTTTCCTATAACAAATGCACTTTTGAATCACACAGCTACAGCAGCCGGAGAAAAGCTAATGTTCAAAAGTCAAGGGTCAAGAGCCCAACTAATGCAAATCTCCACAACAGTGACTTCAAACTTTATTATTTTTAATAAAACATCAACATCTAAACCTCAGTTAATTCTCAATAAGAAGTTCTGTTTGAAATAAAGTCAGACAGGACTGTAATAAGTGTAGATGCTGAGATCTAGAGAGATCTGTTAGTGTTTAATGTTCTGTTGGTATTTAAAGGGTTTCTGTTGTCTGAGTTTTGTGGGTCACCATTGTTCTGAAGTCCAAAGCCTGTGCTTCAGTCCAGGAGAAGACCAAGAAACATAGATGTTGTGCTGCATGTTGCTTTATTTAAAGGCAGTAACTGTGTAGCTGATGCAGTGATAGTTACATTAGCTCATGCATGTTGTTGTTAGCTAATGTTTAACTGCAAAACATTTTACAGAGAATGTTTCACAACAATAATCCAGGAAATATCTGTGTAGTAACAGTGTTTTTTTCTAAAACGTTTTTTAAAAATTAGGATATAAATTAGGATATTTTACCTTAATTTTAAAGTTGTTGTTTGGCAGGCCCTTCTGCCAGTCATTGACCATTTTTTTTAAACATTGTTTATCCATTATTTCCATTAATGGCGAACACTTGGCACCCTGTGCTGCCATGCATTCTTTTTTTTTGCAGTGTACAGAAAGTTAGAAATTCAGACTTTCTGAGATGAATGGAACACATTAGCCAGAATATACTTCACTGTGGATCAGCCAAAAGTCAAATGTCTGGCTATGCGAGTATAATGCAGACTTACACACTGATCAGATTTGGCCAGCGTGAGTTTCAGAAGTTCAGTAGATAATCCAGATTTGCGCTGTTTTATGAACAATTTCTCTTACAGTCATTAGCATTTCATGTATGTGACATGGCTAACAGAGAGTGGACATTTGCTACCCTCTTGTAGCAAATTTCCTATATGTTTCTTAAAGCAAACCACCCTAAAAATCTGTAGTCTCCCTTGAGATATTTAGAGATCAAACATTAGTTTAAGTAACTAGGTTTAGCAGGGTTAGCGGAGCTCATTGCTATGGAAAAGCTCCTCTGTGCTTCATTGTGTTTCTTTCGGGTATCCCCAGGCTATGGCCATGGAGGAGATCTCAGTTTGAAATGTAGGCCACAGTGTGGGACCTCCACAGTAAATTAGTCTGCCTTCCTCCAAAGAGGAAATCAGGCTCTAGTTACAACCCATCAGAGCAGCAGGTCAGAGGTATAGAGCGATGAGATATCAGGGTCACACACAGGATCCTCTCCATGTGATGAAGAGTACAGATGCTGTGGGGGAGCAACAGGGATGGATTATATTCAAGCTTCCACACAAACAGTTCAAGTACATCTCTCAAGAGTTCAAAAGGTTCACGGTGCGTCTCACTATTTCCTCTCTGTCAGAACGCAGGGTGATTTCAGCAACTGGGGCTGAAAGTAAGAGTTAGAGAGAAATGTTTTCCCACATATTTTATAAACCATTAGTTTGATTGAGGGCTCAGCTAGCTAGTATTTGGCATTTTTATTATCAACTAACACAGTCTCAATGCAGTTCATAACTATTTGACGTTTTAGCGAATTAGAGGTTTGAGCAATTTCATTTGTTCGCTAACAATTTGCTTTATTCAAAATGAAAGTTGGATATTCATGCTTATTTCTAAAAATTTTAAGTTTTCATATGAATCAAATTGTACGAATTTGTGAACAATTTGCAAAATATCAAGCGTAGCGTTAGTTCTGTCAGGTCACGCTAGTCAAGCTCGCGTCAGCTGACTCTCAGCTGATCCACCTATATATAAGGTCCTTCAGTATTATCAGCAGCTTTTGCGTTGCTCAATAGCTAATTACCCTCCTCCATCCCCAGCTCCTCCTCTCGTCCATATAGGATTCGGCCTTCTGATTCCCCTTGGATTCAGACTAATTTCTAAAATGTTTACATTAAAATATTGAACATAAATAATATCTGCAATACATTTATGTTGATTCTGTTCTGGGGTGGGGGGTGGGGGTTAACAGTTACATTTACTCATGAGATTGGTTTGTATCAGCTTACATTTTCCTGTTTTCAATACATTTTCCTTTTTTTTTTTGCTACAGTATGTGTCATTTTTAAGACCAGCATTTTTAAGATCAGCCATCACATATGAGCTCATGATATTTTATTCTCCTTTCTCTTCTTAATAGTTTCCTGACACTTTAACTGTCTTATCTAATAACAGGGAAATAGCAATAAATGTCTATCATCTACCATAAGCAAATATGCTGATATCACATTTAAGCAAAATGACATATCTTTCCACAGATGCTGCACATTCACTGTGTGCTGGATCTGTGTGTTGGTTCTGAAAGGTGGTTATCGGGTTCCCCAAAGGGGAAGTTTGTTTGTTTATTTATTACAAAGTTTAACAATTAAAATGAAAGATTATAAACATAAATAATGATCAAGCATATTTTTAGCACAAAAAATGCTTATTATTTTTTATTTTTTACTTTTTGCTTTTAATAGATTTTACTTTTTAACAGCAATTCTGTGTTTGGATATCAGCACTGACCATACAAAAACAGTTGCAACAACACATTGGCTGGCCACTAATTAGAGTGGACATTGACTAGTGATTAAAGACCCTGTGTTGAAAAGACTGTCATTTCTGACCACCAGCATATGTTTGTTAGAGTAGCAGCAACCCTCTCTTGATTAACCAGCAGATAGATAGATAGATAGATAGATAGATAGACAGACAGACAGACAGACAGACAGACACATAGACAGATAGATGGATAAATAAATAATACAGCTAGACCAGTTAATTAGACCAGATTATTAGTATGGAAACCAATGCTGATCTAAGATGGTCTCTTCAGCTGGGACTGTAAAAAATTATTTATTGTATATATAAAATAAATCAAACAAGGCAATTTATGCAGTTGAGTGGGATTTTTAATTCAAAAAAAGTGTGATTGCACTCATTAAAAAGTTTTATCCATAAAGAAATATCTATTGAAAATGTTGTCCACTCACACTGGATGAAGAATCAAGTCAAATCAGTAGCCCAGTAAAAGCTGCTCTTTACATGAAGCAGATGGCCTCATGGAGAGTGCCATGTTGAGATCACATGACAAGCCAAATACTTCACACTTTGCACTCTCAAAAACCACCCTGTTTACCAGACACTTTTGCTCACAGAATGAATTAATCATCCCCAGGTGTCAGAACTAATTAGCATATTTATTTAGCTATCCTAACTAGACACGATTATATGATTAGTTGCATTTTAGTATTTGCATTTGCCATAATTTATTTATTTTTAGTTTTTTACAGTTCAGAACAGACCTGCCACCCTTTTTTGGGTCATGAGTCATGATGACCCATCTGTTCCCAACGCCTTGTGAACTAGGAGAGTTTTTGTTAGAAGTAGGTCAGCACATGCAAGTGTTTGACCCTCTGTACTCATGGACCAAAGGAAGATAGGTCAAGGAAAATGAGGAACATTTTTGACCTCATGTTCTGTTTACTTGTAAACTGAGCAAAAGGATGATTCGTCAGTGTCCGCAGAACTTAAATGGTGTTGTAACCTTTCCAGGATATTTTCCTTCACCTTTTTTGCACTGAGGTCAAGTTAACAATACCTGACATAAATAAGGAATGAATCAAGGAGAGAAAAAGCGCTCAAAGGCTCCGTAGAATGGGCAGATCATTAATCTTGTCCTTCTCCACAGTGCTGTTTGTCACCACTAGGTGTAGCTGTGTCCCATCCTTTATAACCTCATGTAGGCTTAGTGAGGGAGAGAATACATCATTTATATCACAGCTAGAGATGTGATAAGATGCACATATGTGTTTTCTAATAGGTTTCTTTTAATTGCTTTTAATGAGTATATTGATACAAAGTGACACATTTTAAAATTAAAATTGTCATAATTTACTCACCCTCAAGTTGTTTCAAATGTGTGAGTTTATTTCTTATGTTGAACACAAGATATTTTGAAGAATATTGGTAACCAATTAAAAATTATAAAATTGTAATATTTTAAAGTATGCCTATAAAATTTAACAGATGAAGAAAAACATATTAATTAAATTACTAATTAATTAAAAACATATTACATAAAAAATACACATTTTAATATATATATTTAAATGAAACCTAAAATTAAATAATAATAATAATAATAATACAATCTTGGAATAACTTTTTTATGTGTCCAAAAGGTAACCAATTTGTTAAGATGTTCATTAATACATTAATGTATTTTTAAAATGTATTTTTCATTATTCTGAATTGACGTCTTATAGCAATTACATAAACAGTTTATCTTGTTTAACCTTTTAAGTAAAAATGGACGTTTATGTTTAAAACACATTACTACACCGAAGTAATGAGGAAACGTGGCCATGTCTTAAGAAATAAAGCAAATTTAGTTATATTTGTCTTAAAACTAAAATGGTCTCAGCCAGACTTAGCACTAACTATGCCACCATAGCAAAATGAATGGGGAAAAAAAGAAAAAAATGAAAATACAGAGCAATTTTTGGGGTACAATTCACAAATCAGCCACAATGAGGTAGTCTTTGATTATGTCTAAATATATACAAATTCTAAACCTAATAAAAATAAGTAATCGTGTCTGAAAATAGTCTTACAAACAATTAGGGAATACACAGTCCTACATATATATTTATCAACAAGCATCTAGTTACACCATGGTATTATGTATGAACAAAAATAAAATAAAAATAAATTAATATGATTTTTCTGACATTTATTATTTATATATATATATATATATATATATATATATATAGTCAGGTCCATATATATTTGGACACAGGCACATTTTTTTATTATTTTAGCTGCTGACCAAAACATATTCAAGTTACAGTTATATAATGAATATGGGCGTAAAGTGCACATTCTGAGCTTTAATTTGAGGTTATCACAATTGGAGGAAAGGTTAAGAAATTACAGTTCTTTAATATGTACCTCCCCCCTTTTTCAAGGGACCATAAGTAATTGGACAGTTGACTCAAAAGCTGTTTCATGGACAGTTGTGGGCTATTCCTTCATTATTTCTACATCAATTAAGCAGGTAAAAGGGCTGGAGTTGGTTCTAAGTGTACCATTTGCATTTGGAAGCTGTTGCTGTGAACCCACATCATGCAGTCAAAGGAGCCCTCCATGCAAGTGAAACAAACAATTGTTAGGCTTCAAAAACAAAACAAATTCATCAGAGAGATATAGCAGGAACATTCGGAGTGGCCAAATCAACAGTTTGTTTCATTCTGAGAAAAAAAAGAACGTACTAGTGAGCTCAGCAACATAAAAAGGCCTGGACGTCTACGGAAGACAACAGTGGTAGATGATCGGAGGATCCTCTCCATGGGAAAGAAAAACCCTTTCACAACATTCAGCCAAGAGAAGAACACTCTCCAGGAGGTAGACGTGTCACTGTCAATGTCTACAATCAAGAGAAGACTTCACCAGAGCAAATGTTCAAACAGGGCCAGATAAGACTTTGCCAAAAAACATCTAAAAAAGCCAGACCAGTTCTGGAAAAGCATTCTTTGGACCGCTGAAATTAAGATCAACCTGTACCAGAATGACGGGTAGAAAAAAGTGTGGAGAAGGCTTGGAACAGCTCATGATCCAAAGCAACATCATCAGTGAAACATGGTGGAGCAGTGTGATGGTATGAGCGTGCATGGCTTCCAGTGGCACTGGGTTACTTGTGTTTTAGTGATGCTGTGAGGAAACCCAGTCTCTGGTGATGTCCACGAGTTCCAGACTTAAGGCAGTCATTGCCTGCAAAGGATTCTCAACAAAATATTAAAAATGATAATTTTCTTCATGATTATATTTATTTTTCCAATTACATTTTAGCCCCTGAAAATGGGGGGGCTGTGTATAAAAATTATTGTAATTTCTAAGCGTTTTATGTTACATTTTTGTTCATCCTCTTGAGTTAAAGCTTAAAGGGTTACTCCACCCCAAGATGAAAATTTCGTCATTAATCATTCCAAACCCGTCGTTCCAAACCCATAAGACCTTAGTTCGTCTTCGGAACACAATTTAAGATATTTTAGATGAAAATCGGGAGGTTTGTGACTGTCCCATTGACTGCCAAGTAATTTTCACTGTCAAGGCACAGAAAAGTATAAAAAGCATCGCCAGGATAGTCCATCTGCCATTAGTGGTTCAATCTGACTGTTATGAAGCGACGACTTTTTTTCAACAATTCGTCTCCTCTCTGTCTCTCCGCGTCACCGTAGCACCATTTTGGAGATTATCCACTGAATGCAAGCAGCGTACGCTCTTCAATTGAATCTTGATTGTTTTATTTTTAATTCTGTTCTGGTGGCACACAGAGCCGAAATTATTAAAATTGTGTCAGTGTCCAAATATATGGACCTGACTGTGTATATATGGACCTGACTCAGCATATACATGTATATATATATATATATATATATATATATGCTGAGCTAACCAGTGCATTTCAATATATACACCCACACACAGTCAGGTCGATATATTTTTGGACACTGACACAATTTTCAGTTAAGGTTAAGGTTAGGGTTAAGATTAGGGTTTGGGTTAGGGTCACTTGCATAGGGTTACATGCATCATTTATTGTATGCATATTATTTATTGTAAGTACATGAAAAATAAAGTGTGTGTATATATATATATATATATATATAGTGCTGTCAAACGATTAATTGCAATTAATCGCATCCAAAATAAAGGTTTTTGTTTACGTAATATACATGTGTGTACTGTGTATATTTATTATGTATATATAAATATGTATATACACACATGCACTTATATATTTAAGATAAATGTTATGTTTATGTATTAAATATATTCATGTATAATATAAATTATATGAATATAAATATATACATGTAAATACATGTAAATATTTTCTAAATATATACTGTATATGTGTCTTATATATACCAGCAAGCAAGATGGAGGCAGCTATATTAAGTGTTATATACTTCCTTCCATCATAGAGTTATATACAGTTGCTAAAAGGTCATCTTTCAACTATTATTACACAAAAACACTAAAGATCAGCAATCAGTGTATCAGCTCTCATTACAATGAGTAAGTGCACCGGTCATTATTGTTTTGCTCTTGCACATGTGGCTGAATGAGAATAACTCATTTCTGTCATGATGTCCTCATCTGCCGTCCACCCACATGCGGCCGCACAGCGCTCTAGACTTGCGGTCCCTGTGAAGTGAAGGGGCTGGGCCGACGGTCTGATTGAGCACCAGTGATTGTATTTGCTCAGCCCTCCTGCTTGGCTGAGATGAGTCTGTGATGCTATCACACACAGGCCCGTCTCTGTCACACAGGTCCATTTATGGCTCTGCAGTTATTTGTGTTTGCCCAGAGATCAGTGTGTTATATGAGATGTGTGTCCATGCATCATGCAGTAACTCTGCATCTGCAGTATTTGTGTTTACCTCTATCAGACCTTAGTCTCTTTTATCCACTCTATGTTTTCAGCTCTGTTTTTTCAGTTATAGACAGACAGATACCGGGGCACACATGATTTTATTTCTGTATACGCAGAAGAAAAGAAAATTCAGTTCTTAGTAACATTACATTCAGCCCTCTAAAAAAAAAAAAAAATGTATGTCCCAGTGATCATTTTTATGTCCCAGTGGTCGAACTTTATTAAAAATAACATTTTCTTTCTGATATGATAAACACATTAAAACTGCCTTTTGATTATTTTTTTAAACATGCTCCATTATTTACATTGATATTTAAAACAAATGCATTTATCTATTGGTTTTATTGTTTTATCCTTGTCACAGAGCCTGACTTTTAGTTTTAAACTTTGAAATGCCCATCAGAATTTTAATTATTGCTTATTTAAGTGATTATGTAAAGATTGCTATTATGCTATCATTTTGTAAAACTATACAAAAAATATGGAAAATACTAGTCTTAGCAAAACAAAATAGTTAGCCATTTTATTCCAGAAATGCTTGTCATTTGCACTACAAAATGGGGATTTTTAGATATGCTCAAAATAAAAGTACGAACTAACAATGAAAACAAAACAACATCAACAACAAAACCTTCTAAAGCAATGCAATCATGTTAATTTCAATATTTACTTATGTATTATTAAAATCAAAAGTTGTATCTGTTCATATTATTTACAAGAATGCCAATAGCACAAACTATAAAAAGAACATTTTTTTATTTCCTTATGTTAACAAAGATTAATGAATACTAACTATAACAAATGCATTGCTCATTATAGGTTAAGTACTGCATTAATTAATGTTAACTAATGGGACCTTAATGTAAAGTGGTAGCCAATATTCTTCTAAAATAACATAATTCTTCTGTGATTGGTTTATTTACAGTACACTGTTGGACGATCTTAGTAGACCAGGGTTTTCAATTCTTCTCCTGGAGTTCTATAGCAATCAAACGCCTGCACAAGTTAATCAAGGTCTTCAGAATTACAGGACCTTCAGGAGCAGAACTGCAGTAGTAGACAAATTAAATAAACTAGTGAGTCTGAACAGTGTTTTAGAGCAGTTTAATTTACTATAGGTACCAAAAGTGCCCATAGTTGCCAGAGCCATAGCCTTCTGTCATTGACCTGTGTAGCAACAAACCAATGCTTACAGAAATAAAAAAAATAAAACATTTGAAGAAACAAATTCTGAAGTGATTTTTGAAGTCCTTTTTTGAGGGTTCATAAATTGTTTTAAATTGAAAAAAACTAAACTACAAATAATCCTGAAGCGAGATCCTCAAATTTGTTAATGTGGAAAGATGCATTGCGATGAGAGATCTAAAAATGATCATCCACTGGAGCAAACTCAACCAATTTTTAAATCCTGTTACAACAACTAGGGTTTAAGACTTAGGTCTGTTTCACATTGCACAACAAGGAAGCAAGTAAGCAAAATAACACTGTGACTGCGACAGCAGGCTCAGACATGCATTAACAGTGGTCATTTCTGCTGCATAACAGCACTATGATTTATATGCTATTATGCAACTCTGCATCTTCTGCGCTGCTGGTATGCAGCACTGTTCTGCTTAAATGGGCAGTGTGAATATTGTAAGCTGTTAAATATGTAGTGTTTTTGTGTGTATATGAAACAGGCCTTAAAAATTCTTTATTGAAATTTTTTTCTAAAATGCCTATGCAGATAAAAGTACTTCTGTAATGATCTTATATGGACATAAATATGAATAAATGGATATATAGTTTTATTTATATATTTACATGGAGAATCAATTTACACAAGAATCAGTTTCGATCACTAGTCGTCTTGTTTGGTCTTTCAGGTCTTAGTGAATCAGTCCCTCTGTTCCTCTTACAGGAGCTGCTGTCTTCACTTCTGCTTTCAGAGGGTGATGATGGCCTGTCATAATGAGCAATGACAGGATATGCACATTCATACGACAATATTTTATAGAAGACATTGAGACAGACACTGAGATAGGCATATCTTATATCAATGAATAATAAAATAAATATAGATTATTTAGCAGATCAAAGTTGAGGTTTACAATTACAAATAATAAACTAATAAAAAGATAAAAAAAGAAACAAACTGATTATGATTGATCCCAACAACACAGTATAGCAAAATTAATTACAGTAAAAAAAAATTAAAAGACATTTTAGCACTCCTCTTCTTCATCTATGTACAGTATTTAGTAATTATAAATGTTCTAAATTGCTAAAATAGTTTAAAATAGTGTATTACTGTATAGTTCAAACGTCTGGGGGCTCAAAAATACAAAACAGTGAAAATATTGTGAAAAAATATTAAGAAATATAATTTATTTGAATATATTTAAAAATATAATTTATTCCTGTGATGGCAAAGCTGAATTTCCGGAGCCATTTTTTTCAGACTTCAGTGTTACATGATCCTGCAGAAATCAAACTAATATGCCGATTTGCAGCTCAAGAAACTTTTCTTACTGGCATTGACATTTCTATCACTATCTCATAAACCTCATAATGCATAACCCTGTAAATACTGGAACAATTCAATGCAGAGGTTCTAAAATGACTCCCTCATCGTAAACTTCAGACTGTTTAGTCTCTGACTGATCCACAAAGTTTTTCTCCTCTTATCTCTCAGTCATAAAGAGTTCTGCGTCTGTGTGAAGGCTGCTGATGTAGGTGCTGAGGGTACAACTCGGGGTCCTCAGATGAACTGAGCAAAGTTATAATAGTCTTGCAGGGCTTAAGGACCTCTTGATAACCCCCACAGTCTGTCACATCCTAATGTCATTTGATAATTGCTTCTGCGCAAGGATTCTCCAAATGTGAAATTACATCTATCTTCTCTCCGATCTTAATGCATCAGTGACATACCTTAATTCCCTTCTCATTTCTCTTATTCTGGGGGCTTTCAGTTCAAGACAAAATGGCTGTTGAAAACTGGCATGGCTTTCTATATACAGGATTAAAGCAACGTTTCAGTTAGTCACAGACTGTGTTGGGCTAGTTACTCAAATAATGTAATATATTACTCATTACTAGTTACTCCTTTCAAAAGTAATATTGTTATTTTACTTATTACTTTCTGGCAACAGTAATTAGTTACACTACTAGTTACATTACTTTTTCTTCACGCCCCACAGAAGTTGTAACTGTGTATCTTCCACATAAAATTCTTCATGAATGTTACTAATAATGTATTTCTGCCTCATCATTTGACCAAAATCCACATTGGATCTCAATCAGAAGTTATTACAAACATGTTGTGTATTAATCTCATTAATTGTCATGTGTAGCTTGAAGCTAATTGTAATTTCTCAGTTTCCCATATACGATTATATTTCATTATGTATTTTATCAAATCACATAAGTTTGTAAGAAATTGTTTAATTTTCCAAAAATATTTTTCATTATAGTAATATAATGTAGCACATGCTGATCAGAGGGATGTAACGCCAGAGTACAGCCACAACTTACACAACAGTGTTCAGATCATCTTTTTTCTTGACAAAATCAATATAATGCAATATTTCTATCTGCTGAATTTAAGCTTTTCCATATTCCAAGCTTGCCTGCTGCACTGGGGACATCACATGCATGTGCGAGTCGTGAAAATTATGAAAATAAATCTAGGAATTATTTGATTGTTGGATTTTAAATCAGCGGGGTTGAGGCATCAAAAGTAACTAAGTAACTAAGCTGTTTTATGGATGGTAACTGTAATATTATTACTGAAATCTTAGTAGTAATTAGTTACACTACTAGTTACTGCAAAAAGTAATATTATTACAGTAACTAAGTTACAGTAACTAGTTACTGCCCAACACTGGTCACAGTATATATTTCCTATAAGAGGGTTTCAAACTGGGGTTTGCAAGGGTACTGCAGGAGGTTTGTGAGTTGATGAAATGCTGTCAATTAATTAAATCATAAAAATGCAAAATCAAAAAGAATATTTTTTTTAAATGTTAAAACTATTAAAATTAAAACACTATATTTCTGCATGTGACCATGACATCAGAAAGCTGTGAACATGCAAATTGTGTTATTAAATTATTGAGATATCATCTTAAAATATCAGGGGGTACTTCAAGTAAATATTTTAAGCCAAAAGGGTTTGGAATCCCTGCACTATTTAATCAGCAATACATTTGCTGAAATCGTCAGCACTGCAAGTGAGTGATGCAACATGACAAAACAAGAACATCTCCATTCTAGACTCTATTTTCACCTGGTATTATCATCCATCTCGAGTGCATTAAGTCGGCACAATGTTGCTCTAAAATATACTTGAACTTTAGTGGAAGCTTATAGTTTTGTCAAGTTTTGCAAGAAATTACATGCTTCATAATTATGTGGACATTAGTGATAAATGAACACCAGAAGAAGTAAAACAACTTCAACCAACAACCAACTTCTTTTCACACTTTCAAAATAATGATTACAGTGGCAGATTATCGAGTTTTTATCATACAAACTTATTTTCACCTGGTTCTTTGCATAATGCTGTTATTACCGCAGATTTTTAATTTTTTTTTACCACTGTGTAAGTTTTGTAAACTGTTACTTTTAGACATTTGCATCACATAATCAGCAGACATTTCTGACATAATAAACCTGCCTTGTAGCTCATCTGGTACAGCATTGCACTTGTGATGCAAAATACTCAGGCACAAGAATGAGAAACACTCGATGACTTGAAGAAGCAAGCTAAAATGGCAAGGTTAAGCAAATGTGTTTTTATCTCGCATTTGATTTTGTTATAACTGAACGGTTTAGTGTGTGTGGTACATTAATTTCAAACCCAATAGAGTATTAAACTTTTATCGCCACTCACTACAGATTTAATTTTCAAATGTCCATGATAGAAACAGTATCCAATGTAATAAAACATGATCACATTTTTGTTTTGTTTTGGAAAGAACTGAATGCACATTTAGTGCCATTCATTGGACATTTCATTTTGAAAGCGAAACACGAAACATGCAGGAAACAATGTATTATCATTTTGCAGAAATGTTGCTACAGGCACATTTTTTCCAATGATATTAGGTTGGTTTAAAACCATTGTTTTGGAGCAAGGATTACTTATTTTAGTAGCCAGTCCTTCACTGTTGACCTACAACAGAATGCAAATGCAATGTGCTAAGTCATAATCCAATGTGTGGCTTTATGATTATGTTCAAATGTGGTTTGAATGATCGTAAAACCTGTATTTTGCACAGGCCACTTGTGACCTGTTTCCCCAAGATGTATGCTGTCCTTTCTGGACAGCTTGACAGTTCATGTATGCCTTCAATGAAAAGGTTCAGCGTTAATATTTTGCTAAATATCCTCTTTTGTGTTCCACTCACTCAGGTTCGGAACATAATGAGGATGAGTAAAATCGGTGGTGAACTAATCCTTTAATCCTAGGTGTAAAGGGGCTTTAACCAGCAAACTTCTCTGTGCTGTAAATGGAGTGTCAGTGCTTCAGTTCAGAGTCTGTCTGTCTTTCATGGTATCTCCAGTAGATGATGCTCTGTCTCTCCTTTTAAATGACAGGTAGAGGATTCAGCCTCTCAGAAAACCCACATTACAGCCTGATCTTCCTCTCTTTATCACCTGCTCAGAGTCAAACCAATGCGAACAGGACCACACCATTTTGCCTATCTTCAGCACTGCTTCAATATGGATAATGTGGATCAATGTTTTGCATTGTCTCCCTCATGAGAATACAGAAATATGTCTAAATTGAGTACCTTTTCAGTTAATGAGGAAGGTATACATACACCATCACTTGGGGATTGGGATACGAAGGGTTTGCTGCCTTAATGAACCCAGTTGGCAGCCTGTTCAATGGGGTTTTCATTAAAAGCTGAACGGAATTCCAATAACCACTGTCGAGCTGGACAATGTAGTACATTACTCTTACCATGTTATTACCTCTCATTAAAGAGCACAGTGCACCACCAGAGACAGAGCAAATGGTGTGATTCTTGAAATGTTTTCATTTCTGGAGCTCTGTGGATTGGCGGGAGTGAGGACAGATGACCCTAAGCTAACAAAGAGCCAGATGATCTGCTGTTTGACGTTCCCAGCGCTTTCAAAGGAGAAACACCTGAATTATGAGTCATAATTGGTGGACACATTAATGAACTGGCTGAGTTTAAGTGGCCATGTATTTTGGTAGTTTTATAAATATATTTTCTCTTCTTCTTCCTCTCTCTTACATTTAAAACATTCTGGTGCGACTGGACAGAAAAGAGTCCAGCTCATGTTTGCTGACTTGTTTCCATGGTTCCTTTGATGCACAGACACTTAAATAAAAAAGTTAAATGACTGAGAGCAAGTGGGAACAGTGCTTTTATGGCCAGATACATACTTTATGTGAGTATGAAATGCATTATAAGAGTGCAGTCCCATTATACAACCTACATTTTTGAGTTACTGTAGTGTAACGAACCATTTCATGTTTTTAAAGGGACATTCATAATTTTGGAACCCTCATGTTGTTCCAAACTTTCTTTATTCTGTGGAACACAAAATAATATATTTGGAAAAATTTCTTTTTTTTGATACAATAAAAGTTCTGTTGGTGTAATTATGACGCCTACCCCCAGGGCATAACACAGCCATGCTAACCAACCTGACTACTTGATTGAATCTTCAGAGAAAACTGACCATAGAAGTAGACAGTTGCGCAAATGCCTGTTATAGTTTTCCTTGTGGCAATGCTGAGAATGCAGCACATAAACGAAGCTCTAAATGCAAGTTCGGAAGGAAATTCAGTCCTGTCAATCATGATCACAAGAGTATATAAACAGAAGTCATTCAGCAACATCATCCCTCCACCACCCGTCCTCCTCCTCTGTTCTAAGATACCTCATTCTATCCAGTCCCGTAGTCCAGATTGTTATCTTGAATCTTGGGCCAAGTCTATGACTCTATTTTCCGTAGTATTTGGACTCTGTGAGCTGATCTCGAATAGTCACAGAATTTATGGTCTTGGGCTCTGACTTGAGATGGACTTGATTTCTTGTCTGGACTCGAGTACTGCATTGCAATACTAGATGGGCAGGTAAACTTGTGAATTGCAGTATGAATTGTGTTCTGACACATTTCATAACATGATGCATGACAATGAGTGTGTATTTCTAGAAGCCTTGACATTCACATAGAGTATGCTCTGGGCCTTATTCTGCACATATAAAGTGTATGGCAGTATTTGTGTACACCTGGGACTTTTCAGGACCAAATCTGCAGATCTGAGAGGAATTTCACTTGTCTCAGTATGTAACAGAATCCACAGACCCAAACACGGGAATTCACTACATTACAACAGTGCCTTGATTTGAAAGGGATAACAATGCTTCTGGATCGATCGACTAATTTCTTTTTTGCGTGTTTAATATTGCTCACCAGATATGCTCTGTGGAAGAGGTAAATAATTAAATATGACTTTGGATCAATGTTGAACTGAATTAATATCAGTTACCTTGGAAACAGGAGCATGTGATATGTATAAGAGAGAATACATCTGAGAGATAAAAGTTCAACGGTTGCATTCACCTCACAGGAGTTTTGCACTTAAAGCACCCCCCCCCCCTTTTTTTGTTTTGTTTTTCTGAGGTAAAATAGTGAGGTAAAATTATTTTTTTGGTCCATATCTACAGTTCATAAATATGTTACATGTATTTAAAACAGAGTGATACAACTGTCTTGATGTAATAAGAAAAGCTTAATTAAAAGAAAGAAAGAAATTCTTGAGAATTTATTATTATTATTTCTTTAAAAATAATACTGCTTTGCTGCATATTAGTATTTGAAAAATTAAGTAAAATCAAAGTCATGCAGGTTGCAAAATGTCATGTGATGTGACTCCCCCAAAATGTATAGGTGCGTTAAAATTTATTTAGAATTTATGAACTAATAATTTATGATATTTTAAATGAATGAGTGAATGAGTGAGTGAGTGAGTGAGTGACTGACTGACTGAATGAATGAATTAATATAAATAAATAAACAAACTAAATGTTTACAGTCAAATGTATTCAAGGTGTAAAATATGTTATTACGTTTTACTTGACGGTTACACTAACTGACATTTTTTTATCATTTAAGTTAAACCTTTCTTGAATAAATGAATACAAAGAGTAGATTTCAGAACTTAGAGTAGATTAGTGCAGAACTAATATGTGATTTAAACTAGATTTCCTTTAGATATTTTTCCTTTTCTGTCTAATGGACACTCTATTTGTTCTCAGTTCACATGTCACAAGCATGTGCACAACCCACATACACTGCAGCCCAGACACCGCTCCACTTCTTTCCATTGAGTAATATGAATCTCTGATTGAAACATGTCAAATTTGACCAGACATGCATTAAAGGACATCCTTAAATCCGGCTCATCTCTCACAGATCACATAATGCCCACACTTTATTATCTGCCTTTGCAATATCATTGGAGAAATGAGGAAATAAATTAGCCCACACTCCCAGCAGTGTGTCACAGAAATTAAAATTTAATATTTTCCTTTCTCTCTTAGTCTGTGTCTTCCTGTTTCTGTGGAATAATATCCCTTGAAATCAAGTGGCAGTGGAGGATGTGCCCTGTGCCAGGTATCAAACCCTGGGGTATGGCAGAGTTTGGCTGAGGTGGCTGGTTAAGAATTGATTGCTTTTAAAGGAAAAAAACAAAAAAACAACAACTACTACAAGCTAGTAGTTTTATTGACGAAAGGGTATGTGATGTAAGGAGAAAGCAAAGAAGGAAGCTCAACTCAGCACATTTTTGTTGATGCCCTCAACCCGCTTGTAGCATTAGCATGAAGCCAGAGACACATGGTGCAGACTGATAAATGGGTTTCCTGGTAATCTGCAGGTGTCTGATGAAGTTATGGCACATGTTTGTTAGTTGAGATTGACTCAAAATTCAAAACTCACACAAAGATTTCTAATATTAGCATTGTGGAACTCTAAGGATTTGCATTCATCAGCATTTATTACCAGACAAGACAACACATTAACCTCCTCACTAAATTGATGACTATTTGGATTCCTTATGCGCGGTGGTTCTCTGACCAACATTGAAGGGAGAGAGAAAGATTTGGAATAATCTTGAGTTCCTGTTCATTTTTTGGGGTCATGCCTGAAAAGACATAGGTTGCAGCAATCTCCTTGTTTCTTCTCCTCTAAACTATACAAATCTCAGCCTGTTGGATTAAAGGTTATTGGATGGATCCCATCATTCCGATTCACTTTAGAGCAAGACTGGAGATTATATATTGAAATAATAAAAAAATATATTAAACTCAGACTTAGAGAGTAAGAAACAGAGATGTAGATAACAAGAAGACAC
This sequence comes from Schizothorax lantsangensis, assembly GCA_027422415.1. Lineage (NCBI taxonomy): Eukaryota > Metazoa > Chordata > Actinopteri > Cypriniformes > Cyprinidae > Schizothorax > Schizothorax lantsangensis. The sequence goes on along the minus strand of CM049861.1, from coordinate 23,991,320 downwards.
TCTGGGGTCCATTCCAAAAAAAAAAAAAGAAAAAAAAGAAGCTTATCTGCTTTTTTGAACTGAGCTGTTTATTCCCGCAACTTACAGTCAACTTATGCCCTTTCCCATTAATTTCATCCCCATAGTCTCCCATGCGACCGTCTGATCACTATTACTAATGCAGAACTTAAGAATGAGATGTAAGTTTATTCCTATCATGTAGGGACTTCAAAGACACCCTCTTTCCCTCTCCCCAGAGAAGTATGATACTAGCATTATTATTCGCTAATCCTAATAGTGCAGTATCCTTTCAACAATGGGCCTTGGATCTCCTTTGAAGTCTCAACTCAAGCTCCAGGACAAGCAGAATTCCAGATAATGGAGCGAGCCAACCTTTCCATCCCCCTAAACCCCACTGCTAACTTTTGACTTCTTTTGTTCTTTTGCTGCCCATAGGAAAGAAAAATCACAAATGAGATCTCTTCAGTATCTCTGTTGTTTCTCTGCAACACCAGAGAGATTAAATGGAGCATAAGATAAAGACTTTTGCTTCTCATATTTTGTCTCCTCAGGAAAAAATTGTCCCCTCTGAAGTATCAGAAGACATCTCAACAATGACACCAAAGACATAAGAGATCTCAATATGATCTCAAATATTTCTCATCAAATTCTTTCAAAACGAAATTGGAAGTTGGTATCCACATTCATATTATAGAGTACCTTCATACTCCTATTGCATGTCAACAATTGTCTTCTTTATGTCTATTTTTATTTAATCTGATTTGAAATTTCTGAGACAAAGACTTGAAATAGATCAATTATGTAAGGGATAATGTACATGTAAGCTAGCTGTGCATTAAACGATTTTAATGCTCGACGTGGAGGCCAAGAACTACCTGACACGAAGCGATGTGAATTAAAATCATTTAATGCAGAGCTAGCCATGCATTATCCTGCTAATACCATGATCATTTGCCAGCATTGGCAAGTTAATGCTGTTTATGATGTTTGCAGTGCAATTTTTGACCAGAAGGGTAAAAATGATGGTTATTTTCATCAAGTAATGTTTCGTTAGAGTTAGCATTCTGGCCGCTTCAAATCAGACAAAGAGATGAAATACTGTGGTAAGATCACATTTATTTGAATGAATTATAGCATTTATTTGAATTAATTATCGAGAGAGAGAGAGATATGAGTGTGCGTTACTTGTGTCTCTCTACAAACAATGAAGCTGTGTTTAGTTACTTCAAAAACAGCGATTTTACCACTTTGTTGCTGAGGAATATGCAAGTGATCTATCTAGGCTATTTTATTAATTTAAGAGATTATTTTTATTTGTCACATACACAATTATATAGAGAGTATATAACCAGTAGTGAAATGTATTCTCTGCATTTAACCCATCCTAAGTGAACACACACCCGGAGCAGTGGGCAGCCATGTTACAGCACCCGGGGAGCAGTTGGGGGTTCGGTGCCTTGCTCAAGGACACCTCAGTCGTGGTATTGAAGGAGGATACTCCCCCCACCAACAATCCCTGCCGGACCTGAGATTCGAACCCACAACCTTCCGCTTACAAGTCCGACTTGCTATCCATTAGGCCACGACTGCCATTAGGCCACGTAATGGTAGTCACGGGGCAGCATTGACAACAAGTTTCTGTGTGTGTAGCACAATCTGCAATCTCCGACCTCTGTGTGTGTGTTTGTGCGAGTGATATGTGTGGGTTTGTGTGCATCAATTAAAGCAGCGCATTAATATAGAACTGTGATTAAACTGACTTGGAACTACCTGTGCATTAAATAGTTTTAATGCATACCTGCCAGCCAATCAGAATCGCGTATTCAGACAGACAATTGTATAATAAAGATTAAAAACTACATTACAACATATAATGGACATCAAATATAAAATTATTTAAAATTCCTTAAAATAGAAAACCGTCATACTATTATTCATGTACTTCTAGGATAGAATTGAATAGAATTATGACATGTTTTTCTGCCTTGAATCACAGGCTTTATGATGTGGTACCCACAGATTGACTAAGTGACATCCAGTCTAGCAATCATTTACAATTTGGATGAGACAAAAACACCAGAGGAAAGTGACAGACACAGAGTCGGAATGGTCTCATGAATTCTCCAGAGCTGAATGAGCAACCTCTGAGCAATAAAATGTTCCCTTGGGTGTCTTTATTTCAGTGTTACAGCAAAAGTCAGAACATTTCAACAGAAGCATCAAGGGCAGTTGAAAATTTATTTTTAGCTAGTGTAAGCTCATAGCTGCTTGCTGTTGATGGGAACTACCATTAACATCTCTGTTGGCTCTATCCATGTCATACAGCGTGGCTGAGCTCTTGTTGAGAGAGCTTCTTAATCATGCTGCGTGAAGGCTTAAACCTCCTAAACATCATGGCACAGCCCACCTGGCACACTGATGTGGTAATGACAGGCCATTTCACCATTGGTACTGCTCTAATAATACACCATGCTCACACTAAAGTAAGTTTGCCTGACAGTTGTCGGAAGTGTCACGACTGATCTCCAAAACAGCAGTCCCCTTTTGCGCCATGGTAATTGGCCAGTGTAAACACAAAACAAATCCCTCGCCTCTGCTTCTCAACGATCTCTCCGTGCTCTTACACAACAAATGCACATTTCTTGCCTGCAGAGGTGGTGGGTGGGTAGGGAGTAATTGGCTGGGTTTCAACTGGAGACGGGCGCACACCCCAGAAGCACTACCGTGACGCAGACCCGCTTCCTCTGATTCACCCTTTGAATGGAGGCGATCTCTCCTGCCTTTTCCCTCCTCGCTCAGCTCCCACCTCATACTCCACCTGAGTCATCCTTAGCTATTTGTGCGGCCAGTTTGAAGCTAATATTTCTGGCTCACTATCATCCAAATCCTGGCTGTTCAAAATGAAGAAGCACCGTCGGTCATACAGTCTTAAACCTCAATAAATCACAGGAATTAGTGCTCAGCAGTAAAGAGGAGATGGTAAATTATCTTGGAGGCGTCCGTTCCTTGATTATGCGGCAGATGCGCTGGCCCGGATGCCTTGTTTATTTGGTGCCTTTCTAAATCCAGTTTTCTCCTCTTTGGGTCTGAGGGTGGCATTGGGGCATGACGCCATAGCCGTGCTGGTTAAATAAGGCTCTGCACAAATTAGGACCCTTACAGCCCAGTAATGAATCCCCAAGCTGATGAGTAATATATTGGGCTGTCTGTCACTTGGTTAACAGAGCTCTGTCTCTTTTCGCTTCGGCCCGGAGACAAATGGCTGACAAATGAGCCATATCATCTGGCATAGTGCAGTTCGGATTGGGCATCAGGAATGGGACACTGTCCGTACCTTGGACCAAGCCTACTGGCGACCACTCTGCAGTTCAATCCGGTCCTCTTGGAGCTACAATTATGACTGTAAGCGGAACCTGATCCTTTTCATTAACAAGCCGAATCCTTCGTCTTCTGGGGTCCCTACTGTTTCATTGATGGCGCAGGCTCATTCATGCCTGCTTAGTGCTTGTGTAATACGATTGCTGGGTTTCCATCCACCTCCTGGGTTATTGAGATCTTCTAGAGGTCCGTGACACCCATTTTCACCAAAGTCTTGTTTGTAGTTAATAGATTCCTCAACATCTGTCCAATATAGGTCACTTGGGTAGAGTTCTGCAGTAGCATGTGGCACGCTGCTGCCTACCTGAACCCTCCATCTGGGCTGTTCAATGTCTCCATCCTCTCGGGACCGTCTCGGATCGCGGCTCCTGTCCTCTGTCACTACGGCAACAGCCATGACAATTAGCATGCTCTTAATTACACAGCAGCCACCGTGTGCCGTGGCCACCTCTCAGTCTCACCCACCCATGCACAGCCACCTCACGTCGCTCGGATCACACATGCTCATTGCTGGATATTTATCAGCATCACTGCCAGAGGGTGATGGGACCAGAATGAGTCACATCTGAGCATCAGGGGCTGAGGGAGCCAGAGAAGAAGGGCTCATTTGCAACTCTTCTGTTGATCACAATGGTTGCTTACAGCTCCATCGCTGTTCTGGAGAAAGGAAAGGCCATAATTACAACTCACGAGAGATGGCTGGAAAAAGAAAAGCGTGGTAAAGAATGGTTTACTCCTGGATTTTATTCCGAGGGGAAGGCAGTTATAAAAAGAAAGGTGGATCACCATAATTTTATCTTCTTAGAAACATTGTCTTAGCAAGATTACTCAGAAATTGCCACGTGTGAATGGTGCTGTGATCTGGCTGCTCCTGTGGTTAAGCACCGTCGGGGTGGGTTGTAAGGGCACATAGCCTTTAATGTGTCACATCATTAGAAACATATCTTCTGAGAGATGTCATCAGTACTCTCAAGATTTATTTTATATTGTTCAAACTGTTTTTTTTTTTGCTGGTTTTTTTTGTGACTATTGTAGCATTTTCAGCAGTGGGTCAAAAATAGGCAGGGAGGGGCCAAACTAACATGACAAGATTATATTATTTTCTTGAAATTCAGTCTTGACAAGACCTCATACTCTTTTTTTTTTCCCCCAAGCAGTTAAACTATGATAAGACATATTAAATGATGAAATAAAATGTTCCAGTATTCCAATTTAATTCTCTCCATCAGCCCATTACCATCAACATAGATCTATAATGAATAAAAACTCCATTATTATACACAGTTGCCCACTATCTAGTCACTCATTATTTGACCGCACTGATAACTGATACCCACTGGTTTAGTTGTGTATAGTGATTTTTTCTTTTGGATTTTTCATTTGTTCAGGACACTGAAGTTATATCTGATCAAATGCACATTATCATTCTTTTGCTTGGGTTGAACACATAATTTTTGCTTGGTTTTAACAGCATCTACGCTAATGTTGTCTCTGTTTGCTTCTCTCTTTCTGCCACGGGATTGGCATCCCGAGGTAACTAGAAATTACACAAGCTTCAGTCTGGATCCAACTCTTAAAAGATCTGAGATGACCGAACACCTGAGAGGAGATGATGCCGACACCTCAGAGGACCTCATATGATGCCAACCCTGAAACAACATACACAACTATAATTTTCTGTAAAGCTACTTTGTAACAATTTGTATCATGAAAAGCACTACACAAATAAACGTGAATTGAATTGAATTGAAGAGGCCAATCACATTTGATGACCATATCCTTTACATTTTGTTAATATTCTATCATTTCATATTAGTTTATTTAAATTTTAGTACAAATCTGAAAGTGCAAAATTATAAATTAATTTAAACGTATACATTTAACAAAACATGTGAAAACTGTCCTTGTTGTGGAAACATTAACTGAACGTGAAAAATAAGATCATAATGGGTACATTATTATAATATGTGAACCTGGACCACAAAACCAGTCTTAAGTCGCTGGGGTATATTTGTAGCAATAGCCAAAAATACATTGTATGGGTCAAAATGATAGATTTTTCTTTTATGTCAAAAATCATTAGGATATTAAGTAAAGATCATGTTCCATGAATATATTTAGTACATTTCCTACTGTAAATATATCAAAACTTAATTTTTGATTAGTATTATGCATAGAACTTCATTTGGACAACTTTAGAGGCGATTTTCTCAATATTTTGCACCCTCAGATTCCAGATTTCCAAATAGTTGTATCTCGGCCAAATATTGTCCGATCCTAACAAACATACATCAATGGAAAGCTTATTTATTCAGCTTTCAGATTATGTATACATCTCAAAACACTCAACATTGACCATTATGACTGGTTTTGTGGTCCAGGGTCACACATGATACATGATGATGATATTGTGAATTGAATTGTGAATTTTTTTTTGTTTGATCAATCTCTTATGTATATTCTGCAATTTGTTGAGTTAATTAACCTGCTACCGAAGCGCTTCAGTTTACCAGTGTTCATTCACTGTTCAGACTCAGCTCACACAGCTCAATCAAGTCAATCCCTGACATTAGTGACTTTGATTAGATTATTAAAAAACAAAAACAAAAAAAACGCTGCATTGTTCATATCTTGCATGCATTTTTCCTTGTCCTGTTTCAATAGTATGTGTTAATGAAATAATTTAATTAGCATCATGATTCATTTGTTTTCACAAAAATTATTCTTAATTAATATTAGCCCTAATTAATCATGTTAGACCAGACAGACCAAAGCAGAATTTACCTGTAGAGAAATAAAAACAAATTTTATAAATGCTGCAAAACTGAAAATGAATTGCATAAATCTAAATGTAGGCCCATACTTATGGGAGCTTGTTCGTTGTATCTATGCATGCAATAATAAATTACCCTGGAGTGTGACTGCCGGAGGATCAGTGGCCAACACATTGCTGTCATTTACATCTCTGTAATGACATTTATCTTTAGAATAATTAATAGAGGGTGAAAGATCAACAACATCTCAGCTTTAAATATTTCTCCTGTCCTGATCTAGAGTGATATAATGGTTCATCATAAACTTTTAAATGTTCTCTTTGCTCTGGCAACAACTCAAAATGAAAAGTGACACTTACTAAAATGATTTATGTATTTTGATGCCATAATCAATGCTTTACTCATCTTTTGATCATCTGCTTGTGTGTGCCGTTAATGGGCTGATAATTTCAGAGTAACTGAAGAAAGAGAACAATAGAACAATGCATTGAAAGACATCCTAAAGCTAACACAGCTTTAAAGTGAACAGTCTGAAAACTGAGAAAGTCAGTTAAATAGTTTTTGATGTAACTGAGGACATTTTTGGTCATTCCTTTTATGTTATTACAGTGTTTTTTTAATTTTTTTATATTTCTTAATATATATAGAGATCAATTCTTATCATCCCATAACTGAAAGCCTTTTCAACAGCCTTGTAACATGTTTTTATACAGAAAGAGCTTCACATACAAGTCATTTCTTTATTATCTAACATAATTCCTTTTAAAAATGTATGCTTCCTTTTATTTAAAATGGAGAGAGGCCTAAGAGAATTACAGACGAGTTATTCCTGTTATGCACATTTTCACATCCACATTGCTTTCGTGATGAAACTTTTTAAACCCTTTTTTTTTCTTTCTTTTCTTTTTTATGGAAATAACATTAGATGGCTTTGTACATATTACCGATATGTACTTTAGTTTGAGAGGACTGTTCCATGTTCCTGAGTGTACTGACTTTAAAAATAAACAAACAAATAGACAAATAAATAAATATAACACAAATCCATTTATTATACACATTTCAGGTGTTTCTTCACTTTATTAATTTCTCTAATTGAAAGGTTTCACACAGCATGTTTTCTTGAGAAACAATATTGTAATGGGCTACCTAATGGGTTTTGTGTGTCCTCAGGGTCACCTTCCATCATGTTAGTCTTTTGTAAAATACCTTTTACTAACAAAAGGCAGTTCCTTTAATGACATTATTTTTAACAGCGAATATTAGCAGTAAATATTATCAGAGGATTTGATGTTTGTGATGTTTTATTGTTAGTTCATCTGTATGTAAATCGCCATCCCTGAGCTATGGCTTACTTTAGCTCTTTATTTCTGTCTTGTTAGGTGTCTCATTCAGTATTGCGTGTTTGTGTAAATAATCCAGTCATAATTAATAAAATGTAGGTGACAGAGCATATTACTGTGAAGAGCATACACGTATACACTCTAAAATCTGTAAAAATAAAGCACATTGTTAATATTAAGTTTTTTTTTTTTTAAACCCATATGTTGAATGACAAATTGCACTGTGTTGTGTTGAGAGTTAAAGAAAATCTCTGTAAATTTAACCGATAAAGTCCTGGCAGAACTACCAGTGCATTTTCTGCTTTTCTACTCTTTTTTATTTCTTACAGTGTAGAAATACTTTCTTAAACTACAACACTGGCATATCATTTTTACTTTATTCTATGAATCAGACAAGATCAAATGTTTCACCCTTCGGAGATGACCGGCTCACATCTCACATCTCACATATGCCTCACAGACGCTGGAGTCCAGTGCACTCACAAACATGGACATTCTGACAACAGTGCAGCTGATATTCTTCCTCCTGATTTCATACACCATTGAATGCTTTATTCAATTTATCTAATTAAGAGTCTCTGCACTGAACGTGTGCCAAGTGCAGAAGCTGAGTTTGGTCTCTCCAAACATTTACGTCACGGTATGAGTGATGGATTTATGGAGAAAGGCATTACAGTGGCAAACAAACAGCCCCTCAGGCGCTGATATTTGCAGAGTGAATGCTATGCTGCTTTACAAAGTGCCTGGGTGACTGTGCTCCCTCAAAAATTGGGGCAAAATTTTTCTGAGCAATTTCACAAGAAGGTTAAGTGTGAAGTAACATGGCTGCCACATAACGCACTGATGAATTCATAAGGTCCATCATGGCCCTGGGCAGAGGGCACGCTTTTGAGAATTGATTTGGAAATTTTGGAGATAGAAGCAAGCAGGATAATCTGGATGGAAATCTTTTTTTTTCATTTCTGATTGTAAAAGTCTTAGACTGCAACTGAAATAACCTGTAGTGAATAGAGGAATAGAGATGGTATATGACCGAACTCAGCAATCCAAACAAACACAAATTGAAATATATTAGAGAATAAACCATATAGAACTTCAAAAACGTGTTAAAGGAATAGTTCATCCCCAAATTAAACATTTTATTACTATATTTATTTCATTTCATTTATTTTATTTTATCTTATTTTACTTTTTTAAAGATCACCATCTGGTTTCCTTTTATGTAAAACAGAAGGTTGGATTTTGTCTTCATCTTGTCTATTCTCTTCCTTATTAGTGTTCTTTATTACCTTAATTATATGTTGTCTGCACTATGTTTGTACTTCTGTACTGGAAGCTCCTAACACCAAGACAAATTCCTTGTGTGTGTAAACACACTTGGCAATAAAGCTCTTTCTGATTCTGATTCTGATCTTATTTTTGTGTAAAAATAAATGTTGTATATTTCTAGCTAATTAGCATAACACAGCTTCCAAAACACATCTTAAAAAAATGCGAATCAGTCATTTATTCTTGTCATTTATGGTCAGTTAAAATTAATTTGTTTGTGATATGAACATATTACTATTTATTAAGCTAATTTCCACTGTAATAAAAACATTAAAAAGTCAGAATTACGAGTTTATATTTTGCAACTCTGCCTTTTTCTGCACATGTAGAATTAAAGGCAGTATTTAAAACATATTTTGATGATTTAGAGATCTAAAAATATACTTTTTTTTTAAATTGAACTTTTGCTTTAACTTGAGAGCAGTGCTTTTAAGAATCCCATGTTATATGCAAGACACTGTAAAAGCAGCTTAGTGAAATGCAAAAACTCATTCTGTGTGAATGGCCGTAAAGCAATTTTCTATCATTTCTACTCATGCACTGAATAGATTACCCATAAAAGTTGTCTCTGCCAGTGAAAGGGCTCTGCAGGGGGAACGGATCTCGCAGGATATCTGGGGGTCCTACCCCGACAGAACAACTGCCTTTTCTAAAGCTGTCTCCAAGAATTATAGACCTCTTTGCTCAGAACTACATATGAGTAAATCATGAGGATTGAGTAATGAGTAAATCAAATTTTTATTTTGGACTAAACTAATCCCAGTAAGTAGAAGAGGCAAGATGCTAATCATTCTAATCTACAACAACAGCCGGTCAAAATATACCCCTATGTCCTTTAATGCTCCAAAAGTCTCTGTTTTTGAGAAATCATTTTACACTTTCCATCTTTATATTCATATTAATATTCATATCTGACCCCGAACAGCTTTCCAGCTAGCCCCCATCAACCCAGAGGGCATATTGCTACACAGAAGATGCCAAGACTGGCCTGCCCCTCATTATACTGGCTTCCCCTTCTCACTAACCTAACACAATAAGGGCAACAGTCCTTATGCAAGGGTGGCATCTGTTGTTATCTGGCACCGCCACGGGGGGTGGGAGCAGAGACAACTCTCATGTCCAGCAAGGAAGTGTGTGTGCTTGTTTGTGTGCTTTGGTTATAAATGCACAGCTGTGCTATTATCTCGGCCTGCCACATTAGGGCTTGACCCCAGCCAAGCCAACTCCAGGCGCTGATGGAGGCGAGATGATGGCCACGTTGGCTCTGCATGGATGTGTGCGAGTCATGCCACCTTCAGAAGGGTATAATAACACAGCACCCCACGGCCAGAGGCAATAGCGTCATGCTTTTAGACCAATTTTTAGCCAGCCACACAAGCTGTGTGAAGGCAAAAGAGCTGATAGAGAGGGAGAGAGGTAAGGTGAGGTGAAAACATTAAAGAGGAGATGTACAGACTGAGGGGAAGACCGATAAATAAATGATGGAGAATAATACTGTTTCAGTCATGAACTACTAGTGTTTTTGATCGAATCTTTTAAGCAAGTGAATTGTTCTTGTTCACTTTCATGGCTGCACTGATTTGCAAGTTCCTCCTTTGTAAGGCATGTGACTTCTTTGATGCGATTTTGCCTCAAGACTGACTTTAAAAGGAGTCTTGAAGAGTGAGTGAGTGGAGAACCACCGAATGAGACATTGTGAACCAACTGAATTGGAAACAAAGGAATATTTGCTTACAGACAATAACTAAACAACAGGGGACATGTTGTTCATTCACCAATTGCATGCTAGTCTTTTTTTTTTTTTTGGAAAAAAAAAAGTTCTGCTGCTTAAACACTACAGTATTTTTGAAATTTACAGACATACAAAGAATGTTTTTGTGATAAATGTTTAGATCAAATTTGTTGAGTGAATAATCTATACACTGAAAATATAAAGTTTGATCCAATTGTTTTTTTCTCAAATCATGTTCATGGCTTGGTTCAAACCTTAAATTTGGATTATATTAATCCAAAATATTTATTTTTTATTTAAAAAAAAAAAAATGACATTCATACGAAGTAAAAACATTATTTGTTATAAAGTCACAATGAAACAGAAGTAGGAACATATATTTTTTTCCTGTGATTTACATTACATGTGAGTGAAACAGATTATAGAGAAAAAAAGAATAGTAGGACTTGGTTCTGTACATATTCACAGATACATTGTTTACCATAACATCTACAACATGCATGTGGGAAACAGACATGGTGAATTTCATGCCAACTTAAAAAAAAAAAAGAATATCAGTGATATTAAACTAACATCTGTGGTTGTTTTTGCTGATCCTCACTGAAGGACTTAAAAACAAGATGTAGGGGAGTCATAGAAAGCGGCTTATCAAGCTTTAGGCTACTTGTAAATATGAATATACATTTCTATGCCTCTGATTGATTTTAAGTTGTACAATAATTTTACTGTCACCGAAATGGTTCATACTTTCCCTGAGCAACTGAAGTAAATATGCTAGAAAACCCAGCTCAGAAAGCACATTTACTGCATGAATGGAGCAAAATGTATGTGTCTAAAATGAACAGTTCAGCTGAATGATACAATTTGCCATCTTTAGCTTGCAGTTAAACTGAATGCATGAAGAAAACTGTTTTCTGAAGAAAAGAAAAAGAAAAAAATATACTGTAAGGAATAATACAATCACCAGTGAATAAACCAGTTAGAGAAATAGAACAAAGAGTACAGTTTTTACTATTCAGTGAAGAAAAGTTAGTTGGGAAAGTGGTGCATAACATTCCGTAGAAGCAGCGTATATGATTATGTTTATTTCCTTAATCAGTAACACTGCATATGGCTGCATTAACATTACACAGTAATTAACATGAACTAACAATACTTTTAAAGCATTTGTTTTTGCTTACGTAAAGTCATCAATCCATATTTTGTCATATTAAAATAAAGTGATGTAACATCAGTAAGAACTAACATAATCTAACAAAGGACAAACTTCAGAAATGGACATTAACCAAGATGAACAAATGGGTGAAAAGATATTCATTCATAAAATCATAAAATGTAATTTAGAATTCAGCATATTATATGTGCAAATATAACTTATTACTGTCACGGTGCACACAGCAGGGAGGAACAAGGACATGCAGACGAGGACGTAAACTCAAATAATAGTCTTTAATAAGACATCAGGGCTAGACAAGACAAGGCAAGGCTGACAGACAGGATACACCAGGAGTAACGAGTAGACCAGAAGAAATCAAACTGAATAGACAGGACTATAAATACACAGGTTAATCATAGATAATCACATGAACACACCTGGACACGAATTAACTAATAATCACATCAGACACAGGAAACAAACCAAATATGGACACAAGAGGCAGGAACACATGACACACACAACAGAACCCTGACAATTACTGCATAAATAACTCCTTTTATTAGTTTTATATGATTGTATAGGACATTCATTATTTGTGGTATGCAGCCATAGGAAGATGTATGTATTGTATACTAAATGTTACTAAAATTAAAACACTACAGCATGATTAAGGTGCATTTGCCTCAGTCCCCTGTGGGGTTTCGTGTCTGAGAGTCGTAAGAAACTCTAACATGCAATTACTTCACTTCCTGTTGCATAAATCAGTTTTTATTCCTCTTCTTCACAAATTGTCTGCTCTAAAAATTTAGCGGCACCACACAGTACATTAAAACTTGAATCGTGGGATATAAATAACAGCTAAATTGCCTGGTTATCTCGATGAGTAATATCAAGCAGGGAACACAGAAGTCTTCTGTTTGAATGGAACAAATGCTGTGCTCGAATGTCGAGGGTGCATATTTTAAATGACATTGTCTACCCAGAGGAGCTGAGGAAATCAAATTAACATACGAAAAAACAGAGACTGGCTGAGGTATATGAGCTTGGGAAATAAAATCATTAATCTTCATGAATCTCTCATAGGAAATCAAATAAAACCAAGCGCTATTGTTTCCCACGATGCTGTACGGGCATATTGGGAAACAGTTCTCCTAAAAGCGCTGAAAATAAGAAACACTTTCCTGTTGATGTGCAGTCAGTGTTAAGTGTCCCCCGAGTGGATTTTCAATAGGTGGAGGAGAAATTTCTGTACTAGTTCCATTGAAAGTCAGACCCATTGAGGTTTGCGTCATCATTTTCAAATGATTTTCAGATATATTCCCAGCACATCAATAAATTCCGCTCTTCAATTCCATTCCTATTAAATTAACATATACTGAATATTACATCAAGGCAGTTTTTATTTTGGGCTAAGACTTTTACTTTGCGTAATAACTTTAAACTTTTGAACGAACCTTGAGAACAAGATGTCTTTTTGCAGCAGTGAATCTTCTAGATTACTCATAGTGCTCTAAGCTGTGAATATCACTCCCATATGACAAGAAATAGATAATACTATTTTTTTTTGTTGCTATAATTTACTATTTTTTTGTTCCCTGTCATTTTGCTTTATTAAATGTTTGATTAATCATTATGGGTTCCCTCTTACAGCATACTCCGTAATTTCCTATTTGTGCACATGCACACTCTTCAAAAACGGCGCTAACTGAGGATGTTCTAAAGGATATAGATTAAAATGTATATACATTTAAATAGAATGGAAGATATAGATTGTACTGCATGTTAGCTTGCTTATTTTACCCAAGAGCATAATTTATTTGAGTCCACATGTCTTACTAGCTAGTAACTATGCTTCTAACCACAGGTCGAGAGCTGTAGTTCCAACCACGCAAGTTTGCAATGCTGTTTGCAAATGTTTGTTTGAACTATGGTTTCGGAAAATACTGAATCGTTGAACTGTAACGACAGAGCTTGGGACCATAGTTGGCAAACAATGCTTTTGGGAAATGTACCCCTGCAGAATTCAGTTCCAACCCTGCACCAACACACCTGTCTCTAATTAGCTGATTAGCCAGTTAAGGTGTGTTTGATTGGGTTTGAAGCTGAAATACAGGATAGCTGGTGTGTTTATGATGTTGTCTGATGTATTTACCTGGTGATTAAACACAGGGGCATCACAACTGGGGGGATGGGGACAGAGTGTATAGGGCCCACAGGCTGAGAGGGGCCCACAACGATGTCCTTTGGAGGGCCCGACTGGGGCGACTCCACTTCTTAACACTCTGGGAACCATCAAGAAACACAGATGGCTTCTCTGAGGAAGTTGACCAGGGGCCCGTTTCAGAAAGGAGGTTAAGTGAAAACTCTGAGTATGTTAACAGATGGGGAAACTTGGGTTTTCTCAAAATGAGGTTTGTCAAGGGAAAGCAGGGTTGCCCGTTTCAGAAAGAGAGGTAACTTATACAGGAGTTACTGTAACTTACGGAACCTAACCTGTCGGGAGCAGGTTTTCTTCGCTAACCCAGAGATTCTTTCTGTCTCCTCCCCCTTTTTAAAGTGGAAGCGATGTTTTAATACTTCTCTTGCTGCATCTTTTCTTACTGTATTTTTGTCTTATTTCAAGCAAAAATTAAAAAATTCTTAATTTAAGATGCATTTTCATAGATAAAAAATTATCTTATTTAGCTGTAAAATATAAAAGTGCCTTGGGTAAGATAAATAATCTTGCAAACGGAAACAAGAATCTTTTTTAATTTATTACCGATCCAGATTGAAAATAAAATAAAAAAATCACTTTGTTTTTTTTTTCTTTGGCAAGACTAAACACTGAAAAATTTTATTCATTTATTATAATTTTTTTAAACCATATCCATGAAAGAGCGGTACCATTAGTGTTCTGTTGAGTTCAGAAGTTTTCTTCAAAACATCAGCAGAGCACATTATAAGTCCTGTACTTTTAATGAAAGTGTGCCGCTCTCAGCTCTTTCTGATTTCTCACAAATCAAAGAGGAGTATCCAAGGAGTAGAAATCGGTTTAAATGAGGCCAGAAAAACATCTTTCTGACGTCTGGAGTAACCCAATAATCAGTTTCCTTCAGATTTCCAGTGTGGTTGGACATGAAGTTCTCCACCATCGCTATTTTGTTTGAAAGGATGCTGGAGGGGTAGTACGCCTTAACCACCACCACAGGTTAAATACCTTTATTCACAATTTTTTGGATCTTTATTTCCTAATACAAAAGCAAAAGTTCTTTTTACTTTTGGAGACTTCCAATACTTGATCTCCTCTTCATTGAGTGGTGCTGGTGCATTCTCCCTCTGCTTCTTGCTGTCTAAGATAGTTAATTTTGTTACTCTAATTAAAAAATATCTGTTAGAGAATATTTAATTATGTGAAAAGAGTGTAGACTATGTGGAAAAAGCTATTTCTAAATATTTAATGTCTGTTTGTAAAGTAATTTAGCCCACACCCATGAGCCTCTTTAAAGCTTTACCTTGGGTGTTTTTATACAAGCTGCTGAACGGTCTTGTTTCTTCTTTGTCTTTTTCCTTTTTTTCTTTCTTTTTTTGTGGCCATGGGATACTTAAAACGAATTTATTTCAATAATTTACAGCAAATTATAACAGTTATTAAGTTATTGACAGTTATTAAGAATTAAAGTTACAGAATGGCGCTGACGTCTTTTTGGCGGGACTGTTGCCATGGTGAATCATTCTGAATGTTTTCATAGTCGTGGTGCACGCGCCAAACTCAGAGTCAACCTACTTAGAAATAACACAATTCAGTTTGAACCCGAAAACTAGTTTCCCAAAGTAAGTCAAACTTTAAACTCAGAGTTGGTTGAATCCTTATTGGGGCCCCATTAACACCTTCTCTTGACTGTCTGCTCCACACAATTGCTTGTCTTTGAATTTTGCTTTGGCTGAAAAAGAAGGAAATCTCACTTCCAGATTTCTCTCACCAAGGAGTACCCAGAAAAGAAGCGTATATGTTAGGTGATATTGAATGCTATCTCTCTGTCCTAAAATTCTTCTCGGGTCAACCTAGAATGAACATTATATTAATGTTTTAAAACAAACTGAGAATGGATTAACCCATAATTAACTGCATTAGTAATCAAAATTAACCTACATTATACTAATCATCCCATGCATTAATAAGTATAGTGCTGTTCTATTTTTTGCACACAATTAATACATTTAAAATGTGCAACCATTTCATATGCTACTGTACTCACAGACCCTTTCTTCGAAATCCTACCCTGCAAAGTTATCCAACCAAACATGCAGAATGATTGGCAGGCAGAGTGTGTTTCTGACTGGCTAATAAGTGTATATTTGTCACAGAAGGGCAGGCATGGAAGAGCAGATGAGGATCTAATGACGCTTTAGTATTTATTACATCAAAAACAAAGACAATCCAAGGGAAGAAAATAATCCACAGATAAGTATAAACATGACAGGCTCACAGAGACAATACCAGATGAATTCAGGAAGCAGACGGCGTTATATACACAAGATAATGAATAACTAAACAAGACAAACTAACTAAATGAGCCGCACTTTGTACTATATGTTTGTTATATTCAACTGCCTAGAAACAAAACAGGGTTCAAAACTTTCTAAATATGTTCAACATGGTATATTTCTGTACACAATAAAGAGTATAAGTTATATAAAATCACATCTTGATAAGATATCAGTCAACATATGAACCACTGTGTGTGTATATACAGTGGGTACGGAAAGTATTCAGACCCCCTATTTTTCATCTTTGTTATATAGCCATTTGCTAAAATATATTATTTTTTTTCCTCATTAATGTACACACAGCACCCCATATTGACAGAAAGACACAGAATTGTATTTTTGCATTTATTAAAAAAGATAAATTAGATTAGACCCTTCAACTCATATATTTAACTCAGTGCTGTCCATTTCTTCTGATCATCCTTGTGGTTCTACACCTTCATTTGAACTGTGTTTGATTATACTGATTGGACATTAGGAAAGCCACACACCTGTCTATATAAGACTTACATCACAGTTGTCAAAAGAGAATCATGTCAAAGCTGCCTGAAGAGCTCAGAGACAGAATTGTGGCAAGGCACAGATGGCTAAGGTACAAAAAAAATTCTGCTGCACTTAAGTTTCTAGGCACAGTGGCCTCCATAATCCTTAAATGAAGACGTTTGGGACGACCAGAACCCTCCAGAGCTGGCTCCGGCGAAACTTTCGGGGGAGAAGAGCCTTGGTGAGAGAGGTAAAGAAGAACCCAAAGATTGTGGCATCCAGAGATCAATGGGAGAAAGTGAAGTCAACCACCACTGCAGCCCTCCACCAGTCGGGGCTTTATGAGGCCACACCTCTCCTCACGACACATGAAAGCCCGCATGATGCAAAAAACACCTGAAGATGGTGACAAATAAGATTCCTGGTCTTGAGACAAGATAGAACTGTTTGGCCTTAATTCTAAGTATGTGTGGAGAAAACCAGGCACTTTCACCTGAATACAGTCCCAACAGTGAAGCATGGTGGTGGCGCATCATGCTGTGGGGGTGTTTTTCAGCTGCAGGGACAGGACGACTGGTTGCATCGAGGGAAAGATGAATGCGGCCAAGTACAGGGATATCTACAAATTCTCCAGAGTGCTCAGGACCTCAGACTGGGCCGAAGGTACCTTCCACAGACAATCTGCACACAGCTAAAATAACGAAGGAGTGGCTTCACACAATCCGTGACTGTTCTTGATGGCCCAGCCAGAGCCCTACACATAGCATTCTGGAGTTTGTCCACCAACGTTTCTCCCCTGACAGAACTGGAGAGGATCTGCAAAAATGGCAGAGGATATATATGAAAAACTTGTTGCATCTTTCCCAAGACTCATGGCTGTAACAAAAGGGTGCTTCTAATGAGCAAAGGGTGTAAGGACCATGTATATTTCAGCTTTTTTATAAATCAAATGTCTTAATTTTGTGGCTGCAAACAACAAAGAAAAAAAAAAATCTAAATGAAAAGTATTCTTATTTTGATATATTATTTAAGTTTTATATATATATATATAGTGGCAGAAAAGGTTATCGGAGAGGCTTTTATTAAACATAATAAAATAGTGTCGAAAGGTCCAAAATAAACAGTCTGGTGTCCTCGTTGTGCTGCGCGGGTTGTGAAGGAGGGGCAGTTTGGGGCCCAGTGTTCCAAAATGGTTTGGGGGAGCTTTTTTTTTTTTATAACTTGTGCGCTTATGACTTACAAAGCATCACTACAAGGCAACTTGCTTTAAACCTATATAGGATACCCTTACAGGATCCCTATTATACTTTTGGATTGATAGGTGATACAAACAAACAGCCACCCAAAAATTTATTTTAGGCTGTCAGAATGCAGACCTATAACAACCCAGCCACAACACATGATTGCATTAAATATGGTTACATAACACTTTTAGCGGCTAAAGGCTGAAATACACTTCACAAATTTTGCCCAGATTTTTGCCTGAATATAAATATAATTTTTGCCCTGTGAAGTTCACGCTAGTTGCTGTAAGTCAGAGGTAGTCTGCAGATTTAAGCTGACAGATTTCAGATTTCAGATAACATGTTTGATATTTTGAGACAATTTTAGAACACATGTTGTTTTTCTTTATATTATTACGCATCTCCTAGCAACAAGGTGCACATTTCTGCATAAGTATGTTATGATGACTTTAAAGTCTGCTAGTGTATGATCCTCAGTTGTTTAATGTATGATGGCCAGTTTCCTCTGAGACCATTTACAAAGTTGGTAAGTGTATGATGTGTTTTAAAATTGTATAGTGTATTCCAGCCTTCAGTTGTTGAGAATTCTTTGCATTTCCTTTACATGTGGAAATTCTTTCACACTATGCACCTGAATGTTTAAGCATTTTCCCATGATTCCAGTCATCTTGAAACTGATGCTAGATGTTTGGTGTTCTTACCTTGGTAATTTGTTTTGGCAAATACCATACATTCTATGGCCAAAAAACAACAACAACAACAACAAAAACATACTTAAGCCACACTTAAAATAACTTAATGCCATTATGTTAGACAACAAAATGTCAAACCAACACTGTAAAAAATCAAAAGTTGAGAAAACTTAAAATTTTAAGGCAACCAGCTTCAGCAGATTTTTGAGTTTTCTCAACTTTTTGTTGTATAAACTGAAAAAAGTTGAGAACTCAAAAAATCTGTTGAAGCTGGTTGCATTAAACTTTTAAGTTTTCTCAACTTTTTATTGTTTACAGTGAAGTTGCATTTATTTATCTTGTACAAGTACTCTTTTTTTAACTAGCTCCGAAAGGTGAAGCTTGTGCAGCATTTGCTTGCAGTGAAAAAAGATCACTTATTGCCTACAAATCGTAATAATGCCTAATATACTCAGCAGACTTTCGATATTAATTAGCTGCCTGCAAATTCTTCACGCCCACCACTCTGAACGGCATACTGCATTTGTGTTTCAGCAGAGGGAGACTAAAACGCCTGCAATTTCCGTCCCTATGCAGCAGCATTGATGGCGACGCATTAGGCAGCGCGACAGATTGCTCCTCAGGTGAGAATGCACCGCGCCACAGTAAATCCGTTTTTCATGCTGTCTGGCAAGCATGTGAAAAAAAAGGAAAAAACAAACAAAGCTATCTCACCAGAGATTAATTTAGCATGAAACCCAGTGTTGAAATGCAGACCATTCATTCTTGCGCATTCCACTGACACCCGGTGAAGGATTGCACTGAAACAAGTGTGTTTCTCCACAGGGCAACCAAGGGTAAAAGGCATTAGCTTCTGATTGAATCAGGTGGACTGGTGGTAAAACGCAGCTGGATGAGGAATGACGCCGAAAGGGTGGGCATAGGATTTTTGCTGCTTTCTCTGCCATTCGTTTTTATTTAATAAGGATGTCAGTGGAAGAGCCAAACAGAGGCTATCAATTATATAAAAAGGCTTGTTTGAACAGGATGACTCACTGCAGAGTAGGACTAGAAGTTAAAATGAGGCAAACTGGTAGGTGAAGTACTTAAATTGTTAAAAATATTGATGCTTTGAAGAATTACAGTCACTAGTGTGATGAGAATCTCCCTTTATTTAACTTGTTTATATTCCTTACAGTTTAGCCATAACGAGATTTTGCCGGACACGCATCCCTGAGCAAATTTAGTAAGTGTGGGAAACATGGGTGCTGTGCTGTTAGATAAGAGACTGTGAGGTTTTACAAATTAAGGTTTAATTAGTTTTTGTAACTGATGTTCTGTCAGGCCTGTGTTTGTGCGGTCCACACCACAAGGAGAAAAATGCAACTCAAACTCTAGCCTTTTCTGATCCATCTGTACTTACCAGCACAGATATATCTGCCAACAATGTGTCAGGGTCATTTCTGACCCCCAAATCAAATCAAATCAAATCAAATCAAATCAAAAATAAATAAATAAATAAATACAATTATATTATATAATTATAGTAATTATTATAAATATTAAAAATATTATATTATTATTTGTTTGTTTTTATGTGATAGATAGATAGATAGATAGATGATATATATATATATATATAGATAGATAGATAGATAGATAGATAGTGTCTCAGATTCAAGAGCACTTCATCAGACAAACATACCACATGCACCATGACAAAGAATGTGAGGATGTTTTCATGAGATTCACCTATAAGCATCTCTGCATAACCACGATAATCCCTGTCTTTTGATAAAATAATGAGCTCACTGGAAACTATTTCCAGTTCAACTTCAATTTCGCTCAACCAAAACAGTGGATTTAGATCTCTGTGCCACTTCAGGTGGAGTGCAGAAATTCGTTTAAGAGGTTAAACACTTATCTTTCCCTTCATCCTTTGTAATCCAGCGTTCATGAGAAAGATGTCCAGAACCCTCAATTTAATGCTCTCCAGACTGCAGAGGGATTTTTGGGATGTTCATTAGCCTGAGCTATTGCCAGTATCATATACATTGTTAATAGTGAACAAAATTAGGTGCAGAGGAAAAATGCGCTGTGACATAACAGCGACAGAGAGATGGGCCACGGCTGAAATCGCCCCAAGTGAACGAGCGCTAAATAATGCATTGGGCATGCTGAGGAGCCACCCTGCATTTAAAGAGGCAAATGTGGATGAAGTAGTCTGGTGTCATGGTGATGACAAGCTTTGAATGTTAATGTTCGGCCAATGAATGATAGATTTCTGTGGAGGGGAAAAGTGCAATCTGGCAGTTTCTGATAAACAGCACATGAGGCACTTCTTTGAGATTACAGGCTAATTATTTAAATTTGCCTCAGTGTTTGAAAATTAAAATACTTTTCTGACCCCATTTCGAGTTGTGAACTGAGAGGGCAAGCCCTCTGTGTCAGTGTCACCCTGGGTAACGTTATACACAGTCGGATGAACAAATAGGAGCTGGCATAATCGCTAACACTCTGCGCTAATTAAACTTCTTTACTGGGAAGGACAAAAGAAGTGTCAGGATCCAGTTCAACTGAACTCTGTCACCCACAGGACATGAATGCAATGAATCTGTGCAAATTAAAAAAAACTTAATTATACTCTCCCTTGAGATATCTTGTTTTGGGCAAATTTTAAGGCAGCACTTGCATGTACTGCACTTTCTTGAAAAAATTGCATTGCTCAAAAATAAATCAAAGAATAATTCCAAGATGCTAGATGAGATGAAAAGTATGAAAATGAAAAGTATTGAAACAATTTTGCATTATTATTATGGACCAATATTTGGCTGTGTAATATATTTTAATACTTATGAGCACTCTCTTTCACTATTAAAAACTGAAGAATCAAGATGAAATTCATTGGTGTGTTCACACCATATCATAATTATCATAATTAGGAGATTCTGACTTGTAGTAAGTGTTTACATGCTCTTAGTAATAACTTGTAAACTTAGAATTTACTAAGAGCTCTGACTTTTAATCCGTAACCGGTGGAGATTTGAACTATGATATCTTGCCCTATTCTATGGCAGTTACAGCCCTGCTTATAATGTATCATGGCATTAGCCAAACACGACTGAAAACTTATAGATAAACTTAATTTTCCGAGTTCTGCTCATGTCAAGAGCTAAAATCACTGAGCGCATGTGCACAGACATCAGCCAACTGTGTCTTAGACTGTGTTTCAACTTTCTGCCACTCGAGCTGTCCATGAGCCAGAGCAGAAGGCAGATATGGGAAATTTACTTGCTGTTTTGAAAGGCAACAATGTAAACAGCAGACAGTGAGGCAGCTAACTAGGTTTGGTAAAATTATATATATATATATAATCTATATAATTTATGTTAAAACAAATGGCTTTCATACAAATGATATGCTATAGGGCCTGAAATATTAGAAAGGTAAGACGTCTGTGACAGACATGGACGTTAAACCTCCAAAGACTCTCTGCTAAATTTTTCTCAAGCACTCAGGGATATGGGACTTGGAAGCCAGTTTTACATTTTTGGTGTTAATGTATTCGAGTCATTCATTATGTACAACAGAAGGTCTTATGAATATTGCTGAGGCCTGAGGTCAGTGTTCTTGCCGTAGGGTAATTATTTTTGATACTCTGGAGATCCCCAGTTCCCATCAAACCTTCCAAACGGACGCTTTATTGAATAAGCTCAGCTCTAGCAAACCTTGTGGCCACAGAGGAAATGTAGAGCACAGGATCTGTTGAGCTCTCTATTATCTGACTCTCTGTGAATACAAGAGCATTAAACACAAAGCTTTGGGTCACTTACTGGCTGCCATTTTGATCATCATATTCTGGCTGCAGTGACCACATGGGGTAGGTTTGAAATGGCATTCTTCCATATGTTTCACAGTATTTGTGATAGTGCATCCCACAATGAAACATGCCCTACCTGACCTTACAATGCAAGTGTGATGACTAAATTGAAAGCAATATCAACTGTCGTTTTTCATTGTCAACCAAAAAATG
The DNA here is from genome assembly GCA_027422415.1 of Schizothorax lantsangensis. Lineage (NCBI taxonomy): Eukaryota > Metazoa > Chordata > Actinopteri > Cypriniformes > Cyprinidae > Schizothorax > Schizothorax lantsangensis. The sequence goes on along the minus strand of CM049861.1, from coordinate 23,968,644 downwards.
GCATTGTTTAAAATGTCAAAGATAAGATTTTTGTTAATAAAATAAGATTACAATACTTAAACAACTAAATCAGTGTTATTTTTGAGTCAAATACTGCTATAGTTTTTAATTAATATTTTTAATTAGTTTTTCTATACTTTCCATTTTAATTTTAGTTAAACTTAGTATTTTTGCTGTGTGTTTCGTCATTTTACTGTTCTTATTTTTTTTAATAATCTATTTAATTTTGGTTAAACATAATATTTTTGTTGTGTTTTTGTCATTTTATATATTTTTTTAAATGTCTATTTACTTTTAGTTAACTTAGTATTTTTGTTGTTTGTTTATCATTTTATTATTATTATTATTTCATGAAATATCTACTGTATATATAGTTTTTAATAATTATTTCAGTTTTAATTTGAGTTATTTTAGCACAAGTTAAACTAAATGAAAATAAATGTCTTGGCAACTAGCTGAAAAAAGTTAACTTTTTTTGTAGTTCATATTGTTTTTATTTTTTTTTAAATCACAAAATTATTTTTAAGTTAGCCAGTTGACTTGATAGCCATCTTGTAAAAACCCCTGAGCAGTGAAGTGAAGTACTTTTCTAGTGAAGTAAAGCTGTCTGCTTGAATAGTGTAAGCTGACACATGGCCTTTGGCTGAAATCTTTTCAGCAAATAAAATGTACATATCTCTTTTCCTTGACACATTGGAGTTACAAAATGAAGGAAATGAATGTACATTGCATATCACACTTTGTTCACACTGCACGCAAATCCAATTTGGTTTTCAAATCCACTGTTTAGAACTGATTGTTGACACTGTCATTTTGCAAGAGATGATTTCCGCTCTGCTTGTTCATACAGTTTAGCCAGCATTCAATATATCTAGAGCGGCTGCAATAGTCATAATTTAAGTGTTAGCATGATGGTTTTCTTCTACAACAGCTGAGAATATCTGTCACCTTACAAGGAAAAGATGGAAAACTGGAGATTTTTGCCTCTGCTCATGACATTTTGCACAGTTATGAACTCAGTGCACATGAGAGAATATTAGAAATGCGTATTTCTTCCGATATCCTGACTTTTGACCTGTTCTCAAATGCATAAATGCTTGTCCATACTGTATTTTAATAAGGCTTTGCATTTTACAAGGTGTTAGTCTGACAGCTGACGGAAGCTCAGCACCTTGAGCATATGCGTGAGTGTTCAGTATATAGCCTGAGTCAATTACTCACATGAATGCACTGGGATAAGTACAACTTTTAATCAGGGCTATGGTGACTGCTATAGTTCCTGCAGGATTTAAGGGCTCGCTGGAACTCCATCCAGGCTCGCTTTCCAACAACTGTTAGTTACCCAAGCTAGAAACAGGCATAATCGACAGCAGATACATAAAACCAGGAATTCTCACTGCAGACACAAACAAAGAGCTTATAAGCAACACTTAATGAATCCACCTCTGCAATGTGTAGAGCAAATGGAGATGCTTCTGTATTGGCATTTAGGAAGAGGAAACTTAATTTCAGTAGTTCGTAGTATCGATCGACCACAAACATAAACAATGGGGGGTTGTTCCTGTTCAAAGCGAGCTCATGCTGGGCAAATGCGAAGAATAGCTTGTCGTTGAGCATTATCACACGCTTGGATTTCTGAAATCCATCAAGGGGATTTCCCCAGAAAGACAAGCCTTTCCTAAATAGCCACCAACTTCACAGTTAGGTGCTTATTACTTTGTTTCTTTTCTAACGAACAAAGTCGTGCTCCCCTGGCTCTTATGACACTTGCACATTAATTTGATTAATGTTTTAATCCAGACTGACAACATGCAGCCACACAAGAGAACTCAGGAGATCTCGTTGTCATCCATCAAGCTTGTGGAGCTGTTTATCGATATGCTGGCCCGTGAACGTGTTGTACCACCCTATGACAAGGCTAAAAGGCCTCTTCTTTCTTCTGTGAAATGGTTGCTTGTCTAGGAGAGTCATTGCCACAGCAGGGGAAACAAATTACTGTTTTGTCAGAACGACAGTCTTCTTTAGTACATATCAAACAGCATTTACTTCAATTAAATAAGTGGTTTACAGCAACACTTGATTTATGATATTTCAAGACTTTTACAAAATGAAAATAAACAATGTTCTTTGAGAAGGGGATGGAAGTATTCTAACTGTATTCCACTGCTATTCTAAGCAACTTCCCGCTGCTAAATGGGAGATGCAACAAAGAAATGTAGAAAGCAGCTATTTGTTGAGCACTGAGACATCTTGACGATCGCAAATACAAGGCGGTTTGGGTCTGTAGCCTTCCAGCTCTGACACGATTCGCTCTCTGCTGATTCCTCTCAAATGGACAATAAGGAGAGCTAAATAATGGAAGTTATGACAGTGAAGCCATTCTCTTAATTGTACACAGGTAGTTGATGGCCACTACGCTCTGTATTTTATTGAAGCTAATGAAGTTGAGAGCCACTAGCCAGCTGTACCCTTCAGTGATGCTTTCCACTGAAGCTAATGAAACTGTACGGAGTGTAAACACAGCATCGAAAATAAGCCCAGAGCCTGTCAATGAACTAAGAGGCCCTGTATTTGTCAACTGCTGTACATCTCACATCCGTCAGGCTCTTTTAGTAAGTGTTTTAAATTGGGTGACACACATGGGCTACCCAATAACAGTTTATATTACATGTTTGTATTGGAAAACTGAAAACTGGAGCACATCACTGAACTAAGAAGCATCTAGAACAGAGTGGGGATATCTGATTTATAAATCAATCCTCTGGGTAAAATGATCTTTTCAATGAACCAGTTGAACCAATTCACAAAACCAGTCTGAACGGTCGTTCAGTATTTGCTGAGAAAAAGCCCTCAAGTAAAGATCAAGATGTTATACTATTTTGGCATACAAGTACTGTATATCATTGAATAAAAAACTAGCTGTAGAAGTCAATATATTGTTTGTATTATTTCCTTACAATTTAACAAACGTCTATCACTGGTTTACAGTCCACAACAATTATTTTTACAGTTCATTTTACAGCTTTAAAGTTCTGTAACTTCTTCTTTTCATGTATGAAAACTTTTCATATATTAATGAGCATTAGTACTAGTTGTGTATAAGATTATTGGATCTCATTCACTAATAAATGTGTGGGTTATTCTATAATTCACAACACAAGTGTACACACATACATTTGTTCTTAATCTTAACCTTGGAATACATTTAGAATATTTATTTATTTAGAATACATTTTAGAACGAAATTTACCGATAAATTATGATTTCGAAAATGGTGAAATGCACAGTTAGTAAATGGAGCCCACTATCCCCACAACACCTGCAAGGTCAAGCAAAATCCTGCTGATTTTAAAAGCACTGATGAAATATTTCTTGTAATGTGAGACTACTGGTCTGCAAGCATATAGAGATATGCATATTTCAGATCTAATGTGCCATGTCGGGCATAAAATAACTTTGATTTTGTGCCTGTACTGAATAAATAATCCCGTCTTTATTTTAGGAACAGAAAATATTCCAAACACATGCGTATTCCATCATTGTGAGCGTTTATGTGAATAATATTACATGCCTAGAGCTTTGATTCAAGCTCACCATCAATACAGGTGAACTGGCCTCTCTTTACAAAATAATGAAAGTGAATTAGGAAAAGAGTGTTTCATTTGACTCATGAGCTTTATTCCAAATCTTCCGAACAAGTCATACAATAGCTTTGTGTGTGGAACAGACAAAGTTGTTATTCACTGAACACCATGAAATGTGCAGTAGCTCTCTAAACATAGGGGAAATAGCTTTACTAAAATTTTGCTTTAAAAAATACAGCCTAACAGCAACATATTATCCCCCCCCCCCCCCAAAAAAAAAAACAAAACACACAAAAAAACCCCATGGAAAGTATCACTGAAAACAATACATTCAGTGTAACATTTGTTGTTTTCCTTATCTTGGCCCTCTGTAGTATACTGTGAATTATCAGTGCTTAGAGTCGACACTCAGAGACTGTGTCCCGAATCACACCCTATAGCCTCATTCACTATTCCCTACATTAGTGTACTAATACAGTATAGTCCACCTGACAGAGAGAATGAATACAAATGAGTGAATTCAGACACTGATGAACACCTGCAGAATCACTGAAGGCAAGAGAAACACAACGACTACAACTGATTTCCCGACACAGCCTTAGATGAAATCATCTGAAATAAAAGACATCTCTCAAGATTTCAGCAGATGATAATTAAACAATTCCACAAACAGTATTGCAGCTTCACTTAGTACTAACCAGGGGTGCATTTCCGAAAGCAACTATGGTCACAAGTTCCGTCATTACAAATAGAGTTCAGTGAAACTTACGACCATAGTTAGCTAATGATGCTTTCGGGAAATGCATCTCTGATTGTCTTTATTTCTGTAAGAGGTCTAAAGTTCTTATTGAGAATTACAGAGGTTTAGATGTTAATGTTGTTTTATAGAAAATAATAGTTTCATTTGAAGTTACCATTATGGCGGTTGATGTTTCCTTTAGTTGAGCTCTTGATCCTTGACTCTTGTATTTGTTTTTTTGGTTGCTATGTGTGGTTGAAAGCCACATTTGTTTATTACAAGCTAAAAACTAATGAAAGCAGGTGATGATGGTTGTATGTTGATCGTGACATCAACATAAAGTAGCCTGATCTGATGTGTCCCAAATATATTTCAACAATCAACATTGTGATACTAAAGCATGAAGTTTAGCAATGCAGTGATCAGATATTCTTAACCCTTAATCACCCCTCAAGTTGACTTTACTCTTAGGTTCTTCGGGGTCATATGGACCCCAAACTTTTACAGAGCAATTGCATAAGGAAATATACATTTTTTATAAGATAAACTATATGTATTTTTTTTATTTACATCTCAACTATGCATTAATGCTGTGTATTTTTTTGGATATTTGGTATTTTTTTTACCTTTTTACTGCACAATTACGCAACTACGCCATAAATTGGCTTATGATTATTTATTTTTTTATGAAAAAATCACTTAAATGATGACCTAAATTAAATATAAAAGTTTTCTAGATATTGGCCCATGTGTTAGGGATAGAATACTGCCATCTGCAGGTTAGAGGAAAAACTTTAGAAATTACAGTTAAAGAAAGAAAGTGCAATGACCACATATATCCACCAGAGGTCCATAGGGACTCATTCATTTTCAATTCAGTTTCAAGTCAATTTTTCTTCGTTTCAACTTCTCCTCGCAACTTTATGATATATATTTTGTGAATATATATTTAAAAATTCTAAAATATATTAAAAATCTATATTTTTGTCAAAGGTTAGAATTTATTGTTGTTGTATGATGTCTTTTGAATTGTCTGCTTTTGCAAATTATGTTACATAAATTTGCAGAAATGTCTCTCTCTCTCTCTCTCTCTCTCTCTCTCTCTGTGTGTGTGTGTGTGTGTGTGTGTGTGTGTTATGTCTACCCCTTCACATTGTTATGCATTTATTTTCTGTGCATTTTATCTGCCAAAATCTAAAAAATGCCCTGGACACCTATGTCACACCTGTGTGTGTGTGTGTGTGTGTGTGTGTGTGTGTGTGTGTGTAAGTGTGTGTGAGTGTGTGTGTGTGTGAGTGAACATGCTTGTTCCATGTTGCATTTGTGCTCCAGTACCAGTCCTTCATTTATGAGTGGAAATTTTCAGATTTATGCCAGATTTGTTGATTTTATATGCCAATTTCTATAAAAATGCACTCTATTGCAGTCACACACATATGTGTGTGTGTGCGCGCATGAGATAGAATGTTCGTTACAATTTGCATTTGTGCTCTAGATCCAGGCCTTTATAAAAATGTAAAACATTTCAGATTTATACTGGGTTTACTACTTTCTTTGGACAAATGAAACAAAAAAAACTTTTTTTTTTTTCACTTTTCCCATTTATTTTCAATGTGGGGTGAATCTGACACCAAGGACCTTAAACGGTATTTTTTTTTACACACATTTAGAACAACCAAATCAAGCCCAGATTTTTTGTGCATGTTTAGATAGATTATTTAGAAAAAGTACTGATTTAGAATCAGTATATGAATCTCAACAGTGGTGATAATCACTAATATTTTCAGATAAACAGACCAACCTGAACATCACAAAACCAGCTACTAAAAAACAGAGGAACAGCAAACAGCAATAATAGAAGCATATTAAAAAAATACTAATAAAATTCAGCTGCATATTTTATTCATGCCGCAATGCATGCTGGGAATCATGGATGAGTTACATATGTGCCGTCACCTAGCATGCATTGTGGCATGAAGCTTTCTAATTGTCACCATTGTTGAAATTCATAAGCTGATTCTTGATGTCTGAGTGTCTGAATTATGCAACAGTCAAAAATAGTTTGTGCAGAACATGTTTGTAAACTTCTTCAGAATATCATTATCACAATAGTTTTGGATCTCATGCTGTAGTATTACATAGTTACTGCAATTAATCTTTTGAAATTGTTAACGTTTTACTTTTATTATTGAAGACTAGACTCTGGATGAGAGCAGGCCACCACATGATGATGACATCATCATCACCAAAAGCAGTCAATATCATTTGATCTAATTTTCTCTGGGCTTTTCTTGCAATAACAAATTAACCCAACAGCTAGAAAAAAACTGGAAGTCAGTTGTAGTTTTTGCGTTTCTCTTCTCTTAAGTGATACTGCTTGTTAACAGCAGGTGTTCATCACTAATGTTCAATCAGCACTTAAATTATACTGTAAGGTCACATTGTACTTAATAGAAAAAAAGTTTTGTGAACTGAATTAAAGGAGAGTAAATGCTGTAATGAAGTGTTATTTGATGTGTTAATGATAAAGAGATAAAGTGTTTCACATTCTGTTCTGTTGGGATTTGAAGGGTTTTTGTTTGAGTTTTGTGGGTAGAGTAGAGCCTGTTTAAGTCAAGGATGAGCAGAGAAACAGTGATGTTCTGCTGCATGTTTCTTTATTTAAAGACTGTAACTATATGGAGTTGCTGATGCAGTAATAATAATAATATCTTTGCTAATTTCTGTTGCACATGCATTTGTGCAATTATTGGTTGCATTTTAATGATTTTGTTTAATTTAGTAAATTTTATTTTGAGAAATGTTCTTTTAGTGTTCTCTAATTAAAAGAGTACAGAGTACTAATGTGTTCACATTAACACATTTTAAATATTAGTTTATAAACATAAATGACAATTGTAATTTAGTGCATTTCAGTAACATACTGTAAAGTAGGTGAATAACAGTAAAATGAACAGTAAACTACAAGTAAATATGCTGCCAGTATTTTAGACATTAAAAAAATAAAAAATAAATAAACAGTACACTTTAGGTGACGCTGCTGCCAGTTAATAGTTAATTACTGCATTTACAGTGAAAAGATTTAGTGTTGACAGACTTTTTCTTCCCCGAAACTGGTCTTTCCAAATTATTATTATTTAATAATTATTATTATTATTATTTCATAAATCATACCTGCTCCTTGTTAACATGGTAAGAAGACATGCTAATTGTTGTGGTTGCAGATAAAGGATTTGTATTTTGTAGTTGTCTAATGACACTCTTCAGGTGTATGGCATCTTTTTCTCTTGCTTTTTGCCTTTTAGAGGGCATTTAACTGTATTATTTAGTAGATTTTACATTTTATCATGTGATTTGTTATGTTTTATGCATTGTGTCTTGATATTTTTTAATGACCAGATGTTGGAAAGGACCGTTTTTCACGAATGACTGGAGGACAAGGTTTTGTAGTCGTTACGCAAAATCACTAAATGTGATACTATCAGTCCTGAATGACAGCATTTTTTAGCACCATCAGTTCTTCTCATTTTATGTCCCTATAAAGCAGCTCTCTGCAGCAGAAATCGCCCAGCAACATGGAGAACTGTGAAGAAAAAAAAACAAGCAGAGTGAAGTGCGAGCCCTGCAAAATGCTAATAAGGATACAGCATTGAGAATTTATTACATTTTAATGACTGAAAAAATATTAAAAATAGTGGATGAATTAAGAGGTTTGTTGTATGGTTGGCCTTGTCCTAAATATACAAGCATTGCAAAGAAGTGAAGATTTACTTCATTATTGGTGTTAGAGTTTATTTATTATTACGGCGTTCAAACAACTTAAAACCTTCAGAAACACAAGTAAAACAGATTTTGATAATTACTTCTTATTATTATCATTATTATTATTACTATTAGTAGTAGTAGTAGTATAACTTGTATAATTGTAACATTGTATAATGTTGTTGTTATTATTATTATAATTATAAATTTAGATATAATAAATTTAGAATATGGATTTAGATGCAATGAAAAATGTTTTTGTGGTTCAGTCAGTCTCTTAATGTGTGAATACTCTGTTCACATCCTGTTTTCGCCTACTAAAAACATTTTTCATTGCATCTAAATCCATATTCTAAATGTATTATTATATCTATAATAATAATAACAACAACATTTAAAGTTATACTACTGCTACTATATAGTCGGGAAGTATGTGATTTCAGTCAATGTCTTTAGACATAGTCTAAAATTTACATAGTCTTTATAAAAAAAAAAAAAAAAGAGCCAGCCAAACACAGAGACAGACCACTCTGTTTACATTAGTAGGGGACAAAGCAGCTCTGTTCTTTTGGAGGATGTGACCTGAGAGTGAGGAAAACTGCTCACAAGGCATCATGGTTGCAGGGTTTGACAGGTACTTTCTTGCAGTAGGTGCCAGCCTGGCATGTAGTATTCCAGACAATGCTCCATGGACTCTTCCTCACCACCTGTATCCATATCAAAGCTAGGGTAGTGGTCAGTGGATATTTGTTCCACAGGATTCACCAGGATTCACTCGAGCATGTCTCGAATTCCATCTTGTTGCAACATCCATAACAAGTCATTCTTGCTTCTGTCCAAGTGCAACTTGCTATTATTTTAGTCCCTGAGCATTTGTTGGAGTATGCTTGTGGTACCTCCACAAGACATTTGGCGACATTTGGCCACTTGTCCATTTCAAGGTCGTGAAAGGAAACCATGATTTTTCTTTAGAATGTGAGCAAATGCATATATGGAAATGGAAGTAAGATCATGGTTGCAACCATGTTATGATGAGCATGGTAAGTACTTAATGTGGTTAACTTTACCTTGATGTTCCATTCTTGTGCATCGTCCAGATGATCAGCACCATAGTGTCACTCTTCTGCTTTACTTACAGTTGCAGATTGCAGATTCACTTCTTTGTAAATGAAGTGTTTTGTGGTGCCCTAGTACCTCTAGTTGTCATTTCTCACAAGTCCAGTGGTCTCCTACATGCCCTGGCCTTCATAAAAATGTGTATTCTTGATATGATGGTTCTTCTTGAGGGCAGATCATTAGAGGAGTCTCCTGATACAATTCAACTGATTTCTCAAAGTCCATCATCATTTACTATCTTAACTGGATGGCAATTTTTTTGCTATCTTGTTAGCCATCATGCTATCTTGACTGTACCACATTATTGTAATTTCCAGTAGATTGGCAAAGCCCCATAGCTGTGTAGATTACTTCTGTTTTCTCCAAAGATCTGTTGGGCAACTCTTGTTAAGCATTCCTTTATTGCTGTTACCCGTTTTTAGACAGGATGGTTCGGTAGGTGATGCAGACATCGTCCCAATGCTTATGCTGCTTCATGCATTACTTAGCAACATTATTGCTACTAATGTGACTGCACTTATACTTATATGAATTCCAAATTCAGCCATAGGTCAATCACCACAGGAAGTAAACAAACAAAACTATGTTAATTGTGTTAATTTTGTATAACATTAAATATTTCAAATTATTCACAAAAAAATTACATTTTAGTTTTTATAGCAGTATTTTGCAGAAATTAATTCAGCTAAAAAACATGCATACTTGTTACTTTATCATCTTCCGTTCTACACTCCCAGAAAAAAAAAAAAGGTACAAAAGCTACTGGGGCCTTTTTAAACAGCACACTTTTGTACCCCATCTACCCCTAAAAGATGCATATTAGTACCCTAAGGGTAGTACCCTACACAGTAATGCCTATAGAGTATATTTAAGTATAAATGGTAAATATTTGCACTTTTTGAAAAGGTAACGCCCCAGTGACAGCTTTTGTACTTTTTTGAGAGTGTATGAACACTTTTTTTAAACAGTGTTGGAGTCCTAATACTGCTCCTGGCTAATGTGGCATCCAGCCAAAACATTTGCAAGACATTAGCTGGCTCTTGCCGTGCCCTACAGGACAAAGTTAGTGAATGTCCTGACACACTGCGATGCAGTAGAACTCAGCAGAACCAGGAACTGAAGGTTGCTTCAGGCATTATCTTCCTTTCATCCTGTACTTTGCTAGGCATCTCCAGCCACTGCTAAACAGCCTGTTGCTGGCAGATCCTCAATCAAGGTTTACATTTATATTTATGCTTTTTGCTGACACTTTCCTAACAAAGTGACGATAAAGTTTACTGATGACCTAGCACTTCTGAGCTGGATACTGATGCTTAACTTCTACTGTATGTGTATAATCAAAGTGAAATAACAGCACAGTCATCATGCATAATGGCACCGCTTGGAGCAGTCACCAAGGGATGCTTTTGATACAGTCTGGCTTTATGCACCTCTCAGTCTTTTAGATGTTCCCACCGAGTTGCTCTGGCTTAGTCTTGGATATAATTGGTCCATACTATCTCATGCTGTCTCCTTAGGTGAATATATTCTCAGGATTTATTCTCTTACAGTACTGATAAGTCAAGTCACCTTTTTCTATAGCTCTTTACACAATGCAGATTGTCAATACAGATAAGGAAGATGAACAGGAAGTAGCAGAAGCAATTATTGGAACACATTTATGGAGACAGTTCAGATTCTGATGTAAAACAGCTCTAAAAGACAATAGAGTCATTATTTTGCTCAAGTTAGTTCAGATCAGTAACAGTGTGAAGTTAATCGATCAGCTATAGACAGTTCAGTCATGACAACTCTCGGAAAGGATTGTAAAAGCTTTATTGATAAATTGTAAAGAGCATTGGTTTGGTCTTGGCGGACTAGATCTGCTATGCTGCTGCTGCTGCGGAGCAAGTAGACTTGCTTTGGCTAAATGCACAGATCATAAATTAAAAGGAACATGCTGCTGCTGCTAGAGAGAGAGGAAGATCCCCCCGTAGCAGATCTATAGGCAGGTGGTGCTGGGGAGGCAGTGGGCTAGCAAGAGGATACGCATTGCGTGCAGACGTGGCAAGCATAGAATGCGTCCGGTTTATAAAGGTACGCGGTAATGATTAAGTGAACTTGATTGGCTGGGAACATAGATTTGAATGAACCAATTAGGGGGCGCCGATAGAGTTTCATGGCTGAACTACTCATTTCTACAATTGGCAGCAATGTTGTTATTTAGCTTGAGTCACTTCAGTGTTGTTCACTTCAGATTAATACCAGTGTATAGTATATGTAAATGTCTTTTATGTGAAATATCTTATTCAGGTCAGTACTAAATAAAAAATAACATGCATTTTGTATGATTCCTCTTATTTTTGGTAAAATAATTAACATTTTGCAGATTCTGTAAATGTTTGTAAACTTTTGACCTCAACTGTAAATAAAAAGAAAACAAGTAGACAGAATAGAAAAAGAATAGAGAATATTATGTATTTATTTATTTATTTATTTATTTTTTACAAAGAAAGTAAAGTCGAAAGAATATATATATTTTTTTTAGAATGTTAGTTAGATACTTTTTTTTAAATAAAAAGTACATAGAATAGAAAATGAACAGAGAATACTAGTGTTAGAAGCTCTATTTTTTAAATAAAAAGAAAGCAAGTATTGTAAAGAGTGCAAGTGTTAAATCACAATCACATGTTTGAGTTCTAGGAATATGAATATTTACTTAAATACATCTATTAAATACCATTTATTTGCATACATTACAGCAAATCACATAATTTAACAAATTGTTCATGTTTTTTGGAGGTTAAAAGAGGTCCCTGTTTCACTAATCCTAATCAAACACACCTGAACAAGCTAATCTTGAGGATTACTTGAAAATTACAGGCAGGTGTGTTTCATCATTCAGCTAAACTCTGCAGGACACCGGCCCTCCAGGACAGAGTTTGGACAGCCCTAGACTAAACTTTCTTTGAGTATGAGGTTATGCACCGGTGTGCAGGAGCAGCAGGGTAATAGCCAATCTCATAGTAGTTCAACAGTTAGCTTTCCTTCTTATACCCTGAGCAAAACATAAGTGAAATGCAAACACCAAAACCAACTGACCAGAATACCATAAACCTGCAGGCAAATGGTTGGTGATCTACCGTACTGGGGGAGAAGTACATTAAAATTTCTCCTCAGTGCATGTTTAAGCAATAATTCCTAAATTGTACAATTAGTATTGTACTTGAAAGGGACAGTTTACCCCAAAATGAAAATTTGCTGTTCATTTACTTTCCCTCAGACCATCCAAGATATTGGTGATTTTTTTTTCAGTCTCACTTTATATTAGGTGGCCTTACCTACTATGTACTTACATTTAAATTAATCATTTGATACAATGCACTTATTGTGTACATACATGTTTTTCCATTGTACTTATATTTTTAAAAATACCTATGTAGTTACATCTGTAATTAATTTCTGTAATTACATTTATAATTACTCTGTTGACCCATCCCTTACACCTTAACCCACCCTTAAACCTACCCATCTCACCAAACCTGTCCATAACCTTACCCATATCCCACCTCAATAGCAGTAAAAGTGTTTTGCAATACAATAAGTACATTGTACTTATTTTTTGATGTAAGTACATAGTAGTTAAGGCCACCTAATATAAAGTGTGACCTTTTTTTCTTCTTCATCAGAACAGTAAAGAAGATTTTTCCCTGAAATCATTGTCCTTGGTGGTTTATAATAAAACATATACAAGCAAGACAAAATGAATACCTGTGGCTCCGTCCTGATGATATATGGAGATCTTATGAAGAAAAACAATCAGTCTGTTTAAGAAACTGAACATTATTTACAACATTATAACCTGTAATCCATAGCCTCAGACAAACGGTGATATCCGATTCTTTTCAGTGAACTAGGTCTTTCAGACAGTTTCAATGAGTTGGTTTAAATAGCCGATTCACAAATTTGTTTACATAATCACGCAACATACTGTATATGCAATTATATTATTAAATCACCCAATAATGATGTGAAATGCTGATGTTTTACATGTCTAAATTATATAAAGTGAATAAACTAGTCTTAATTCACCTTTTTACATAAACCATGAGAAAGCATAAAAACTGTCATTCGTCCCTTCATTCAAGTGCTCAGTTCACGCATGCTCGTAATAAGCAGCTCATCAGTACTTTGGTCCGAGTCTGAACTGTTTTCTCAGTTCAGTGACTGTTGGAGGAACTGGAGCGCTGAATGAGTTGTCAAAAACTGGCATCATAGGATCATATATGCCAGTATATGGGCTCATTGCAATCAGGCTGACTGTAGGGCATGTCTGAAAGTGAATTTTGATTGAGTAACTTGCAGATCTGTGCTGCTCGAGCTGCAAACTGTTATAGTCGGTTCAGTTCGATTTGTTGAACTGGTTCATCCAGTTCATAACAAAGAACTGGTTCAAAAGAATGATTCACTAGCAAATCGAACATAACTGAAACCACAGTTTCAGCTAAAAATCTTCTTTACTGTTCTACTGAAGAAACAAAGTCACCAACATCTTGGATTGTCTGAGGGTGAGTAAATTAATAGAACATTTTCATTTTTGGATTAACAATCATTTTAATATCTTTATTAAGTTCACCACAATTTTATTCAATTTATAAGATGCCAGAAAGAAGTAAAAGTTGTTCAAAACAAACTAGAACATTCATTTGAATTTAAAGATCAAGGATACATTAACAGGATAAATGCATTATGCCTAAACAGGAAGTGAATTGTAAACATACCTGGCCAATAAAGCTCATTCTGATTCTGATTCTGAATTGTTTGTGACTCCTGTGCTGTTATCGGGGATTTGAGAGAAAGCTTCTCTGATCTCCACCCACATGGCAAAATAACCCACAGGTTGCCTCAGATTAATGGCAAAGATGAAACAGATTTAAAAATAAACAACATGAAGATTTAAACATACATGGCAAGAGGACAAAAAAAAAAAAAAAAAAAAAAAAAATTCAAGAGAAGATTTTTTTTTCTTCAGCGTCCCAGATTTCCCAGGGGTTCCAAGAGTTTGAATATTCAATGTGTGTTGCCTTGGCAGAGCAGGGCTCATCATACAAAATTCATACCTCTGGATACAAACAGTGATATTGCACAGTAATGAAGCAACTAACATTTCACCAGATTGACTGAGATGATGGATAATGGTGGGAGGTTATCTTTCAATCTGCACTGAAAGTACAGAGGCGGTATGGTGTGAAACATCATTCTGTGTCCGGCCTTCAGCTATTTTATATCCTAAATAATAAATAGTTCTTTATGGGACATTCAGAGAGTTTGGGTGAACTGTCAAGGTGTTTTTTTTTAAGTATATATTCCCTCTTTACCAGCTCGATAAAAGACAGAGCTTATTCTGAAAACCAGCAGCGTTCAGTAAAAGGGATTACTGAGCCAACCTCACTCCTTTTGACTCGCTGCTGGAGAAATGATCACTTAGCATCTGCTCAGACTTTCAGAAAACACCCAAGGCACTTCTAAGCCATGAGCTCAAAGGTATAGATTTCTGAGAAATAATTAGAATACTTTAGGTAATATCCCTTTTTCTGTGCTTTCCTATTGTTTCCAAGCAAAGTTAAAATGCTCAATGTTCTCACACTTGCCACATAAAAAAACACCCTTCTTTCTTAATGCACTTTTACATAATTTTTCCAAACCAAATGAGCCCTTTCTTAATGCACTCTATTACCATTTCAGTTGATACAATTAATGAATATCAGTTTTTATATATGATTTTGCCTCATTAATAATCACTTTTAGAATGCAAACTAATAATACGTACTTTTATACTGTTAGATTTATAATGTGTCATGTTTTAAATCTTTTTGTTTTTGCATTTATGTTACCAAATAATTATTGCAAAATTTATGTTTATTGAAATGAATGCAGTTAATAGAACTGAAAAGGTTAGTTTTTTTTAGTTTTTTTTACATTAAATAGATAAACAGATAAATTACAACACAAAAAAACAACAGAAAGGCAGGGGTTTCAAGGTTGATAATAACAAAGACTTCTATGAAATTATGAAAGATCAGAGGTTTTAACATTTTCACATATTTTTTTAACAACAAATTCTTGTTTGCAGGTGCATTAAGTTTTATTTATGTAACAAGTGTAAATTTATTGCGATTAATCTGAAATACATTTTGCTGAAGCGCAAAGAGTGAAGCGTCCATCTGTTGATCCTGAAGAAAACCTTCCGAAGGACCCTTTATTTTTGAGCTCTTCTGTTTGGAATGACCCCACAACAGGATTGTTCTCCCTTCAAAGTCTCCTGCGTAGGCTTCATCTGTGCTGTTTGGCATATGCACCTACACCTCTGACATAAGACATTGCTATACTACAAACATCATGTATTTATATCCATGGCCGTAAGCAAGGTTTAGAAAGGTCCAAAAACTGAGCTTGTTTAGGGCCATATTGTGAATTTACTAAAAAAAGACTATCAGGAAAGTGTAACCAAGTTCATTAAATTTATATAAAATATGCACACATTCATTCTTAATCTTATCCCTAATATGCTGAAAACGACTCCTTTGAGTTGTTTACATCCCTGGATATTACTGTTGGTCATCTAACATTATTACTGTTACAAATTGTCAAACAAGTTTTCAAATATTAAATGTTACTTAAATCTTACATCTCATTTTTTGACCAATAAAAGCATCAAACTGGAATTCTCTTTCAGCTTCAGAAAAAAGTAAAGGAGTAAAGGAAGAGGATGGTGTGCAATTCTGTTGAATGTGAGATTAACAGTTTCTATGCTTGTTTTGAATACTGCAATAACTTAACTGAACATCTTGTGTACTGTTAAATATTGTAGAGTCGTGTGAGTCGTGACTGTTGAACATGAGATGTCTTATGTGCATAATGTTGTGTTTCTGATCCTTTTATCTGTTTACTATTTATTAGATTTATTGTTTTCTTTATTTTATTAGATTATGCACCCAAATGATTGCATTTCAATTTCATTGTACCAGTACAATGACAATAAAGACATTCAATACTGTATTTTTTTATTTGATTTGATTGATCTCAGTAATTTTTTTGCTCTTAGACAGGTGATCAGCTAAGAAGTGAAAGTCAGTTATGTTGGCATCGCACAGTGTTTTGCCAAAGTACAGTTACTATTAAGCAATTATGTATATCCGACTTTTCTTAAACAGCTCAAAAAAAAAAAAAAAAAAAAAGAAACAGCTCAATATTGGATACGGCCATGTTTATTTAGTGGGCTTTAGAATGGCTAAAGTGCTGTATTGCAGGATTAGAACTCTCAGTTTTAATAATATGATATTTAGGATCATATTTAATGTTCAATGTTGAGGCAGAACACAAAGTTCTTAGCATTAGGAAGGGGTCCTTCACCAGAAGCAAGACCTGCAGTGCACTGAGGTCAGTATAGCCACAGGCTAATGTAACCTCACACAAACACAGGTGAAGCTTTTGTGGAAAATATGTGACGGGTTGAGTCCCAGTTCACATGCATGCAAACCTAAATTAGTGCATCCCAAAACACTGAAACCTGTGCAAAAGTCACCTCCACAATACAAGGGAGTTGTGTTGTGGGTGGTTGCCAGTGTACTTGGCAGGATACGCTTGCCAGTACACAGTTAGTATATCAATGTGAACTGGGAATCAGCTTCACTCAATTCAATTGTTGTTGGACCACTCTATTCCTCCCTCTCTTTCTCTTTCCTTTTAAACACATGCACTGTGCTAAATGCTAGTGTGGCGTTAAGTGCCTCCATGTGTGAAATGGCTAGTAAACAAATTAAACTAATGTGTGGGAAGCATTCTTGCTGCAAAATGGCTGCTGCGAACCCCTCCAACTGGTTGTCAGGCGCCTGAAGCTCCGAAGGTGTCGAACTCCTGAAGAAAAGAAACCTGGTGATGCATATTCAGCACGTAGCCTTAGCTAACCCACACGGCATAATCAGTCATGAACTGCTCACAGCATGTATTTGAAAAGCCCAGGAAAGATGAAGATGTAAGTTTCATGCATATCTTTTTGAACTCCAAGAGCGACAGAGCATTTTACTGCAGCCACTTCCGTGGCTCCATTTTCAAGCTCTAATTAGCACAGCTCTCAAAATGAACCGTAATTAAATCTGTGCTTTGAGATCGCTACCACTAAATTGATTGCTCATTTTACAGCCACAACCTCCGTGATCTGAGTTCTACAACTGCAGAGCTAATGCCATGTTCCAGGCAAAGTCGGAGGTGGAGATACTCAGTTTGAAATTCATTCCCGTCAATCTTACGTCATGATCTAATATCAACAAAACAAGATGGTGACATGACTCACTAAGACAATTTAATTTTCCTATTCCAATCATGGCACAAACAATCCATGAACTCAAATTGCAATTATATTATCTCATCTATATTTACCCTCATGCCTTCTTAGAAATAGGCGCTTGGTCATTGTGAATCATTTAACATTGTAGATTTCATATTTTTTTCCCAGTAATAATAATAATAATAGTATATATAAATATTTATTATTCACTTTTATTCGTTTTATCTGTTTAATCACTGCCATTTTTGACACTTCCCCTGAATTTGGGGTTAAATTATCTGACCTAATTTTGAATGTCGAAAGTTCTGCCTGAGTGAAATTTCAAGCAAAAATTTGTAACCCTCATGTTGTATTGAAAATTATTATTTTGTATTCCTGGTCAAAAATGACCTAACTTTTAATTTGCTTGTAAATCTCCCCTATTGTGATACTGGATTCAGTCTTTTTGTCAACTTGTTTTATTTCAATTAGCACAGGTTTTGTATTTCTTTTTGGAACTGACTAATCACAGGCCTCATTGATCTGAGCTTATGCACCTCAGTATTTGAGTGAAAAAAAAATCATAACATAAAGTGCATAAACACAGATCAATGAGGCATATGATCAATTGGTTCCAAAAAGATACATAAAGCATGTCCTAATTGCAAATAAACAAACTGATAAAAAAGATTGAATCCAATGTTTGGAAATAAATAACATAACATAATGAGAGATTTATAAGCGATTTTTTTTGTAGGTCAGTATTATTATTATTATTATTATTATTATTATTTTTTATTTATTTATTATTTTTTTTACCAGGAACACATGCATGTTAAGTACAGTAAGAGTTTGAGGATTCCATGGTGTGTAAAATGCAGAATTTTTTACACCAGCACCATAAACAAAAACATGCAAGCAACAACATTTCTTGAAAATGTTTAATTTTTACTGTAAAGACATGGAAGCATCATGAACCATTGGGTACTACATGAAAAGGCCTGCCGACAGAGACAGGCATACAAGGTTTAGGGTGGGTTTAAACTTCAGTCTAGCATGTTGAGCTGGGCAAATCTATTTGAGCTGAACAAATCTGTAATATATTTGAGGACAACCTCAAACCACAGCGTCAGGTCAGAGCCGTCAGACAAAACAGCATTGTGCCTTAGACAAAAATCCTTCAGGTCTCTAGGAAAAACATGCAGAAATATAAAAATTCGTGTACACTTATACAAGGGAGCCTGAGACCAAAGTGGTGTTTTAGGCCTATTCTGTCTTGAAATGCTTCTGCTTCCAAAACTCTGTAAAAGACACTATTTTGAGTAAACGTAATTTATTAATGTCATTTCATGTTTCAAAGAGTCTTTCATCAGATTCTTCAAAGGCCAGAACCCATGGGTGTCCAGTCCTGCTCCTGGAGGGCCAGCGTCCTGCAGAGTTTAGCTCCAACCTGCTCAAACACAGCAGCTTAAAAGTTTCTAGGAGAGATCCTGAAGACATTTATTACCTGGTTCAGGTGCGTTTAATTAGGGTTGGAGCTAAACTCTTGCTCTGTCCAAATACCCACACTTGCGATCTTTGCACTTGACCAATTGACTACTTATATGATGTATTTCCTGTATTTGGCCCAAGTGTTCAAGTGAGCATGAAGACCACAATTGAGTGTAGAACTTTTCATTACCTGATGGGACACACTTATAGTGTTATAAAAATTCAAATGTTTATAGGGCGTTATTTTTATTTAAATACTTTGCATTTTAACTTCTAAATGTCTTTTCAGTAGTCCCTATAACAGATGACACAATATAATTTGTGGTGCTTCTAATTAAATTATAAAAAGCTGTTGCAAATGTTGCAGAAAGTAAATATCACCACTACTCATCTTTGCACCAATAAAACATGCAACACTTTGTTTTACTACCAAATTATATGTAATATCTAATTTATTATTAATATTTAACTTACATTGGAAAGGTTTCTGTGACCTCTCGTGAGATCTCTGCAAAAAGTCATACGATTTATTTCCAAAACATGATGCATGATGAGATACACTAATCCTCGAATACCGTTCCAGAGAGAATGTGGATTTAGTGTGCGTTAAGGGCATAGTTTGGCGTATTTAAGACCTGGGACAGTCTTGCACACTTACTTCCTGTCACAGCATGCGCTCTCAAGTGGCCAAGACTGCAAGTGTGGGTATGTGGACAGAGCATCTGTTGAACAGTGTCCCTCCCTACATAGGCTCATTGGAAAGCATGCTTCTACAATACATTCTTGCTAAATTTCACCATAGTGCATGATTTGTAAACTAATACATTCTGACATTTGCATCAAATAACCAGCACCATATGTACTCTTTTTCATACAACTTGCTTCTTAGCTCACCTGGTACAACATTTTACTTTGGGTACTAGTCCTGTTAAACATGAGTCACAATAAAAGACCTCAAAGACTTGTAGAAACAAGCCTTAAGGATATAGATGCTTCAGCGAATGTGCTTTTATCTCTTGTTTGCTTCTGTTAACACTTAACACTAGGTTTAGGATTGGATTTAATGTAGGTGATACATTATTTTCAAACACGATTAACCTTTTAGAGTCACTCACCGGACAGCAACGTGTGATAAAATGTCAGCAGATTCATGTTCTTCTCTTTTGGGAATAAAAAAAAAAAAAAAAAAAAAGGAATTTTTCTTTTATTGATGTACGTTTAGTGCCACTTACTGGACATTTCATTTTGAAATTGTCGTGAAACATGCAATTTGCTACCTAGGGTGCCACAAGATCCAAAAATGGTCATGTCTGTGTCATAGTGGAGCATCCAATGACCAAAACCTGTCACTGGGGTTGTGAGAATGTCCTGAAAAGTACACTGTACCAGACAAACTTGCAGAAGCATGAGGCCAGAGGTAACTCAAAGGTTACCAGCTGACTGAACCTCGCTCTCCTGATATTATTGCGCTCATTCATCCTTCATTGCTCTCTTGTGTCCTCTAGCCATCAAAAGAGTTGCCTGCAATACTCTGCAAAGGTAACAGACCTCTTTCCCTTGGGCTCGGAGCTTAAGTCAAATTATAGTAACATATTCTGACAGCCTGACCTGCATGCACACCGGAATCATGGGAAAACCAGAGATGTTTCAGTGGCACCATATCAAACATTATTCATTATTCATGTGCTCTGTTCTTAAGTCACCAGAAAAGCAACAGTTTTTATTTTTTCATTTTATTTTCATGTAGACCTCCTTGTTTTGTGATGTAAATCAAAAAGGAACGTAATTTAAGAGACTGACATTTTGATCAAACATTGCGAAAACGAGCCTAACATAATGTGCACAGGTAAGACAAAGTACTTATCTTTTTTTAATTAAAAAAAAGTAACATTTGATGAATATTTTGGGAGCTCTTTGTCTGAACATGCAGTTATTTTTGTAATTTAGGCTACATGAGACATCTGGAGAAATAAGACTTTTCAACGCATGATCAGTTTCTGATCTGCAGCTGTGGAATGGAGACAGATAACTGATGGATCCAAAATGAGCAGTCTTAGCTCATTAACAAAAAACTAGCATGCAGCAGGGCTTCTCCTGTTGTGCGCAAAAAAAACTGATGCTTGTCTGTTTGTGATTAGCAGCAAATTAATTGCATTTTTATCCACATAAACTCCACAAATGCAAGGTGCTTTTTTTCTGTCAAGCTTCTGATTTTCCTCTTTTCTATGTATGAGGAGCTTCATTGTGCTTACTAGAACTGGGCCTCACAAAGATAAATTGTACCTGAGTACTTGAGTTGCCATAGTAACACTTTATCCTCATTATGGTCGAAAAAGGCAAGGGAATAGAAAAAAAAGCTGGTTCTATCCTTCTCTTAAAACAGTGAACAATCCACCATTTCCGCAAAGAAACCTTAATATGACACTTTAATTTATGAGTAACTTCTGAGGCTATACATTTATTACAGACTGATAAGAAACACGCTTACTAACTCTTTCTTTTATGTCTAGTCATAATTGTCTCCACAAAGGACTAAATATAGCACCTTCCAACCAATTAGTCTTTAAGCATTCACTGCGGTCCAGTGCGACAACCCTTTGGCAATGCCCAAGACAACTGGCACACAAAGAAGGGGCTGGAGGGGGAGGTTTGCCTGCCAGCCTGGCACTGCCAGCCATGCCTCACTTCACAGTTATTACCTAACCCAACCTGGCACTGCGATGATTCTCGGAAGCTGTTCAGGTCCACGAGGGCTAGCGAAAGCGTGTGCATGTCTCAAAGATGGTTGGATGTGTACATCACGTCAAAGGCCTTGTAAGATTTGATACGACACATTGTACATGGATACACTGTAGAATTAAAACAAGATTTTTTTTTTAACAAGAATCAATGTCTAATTTAAAACATGTACTCGTTGTATTCATATTGGTTTCATATTGTTTATTTTTTTTAAATATGATTTTAATAGCAGTTTTATAAACATTTAATAAACTATTTAATGAAAATGTTATGTGGCATAACCATCAAGTGAAAAGTAATGAAATATTCCTTACATTTTAAATACATATAAGTGTACACATATTAATAATTCATCAAAATAATAATAATGATGATGATTGTATATTACAAATATTACACTACATTTTGGGGAGTTGCAGCACATTTTACAAACCAAACTAACATTGCCTTATTGTAAAATGGTCAAATTATGTTATTTTAAGAGACTACTAGGTTGCATTTTATTTAAATGTGTCCTTGTTACCGTGTAATTATACATTTATGTATTGAGTTAGATTGATTAACAACATGTACTTACTATAGGGTTAGGAGTAAGGTGTGATTTAGGATTAGTTGTATGTATTTATGCATAAATTATTGTTTTTACTATAATAAATGCATGCAACATGTAACTAGGACACTGTAAAATAAGGTATTACTGATTATTATTAACACACAATCATGAGGGTCTGCAGGGGTTCTTAATATGCTCTAAACATTTTTTTTAAAGAATTAAAAAAAAAAATTCTTCATAATAGTTTGACTCAGATATCAGGACAGTTGTATTACCCTGAGTGTTTTACTTTTATGCCCCTCAAAAATGTAAAATTAAATTGTACTTCAGAAATTAAAAATGTTAATTGTAAAAAAAGAGTGTTCAACCTATTTCATTTTTAGAAAATGTATATTTGAAGAAAATGTCCCTCCCATTAACATCCCCTGCCACCGAAAATAATGAAGTAAAGCACAATTAATTGGCTGTGAAGAAAGCAAGGAGTTATTAACTATTTGAAAAAAAAGACAAACTTCCTTTTTCATTATGAAATATGTCAACAAAAGAAAGCAAACCGTGCTTATGAAGTTACTTCATTGTGTCTTTAAGGACAAATTTAAACTTGTGCTTGTAAAAGCTCTATTTTCCACATTTCTCTGCCTCCACACTTCAGATTTTGGTGGCTGTCCTTTCATCATAAATAAATGGTGGTGATGCAACTACTGAGCAAACTACAGGAAGCAGAGCAGCCAGACCAGGACTTTTCCGCCCTCGTTTCTCTTTTTTAGCACTAACTGTTCTCTTGTATGACAGGTCGAAGCTCCACCCAGCCCTAGCTGTTTTGCTTGGAGACCCATCGGTCCACATCAAGCCTGAAAATGTTCTTCTCCTCACGTTTCTCCAGCCCCTCTGGCTATAGCCTCATTATACACCTGATGCTTGCAGCCAGTCGGAGGTCTGGAGGGCTGAAGGTTCCCTCATAACTGCAGGGCTCTGTAGCCCAGAGCGGTGGGCTGTGCTTTAGTTAGCAGACTGCACACATGGTGGGTGGTGCATCTTGGTTGTTCTTAGTGCTGAATGCTGAACAGTGTGCGCTGCCAATCAGGATGAAAAAAAGCGGTGGCTTTGATTTAATGTTTGGATAATGCTATTTTAATTTATTCTGATTTTAATTTAATCAGTTTTAATCTCATACTTAGCACAAGGTCTCAAAAGTTGCAATGGACTTCAGTAATGTAAAAGTTTAGAGTGCAAAACTCAAGGGGAGAGAGTTCAATATACACCCAATTACCAGGAATACCCCTTAGGGCAAGAAAACATTGAACACATAGGCTACAAGTAATGAAACACACTTTCCATCAGGGGAGAAAAGATAATGCTGCCCTTCATGGTCCAATATGAGATCGCTGACACAAGTTAATAGCAGACATTGGCAGCAGTATATCCGTTAAAATACAACCAGGAGTCTCCTTTACCCTCAAACCTCGATTCAGTACCCTCTCAGGGTAACCTACCCATAATCTTTTCTCTTCACACTCAAAATGCTGAGTTAAAGCATAATGCATGGCTATTTTTTTAACAATGTAGCTTTTTAACAAGTTCCGAAGGTTTATTTATAGGTTTGGGAACTGAGGTCTTGTTCAGAACAGGTTTATTTTTTTTTAATATCTGAAGCGAATAACATTCCAAAACGCAAGCTGATAGCTATCTGAATAAAAAAATAAATAAGGTTCAGTTCTGTTCTCGCATGTGGATTTTCTCACTGATTTTAGATGGAATACCACACTAAAATTCTCAGACAGAATAGTCTGGTTGCAGAATGAATGACTCTTATGAGCCAGTTCTTTTTAGTGAATCAAGACCATACATTACAACCAGACAAGTCAATATTTATTTGTATAATGCTTTCACGATACACATTGTTCATATTTTTGCAATTTCGTGTAGTGATGCTAGCTTTAACAAAATATATGAGCTTCACATCACTGTTTTAGTCTGCTAGTCTTGCAATATATATATATGTATATATATTTTAACAATCTAAGAATGAAGCAATATCATTTGCTGCCACACATGCTGTTTATATTTATTTGTTTTGTATTGTAGTTGTATTTTGCGGCCATATTTGATGTCATACTCATGTCCTTGGAAATATAAAGTATATGTCAAGACATGGGCTCTTTAAGTGTAATTCATTTAACTAATTCGATGTAGGATACTTACTGTGTGATCAGACTATTTGGTAAGTCTTGTCACGCAGCTGGACATCTTATTTAGCAGGTGCTGTGCCATCCTAACAATGCTATGAAAGTTTTCTTTGCCAGCAAATTACACAGCACTCATTAAATGTGCCATCAAGACTTGT
The DNA here is from genome assembly GCA_027422415.1 of Schizothorax lantsangensis. NCBI lineage: Eukaryota > Metazoa > Chordata > Actinopteri > Cypriniformes > Cyprinidae > Schizothorax > Schizothorax lantsangensis. The sequence goes on along the minus strand of CM049861.1, from coordinate 23,944,011 downwards.
CTAAGACAAATGCTTTAATCAAGAAAATTTAAAATGAGAAGACGGAGAAAACGAAGCTGCTCGCAGCACAGATGTTTTTACTAAGCTCTGATCACAGTGACCCCCTGCCATTCTAATTTCAGAGATTCAGTGCAGGCTGACGTCAATGATAAAGACCCTTTGGCACAACAAGTGGCCGCTCTAACAAAGGGTTTTGATACCTACAATGTCTGATGTTTTGTAGCCATTATTCAACACCCTTGACTATTGTTTTATAGGCATTGGACATTTTTAGGTTTTCATTTTTTCTCAGTATGCAGAGTGAACTGCCCTGAATATATCAGATGGCTTTCTCCTGGCCATAAACAGTAACAAATGAAGATTTTGACGGTCTACAATGAATAATACACTCATCTACAATAAATATTGCATTTAAAATGTTTCACTTCTGCTTTTATGAGTGAATATGAAGATAGTAAGAAGATTCAGAAGGTACTGGGAATCAGCATGAGGTTTATTCTGAAACTGAAACCTTCATGAACATTCAAGTAAGATTATGTCAGCTTCATCTCAACAAAGTCTTCTCATATCACCGGCTCCCCAAAAAACACTTCTTCGCATTGCTTCTCCAGCAGTCATGATCCAGAAGCCCCCCCTGTGGTAAAGCCTAATTCCTTCTTTCTTCTCCGCTGAGGTCTCTTCTTTCATCCTGGTCCAACTCTTCCATCCTGAGCCAGGATTACCTACCTCTCTCCTCCGCTACCTCTGCAGCCAGGAAGAGGAAATCACACTTCTCTGAGTTCACAACGCCCCAAATCCACCGTCTGCATTCTCCATCCCAATTCACAAGGATGATTCGATGGAAGAAAAAACTCTCATCCCAGCCAAGAGCTCTCTTCTCCTGACTTGGAACCCCACGTGGGGCTGTCTTAACGTCTCCACTCCAGTTTTGAACCACTTTTTTTGCATCTCTGGGGAGAAATGTGAGCGAGAGCTTACAGCAAGCTTTGTTTTAGGAGCTGTTTGGTCGGATGTGACCTCGTTTGAATTCCCAAGAAGGACCCGATTTTGCTAAGCATATTAATACATGCAAAAGTTCGGTGATGTGATTGAGATGTGAAATTGTTGAGCCAATCAAAGGATTTCTTTAACTTATTGTTTTGGTTCAGCAGATCAAAATACATTTTAGATTACATATCATGAGAACATTATTTGGATGGTTCTGTTTTCTTTGATTACGTAAAAGCAAAAACTCAGATTCCAATGAAGTATTCAGAACTTGTTCGAATTTTAAGAAAATACCAGAATCAAAGAAGTCATAAAGTTTGGTTCATTTAAAAGTACTTGAATTTCTACATTCTTCGAAAGTGTTTCCTTTACTGCTATTCTGTTGTCGTTATATTTCAAAAATGGTTTGCTGATGATAGTGTTAAAGAACCACAATTGTTAGTTAGATTCTTTGTAGTAACCTCATTTTGTTTAAATGATTTAAATTATTCTTGATTTATTCAAGTCAATATTTTCACCATATTTTAAACCTGAAATACCCGAGAATGTTTTTTGATAGAATAACACAATGTGTGTGTGTAGCCTAAGTTTGATTAACTGGAAGTTAACATACGGGAAACAATTTGATTATATATATTTAAAAGTGCTTTTGCCATGCAATATAGTTAAAATTATTATTACACTTTTTTAAAAATGCATGAAATACTACTGTAAAAATTTTACTATTTATCTAGGACCTTTTACAAATAAAACTTTTACAAATATGGTGGTACTAAAATATTAATTTATGAAACTTTTAAGAAAGCATATTTGTTAGGTGAAATCAGACGTGTTAGATTTCATATGATTCTCATCAAAAATTTAGCATCAAGAGTATGGAGGCGTAACAAACATGCTCAATATGTTACACTGCCTCCCAGAACCATCACTGCTGGTTAAAGCCTGATAGCAAGCGCGCGTGTGTGTATACATGTGTAAGATAAGAGAAGGCAGGAGTAGCAGCATGGGGTAAAAGAGGCACGGTTTGTTCTTTCTCTGTCTCAGCTGGGAGAGGACCTCAATCCTGACCCAGATACCCCGCCCTTCCTTCTCCAATCTGGACCCGATCCAGCGAGCACCGTGGGCGAGTCTGAGACAGTAAAGGAAATCTGTGTGTGCGTCAAAAGAGAGAGACTGAAATGGAGAAAAAAAAGAGAAGAGGCAGTGAGTTGGGATCACAGCTGGAGTCAGACTCCATCTTGAAGGAGTGTCAGGAAGAGAAATGATGGAATGAATCTCGCTCAGTGTGTGTGAGACAGCTCGGGCCTCATCTTTCTGTTTGAGCAGTCGCAGCACAGTGCTTTCATCATCTTGAGTGGGAGAGATGCCCATCATGGTTTAAAGCCCGCTGTACCAGATTGTCATTGTGTTTACTGGCAGGTCATGGAACATGAGGACAGGAGAGAGACCGAGTGCGTCTCACCTGCATGCAGACTGTTCTGTCACATTAGCAAGGTGACTGTCATTTTAGCAAGGTGGCTGCGTAGAAAATGATGGACACCGATAGCTATTTGCCTCATGCTAATTGCTCAATGCTGACAAGGATGTTTATAGCCTACTAATACTTTAAAATACATTCAGAATTGAGCTATTCATCATTTAAAGGGATATAGTTCACCCCAAATGTAACATTTTATCATCATGTTGTTCCAAACCTGTATGAATTTCTTTCTTCTGTTGAACTCAAAAGACGACATCTTGAAAAATGTTGGTAACCAAACAGCTGCTGGTAGCCATTGACTTCCATAGTATGGGGGTTATCAGCATTCTTTAAAATATATGTTCTGCTTTTATTTGCTCAAAATGACATACAGTAAAAACAAAACATAAATACTATTTCAATTTAAAATAACTTTTTTTTTCTAATTGAATATGTATCAAAATGTAATTTATTCCAAAGCTGACTTTTCAGGAGCCATTACTCAAGTCTTTATTTGCACATGATTTTCCAGAAATCATTATAATATGCTGATTTGGTGCTCAGTTATTAAAAACAGACAGAAAATCATCATGTGACTTCTTAAATCAAGATGGCTCCTATTTCCAGCATTGTTCAGTAAGTTTCAACTAGTGACCGAAACGTTTGCCTTGTTGCCTTGTTTTTTTCAGTAAATTGCCTACATTGCCTTCATCTTGCTTGCAATTTTAGATTTTTTTAGAGTCTGCTGACTTTTTTTGGTGCTCAATTATTAGCAATTATTATTGCTGCTCAATTATTAATAATAGTTTTAATATTATCAATGTTGTGTGATATTTTTGTGGAAACTATGATACTAAATTAGGTTACAGTTGCCAAAATGCCATCCCATAATACCAGAAACATTGTGATTATATTTTTCATAAACTTCAGACAACCACAGCTGCCAGTTTTTATTGTAAAATTTTTACTTTAGAAGATTGCCGCTGGGTTTTGACACTGGGTCACTGAGTTACTTATATCTCTAAACAGCGTGTGTACACCATTTTGGACTCATTTTCTTTTTCACCACCAGGCTTATAAATTGTGGGCCAGGCCGACGTTTTGAGGTCTCAGTTGAGGAAAATTAGTCTTTGGATGAGAGAAGACACTAAAAAAGATGTCTGAGCTGCTTTCTAATTCTGTATTCTGGGCCAAGTCCTCAATGGTGAGGTGGAAGACACTATGTAGGCACCTGAAAAGAGGTCAGGGGCAATGCAAACTCACTCCTGATTGAAGGATACTGCAGTTGCAGATGCAACAGCTCCACTAATACACCTGGCATCATCCGGCTTCTTGGCATTCACAAGTGTGAAGGATTCAAATTACGTGAGATTACATTTAGATTTGCTTCTGTGGTCTGCAGTGAATGCTGACTGGATGAGCGTGTCATATATTTAAGCTCATCTAAGACAGAGGGAATGCTTGAGTTTGTGTTTCTGTATAGATGTGTATGTCAGCATGATACCCATCAGATGTGGCCTGTTGCACACTGGGCTGCATCACTAAAACAGAGTTACAGCAACAGCCTAATCGCCCTTGTGCTGGCCTGGGAGCTGTTGTCTGTCGCAGTCCGCATCTTATTGTACCAGCTAACAGACGGTAGGAGTGGAATAGTGGTCTCTTGCGTCCAGCAGATGGCACTTATGTCAAAGTGAAGCACTGTGAGGGCCTTGCAGTTGCCTGTTGTTTGTTCATTTACGCAATAGTTCCCAATCAAGCTGTGTAATACAATTACTGGCTGTAAAGTGTTCAGCTGGCAGAACAGGGTCTGTTTCGCCCACCTTATTTAATATGTAGGGATTGCTTGGTATAAAAAAAAAAAAAAAAAAAAATTAAAAATAGTATAATGCTCTCTCTCTCTCTATATATACACATATGAGATGAGATGAGATTATATAAACAGCTATTATAGGCAGTTTCGCCATGTTTATTTCATTAATGCATATTTAATTTGTGAATTAAATGTTAAACTACAAACAGTAAAATCTAGTTAAAATTATCAAGGCGTATTTTCCATTTAATGCACATAAATAATATTTAATTAAATCATTGATACTGACAGTTCATGAAAAGTAATTAAAAATAGCCAGTCTTAAAAGTCATACAGTTGCAAATCAAGAAAGTATCTTGAGATGAGTCTTCAGGAAATAAAAACAAAAACACACAAAATAAACAAAAGCATTAAAATTATTGTGCACTGTAAAAAAAAAAAAAACTTATTTTAAAGAACTACTTAGACCTGATTTTATCCATATAAATTAATTTTGCTGGTATAAATGAATGTGTATATATTGTTCAGTGATGTTAAACAATAAATTTGACTCAAATAAATCCAGTTAATTTAGATGTTGCCATTTTTAGGTTACTATTTTTTAGTGTGATAATCATAATGTTGCTTAATTTTATATAGTAGCAAAATCATCACGCATACATTGGGAAATATTTAATATGTCATTCAGCTCTAATAATATGCCAATCGGTCTGAGGAAGAGAGATTAAAAAAGGAGGAAGGACATCCTGAACTGGTTTCATTTCAATGACCCTCAGGGGAAGAATTACACTGTTGATGAGATAGGTGGAGTAAAGTTATGGCAGACCAGACATGGACCAATCAATCAACACTATGAATATAGTAATAATTTGTAATCATTTTTAATGTTTGAATAAAACCATAAACCAAATAAAAAGCACATTAAAATGATCACAATATTGATTTAGGTTATACAGTATCACCAGTGCGAGTTTCATTTCAATGACCCTCCGGGAGAAGAATTACGCTGTTGACAAGATGAGTAGAGAACAATACGATAACGGCTGCAGGACGCGAAGAGTTACAGATGGATCGTTATTGGTGTCGGCAAACAAGTGTTCTGGTGGCCCTTCTGTGTCCCCAACAAGAGCCTGGGTTCCCTGGACTGCTTCCAATAACACGACAACAGTCATAATCATAAAAATAGCAGTGCTGTCCTCCCCCTCATATTCCATATTTCACCCTCATTCTCTGTCTTTCCCTTATTCGTCCTCATAAGTTAGTGTGAAATGAGGGGACATTCGAGAGCCGTGTGCATGTCTGAGTATCTCTGTGAATGTGTGTGAGACAGATGCTGGTTTTGAGATGAGTGCATTTTCAAAAGAGACCCATAACAGACAACTTTAACACACTCCTGGCAATTCCAACACTGGCTCATTGTGTGTGTGTGTGTGTGTGTGTGTGTGTGTGTGTGTGTGGGGGTGGGAATAAAAAAAAACAAATGCACCTCTACCTACATTTTGGCAAAACTCCAAAAATGTACCTATACATACAAATCACTGTGGGTTACAGCTGAAATGAATAGCAGTACAACAATTAACTTTCATGATTATATTTTATGATTTCAGGGGTAGATTATAAATTAATAAAGACCTGTTATTGCTTGGTTTCATGCACAACACTGTTATGACCTCAAAACACTTTTACCATAGTGGATGATTTGTAAAATAATACATTTTGATGTTTATATCAGCTCCCCATGTGTGGCTTTGCTGACACTGAAAACTTGCTAGGTAGCTCACCTACAGCATTGCATTTGCGATGTGGAGTCCATGGGAATGAGCTCAAAGAAGCAATGAAGTAGAAGAACATGTTTTTCTCAAATGTGCTTTTGTTCAAACTGGTTAAAACAAATCCAAAATTGGTTAAGTTTAGGGTAAGGTTTAGTGTGGTACATTATTTTCAAATGCCATAGAGTATTAACCTTTTAGCGCTTACTGGACTTTCATTTTTGAAACTGCCATGATATGTTAGGGTGACGATACGTGCCATTTTTCCCGGACGCATCCTGGCCAGACTTTCGATATTGCCTAAAATATCTAGGATTTGGCTTTGTTTGCGTGTGCAGACCGATCGGTGTATGACAGCGGTACCTTATGTTTTCGAAACGCTCTTGAGGTACTTTGAATCAAAGCAATATAGAAATCCTGGCCAGGACGCATCCAGGAAAAATGGCACGTATGATCACCCTATGATATGTACAACAACAATAAACTTTGCCAGACTCACGTTCATCTGTTTTGGATAAAACTGTCGCCTCAAGTATTTTCAATGAGTCTGGGTCGGGCAATTCATAACTATTTTGCATTTTGACGAATTGGTGGCAAATTTGTACGAACGAGATTGTACGAATTCATACAAATTTGCCACCAACAGGTCAAAACGTAAAATAGTTACGAATTGTTCAACCCAGACTTATTTTGCACAATCTGCTTACACCCAACTGAGAGTTAGGCTTAGGCTCAGACTAATTTACCAAACATCAATTGTTTCTCGTCACATTTCTGCAAGACCAAATTATTTGAGCTATTCAATACACAATTTTATAGCGCTATACGGTTGCTGTATGATAATAATCGTCTTATTTGTGTATTTTTATTTCCCCTAAAGGATTTAAAAGAAACAACTTAGATAACATTAGGAGTAAGACTTTAAAATGAACTGAGCACTCTGTCAAGTCTCCTGAGCTATGAAAGAGCAACCTTTGACTCAATAGAGCAATAGAGTTTTCATCAAGAGAGAGAGGAGACTGAACTGCAGTAACAGATTGTCCTATTCATACGCTTTATTACTGCAGTGAGTTCTGTCCAAACAGTGGATCTCGCTGTATATCCAAATTAAACTGCAGCACAATCCAATACAATCCAATGAAAACTCACAGTCTGTGTTTGAAATGAATCCAAAGAGTTTATTGAAGACTTGTTCATAGTTCCAAGCAAGAAACTGGGTTCAGCAAGTTTAAATAACTAGCTAAACATACTAAAAGAAATGCTAGAAAAGTATTGCAAAAGCAATATAAAGTCACCTTGTGAAGATTCTTGAACTCAGAGGCAATGCTTAATACTGCTGTGTGATCCACTCCATCCATTCTCCATCTGCCATAGTTCAGTCAATTCCCCACCAAAGTGCTGTCATAATGAGTCCTAAAACCAGGAAATGAGTGAGTTTCTCAAGCTCAAGATGTTTTCAGATTTTCTTTACAGCAAAAAAAAAAAAAAAAAACTTTTTCCTCACAATTTACTGTTGCTAACAAGTGGCTAATTGGGGCTACAGAGGTTGTTGGGGACATTAAACATCATCTCGCCGAACAGGTAAAATCTACTTCACTAGTCTATGTTTACATCCTTGCTGTGTTTATAATTCACCCTCTTGCAAACTATACTAACTTAAACTTTCCAATGTGTAGTTTAGAAACCAAATTCATGCAACTGTTATGCAGTTTTTTTATAGTCTATCTTTAGCGTTTTACTTCTGGTGACTGTATTTAGGCTTCAAAATAAATTTGTGAAGATTACCTTCATGAACAATGTGTAAAAATGATAAACTTGTTGATTACAGACTTTCTGCATTTAGCCAATGGCCAAAGGAAAAATCCTATTGGGTTTTTGTTGTGGGAAAAAGGCTGATACTACTTGTGAAATATATACACACACACACATGAATCACCTCGTAGCAGATCTATACAGGTGGAGGGTTTCTGAAGCACGCTGCGAAACTGCTACAACAAACACTAGTCATATATTTGAATGTTGAGCAGAGAGCTCATTGGCTACCGATACAGGAGAGAACCAATCAGCTGTGCCATGTGATAATGATGTCATTAGGTCAGATTGAGTTAGACCTATCCGAATGCGCCATCTAGAGTTTCATGCCAGAACTCTGTATATGTATATATACACACATATTATATGCATATAAACCTATAGCATAGAAAGAATTGAAAGAGAAACTCATTTGAAGATCTTTGCCTTTTTATTCCTGATTTTGGTGCCAAATCTGAGCAAAGTGTGAGATATTGTAGAGTTCTCTTCTGAAACACCAGAGGAGATATATGTAAGTGAGCTTAGATGCAGAATGCTCAAGGAAAGGTCTCAATTTGCTCTCCATCCATCTCATTGCCGTCTAGGAGAACTAATTTGTCATTTTTATTCCCTACAGGTGACCTTTAACCTTTCATCTATTCTACTCAAGAGTAAACCTCACCCCACACACATAATGTAATTGCTAATTACTTCATAACGTGAGAAGGATAAAACCAGCCTCATTTAAACCACTGATGTCTCATTTACGTCTACAGAAATCAATCATTTCTTTGTTTGTAAACTCTGAGGGCGGGGAAGACACTTGCTGATGTGATCCTTCACTCATCAGAAACTCCAGTAAACACAAACTATAAATCCTTCTCAGTCCATTTAATATATTATGCATGCAGCCATGCAGATAAATAAGCTACAGGCCAACTGATATGCTGAGTGTATATCTAACAAAACACATGTGCCCTTGGCATGAAAATACGGATTTGTGGCTCATGCTGCATTCACATCTATCATCACTTGCCTACATCCCTGTTCCAAGTTTTCAAGTTTCAAGTTTTATTTGTCACATACACGACTATACAGAGAGTGTATAACCAGCAGTGAAATGTGAGTCAGGTCCGCTCCATGGACAGTGCAAAAACTGAGCTTGACTTCAGGCTGATCACGAGCCTCTGGATTTTCACATGTACTCAACAAGGTAATAAGTAGATACTTTGAGTGGGACATACTCAGGTGGAGGAGAATTTGGGATCGATGTGGCTTCTGTAGATAATGTTTACATAAGAATGCCAGTGGTAACCATTCTTCAAAATGAAGATACATGTCATACAGGTTTGAAAAACAACATGAGGGTGAGTAAATGGTGGAATTTTTGGGTGAAACTTTCCTTTAAGAAATGTCAAATTCTAAAGGTAGCTACTGCAAGCCATGGAATACTGAACTACTCAATAGTATTACATTATAAAGTTGCATAATCATCAGTTATAGAGCACACTGTCATGCTAATCAGTTATTGTGTATTATTGTGATATATAATAGTTAAAAAAGGAAAGCTTTAAAAATATCCTATTAAATAAGAAAAAAAAAGAATAAACAAAACTATTTAATGTATATATAATATAATCATATAGGATGTTCTGGGATATGCAGAGACAATTACTATAGTAATATACTATTACTATAGTAATTCATAGTTTCTACTTTAACAAAAAAATAAAAGTTGTGCTGTCAAATGATTAATCACATACAACTTTTTTTTTTATATATATATATATATATTGAACCGTTCGGTACGAAGCTTTCGGTTCGGTACGCATTACAAACCGAATGATTTGTTGGACTAATCCTATTACGTTTGGAAAATAAAAGAGTTTAATGTGTGTGAAATATAATGTTCTCAGTGCCACTCAGGGCCGTTTCTAGACATTTTGACGCCCTAGGCGAAATCCCTATTAGCCCCCCCCCCAAACTCCCACACCCAAACAAGATAATTAAGATTACATACAAAATAACACAAAACTGATTATGTAAACACTCAAATAACAACATTGATACATTTACAAATTATATCTGTATATAGGTTATATATAATTTCTTTTTCAGACATCAGTTTCTTGTCACATCCAAATTGGTTGTCAGTAACGACACTAATTTGTGGAAATTCAGCGCATTGCGAGTTCCACAAATCTGAACGCATTAGGCCCATTTGTAAATTGACTGTTAAGATAAAACATTTAGCACAGTTTATTATCTGTGATACCATTATAGCCACAGGATGCCTGTATAGCGCTATGTAACAATCCCTAGTTGCTAAGAAATTGTCATCACACATAAATTAATTTTATTACATCTTTAGATATTATCAATGGCTACTTTTTGACTTTATCGGTTTTTTGTTCAATTGTTTTGTTGTGTCAGTTATTGCATTATTATTACAGTCAAACCTATAACACCCTTTGTTACCCCAAACTACATAGGCCTATAAAAGCCTGATCAGTGACAAAAAAGTAATCAGAATGCAGCTACTTGTTCTTTTATTACTCATTGAAGTGTGAACTTCCCCTTTAACAACGTGACGCTCTGCCCTCTATATGTATGACAGTGCTCCCTTTAAGCGCTGTTGGAAGCGAATTAATTGATTCAGCATTTCGACACTTCCATATAAGGATGCGTTAAATTTGACAAAGCTGTTTAATAAAATATGCATTTATCTTGTGAATTAGCGAATTTTACTACACCAATATTTTTTAATTGGCTGTAAAAGTTTTATATGGGAATATTACAAGACACACTGAAACTTTAACAATGCATTGGCACAAAAACGCACAACCTTTTTGATCAGTTTCACATGAAACATGATTTCTCGACTGCCACAAATACTAAATAAACAAAATATTGATTTTGTGCACTTTTTATGTACCAATATTTTAAATTGGCCTTTGAACTTGCATGAAAAAAAAAGAAAAAAAGCCTTATCTTGCCAAAACACTGACAGAACCCATTGATTTAATGGCATTGTTGAGCCCTCCAAATCCAAACTTTGCATGCAACAAACAGAGGCAGCAATTGACAGCACTCTGATCCAATGGTATACAGACATCGTCAGAATGACAGTACTCTAGCCCAACGATGTTGAGGGATCCAGTGGGGGCGGCAATCGTATTTCAGGGTGTCCGTGCCGCTCTTGATCACAATCCTGTTAAAATGTAGTGGCAGTACGTGCACTCATTGGCGCCCCCTCCAGCTAGTGGCGCTCTAGGCGACCGCCTAGCTTGCCTATGCCTAGAAACGGTACTGGCCACTGCGCTCAACAAGGCAGCCCAAACGACATAATAGGCAACGTGCTGTCTGCCCAGTGATAACCTCCCCTTGCTGGGGTGAGTCGAAAGACAAATCTTGTATCGACTATAGCCAGAAATATTGTCAAATTCATCAATTATTGGCAATATTAAAGAGTATTTGGCCTTTCCAATTAATGCATTTAAAAAAAAAAAAAAAAGGTATATTAGGCTATGCAATGAATTATAGTCCTATAATTAAAATATTAACACTGCAGTCATCAATAAAAATCAATGAAATAAAAAGCTTTTATTTCAAGCACCGACTTTCAAAAACAACCTGTTTAACACAATGTTTCTTCTCAGTTTGTTTCACTATGTACGGGCCACAAGAGTAATATTAAGGGAATAAATGAAAACAGTTATAGCCAATATCGTTATCAGCATATGTTGAAGTAGATTCGTCTGTCGTCTCAGAGAATATGCGTCAGATGCCAAAAGCTTCGTCATTACGTTTTTACTTTCTGCTTATAGTGAATTGACTGAGGATTAAGACACTCAGAAGCATAAATATTGCACAAAGTTTGCAAGTGTGCAAACGCGTGCTTGTGTGATATCCACTGGCTTACCTTCATGGTTTACAACAGAAATATTTCCAACATTGCGATGTAACCAATTGCCCCGCCCCCCGTATCGAAAACGTACCAAACAGTGAATTTTGTGAACAGTTACACCCCTTATATATATATAAAAATACACACGCATATATTTAAGAAAAAAAAAAAGTGTTTATTAACTATATTTGTGTAAAATAAATACACAAATATTTTCAAAATATACTGTATGTGTCTGTATTTACATATACACATGCATACATCACAAAACAGAAGGAGACCAAAGCGAGTAACAGGTAAGAGATATGGTGTTTATTTAAAAACAGGAAACTGGTGCAGAGAAATGGAAAGCTGCAGAAGCATCAACTTCACAGGAGAGATTGTCAACTTAGCTTGATGAGCTAACCAGCTCTATTCGGTGTCCAAGGACGAGGCCGGCTGGAGATGGCGATCGGAAGCAGCAGGTGAGTACCCAACGGAAAGAAAGTCAAGTAAGTCTATGGTAATGACTTCAAGACCAGACAAAGGTTAGTGAGGAGTGAAGGTGGGTTTATACTGGTCTTGATTACATGGCGACAGGTGCGGGGAATCAGAACTCAGGTGACTGTGATCATGCAGGATGAGTGCTGGGACCTGACGAGGCTGATGTTTCCCTGACAATATATTAATTAATTAAGTAAACAGAAACTTTTATTTTGGATGCGATTAATCATGATTAATCGTTTGACAGCACTAATAAAAAATAAACTGTGATACAACATTTGCTGTAGTATTTTTTACAATTTTTTTTTAAAAAAACTATTATATTTATTCTATTAAAATTCTTTCTAATTCTATTCTTAAAAAAACTGTTCCTTTTAGACTTGCACTCTATTCATTTACTGCTTGTTTTCATAAAAAAAATAATAAAAAAAATAACACTAGCTTTTCTAATTTTTTTGTATTCTATCTATTTGTTTTCTTGTTATTTATTATACAGTTAACAAAAGAAAAAAATGCCTCTAACACTAACTTGATCTATTCTTTTTCTATTCTATCTGTTTTCTTTTTATTTATTATATAATAAAAAAAATAAAAATAAAAAAAAACTTGCTACGTGTACTGCGTTAAGCTAACTGATACTTGTTATAGCACTTGCATATCATTGCTCTTTTGTTGATTTTGATTGCTTCCATTGTCCTCATTTGTAAGTCGCTTTGGATAAAACCGTCTGATAAATGACTACTACTACTACTACTACTAAATAAATACAGTGATGCTTTTCATATTCTGTGCATACATTGCATGGGGTAAAAAAAATAAAAAATCTGTTCTGTGGACTGTATTTATGGTAAAATGTATAGTAAATTTCATTTGGCAACTGAAATCACCATTAAATTAGCGCAAATTATATAATAATAAACACATAAAATACAGAAAATCTGCAAAGAATATGCAAAGTTTTTAGTGGTCTTAGATTCCGAACAGGACTTTTCACATCATGTTCACATCACAAAATTATTATAACTAATCGGAGATTGTATTAGCTATAGGAATTTCTGTTTCTATGGTGTTGTTCATAATGCCAAAATAAATCTGTTGCATTTTATGTCTTTGGCTTATTTTGTGGTAAACTTTAAATATCCTGTTTCATTAAGACATTAAAATATCAGATATCAAACAGAAATATGTATAGGCATGATGGCAGCACTAGTTATTGAGAAAGCCCAAGGTGTTGAACCTGTGTTTTGCAGGAATTCATAGCATGGTTCAGGCCAGCCCTTGAACAGTCTGATGGAGAGACACCTGTCCAAGTCACATGACATGGGTCATTGCGAGGGTCACCGGGACTCTACCAAATCACACAACAGCCTCTGGGGCTCTCCATGCTGACACTGATTGATGTTGGTGGTCGAAACAGCTTTTAATCAACTGATTGCATTGTCTGCCATCTAATGGACCACATCTTTTAACATAATGGCCTGAGTGTGTGAGAGAGAGAGAGCAGTGTGGGTGGAAAAGGGTTGATGAGAGAGTATTTTGACAGACAGCTGCAAGGAAAAGGAGAGAGATGAAGAGAATGAACGTTTGAGATGGAGAATGTGGAAGAACTGAAGGAATAAATGGGACAATTCAGCCCAAAATGAAAAGTCTGTCATAATTTACTGAGTCTCATGTCATGCCAAACCTATTTTCTTTTTCCGCAGGCCATAAGATATTAAGCAATATGTTCCTGCTGCTCTTTTCCATACACTGAACAATTTATATACACACACACACACACACACACACCTTGAAGGACTAAGTGGCTTTTAACTGCACCCATCTCACAATAATCATATCCTCTGCTCCTCCATTCTCATGACAGCTTATGATGCCATGTGATGTGATCAGGAATCTTTTAAGTGTTCCTCTGCTGTCTAGATGAAGAAGAGGCTGACTAAAACAAAGCAGAGATTTCAAGCGGACAGGATGTCGATGTAAGAGCCAAACACTTTGAGTCTTCTGCAAAAGCCTTGTCAAATGTTTAAAGTAACATTAACATTATTATGTTCTTTTTGGGAAAGCGGCTGCTCATACCCACAATACATTCAAATATAAGAGCTTTAAGTTAAAGGTACTTTATTAAATTGCTCCTAAGTCTTCTGTTATATTACATTGTAGAACTGTGATCAATATCATCAATATCAACCACTGTCTGCATTCTGTTTGAAAGCTTTCCATGTCCTTACTTGAAGATAAAGGAAGACTTGTCGATTCACTTAAACTTATGGGGATTATGGAAGGAAGCTGTCATCTGCCAGCAAGATAAAGAGAAAAAGAGAGGAATATAACATTTGGGGAGTGCAAGATAAGACAATACTAGAGCTCAAACTATTTAGAAACAATTTAGGAACAATGTGAAACATGAATATAAAAGGTAAGTGGATATACAGATATGAAATATATATATTACAGTTGTTTTCCAATGAGTGCCACTAAGGCAAAACTGCAAAATTAGTGTTTTAGTGTATATCTAAACTGAGACCTATGCTCTCAATGTCAAATGCAGAAATATTAATTCATGCGTTTATGACATCAAGGTTAGATTATTGTAATGTTTTATTGGGTGGTTGTTCTGCATGCTTAATAAACAAACTACAGATGGTTCAAAATGCAGCAGCTAGAGTTCTTACTAGAACCAGGAAGTATGAGCACATTAGCCCGGTTCTGTCAACACTGCATTGGCTCCCTACTAAACATCGTATAGATTTTAAAATCTTGTTAATTACTTATAAAGCCCTGAATGGTTTAGCTCCTCAGTACTTGAGCTAGCTCTTATCGCATTATAGTCCTCCACGTCCACTGCGTTCTCAAAACTCTGGCCATTTGATAATACCTAGAATATCAAAATCAACTGCGGGCGGCAGATCTTTTTCCTATTTAGCGCCCTCTGGAACAATCTACCAAACACTGTTCGGGAGGCAGACACACTCTATCAGTTTAAATCTAGATTAAAGACCCATCTCTTCTATTATTGAAATCTGTTAAAGGATTGTTAGGCTGCATTAATTAGGTCAACCGGAACCGGGAACACTTCCCATAACACACGATGTACTTGTTACATCGTAAGAAGATTGACATCTACGCTAATATTAGTCTGTTTCTTTCTTATTCCGAGGTCACTGCAGTCACCAGATCAGATGGTGGATCAGCACCTAGAGACGACCTCTACAGCCCTGAACGTCAGCGGAGCCCAGGACACCTAGATGAGCCCCAGAGACAGATCCCCAGTGAGGACCCCGTCACCTACACAGCCATCAGGACAAGACCACTGGAACCAGTTGAGCCCTTACAATCTGACTTTGCAGCAGTTGGAATTGAACTGCTGGGTCATCTGGCCAGAGGAGAAATGGCCCCCCGACTGAAGCCTGGTTTCTCTTAAGGTTTTTTTCTCCGTTCTGTCACCGATGGAGTTTTGGTTCCTTGCCGCTGTCGCCTCTGGCTTGCTTAGTTGGGGACACTTCATTTCCATCAATATCGTCGACTTGATTGAACAGAAACTTTTTGAACTGAACTGAGCTGGACGATGCCATCACTGAATTCAATAATGAAATGCCTTTAACAGAAAATTGAGTGTTTAAGTCATTTTACATTATTGACTCACTATTTTCCTATTTTGATATTGTGCAGTTGCTTTGACACAATTTGTATTGTTAAAAGCGCTATATAAATAAAGGTGACTTGACTTGACTTGTTTTGGCATAAATCGTTTTGGATGGCTGAAATCATTGACTGAAACATAGACGTGAAACAGTTACATATTCATTGTATTTTTTCATTAGTCCATTCATTTTATACCAGTAGTTTATATTAAATAGCCTTATGTGCCAATTTAAATTAAATTCTACATTTTTTTGTTTGAGTGTTGATTATACAAAATAATAATAATAATAATAATTAAATATTTTTAACTTTATTTTCATCTCAAATTTCAGTGTTTCATTAAAGAAAAAAAAATAAAGAAAAAAAAATTGGTGCATCACTAGTTCACTAGTGCAATTAGTTTAAACTAAAGATTTATTTACACTGAGGCTTATTCAGGGCCAATTTAATATTCTGATCACCTGAACTGGTTGTGGGCTCTAAAAAGACGTGCTGCAAACAGACATATACCAAGAGCGTCTGATGGGTATTGACGAAGCACACACCATTGAAATAATTAGTGCTTATTAATTTTACATGGATTACAATTCTTAGAACAAAACCTTACAAACATCTCCAACTACAACCCGAATGTTGGGAAGTTTTTTTAAATTTGAATAAAATGAAAACTAAAAGACTTTCAAATCACATGAGCCAATATTTTATTCACAATAGAACACAAAGAACATAACACGTTTAAACTGAGAAATTTTACTTTTATCCACTAAATGAGCTCATTTCAAATTTGATACCTGCTAGAGGTCTCCAAAAAGTTGGCACGGGGGCAACAAAGGGCTGAAAAAGCAATACATTTTGAAAAGATTCAGCTGGGAAAACATCTAGCAACTAATTAAGTTAATTGACATCAGGCCTGTAACATGATTAGCTATAAAAGGGATGTCTTAGAGAGGCAGAATCTCGTAGAAGTAAAGATAGGCAGAGGCTCTCCAATCTGTGAAAGAGTGCGTAAAAAGATTGTGGAATACTTTAAAAACAACGTTCCTCAACGTCAAATTGCAAAGGCTTTGCAAATCTCATCATCTACAGTGCATAAAATCATCAAAAGATTCAAAGAAACTGGAGAAATCTCTGTGCGTAAGGGACAAGGCCGAAGATCTTTGTTGGATGCCCGTGGTCTTCGGGACCTCAGACGACACTGCATCATTTATCGGCATGATTCTGTCATTGACATTACTAAATGGGCCCAGGAATACTTCCAGAAACCACTGTCGGTAAACACAATCCGCCGTGCCATCTACAGATGCCCACTAAAGCTCTATCATGCAAAAAGGAAGCATATGTGAACATGGTCCAGAAGCACAGTCGTGTCCTGAGGGCCAAGGCTCATTTAAAATGGACTGTTTCAAAGTGGAAAAGTGTTCTATGGTCAGACGAGTCCAAATTTGACATTCTTGTTGGAAATCACGGACGCCGTGTCCTCCGGGCTAAAGAGGAGGGAGACCTTCCAGCGTGTTATCAGCGTTCAGCTCAAAAGCCAGCATCTCTGATGGTATATGCGGGTGCATATGGTATGGGCAGCTTGCATGTTTTGGAAGGCACTATGAATGCTGAAAGGTAAATAAAGGTTTTAGAGCAACATATGCTCCCCTCCAGACGACGTCTATTTCAGGGAAGGCCTTGTGTGTTTCAGCAGGACAATGCAAAACCACATACTGCAGCTATTACAACAGCATGGCTTCGTAGTAGAAGAGTCTGGGTGCTGAATTGGCCTACCTGCAGTCCAGGTCTTTCACCTATAGAGAACATTTGGCGCATCATTAAATGAAAAATACGTCAAAGACGACCACAAACTCTTCAGCTGCTGGAAACCTATATCAGGCAAAAATGGGACCAAATTCCAACACCGAAACTCATAACCTCGATGCCCAGACATTGAAGAACTGTTTTGAAAAGAAGAGATGCTACACCATGGTAAACATATCCCCATTCCAACTATTTTGAGATCTGTGGCAGGCATCAAATTTGAAATGAGCTCATTTTGTGCATAAAATTGAAAAAATTCTCAGTTTAAACATGTATGTTATCTATGTTCTATTGTGAATAAAATATTGGTTCATGTGATTTTAAATTCTTTTAATTTTCATTTTATTCAAATTTAAAAAAATGTCCCAACATTTCCAGAATTCGGGTTGTAATTACTTTCCAATTCAACAAATTTAGTCTAGTGACACTTCTACACATATGACCTTGCATAAAGCAGACTAAAGTCAGGCTAATATGCAAAATCAAATGTTACTTTAATTGATGAGTTACCATATTGCCAAGAGCATTTAAGGTAAATTACAAAACTTAAAGAGCTCAGTGAAGAAAACGCACATTCTGACACAAAAAATATGGCATCTCCCACAGTGCATTAACATCGCCCTTCAGGAGCATTAAGCTGGAGCCTGCAATGAATCAAAAGCCAGAATATTACAAGGTTGCTGGTGACCTCCCAAGATTAATGTTTGATTTTCATTGAACAGAACAAAATGCGTGAGTTTGTGTGCTAGAAAGAAAAGCTTCCACTTTGTCATTTACCTGTTGAACTCACAGAAAATGTGAACAATGCTTCAGTATCGCCCGCAAGCATTTAATTTAACAGCGCTGTGAGTAGACTACAGTACTGGCACTCCCTTCAAATTAAACACTGAAGCCATCTTAATGCATGAAAATGTCATGGGGAAATCGGGACATTTTAATCAAGCTATTCTCCATTATTAAAATGCTCTGATGCAGAGAGATACCAGCATTGAGAGAAGCCGGATGAGAGTGTTATTAAAACAAAACTATAATTAGTCCATAAAATGAGACATTAGACAGGGTGTCATGTTTTGATGTGCTCGTTTGGGCCGAGCTTTTCACTCCTCCCAACTCCGACAAGGTAATTGGGTAACAATTTGAAACGGACAGTGAATAAGCGTGGGTTTTTACCAACCTGGTAAAGTGAAAGTGAAAGTAACATACGGCCAAGTATGTTGACCCATACTCGGAATTTGTGCTCTGCATTTAACCCATCCTAAGTGCACACACACAGCAGCGAACACACACACACCGTGAACACGTGTGCCATTTTATGCTGCGGCGCCTGGGGAGCAGTTGGGGGTTCGGTGCCTTGCTCAAGGGCACCTCAGTCATGGTATTGAGGGTGGAGAGAAAACATTCACTCCCCCCACCTTCAATTCCTGCCGGCCCGAGACTCGAACTCGCAACCTTTGGGTTACGAGTCCGACTCTCTAACCATTAGGCCACGACTTCCCCCAAACTACTGGTACTGTTTCCCTTCACAAGCATGACTCCATTGTCAGCTCCTTTTAAATAAGTGCTTTACCGAGTTCCATGTGCCAAAGGGTTTGTTTATTTGAACTTATCCACTTCTCTTAGCCACGCCAGTTGCCTGCACAATATTAGCACGGCTCCCCTTTTAGTTTTTAATTTAGTCAATGCCATTGTCTGGGATGAATCAGATTGGCCGATTTTTAATTACCTGCGATAGAATCACAGTTTCTCATTAAAAAGTGAGGGCTGCTTTAAAGCAGCGGTGACAGGACACACCGGCAGATCTTTCAAAAGAAAAGTTGGATGTTTTATCAGTTGGAACAGAGCTTTTTGTTGCAGTATTGCTTTGCTATGGAAATGCTTTAGATAAAGCACTTCTACGTAAACCATTAATTTGATTTTAATAGACGCTTGCCAAACCTGTCGCTTGGGGCTGGAGCTAAAAGTGATTCAGGCTTTATTAGCTTGTGATCTGAGGACAGGTTGGCTTCACTTACTGGTGCCATGGGTAGGATCAACTGTCACATCTTTAGGGTGGCTTCTTTCTCGGACTCTTCTTTCTCAGACTCAGCATCATCTTCTGGTGTAAGAGCTGGCTAAGTCTTTCTGTGTGGAGTTTGCATGTTCTCCCTGTGTTGAGGTGGGCTTTATTGTGTGTTACTTAATTTAGATATTGCTTTATATATGTCCAAATACCTTAGAAATGTTCAATTTGCATACATGCTGGTTTTATATGGTTTTGAAAAACTTTTATACCATTTTCAAACAAACAAATAAAAGTTTAAATTGAATAACTAAAAACATTTTTACAAGGTTGGACAATATTACTTTGATCTGACAGATAAGGGTTTTTAAAATAGTATGTGTCACCTCGACCTTTTGGATTTTATGGCCCCCAAAAATGTCAAAATAAATTTCAATTCAGAAATTAAAATTAAATTGTTAAATTGCCATTGGAGGCCTGCATATTTCAGTCTGTTACATTTATTCTTATTTTAATCTTTATAAAAGGGTTATGTTTAGGTTTTGGGGTAAGGGATCTAAAATTTAGAAATGAGTGAAAGTGCAACTAAATGTTACAAAAAAGTTTCCAGTGATTGAAGTTATTCAGTGATGAATGACTTGAGTAAATAATTGGCCAAATGGGGTTCTTTAGGATAGTTTCTACTGAAAATATAGCCTCCTGTTTAGGGAGGTAACTTTTTTGATGTATGAACTACTATGTATTGATCTACTAAACTCGAACTTTACAGCAGCATGAGCTGAGGCAATTATGAAATGTGTTCTCCTAAAATGTCCTCACTCTCTGAAAGAATTGGTTAGTCCATGGCCTGTCTGTATAACTTTGCCTATGACACAGCTGCACTCTGACAGTTCTGTTGTCTCTTTAAAGGAAAATAAGTTATTTACATCTAAATGGATTGAAGTAAAACAGAACTCCACAAACATTATCACACAAGACATTTGGCCTTATATTGTTCTGTAAAGAGCTGGCCCAGTATCACCCATGGGAAAAAGAAAAGAAAACAACAAAAGAAGACAAAAAAGAGAGAACATTTTCATGTCATAAGCATTTACAACAACTGCAAAAAGGAACACAATCAAATGGACACAGTGGTTCTTAATTTAACCCATACTCTGACAACTGTGCACTTCACTTTGATATGCTCCATGCTACAATGTCTGGTCTAGTCTGCAATACAGCACTTCAAAAGCAATGTATTTTCTAATGGGTAGGTAGCTGCAACCTGTCTTGCAAAAAGATAATATAAGATTCTCCAGTTTGTGAGATAAAAAGAAGAGAAGGAAGCATGCTGGTTGTTCCTTTGGGAGATTATGAAATAACATTCTCACAGAGTCCTTGAGCTTCCTGGTCCTTTTTTAGATATTTCATTACCCAGTGTAGGCATATGGTGTCTGCATTTCCAAGAATGGTATTCGTGTATTCAGACATTTTATTCCTTCCAAGAGAAGTATTATTCATTATATTGCACATTTTGCCAAACATAATGCATAAACAAACAATAAACAAACAAAACAGTTTCATTGTTTGTATCACTCCACTTGCATTTCTCACAGTGAGCATCATGGGGGACGACAGCAGATGAATATGCTACATTGCTGTCAAATTAATTTTAAAAGCAGATTTTTTTTTCATTTATTTTTTTAAAATATATTTTTACATAAAAACAAATTTGAAGAATTATTTCAAATTAAAATATGCTTTTTATTTATTTATTTCAATATTTTGTAAAAAAAAAAAAAAAAAAAAATCCAACCCAATGAAATAAAGCAACAAAAGAGGTTAAAAGTGTCAGATAGGGTTAATTTGTCACATTGGAAAATGAAGTCAAGAACATTAAATAGTGGGATACACTATTGTGTGCAATGTGCTGTATATACTGCACATTCTCACGAATGTAGTAGAAGAGTAGTATGCTCCTCCAAACATAGCCATGGAAAGGCAGATCAAATTAATTTTCTTTGTGCTGCAAAAGGTGTTCAAACTTTGAAAGTTCACTTAAGACATTTAATGACATGTAGGGATGATCAGATATATAAATAATGTATTATGTTTATGTGCATCATTCAACTGAAATCTGACTGCAAATTTATAATTTCATGAATTTTAAGATGGATGTCTTGCTTTTTCCATTTACATCATTTGCCATGTAAATTACATTTTTCACGTACCATGCTGCATGATGGAGAAGCAGGTTTCCAGATGGAAAAACATGGAAATGAAGTGTGCCTGAGGCATTGATTATGAGATAGTATATGCATCGAAACAGCTCGTCTTATCTATTGAAAGAGGGTGTTGCGAATGTTGTGAGCTGTGGCACTTGTCACTAGACAAGGCAAGGAACAAACTCAGCTCCTGCTGAGATAAACTATAAAGAGTACAAGCTGGTCTGATCTCTACGACATGCAATTTTCATACACACACATCACAGGAAACTGACTTCAGCCCTGTTCTATCTCAGAAATTATAAGCAGCACTCAGAAAAACACGCTAACTCTGTTTTTCTCCGTTCACTGCTACTTTGATACGAATGCATGATGAAGAGTACAGCACATAAAGCGTTGGTATTAAAAATGCATGTCTGGCCATAACTCAAGAGAAGCCTACACACAAACTGTACAGGGACATCTTTGATGAAAATCAGCCAAGGCTATATGGCACGCAGGGTCCATTTAACAATTTTGGACTTGGCAGTATTGTGCGCCAGTCATGTTTTTTCCTCCCTCTCAGCATTATTCTTGTTCATGTGGCTGGAAGCGCATAACCTCATATCCATTAAAACTTAATGATGACAATATCGTTTGCCACTTATCAGGAGAAGCTGAATGGCTGTCACTTTAAATGTGACAGCCGAACTTATCGGCGAAGCGTCTATCCCCTTGCTGACAGTAATTGCACTCCTGCAATTGTTATTCTGCCTGCAACTTTGGCAGCCAAACATGACAGTAAATTCCTAAAAGAAAGAGAAGAGAATTTATTAGATGCACTCCTTAAGGCTTGTTTTCAAAGTCCTTCAGCTTTTTATTCTTATCTCACTCATATTTATGTGAACTGCAATTTTGGTATATTTCCTTGCCTGTGATGCCTTAAGAGGTATGACCTTAATTTGCTTCACGTTTCCCAGCAACATAGTTTAATGAGGAAAACTTTTTTTTTCTTTCTTTCTTTTTTATGAAAAAGGTGAAGTTTTGATGACAGGGTAACTTGATTTTCAAAGTCAGTGAATTTGATGGCTCTGAGGGCACAATTCAACACCACTAGCAAAGACATGTTTTATACACATTTTTCAACTTATTTGGTGGACCCATCTTGTCACAATTACAAGATGCAATGCTCAAATAACAAGGAATCCCAGGCCATTATTTTGTATTTTATATTATTTTATATATTGTTTTTGTAGTGCACACTGTTTTATGCATGCCTTATTATCAAGTCAATAAGCCCAATCTGTATCATGTTTCATTTTTTTTAATTTCTTAATTTCCTGAATATTGGTGTAGACCACATATTTATAACTTGCATTATACTCCTGTTACAATAATCAGAATTAATGGCGCGCACATAGTCTTAGTTACGCATGTAAGCTTGGTTGCCTGAGTAAGACACTGCGCCAGGAGCTGATGGATGGTACAGGAAACACCTCAGGGTGTGATCAATCACACCAATTTCATTGGCAGACAAAGAGGTCAGGTTGCGTAGCATTGCATCACTGAGACCATGAAAGGTCATCTGCATCAAGTCAAGTCAAGTCACCATTTTTTATATAGCACTTTTTACAATGCAGATCGTATCAAAGCATCTTTACAGTATTAAACAGGGAAATAGTGTGTCGAAATAGTGTGCCGTTCTCCTCTGGCCAGATGAAACCTGCAGTTTAATTCCAGGTTGCAACAAAGTCAGATTGTGCAGAGGACTCATCTGGTTCCGTGGCCTTGTCCCGATGGCCATCACATCACATCATCATATTCTCAGATTCTGTTTGTCTGAAGGAAGACACGCAGTCATGCCTGAAGTATGGCAAAGAGCTGACGCTATGGGGAACATATTTCACCATACTCAAAAATGCCTGTCAAACTAAAAATGTGAATAAGCATACTTAGCACAGGTTTTGTGAGCATAGAATTAATCAACCCTAAAGGTCCGGAGAACCTGGGGTTGAATCTATGTCCAAACTGAAAAATCTTTCCACCTATGTTGCAACCACCAATGCAAACCGACAATTGACAGGATTTATGCCACTGGTTAGAATGGCCAAAGTAAATCCTATGTGACTGGACTGGGCACAATAAATGCCTCTTTTGCTCTGATGACTGAAGGCTTGAAGCATAACCGTCTGGCTGATTGAAAAAGGAACCTTGGTAATATAGTATGGTGCAAGAAAACTTTGACCATTCCAGGGGCAAAGTCTAAGCAGGAAGAGAGAACTGAAAGGGACTGCAGGTCTCCTACTCTTTTAGGCGATGTTTTTACAATACATATTTTGCCTAATCAGCTTTAAATTGTTAAAACAGGAAAATAGTTGTTCAATAATGCAAACAAAATTCAATTCTGCTGTTATACAGCTCTAAAAGAGGACAATAGTAAACAGTATTTTTTTTAGTTAAAGCCAGTTCATCACTGATTCAGTGGCATCAACATCCAGCTCAGTTAAGTTCTTTTCCAATAGTGCCTGTGCAGTCAATTCGACCTTATTGACAAATATTAAGTGTCCTCAACTAAAGCAAGCCAAAAGGCGACAGTGGCAAGGAACCCAAACTCAACTGGTGACAGAAATGGAGGAAAAAATCTTTGTAGAAACCAGGCTCAGTCAGAGGGCAAGTTCGCTAAGGCCTTAGCCATCTGGCACCATGTAAAAAGTGAGACACTTGGGAATGTCTCCCTAATGAAGCACCATCAATTGGCACATGTCCTGCAGAAATGACTGCAATGTTCACCTTATGCAGAGCCGATCCTCCCTATACGCAGAATACGCAAGCTGCGTAGGGCCCCCGAAACACCAGGGGGCCCCCTTGATCTCAAAGATGTTTTAATTTTAGTTTTGTTTTTGAATTTGGCCAGCTGTTGTGAAAACATGAATGGTCATTTATTTTAATGCGGTGTGCTGTCACACTCTCTATGATAAAATCAGTCAAATCATGTAACGTGAATGTCGTACAGTCTCTTGTTTGAGGAAAAAAAACGAGTTGAAAGCGTACCGAGCCGCGGAAGAGACTGTTTCTCGAGCGCTTTCCGTGAGCACGATTCGAGACGGAGTGAAACACGGACAAATGCGTTTCATCCACCCCACCGGTGACACAGTTTTGCATAGGGCCCCCAGAAGTCTAGGATCGGCAGGGGGGATCACGTGACCCTTCGACGGCGTAGGCATCTCCCACTCCTTGTGAAGCTCTCCCAAGTGTCTGAATCGGCTTTGCTTGACAGTATTCTCAAGCTTGCGGTCATCCCTGTTGCTTGTGCACCTTTTCCTACCCAATTTCTTCCTTCCAGTCAACTTTGCATTTAATGTGCTTTTATACAGCACTCTGCGAACAGCCAGCCCTTTCAGTAATGACCTTCTGTGACTTAAGGCCCCGATATACTTCAAACGAAATCGAAGAACGAACTGATATGACGTAATTTCGAACAAAATCAGGCCGAAACGAAGTTTGTTTTGTGTTCGTTTCGGCAGTTCGAAACAAACTTTCTGGGGGAGTTCGTTTTAGCTCCTAAACACCTTTGAGCTACCATTGGTCCGTGGCAATTACGCAATTGGTGGGTGTGTTCTGGATCTCCACCTTCTTTGACACGCAATTTTTTTTTGCACGGGGGTGTTGGAATGTTCGAAAACAGTATACTGTTGCTCAGTCTTTTCGAACTTCTTTTTGCCCCCAAACGAAGAACAAAAACGAACTTCGTTTGAAGTATATCGGGGCCTTTACCCTCTTTGTGGAGGGTGTCAATGATTGTCTTCTGGATCATTGCCAAGTCAGCAGTCTTCTCCATTATTTTGGTTTCAAAGAACAAGAGATACCTGGAATTTATACTGTAGGGATGGTCATTTAATGAAGCTCAAATGCAAATATTCTAATATTTTGAGATACTGGATTTTTGACTTTCATGAGCTGTAAGCGCTAATCATCAAAATTAAAAAAAATAAATAAAAAAAAAAACACTTTTGAAGTGTTTTACTTTACATGTAATGATTCTAGAATATTTCTATATTCATGAATAAGAAAGTTTCACTTTTTGAAATAAGTTAAAGGAAAAAATTAACTTTTTCACAATATTCTAATTTTCTGAGATGCACCTATATATATAATATAACACTTTCATTTCCTCACAATATGCATTGCAAATCACCTCATTTCTCAGTCTAAAACGATTTGTTTGATTCCTCAGTCTCTCTAAACTCTGCCTTTCCATGAGCCTACTCTGCTTTGATTGGTCAGATGGCCCAGTCTGTTGTGATTGATCTACCGCTTACATAGAGTGTGTTGAAAACGAAATGCTCATTACTATATCTGAATGTTAGCTCTGGAGGCTTCCTCAATCCTCAATAAACACTGTGAGGATAGTAGTGATGGCATCAATTTTATCATATCAATTCGAGCCTGAGTCCAATGATGACACAGAACTAGCAGATCAACCCAAACCTTGATTGCAATGATGTTTCTCAGTGATAGGTTTTTACTCACTTTGTTGTACATTGTGAGATGTTGTAACTGTGCAATTAACTTGCACAGTTTTAGGTAATAGCAGGCCCAGAACTGGAAAAAAAAAAACAAAAATATTTCAGTAAAACAGTACTAACGTGAGTTAGCCAGTTAGCTGGAGTGTACCTGTGCACTGAGTGTACATAATATAAAATACAAAACTATGTATTTTTCACCACTCAGAATAAAACATATAAATCAATAATTAGTCATACTTACAGGTTGTGATTCAGAGGAGAGTTGGTCCAAATAAAGTGGGTACTTTTGCATCTTTGATGGATAAGCGTTTTGCAAATCCTCTTTGAGTTTTGAGAAGCAGTTGTCAATACACTGAGGGGGAAAACAACTAAAGGTTATACTGCTGTGGTATCACTGTGGTAATTTTAACCACTGACTCTTTGCATCCTCATCCTTTGGAAGTGCATACAAAGACAGTCTGCTTTTGCAATGAAGAAAACAGCATCTTTCAACATGTTGACAACACAACCAACTAAGGTGTTTGAGGGCAGGTCAAAGTAGACGTTGTTCGCGGGCAGCCAAAGAAAACCACAGGCTAGCATTATGCAGATTTGTTACTTAGATAATAAGTTACGGAAGTGAGACTGGAATTTCTGATGCCTCGTTTCGGCAATTCAGAATCGATTTCTTTCTTTTGGGAGTCAATAACTTTATTAATTATGCACTTTGATCTTTAGAACTTTGCAGACCTTTAACATTCAGAAACAGATACGTATAATTACACACTAAATGAAAGTTAATACTTGAATACTTGACTTGACTTTACTTGACTTCATCCTAAACTTGTTCTAAAAAGAAATAAATAAATAAATAAATCTTTCCCTTTATCTTTCTCTCCTTCCCTTGCTAGCTTGTACTTATTTGAACAATGACTGAGACTTGGTGTTACGAGCACTTCCTCTGTCTGATTGCCTCTTCAAGATGAATCACTTTATGTATTCCCCAATTGTAAGTCGCTTTGGATAAAAGCGTCTGCCAAATGACTAAATGTAAATGACTAAATGTTAATATGCAAAAAAAGTATAATATGGCCACTTTAAGACTGATCTCCTCAAAGAAGATGGAAAATATTAACAAAAACAACTGAAACTGAAAACGTGGAAACAATAGCAATGGATATGGATTATAAAGTGTGACAACTCATCCATACAGGCTCAAGAAGAATCACCCATTTTTAAGTGTTTTTTTTCACACATCTATCTCAGTTTTACATCTGCAGTTTTAAATAACTTATTTGGGGCCAGGGAAGCCCTCACTCTGAAAGTTCCTAACACTTAGAGGCCCCAGGCACTGGCCACATTGCCCTGGTTTATAATCCACCCTTGATTAAACCAAGATTAGACGGCTGCTAGAAGATGAAATAGATTTGTCTTTGTCATTTAATGCAGTATGCATTAACAACTCCATGTCACATTTTCTTTCAGCATGTTGTAGGTTGTAAGTTTTGTTTATTTGGCAAATGCTATAGTTTTAGCTCCCCAGGCCCACTTTAATTAAGTCTTAATAATCATATAAATCTGTCAGTGCTGTACTGAACCAACAAATTAGTGCCCTAATAAAGAGAGGCATGGTTTACATAAAAAAAGTCACAAATCATTGCATTAGTTTGCATCATACCCTCTGTCTGTCAGATTGTTATACAAAGTTGTAATGCCACTTGTCCAAATATTAATACTACAGGGGCACACACATAGGTAGGTGAAATCCAAATTAGCAGGGAACACAGAGCAGTCCGGCTACCCTGTTTCATGACCTGGTCCACTTGCAAACACAGCAGGCGGAGGCGGTGTTTGGCAGGTTATAAATGACTTCTCAAAAAGACCTTGACACAGGTTGCTATTGCTGCACGGTGATAACGCCACCTTATCTGCTGGCTTACACTGACAAACCTGTGATATGAATATGCAACATCCTCATTACATGCACGTTTTATTTCATGAGAGACGTCTGGGACGCTCTCACTCTAGACCTGTTTTTTATTTTATCTGCTATCACAGTGTGCCTAATTTGAGCAGAGAGAATAGGGAAGCTGTGCTCGGTTATGACCCTATTACTAAGAGCCATATTTTCTCATACAGCCTGTTTGTGCCTCTGTGTCAAGCCATTAAAGTGAAACAGAGCTAATGCATGTGAGTTGCAACAGTGTTGCAAGACAGATACGATTGGGCACACTGTAAATTGCTAGAAATATGGCCCGACTATACAGTGACCATTTATTTCTTTTTCAGCGGCCTTGATTCTAGAAGTTTTTTTTTTTTTTCTCCATAGGGATTTCCAAAAAGTTTTCAATAAAGAGCCGTAAATCAAACCAACCAGCTCTGAGATGAATCACAACATTACAGACTTTAATATAAAGTGTTTAAAGCTGCAGTCCGTAAGTTTTGCCTCTTTGTCGACATCTCTGTTTGAAAACCTGCAATTGCAGTTACTTGCAGAATTATTTTCATTATGTTGGTTGTGCAGCATGGCTCCAGCACGGATGAGTCTAATGTTTTGTGGCTGTCAGTCACCGCACTGGTGTGGATACTGTACTTAGGAATCACAGATTCTAGCTTACGTCTTGGAATATATGACCCAAATAAGAATTTTCACCGGATATCATCATCTGAACAAGTAAGTAACAAGTCTGCCATGTTTGTTCTGACCAACTGAAGAAAAAAGCATTACAATAAACCGCGCTAACAATGGTGATTAAATCTAATGATCGGTTAGCTCATATCATATTAAACCATGCAAATTATTATTATTGGTATACTTTGTTCTCAAATTGTTCTTAATGTTAACAACATCAGCATTGTGTGACTATGTGTATATAGTGTGTATTACCGTGTAGATTTCAATTTCTGTACAGTCTAATCTCTAAATGTCATACCATTCAAATTTCATATTAAGAAATTATTTTAACCCAAAAAGCGAATTATTCTTCCTTCGAACTGGTTCTCTTTAAAATACAAATCTTGTGTAATCCCAGGCTATCTGTAATCAGATACATACTGTATTTAAAACTGGAATATAATTTAATTTCTGTCACATGTGTTTCATGAACACATAATCCTTTCTGGAATACAATCCACCATCAAAATGATCATTTTAATTATTCCAGCTGCTGTGAGAAAAGGCTATAAACAATCCGCCACCTGCAGCATCCTCACATGCGATATAGCTTAATAGCCGTGACTCCTTCTTTATGTTTACAGACGTGACTGTCAGGGTTATGTTGTGTGTGTCATGTGTTCCCGCCTCTTGTGTCCATATTTGGTTTGTTTCCTTTGGTGCCTTTGGTGTTTTTTTGAACACTGGCTGGTTATGTACTTGCTCAAATATTGATTTTGAATAATTTTTAACCAAAAAAAAGTTACGGACTACAGCTTTAAAATCTGAAAAAAAGAAAAAGAAACTACAGTAATACTGTGTTTGATGTCTTTTATGAGGCAATAAAACTGTACATTTGGGATTGACACCTGGGTTTAAATGGGTCTATACCACCTTTTTGATTTTGTCCCACAACCCTGCAAATTTAAGCCTGTGAATGCCTTCATGAGTGTGGGTAGTGTCGTATTTAAACACCTTTTCTCACCCTGTAAAGCCTGAAATAAGAGAAAAAAAAGTGTATACACATAAATTTTACAGGGAGGAAGTTTCACTCCTGCCTGGCTCTTTTTGCACCTTCCGGTTCAGGTCCCGTGGCTGCTGAGGCAGCGCATCGACTTTGATTGTGGGGATCATAGGTAGAGCTGGCAGAGGAACTTGATCCCTTTCACCTGCTAGCTATGAGCTCACTGAACCACTCCCAAAAAGTTGGTTGCGGTGATGACCTGTGCCACAGCTAGACTAGACTGTTTGGTGGAGAAACAGGAGATTGCTCCAGGCAGATTCAATGAGTAATTCCTGACAGGTCATCAGTGGTCCCCCCTCATGAGCCTTCCATTTCATACGTTAGTTCATAGGTTCAGAGAGGCAAAGGTTTAGTCAGCAGTAGTTGAGAAGTCCATTCCTCATCGCAGTCAGGGTCCTCCAGCCTCATAAAACCTTCTGAACTGGTACCTGATTCCTGGTCTTGGAGGGACGGTCAGAAGGCAAACATGGACTGCCTGTTTTCCCCCTTTGAGTAGTCGGGGATTGAGGTGGCATGCATGCAGGAAACCTAAGAGGGTTCTCTGGGAATTCAACTTTGCTTGCAAGCCTGAGGGCTCAAATCTTTGAGATCTTTCTTGGGTTTTCTACCCCCCAAACCCTGTCTATTTCTTGGGGCACAAGAGGTAAACAGAACTGATGTGTGTGTGTTTGCCCTCTCTGGCAGGTAGAGAGACCTAGCATCTCCTTTTGGGAGGGAAATATTGGGACCTCCATGCTGATGAGAGATCCAGGAATAGGGCAGATTGCAGAGATTCTTCCTTGGAAGTTTACCTACAAATTTTAGTCTTAGGACCAATCTGGTTACCTGGCATCCCTTCCAGGTTAGTATTAAGGGGTATTGAGCTACAAAACGTTCTGTGCCTCTAGACACTAAAAAATGTTGGCCATTCAGTATGCGTCTGTTTGGTAACCCCTGGCTACAGCCTGGTTTGCTACATTTTGTTCTCACAGCTGGCAAGCAGGCATTCATTCAGTATGGCATTGTGGGTATTATCAGTCCCATAACATCAAAATCATAACGCAGGATAAAGTTCCCTCGAAAGGGAACATCTCAGGGTTACATATCTTAACCCGGTTCCCCCGAAAATGGAACAAGATGCTGTGTCGTGTTGCCAGACTTAGGCATGCATCTTTCTTCAGATGATTCAAAGTTGATGACGCTTTATTCAGGCACTCTTTATAGCATGCCAGCACACCCAGTGAGGACATTTGACTGCTTTAGCTAATTAAGATTGGCATGTTTCCACACATGCTTCAGACAACTGGCTCACACAAAGCTTTCCCATAGAATCAACACTATGATGCACTCATTCTCTTTTCTCAGGGAACCAGACATTTTTAACATTTTCAAAAATACTACTACTACTACTACTACTACTAATAATAATAATAATAATAATAGTTTCTTGAGCACCATATCATTAAATTAGAATGATTTAGGAAGAATCAAATGTAATTTTATTTTTTTCTGAAATACAGAAATGTATTTTATGGTGTTTACAATTTTCCAAACTTCTCTGTTGATTGACTTATTTTTTTCTGGTTGGTTACACTTTGTTTTAAGGTGCCCTTGTTACAGTGTAATTATATATTTAGTTACTGAGTTATATTAACTACATGTATTTACGATATGGTTAGGGTTAGGATGAGGGTTTGGTTTAGGGTTACTTGCATGTAATTATGCACAATTAATTGTTATTATAATAGTAAGTACATGTAACGTGTTACAAGGGCACCTTAAAATAAAGTGTTACCTTCTGGTTCATAAAGGAACCTTTTAATTTGGCTTTGTGGTCATCATAAACTTGTCTCAAAGCCAACAAAGGAAGAAATCAAGCTGTAAATGAATAATATAAATATATTATAAATAATAATGTGTAAATGTTTAGTAAATATGTAATAAATATACGTTTTATGTATGGTGCTTCAACGGACACATAATACCATTTAAGAACCCTGGAGCTCATGGTAGGTCTGTTCTTCAGATTTATATGGTTGAAAACATCTCTCTATGGTAGTGAATGGATTTTTTCTTACTTTTTTCTCCTGTGTTTCTGTAGCTCAAACACTAGAGCATGACATTAGATATTCCAAGATTGTGGGTTTTATTCACAGGGAATGCAACTGATAATGATGTATATCTATGCGCTGTAAGTTTCCTTAGATAAAAATTTCTGTCAGATGCATGAATGTAAATGTTCCGGAGCCCGCCTGTTGCGTTCTATTTAGCACTTCACTACAGAGTTTCTATGAAATGTGTATGTAATGTCATGTCAAAATCCCCTAGTATACAATATATACAGTAACACTGACATGTTTCAAAATGAATGTTTCAACTTCCTGCTGAGATACAAGGCTTTCATTCTCATGTGTGTTGATATTGATGTGTGCATGTATGCACTCACTATGGCAGCACTCAAGAAATGCAATACGGCTCCAAGTCAAGACATTTAAACTAAACTGCACCATTAAACAGCTGGAGTTGATGTTATGGTCAGAAAGTAATACACAGAAAGTGGCAGGCACCTCATGCTCCACAAATCTTGTTTCTAGGGCTAAATGTGGCAGAGAAAGACATGGTTCTGGTTCTCAGCTGGCAGGTCTGTTTTGACAGGGATGTGGAGAGCATGGAAAAATCTGTGATAAATGTGGAAAAAAAATTAAATACCATTACCCATTTGGTCTCCAATGCAAGATTTTGTTCCTAAAGAAAAAAAAAAGAAAAGAAAAAAGATCTGCTGTTTTAAGTAAACAGTACTTTATGTTTTAAGTATCACCACCATATTCCAGGTTTTACTGTATATATGCTACACTAAAATAATCTCAGTTTGAAATTCTTTGCATGGAAAAAATAAATCAAAATGAGGTGTTATCATAAATGAAAAACATGAATATAATACAAGAAAACTCTTATTTGAGGGTCTTATCTACAGTTTTGTGCAAATGCTCCACATATATTTCAGATTCTCTCTGCTGCAAGGCTTTTGTATGACCTGGAAACTCAGAGGGAAATGTGGCATGTAGAGCAGAAGAGGATGAAAGGAATGTATACCTAGCACTTATTACAAATTCTGTCTTAAAACCAATGAAAGAGAGCAATATGGATTTGAATCTTTCTGTCATCAGTATGAATAAAACTTGGCATGATAGCTGGCTGTGCGGAAAATGAGAAGATGTGAAGACTGTGAGAAAACCGACCTACATTTGGAACAACAAATCAAAGTTTGGGTAAAGTAAAATAGGGCCAACTACTATTTACCTGAACCAGAGTAACCATAATCCTAGTAATATTAATATTAAGTAATATTAACAATTAACAAAATATTAAAGTTTTTGCACAATAACCACAGTAACCTAGTAATATTAACAATTAACAAAATATTAAAGTTTTTGCACAATAACCACAGTAACCAACTGCTATAGTTGTCGACATGGTTAGATTGATGTTATCATGCATGAATCAGCATACTGTACACATCTTACATAGAAAATGTGTTGTATTTCAGAATAAAACTGAATATTTAACTAGAACAATAGTAGGGTGGGACTTGAGTCTAGCCATTGGTAATTTATTGGATTAAAAAGCGTGAGCTCCATACCAGAATGCAGTCAGATCTGAATGTTTGCAGTGGATTGTGGAAAACTATCTTTCAAACACTAGCACCCACTCCTGAGGAGGCGTTTTGACCAGGACATGGAGGCTGAAGGTCACGTTTAACCTCCAGAGCATATTTATGTAGCTCATGATATCTTTTTTATTTGTATTTATTGTTATTTGACACTATTGTGAAACGTAAGGTGATGTGTATATATATACATATATATATATATATATATATATATATACGTACTGGTTTTGTGGTCCAGGGTCACACACACACACACACACATATATATATATATATATGTGTGTGTGTGTGTGTGTGTGTGTGTGAACTTGGACCACAAAACCAGTCATAAGGGAAAATATTCGAAATTCAGATGTATACATAATCTAAAAACTGAACAAATAAGCTTTCCATTGATGTATGGCTTGTTATGATAGGACAATATTCGGCCGAGATACAACTATTTGAAAATCTGGTATCTGAGGGTGCAAAAAAATCAAAGTATTGAGAAAAGCACCTTTAAAGTTGTCCAAATGAAGTTCTTAGCAATGCATATTACTAATCAAAAAATAGGTTTTGATATATTTACAGTAGGGAATTTACATTTAAATAGCCTCTGCTGCCTGTATACAACTTCACCCAGAAAGGAAAGTAATTTCATATGTGAAGCAAAGAAATACATTTTGATAAAGCATTTCCTTTTTACAACATACAATGATTGAATAGTTTCATATTATTTTGACTCCTAAAAATAGGTGCGTTTGTAGCTTTTCATTAATACTGGGGCAATAAATAAAGACCTGGTTCGTTGTTGACAAACGATAGAAGACATATGCAAGTTTTGTTTTCTACAGTGGATTGTATATCCATCTCATCTAGTGCCCTTTTTGTTTTCAATCTTATAAAATATCCCTTTACTATTACTATTTTTGAGAAGACGTTGCAAATGATTTAGTGCATGAATGAACTGAAATTGTGAACAATTTCAGAGCTTTTTGCAAACTCTTTGACCAGTTAGATTAAAAGAGTGATTTAAACTGTCAAACTGGAACGTAAAAAAAACAAAACAAACAAAAAAAACCAAGATAAAATATGGTAATCTCCATGAACATTTGTGCACTCTACATACTGCATAAGAGTTCCCTCACCAATGAGGATGTATGACAAATAATACATGTAATGTAATACCATTTACTGCTTTTACTATAGTAGAACCATGGTCACGAGAGCTGAACTGCAGAACTTTCATCCTGACTTCATTATTTCAAGCTAGACCAACATAATTAAATTTTTTGTCTAAATAATTTCTCAATTAACCTTTCCAAAAGCACTTCTGTCAAATGAAAATATGATAGAAAGAGATTTCGCTACAATAGTGTCTACTATTGGAAAGAAAAAGCGGTCACGGCGCTTTAATAATGTTTCTAGCCACATTTACAGATATAATGGCATTGAAAGAACAACAGATTGCTTTTAATGCTCCTCATTGTTGCCAGTAACTGAACTGACCCCAGTAAATGCATTTCTGGCTTACTGATTTGAAATTGATCAAAATAATGGGACAAAACAAAGAAGAGCTTTTATGAGGCTTGATACTTCTGTTTGGATGGATAAAATATGAAGAAGTAATTACAAAGCGTTCTGATATAGACTACTGATATTCTCAAACTGACAAAGACAGGTACGGTTTTGCAAACAGAATTCATGAAATGTCAGGGGTTAAGGGCTTTGAGCCTTAAATCGAAACTGTATTTGCTGCTTGTGCAAACTGCAGCCATAGCTTACATTAATGCCTGACAATATGAGGGTTGGAGAAAGATGATTTCCCACCGGCTTTAAGTAAGCCTTGGGGTCAGATGTCGCAGTGTAACATTTGGCCATTTCATAGGACTGTATGAACATTTCATGACTTGTGGAATTAGGACATTTGTATGTATAAAGTGACCCTGAAAATTATGGACACTTGAAACAAATGTATAAATCCAAGTGCATGACAAAATGATACCTAACTCTTCAATAAATTATTTTATATTAAAAGGCTTTGGCTGACAAAAAAAACAAAAAACTTTTGGGAATCCTTGTCTCAATGCAATGACATTCATATATTGTAACTGTGTCTCATGTATAAATATTTCTGTGTCCTACAGTGTGTATGTGTATTCATGAGTGTGTCCACAAACATCTATGATTAAAGTCTCTTTGCTACCAGATTTACAGAGCTCTGGGATATGCACTGCATAGCTGAAAACATTCATAAGGCCTGTTTATATCAAGTACAATGACATCAACATGTATTAGCATGCATTCTGGTCAGGCGACTGTGGCAATGTAAGATCCTTGTGTTCATCATTTTAATAGACAGAACATGAATGAGTTTATTATAATGAGCATCTGATGACTGAATCTTAGATGGGCCTACAAGATAAGATGCATGTATGTGATGAGCTGCAATGAAAAATACAGCGGTATTAGCCGTAGGGCAATTCAGTGTCAACAATAAGGGGGCAAACAAGAATATATTTGTCAATTAAAGATTTTTTTTTAACATAGCAGGATATTCAGACAAAATAAAGCTTAGAAATAGACTTAAAAAATAAAAATTGTAACAGAGAAAGTAAATCAGACTAATGGCAAGTAGTTGTTAGCAAAAAAATATAATTAAAAAAATAACATTAGGAAATAGGTTTTTAAAGCAGAAAGATTTACAGAAGAGCACTTTTTCTTAACTTTATTATGCTAACATAAAGTTATTTAGATGAACATCTATAATATTACTTTAACTAGGAGGCAGTTCAGCTCAAAAATACACTTTTTTTTAACATTCAGATTTACAGTGAGTTAAAGGGGTGGTTGATTGCGATTTCACTTTTTTAACATTAGTTAGTGTATAATGTTGCTGTTTGAGCATAAACAATATCTGCAGAGTTGCGGCGCTGAAAGTTCAATGCAAACGGAGATATCGTCTTTTAAAATTCTGGCAGTTTAATGCCTACAAAAACGACAGGTAAGGGACTACAACGAGTTACTTCCCGGGTCTGATACATCACGGACCCAGATAAACCCCGCCCCCGGGAACACGCAGCAAAGGGGGCGAGGCCATGCTGCACTGCTTTAGAGAAGAGGAAGAGAAAACTAGGGATGTACGTAAAAATCTATTCATATGAATCGCGATTCTGTCTTCCGATTCTGTCGCGATTCTGTGCTTCCGCTTCCGGCACTGCCTTCCGCTTCCGGCGCTGCTGTGTTCAGTCGACGTTAAAGGATGGCTCCGCTCAATTTGTGTTTTTATATACTCTTTTACGTATTTTTACTTTCTCTTTTTACACGCTTAACGTCTGCACTATTTATTTATGACAAAAGAACACTTTTGGACATTGGACACCGCTGCACTAACCTGCTTCTGGACACTTTATCCACGGATCCAGCGTGGCCATTGGAGATTCTTCGGAACGCCGAGGTTAACAAAGGCCACCCGAATAATCCCAGGAGGCGAAAGAAACACCGCGGGCGACGCGCTGGCATTCGTGACAGACTGAGAAACAAAGCTCACAGCCCCCCTCTCCCCAGTATTCTGCTCGCAAATGTCCAATCCTTGGAAAATAAGATGGACGATCTTAGAGCCAGGATAAGTTTCCAACGGGACATTAGGGACTGTAACATCCTTTGTTTGTCTGAAACATGGCTCTCTCCCTCAGTCCCGGACACCGCTGTAACACCGTCTGATAACTTTTCTGTTTTACGGATGGACAGAACAGCCGAGGCCGGAAAAATCAAGGGTGGTGGAGTGTGTTTCATGATTAACAAGAAATGGTGCGACCCCAGGAATATCTCCATTCTGTCGCGTTCCTGCTCGCCTCATCTGGAACATCTCTCCATTATCTGCCGCCCATTCTGTTTACCCCGCGAGTTCTCCGCGGTCATCGCTACTGCCGTTTACATTCCACCTCAGGCAGACACGAGCTTGGCTTTGTCCAAACTCCACGAAGAGCTCAGCGGCTACATCAACAAACACCCTGACGCTGCCTCTATCATCGCAGGGGACTTTAACAAAGCCAACCTCAGGAAGGTCATGCCGAACTTCCATCAGCATGTATCCTGTCCAACTAGAGGACCGAATACACTGGATCATTGCTACACTCAGTTCAAGAATGCCTATAAAGCTCGTTCCCTGCCAGCCTTTGGTAAATCGGACCACGCGGCCATTTTCCTCACACCGGAATATAAACAAAGGATCGTTCAGGAATCCCCGGGGGTGAGGGAAGTGACGCACTGGTCCTCCCACTCTGAAGCTATGCTACAGGCGTCTCTTGATGACGTCGACTGGGACATATTCCGGGCGAGTTCAGCTGACGTCAGCGAGTTCACGGATGTAGCATTAAGCTTTGTTTACATGCTAACTGACCAAGCCACTGAAACGGTAACAATAAGGACATTCTCTAATCAGAAACCGTGGGTGGACAGAACAATCCTGGCTGCGGTTAACCAACGCACTGCCGCATACAACGCTGGTCTTCTGTCAGGAAACATGAGCGATTACAAAGCATCATGTTATGCTCTCCGACGGGCAGTTAGAGCTGCTAAACTCCGATACAGAGAGATAATTGAGTCACATTTTCAACTCAATGACTCCCGACGCATGTGGCAGGGACTGAAGACCATCTGTTCCTCTGGAAATAACCCCTCCGCCGAGGTGAGTGCAGACCCATCGCTGGCCGAAGAGCTAAACACCTTCTACGGCCGCTTCGAACGCAACGGCGGCGCGACTGTGCCGATCAGCGCGTCAGGAAGCAGCAGACAGAGCAGCGATGTTGATCATGTTATCACCGTGTCGGAGGACGAGGTTCGGAGAGAATTAAGGAGAGTAAACATCAGGAAAGCCGCCGGACCTGATGGGATTACCGGCCGCACTCTGAGATCGTGCGCCGATCAGCTTGCTGGTTTGTTTACTTCCATCTTTAATGAGTCCCTTGCTACCTCTGTGATTCCCACCTCATTTAAGAAATCTGTCATCATCCCTGTACCTAAGAACAGTAAACCCTCTTGCCTGAATGACTATCGTCCAGTTGCCCTCACATCAACAGTCATGAAGGTTTTTGAGAGACTTTTAAAGAAACACATATGCTCCTCCATCCCTGCTACCTTGGATCCTCTTCAGTTTGCCTATCGCCCACATAGGTCTACTGATGATGCCATCTCTCAGGTACTGCACTCCTCCCTCACTCATATTGACAGCAAAAATGGCAACTATGTCAGACTTCTATTCATTGACTATAGCTCAGCTTTCAATACTATAGTCCCCTCCAAGCTAGCTGTCAAACTCTCAGACCTCGGCCTAAACACTACACTCTGTGACTGGATCCAAGACTTCCTCACCGGCAGACCACAAGTGGTGAAAATGGGCCAGTTCACCTCCAACTCCATCACCCTGAACGTAGGAGCCCCGCAGGGCTGCGTTCTGAGTCCCCTGCTCTACTCTCTCTACACACACGACTGTGTGTCCTCTCACAGCTCCACTTCTATTGTTAAATTTGCTGATGATACTGTGGTTCTGGGCCTCATTTCCAACAATGATGAGACCGCATACTTGGGTGAGGTAGAGAGACTAACATCATGGTGCCAGGACAACTGTCTCTCTCTGAACGTGAGCAAAACTAAAGAGCTGATTGTAGACTTCAGGAAGAGACAGCAGCGGCCCTACACTCCTCTTATGATCAGCGGGACCCCTGTGGAAAGGGTGAGCAGCTTCAAGTACCTCGGTGTAAACATCTCCGAGGACCTGACTTGGACTGCACACATTCAAACACAGGTTAAGAAAGCCAGGCAAAGACTGTACCATCTGCGACAGCTGAGGAAATTCAGGGTCTCACCAGCAATCCTGAAAACTTTCTATTCAGGGGCCATAGAAAGTGTATTGACTCAGTGCATCTCAGTGTGGTACAGTAACGCCACAAAACAGGACTGCAAAGCTCTGCAGAGAGTCGTGCGCTTAGCTGAGCGCATCTCTGGGTCTGCCCTCCCCTCTCTGCAGGACATCTACCTCAAACGCTGCAAAAGCAGAGCTGCAAAAATAATCAAGGACTCAAATCACCCCGGTAACCATCTTTTCATCTCACTGCCATCTGGCAAGCGCTTCAGAAGCGTGATGGCAAAAACTGAGAGACTGAGGAGGAGCTTCTATCCACAGGCCATCAGGCTCCTGAACTCAGTCTCCTAACATCTACAGGACTCATTTAATTAACTGTAACACCCATCTTTCTCCATCATCCGCATTGCTGCTATGTGTACATATCTGGTACAACCTGTTTGCACATTCCTTGCACATCCCATTCCTCTTGCACATCCCTGGTTATATTAATATTTATTAAATCCACAGTAGACTGTATTGCACATTTTAGTTCATTGCACATTTTACTCATTTTATTTTATTGTTTTTACTTATTATTATTTTTTTTATCTTATTCCTACCTATATTTAAATATATGCTCCTGTGTTATGTATCATCTTTTATTTTTATTTTCTTGCACTGTCCACTGAGCGGACCTGTCCTGACCTACATTTCACTACTGATTATACCCTGTATGATTGTGTATGTGACAAATAAACAAGAACCTTGAACCTTGAACCTTGTCTTCTAACGATTCTAATGGATTCTCAAGTTTCAAAATCATTAAAGTAGCGGTTCTTAATACTGTTACTCTGTCGCCCTGCTCTGCATCTCTCTCTCTCTCTCTCTCTCTCTCTCTCTCTCTCATTCAGATTGTCAGATAAGCTCCAACAAACTGTTCCAATTATACACTTATTTTCACACAGCAATGAGAAGCATTATAAATGGACACGTGTGCGGTTGCTGTGCTGTATTAAAGCTTTAATCAGGATAAAACCGTATATTAAAAGCTAACAGAAGCAGTAGCACTTACAAATAGCAGCGCATTTAAAAGTATGAGACAACAACAACCAAACATACCATTAAGAGCCGTGCTTGCACAGGTTCTGCACGATCCTCTTCACTAATATCCTCTGGGTCTCAATCGGGCTCAAATTGATAAGCATTATAGACAACGCCAATGTTTACAATTCAACCGGAGCACATGCCACTGAGGAGAGGGGCGGGACGTTCAGACGTGCAGTAGAGGCGGTTTAGCCAATCACAACACACTGAGCCAGCTAACCAATCTCAGCCCATGGCGTATTTCTGAAGGAGGAGCTTCATAAAACCAGGAAATAAATCGAGGCGTTTGTCAGAGAAGGGACAGAGAGGTGTGGAATAAAGGTAAATTATGTGAAAAATAATGCGTTTTTAAAAAAAACAAGCATGAACACATGCTAGACTGCACCCCATAAACACAATCAAGCCTAGAAAAAAACCAGTCAACCACCCCTTTAAATGATACAGTCAACAAAAGTAGACTATGAATAATAAATACATATATACACACACACACACACACACACACGCACACACGCATACATGTGTACACACACACACACATTGATAATTCAGTAAGCTTTTTAAGTGGAAACCAATTTCCATGTATTTTCACACAAATTATTTATAATTAGATCGTGATCAAGAGTTCATATGCTTTCTGGTTGCTCTGAAACATACAGATGTCTCATGGTCTTGTGTGTGAGCTGATGTCCCTCTCTTCATTATGTATTCAAGCTGACGAGTCCCCCACTATGCCTAGCTTTGTTAGCTTGCCACCCCCCAACATTTCTCTTTTTGTGTTCGCTGGAGATATTTCACATCTGTTCCACTCTGTCAGAGCAGCATATAATGACTGTTTGCCTTCAACCTTATTTTACCTGTGGCTTAGGAAAAAAAAAACATCCTGTTGTTGATGTTGTTTTATTTAATCATCAGGTTCTCATTTGCATTCCAGCTCTGTTTCCTATGCTGTGAAGGCGTCAAAATAGATAAATATTCTTCATATTGTGGATCGTTGTCATTCTTATTATCTCATAATGGCCTATTTATATATTGTTTTACAGGGCCTTAGGGATAAACTAAGGATGAGAGACTTGTCATGAATTTTATCTGGTTACAGTGCCAAACATTGACAGAACAACACACATCATTCACTGCAAAAGAACAAAACTTCATTGATTTTGCAAAGATAACGAGCACGTCAGCAAATGGGGAGTTGCTACGAACAAAGAAACTTCAACTACTCAATAATTTCGTTGCTTAAAGAAAAACTCACGTGTTCCCTTGATATGCATATGAAAGTGTGTTGTCTAACAGAGTTTGGCTGTTTTATGACAGCTTGCTGCTGCAGAGGATTATTCTGCCATGGAAACAAAAGCAACAAAGTATTTCAAACTGGATATGGAATGATGTCTGGTTTGCTCCATCATTGCATTTGGGACAACATCACATACGATTGCTTACCTATAGTTCTGTCTGTTGGCTTAGCATCAGTATTGGAGAAGCTACTTTGAACATGTAGCTTGCCAAGTCTACAAGTCGACTACAGTCAACTTATTCTTTTGAAAAAGTAGCTAGCTGACACATAAAGGTAAATTTAAGACTCTTGACTTAAATCTGTGGCAGACTGCAAGTTTTATCAGTACTAAATATAATTGTATGCTTGGCATCAATTAAATGAGAAGTTCCCTCCCTCACAGAACCCAGCTGAGTCATAGAGGATATAAATTAGATGCACATTTTTTTAATTTGTAAGAAAAATTGGTCTAAAATATGAAAAGCCTGCTCATATATAGTAACAATTATTCAGAGTAGGCCGTATATGTGCTCATTTGGGTCCTCTTAAATGTCTTTATTAAAGAAGTTGAGAGCGAAACACATACTCCACAATATTTCTTCCACTTGGATCCAATGAACGCTGTTGATTAGATCCTGAGACTCAGCAATGCATTCTTGTGCTAGTGCTTTTTTTTATTTATTTTTTTACTTTGAAACAAAAGTTTATGTTTAGGCATTCATTAATCAAATTCAGACAAGGTCTAAAGGACTATAGACTTACTGTGCTGGCACCTAATTAATATATCTTATGAAACATCATCTTTATCCTGTGCTGCGTTGTTGCCAAATCCCTGATCTGTTCAATACATAATAGGGATGGAAGGGATTTAAATAAATAATGTGGGTGGGAATGTGCTGTGTGCTGTTTAAGGAAGTCTTCAAGTCTAGAGATAATGCATTCAGCCATAGGGCAGGTATTCCTCATCCTCTGTCAGCACAGAGCCCTTGACAGAAAGACAAGGAGAGAGAGGGGTCTTGCATGCCGCCCACTGCATAATGACTTTTAAAAAGCCTAGTGAAGATCAATTTAATTTGGCTTGAGAATGTAAGAAGTTCCGAAGTCTGTTGAAAGGCCTTATTTTGCAGTCCATACAAAATTTGCAAAGACTTGCTTGGTAGCTCGTTTGCTCAGGAAGATAGGACGAGGTTAAGGATGGATTGCAGTTGTGATGTTCAGAGTTTGCTAAGGCAAAGTCACTGTTGACATCAGCAGATGATACCTGCTGAAAAGAGATTGATATGCATTCTGTATTTTAAGAAGGTGTCAAAGCTATGGTCACATTTGCCATTGCTTGGTTTCTTTTTTTTTTGTGAAATTTGGAAAAGTAACAATTTGAATTTCGTAATTTTATTGTGTACCTTTTTGCACTTCAATAGAAAGCTTAAAACAGTACACTGGAGG
This sequence comes from Schizothorax lantsangensis, assembly GCA_027422415.1. Classification (NCBI taxonomy): domain Eukaryota; kingdom Metazoa; phylum Chordata; class Actinopteri; order Cypriniformes; family Cyprinidae; genus Schizothorax; species Schizothorax lantsangensis. The sequence continues at coordinate 23,900,700 of CM049861.1, read as the reverse complement.
TGGTAATCAGGCCACAATGTGAAGCGTTATGTGTGCATATTTTTTTCTAATAATTCATTGCATCGCATCTCAAGACTTGCATCGTTGCTAATGCCAAAACATAATTTTAGAGCTAATAACAGAGATTTATGCCAATTATAATGCAGTCTGATGCAGTTATTAGAGAGAGATTAATTGTAGCTGAGTGAAGCTTTTGTGGATTAGTCTGTGTATCTTTCAAAAGTGTTTGGCAGCAGCGTCTCTACTCATAATGAAATTGTTAAGTTTAACTGCTTCAAGAACGGCAAAATTACCACCTTACTACTGAGAAATGCCATGTAGCTTTTAAACTACAAAAATGTTTTATTGATAAAGTCATGGGTCAATGCTGACAAGTTGCTGTGCGTGTGTATGTTTGTCTGTGTGCATGTGTGTATCTGTACTTTGTGTGTGTGCATTTGTATTAGAGAGAGCAGGAGAAAGGAAAGCATGCTAATAAATCCTTTTTTTTTGTGGAAAAAAAGTGGAAGTATCTTGTCACTTTTATCCTATTTTATTATATTTACTGGCTTGGTCAGTGTCTTTGTGGGTTGTGGTTCTTGATGTAGGCTGTAAGGACATTTTAAATAACTGAAATCATTTGGCAAAGTGATATGGACATGCAACGCAGTAAAGACCAGCCTGGAACTACTTTAGCCATACGTTTCCCTGAAAAAAACAAATACACACCTTAGAACATTCGTCAACCAGTCAGATTCAAACATTCAACATCCCCGTGGTATAAGGGTAAAATACTACACTAATACTGTATACTGTATGATGTATTGCCTGCAATTGTGTCTATCAGACTTAGCTGAGGACAGAATATGTACGTATTCAATATATATTGATCATGATCAGTGGACAGCTAAAGTTATTATTTTGATAATATAACAGAGATTAAAAACAATACCTGATGAAACGTGGAGTGAAGCAACCTTCTGCTGTATTGCGGTGGAACAAAGTGATTTTGTGACATTTACTTTATCTTATATATTATTTATTTATTCATGCTGGCAATGTCATATATTAAACTCACAGCCACTGTTTACTATAGTCACGTTGACTCTTATTCAGAAAGAGCAAGATTTTCCATGTGAGGTTCTAAAAATTACCAGGATTATAATGTGTTTGATAAAACTAAGAGAAGAGAGAGGGTTGTTATTATTTCTGATGGAGCTATTCAAATTGCTTTTTGAGACACGCTGTCCTTTGACTTTGCCAGTGAGAAACCTCTGAAAACACCCAAGCAACTGCTCACATTTTGTTTAGAAAATGTAAAAAATTTAGTTTGTTATGCTGTCTGATTGCAGGATGTTTTCATGTGATTGGCACTGGAGTCCTGGGGCCTCATTTATAAAATGTTGCGCAGAAACCATCCTAAATTTGATCTTACGATCATTTCTCAGATATGCGTACGTGTGATTCATAGAATGAACGTACGAACAGAAAACGTGCATACACCTCTCTTTCAGATGTGAAATCTATGAATCGCAAATGATCTTGAACTTGCGCGCAATTGAATGGTTTCAGCTCTCTGCCTTGTAAACGACTCCTAATTAATGTCATTAACATATAAAATATCAACAATCATCATGATTAAGAACAGCTTACATTTGAAAAAACCTGCAATACTCCGACAATAAAAAGTGCGTACGTCTGCTCAGACCCTGACGTGATGCTAAGCACTTTTCCAGTTTTTATAAATATGAGCGCTGGCGTGGATTTAAGCGTACGCACACTCTAAGATCAAATCTGAACGTACGCACACTTTATAAATGAGGCCCCTGGTGTTGCTATTGTACATCAGAACCGATGGCCTTTTTCTTATATCTCCAATACACTGTACTTATCTGGTCCTCTGAGATAATCAATCTCCACAGGCTCTCAAACTCTCACACAGACACACGCTTGCACTCAGCATGCTGCCAAGTGCAAAAGACATTAAAAGGCAAGAAGGCTTTTCCCAGCAACAAAGATCAAATCAACAAGCTTGGGTTTAGTTCGTGTTAGCCCAGCTTTCTTAAAGGGATATTTCACCCAAAAAAGAAAATTCTGTCATCATTTACTCACCCTCAAGTAGTTCCAAACCTGTATGAATGTCTTGTTCTGCTGAACACAAAGGAAGATATTCCGAAGAATGTGGGAAACAGAGCAGTTTTGGGGCACCTTTGACTTCCATAGTATTTTATTTTTTTCCTACTATGGAAGTCAATGGTGCCCCAAAACAGCCTGGTTACATACTTTCTTCAAAATATCTTCGTTTGTGTTCAGCAGAACAAACAAATTCATACAGGTTTGGTACTACTTGAGGGTGAGTAAATGATGACAGAATTTTCATTTTTGGGTGAACTATCCCTTTAAGTTATGTAATATGGGCATCACTTAGTAACACTAGAGTGGTAATAATAATCACTTGTCTGTCTGAAAAATGAATCTACAATCAAGACCGTCTGGGTCATATTTCACCCATACATACAGACATACATACAGTACATTACATACAGTACATACATACACACATACATACTGTACATACTGTACATAAAAATTTATATAATGAATATGCTCAACAAGGTTGCATTTATTTGATGAAAAATACAGTAAATAATATTGTGAAATATTATTACAATTTAAAATGACTGTTTTCTATTTTAATGCATTTTGTAGTGTACAAAGCTGAATGTTCATATGTCACATGATCCTTCAGAAATCATTCTAATAGGCTGATTTGGTGCTCAACAAACATTTCTCACTATTATCAACAATGAAATCAGTTGTGCTGCTTAACATTTTTGTGGAAACTGTGATTCTTTTTTTTCAGGATTCTTTGTTGAGTCGATACAAACAGCATTTATTTGAAATAGATAGTTGTTTTTTTTAAGCAATATACTGCATATATAGTATTTACTGTCACCTCCATAGTTAGTTTAATTATTAGAAATTATTATCATTTAATTTATATTATTCCTTGCTGAATGAGATTTATTTGATTTATTTTTATTTTATTTGTTCAAATTCATTACCGGTCAATACATTTGTCTATTTACCAAGTTAATTTCACTAAGTCAGTTTCCACAAGCCTCTTTAAAACTTTACTGATAAATCCTTGTTTGGAGAAATAGTAGGCTATTCGGAATCAGAACTAGTGTCGCCACCCGATTTATGAATCTTTTCAATCAATCACTGTAGTCAAAGGGGTTAACAACAATTGGTTCTCATTTTATTCGGACGACTTATTAGGTGCTGAATTGTTTGGATTGGTTTCTTTCTCTAAAACAGTAACATGGTATTTTAGAAAACAGAAAAGAAAATGAGCAAATAATTAAGTCAATATTTACTTACAATCAACAGAAACAAAGAAGACTGGAGTAATGATGCTGAAAATTAATCTTGGCCATCTCAGGAGTAAATTACATTTTAAAATATATTACAATAAAAAAACAAACAGCTATTTTAAATTGTAATCACATTGCGGTTTATTGTATTTTTGATCAATTAAAAGCCTGTTTTCCTTTTAAGTTTTGAGTAAAATTTGACCTGGGAAGTTTTAATGAGACAAAATAAAAATATTTACATGTAATATTTTGAAAATAAAACAGAAAACTGACATCTTTATAGCCTGAAGTCAAAGCAGTGCTTGCAACTTAATATGCATAGAAGCAAATATATGCTATTGAATAATTACATATCTAATATGTCCCTGTTAATTATCTAATTGTCAATGAAATATCATTTACAATGCACAATTTAATTTCTTTATAATTAAAATTCAAAAAGCTCTGATCACCTGCTAGACAAATATAAATATTGTAAGTAGGCATTCTACTAAAATAATGCACAGGACAACAGAGAATGAAAGTTAGAATTTTTTGTCGAATTTGTCTTCAGAACTGATATGTCCAACAGCAAAAATAAACTTTTGCTGAGAGGTAAAAATTCCTGCTTGGTCAGCACTACACACATATATGAGAACTTTCTAAATCTATGAGCAAGGGAACAGCATAACCTCCGTAAAATAAGAACAAAGAACTGTAAGTCTCCCCCTGAGCTCCCGCTGTTGACATCCTAACGAAAGCTCATTAGGACTCCTGTGATTCATGATCTTGTCCTGCTGTTTGCTGAACTTTGTGTTGTGAAATAGGTGTTTAAAATTGAGCTGACATTCAGTATGGATGTGGGCATGCTTTATTTTCATGGAATCATAAACACAATTTGAAATCATGAATTGGTAGTTGAAAATCCTGTTTGGAGGGTTGTGTTTCTGTCATGGCGTGTTCACAGCTGATGTCAGTCTAGCAGGGAGAGCAATTTCCTGCCTTGTCAGTGGTGCTTAATAAATCTGGCAAATGTTACATGCATTTCTATGCAAATGTAAACATTATAGCGCATAGTGGTTCTCAACTGGTTTTGCTAGAGTATTAATGGGAGAACAGTCTATTAACAGTTATTTATTATATACTTTTTATATATTATATAATATAATATGTGTATAATATTATATATATATATATATATATATATATATATATATATATATATATATATTATTTATATTTTCAGTTTTATTTTCAATTTTATATTATTTTAGTAAAATTTTTATGTTTGTCATTTTTATTATTTGTTTTAAATATTGCTCTTTTTTCATTTTACAGTTTTAATTTAGTGCTATGACTTAACAAACCAAATATGGACACAAGAGGCAGGAACAGATGACACACACAACAGAACCCTGACACATCATCATCATCATTATTATTATTATTATTATTATTATGTGAATACTTTTATCTAAATGTTTGCATTAAAAAGTGGCAGTAAAGACATTTAAATTGTTTCAAAATATTTTTTATTTCAAATAAATACTGTTATTTTGAAATATGTTTTTGCTGTATTTTTGCTTAAATATAGCCAAAAAATATATATATATATATATTAATAATAAATTAAATAAAATAAATAAATAAATAAGTAAATAAATAAATAAAAAATCAAGTCAAGTCAAGTTGAGCTTTATTGTCATTCCGCTACATGTGGGGACATACAGTGGAACGAAATGTCGTGCCTCACGGGTCCACGGTGCTACATAAATACAGACATAAATACAGACATACAACAATGAAGTAAAACACTATAAACCTATACACAACTAACCTACTGACAGATTTTGACTAAGTATACTATATATATTGTTTTCCCTATACAACTAAAGATAAAGATAAAAAATACAAACTATACAAACTATGCGAATGCTTCACATAAATACTGTACATGTGCAGAGAGAAGCATTGTGAGTCACAATGGCTGTTGAGCAGTCTGGTGGAGCGGGCTCTGATGCTCCGGTACCGTCTTCCTGATGGTAGGAGCTGGAAGAGACTGTGGGAGGGGTGGGTGGGGTCCTTCATGATGCTGTTGGTTTTGCTGGAGCATCGTGCAAAGAAAATGTCTAGGATGGATAGGAGAGGGGCACCGGTGATCTTTGCAGCCGTGTTCACTGTCCGCTGGAGGGTCTTACGGTCAGCAGCACTGCAGTTCCCATACCAGACAGTGATGCAGCTGGTCAGCACACTCTCAATGGTGCCCCTGTAGAATGTGGTGAGGATGGGTGGAGGGAGACTTGCTCTTTTCAGCCGGCGGAGGAAGTGTAGACGCTGTTGTGCCTTCTTGGAGAGTGACATGGTGTTGGTGGACCAGGTGAGATCCTCCGTGATGTGCACCCCCAGGAATTTAGTGCTGCTGACTCTCTCCACAGTCGAGCTGTCGATGGTCAGTGGGGGGTGGTCAATGGAGTTCGTCCTCCTGAAGTCCACCACAACCTCCTTTGTCTTACTCACATTGAGGGACAGATTGTTAGCGCCACACCATTCAGCCAGTTGTGCCACTTCCTCTCTGTAGTGCGTTTCATCGTTGTTGCTGATGAGACCTACCACTGTTGTGTCATCAGCGAACTTGATGATGTGGTTGGAGCTGAACTTGGCAGTGCAGTCGTGGGTCAGCAGCGTGAAGAGCAGCGGGCTGAGCACACAGCCTTGTGGGGCACCTGTGTTCAGTGTGGTAGTGCTCGAGGTGTTGTGGCCGACACGGACTGACTGAGGTCTTCCGGTTAAAAAGTCCAGGATCCAATTACAGAGGGAATTGTTAAGGCCCAGCAGGTTTAGTTTGTTTATGAGCTGTTGTGGGATTATTGTGTTGAATGCCGAGCTGAAGTCAATGAACAGCATTCTAACATAGGAATTAACATCTTTGTTTTCTAGGTGGGTGAGAGCCAGGTGGAGGGTGGTGGAAATTGCATCGTCCGTAGAGCGGTTTGGACGGTATGCAAACTGGAGCGGATCGAGTGTGTTGGGGAGGCTGGTTTTGATTTTTTGCACGACTAACCTCTCAAAACACTTCATTATGATTGGAGTCAGTGCTATGGGACGGTAGTCGTTTAGGCAGGACACAGGTGATTTCTTTGGTACCGGTATGATCGTTGTGGATTTGAGACATGTGGGGACGACTGCCTGGCTCAGCGAGGTGTTGAAGATATCTGTTAGGACATCCGTCAGCTGTGCAGCACAGTCTTTCAGTACACGGCCAGGTATGTTGTCAGGACCCGCAGCCTTTCGTGGGTTAATCCTGGATAGGGTCTTCCTTACGTCGGCTGCAGACAGACAGAGCGCCTGGTCGTTGGGAGGTGTGGGCAGTTTTTGTGCAGGTGTGTCATTCTGCATTTCAAACCGTGAATAAAAGTGGTTGAGTGTATCGGGGAGGGATGGATCATCATCACAGGCCTGTGGCGGGGGCTTGTAGTCAGTGATGGTCTGAATGGCTTGCCACAGGCTCCGTGTGTCTCTGCTGTCCGTGAAGTGATTGTTAATTTTTTGAGCATATGACCGTTTTGCATTTTTGATGCCACAGGACAGATTGGCTCTTGCTGTTTTGAGGGCTGCTTTATCTCCTGATCTGAATGCTTCATCTCTGGTCTTTAGCAGCCCACGAACCTCTGCTGTCATCCACGGCTTTTGGTTTGCACGTGTGGTGATGATCTTGGTGACTGTCACATCATCCATGCACTTTTTGATGTAAGCAGTCACAGTTTCAGTGTACTCCTGCAGGTCTGTGTGGTTGTTGTAGGTGGCCGCCTCTTTAAACATGTTCCAGTCTGTGCACTGAAAGCAGTCCTGTAGTGTTGAGGTAGCATTCTCTGGCCAAATTGTGATGAGTTTTTGAACCGGTTTGGTGAGTTTCAGAAGTGGTCTATATGCTGGGATTAGCATAACAGAGATGTGGTCTGAGTACCCGAGGTGGGGGCGGGGTACAGCTTTGTAAGCGTTCTTTTCTGTTGTGTAAACAAAGTCCAGCGTATTATTTCCCCTTGTTGCAAAGTGTACATGTTGGTAGAACTTTGGCAAAACTGTCTTTAAATTTGCGTGGTTGAAGTCACCGGCTATGATGAAAAAGCCGTCGGGGTTTTTTGTTTGTTGTTCACTGATTGTTCACTGATTGTTCAATCTGAGTTTACATACTCTGAGAGGCCATTAATTCATCACACAAAATTATAATGGCGTTGGCAGAAACCATGTTTATTCTCATTTGAGCCCATCACAAGACATTGACACATTCTGCAAGCTAATTTTTGGGTCATGACCCACAGGTTGAGAAAGACCACCTTAGCGTAACTTTACTGGCCTCAATGTGAAATGGGAATTTAATGTAGTCAATGATTCATGAAGTCGTGTATGCAAAGCATTTTAACCATGACCAAAATCAATAAAATAATTGGTTAAAATCAGGCAGACTTCACTTGCATGATCATTCAGAATCAGAATCAGAAAGAGCATTATTGCCAAGTGTGTTTGCACACACAAGGAATTTGTCTTGGTGTTAGGAGCTTCCAGTACAGAAAGTACAAACATAGTGCAGACAACATATAATTATGGTAATGAATAAACACTAATAATGAAGAGAATATACAATAATTAAGAATAACAATAGTAATACAAAATAAAAATATACAGAAAAAAAAATGTCCATAGACAGAACTGTGAATGTTCATGTGTCCTATGTACAGATGAAGGTTTGATGAGTTATTTACAGATGTACAATACCGGGGTGTGTTATGTGTTGTTCAGGTGGGATACGGCCTGGGGAAAAAAAACTGTTCTTGTGTCTGGCTGTTTTGGTGCTCAGTGATCTGTAGCGCTGGCCAGAGGGCAACAGTTCAAAAAGAGAGTGAGCTGGGTGTGAGGGGTCCAGAGTGACTTTCTTAGCCCTTTTCCTCACTCTGCAGGTGTAAAGTTATTGGAGGCTGGGCAGAGGGGCACCGATAATCCTCTCAGCAGTCCTGACTGTCCGTTGTAGTCGGCTGATGTCTGTTTTGGTAGCTGAACCAAACCGAACAGTTATAGATGAACATAGGACAGACTCGATGATGGCAGAGTAGAACTGTTTCAGCAGCTCCTGAGGCAGGTTGAACTTCCTTAGCTGGCGGAGTTTTGGTTTTGGTCGGAGGGGCAGCGGTCCTAGTCAAACGCGCGTTCAGACGGAAAAGAGGGAAGCGCGCAGGCTCGCTGGTTAAGCTCCGCGAACGTGGCTTACGAACTGCACTCCCAAGCATTCATCTCGCGAATCTCCGATCCCTTCCTAACAAAACGGATGAACTACTTCTCCTCACCTGCACAAACAAGGACTTTTCAAACTCTGCTGCATTGTGCTTCACTGAAACCTGGCTGAGTGAAGCCATCCCAGATAACGCGCTTCATTTGCCGGGATATCAGCTGTTCAGATCAGATCGCATCACGGAGCTAACGGGGAAAATGAGAGGTGGTGGACTATGTTTCTACATAAATGAAGGTTGGTGTTCAGATGTAACAACTCTGAAGAAGATTTGTTCTCCTAATTTGGAGGCCCTCTTCATAAACTGTAAACCGTTCTATTCGCCCCGAGAGTTTTCCTCCTTCATTCTCGTGAATGTGTATGTGCCTCCGGACACGTGCGTGAGAGCCGCGATGCAACAGCTGGCCGAACAAATATCTGAAACGGAGCAAAGGTACCCGGACTCTCTTTTAATCATTATTGGAGATTTTAATAAGGCAAATCTCTCCCGCGAACTGCCAAAATACAGACAGCACGTTACATGTCCCACCAGAGACAGTAATATATTGGATCACTGTTACACAATAATTACAGATGCATATCACTCTGTCCCACGGGCAGCTCTGGGGCTCTCCGATCACTGTTTGGTTCATCTCATACCGACCTACAGGCAAAAACTTAAATCTTCTAAACCTCTATTAAGAACTGTTAAAAGATGGACTAATGAAGCAGAGCAAGATTTAAAAGCTTGTTTTGACCTCACTGATTGGAGTGTTTTTGAAGCTGCTGCCACAGAGACTGTAACTTCATATATCAGTTTCTGTGAGGATATATGCATCCCCACCAGGACATTCTTATCATTCAATAATGATAAACCGTGGTTTACTGGGAAACTCAAACAGCTTCGTCAGGCCAAAGAGGATTGCTTACAGAAGTGAGGATAAAATCTTGTATAACCAGGCGAGGAACAGACTAACAAAGGAGATCAGTGTGGCTAAAAAGAAGTACTCTGAGAAGTTGAAAAAATAACTTTCAGTAAAAAACGATCCGGTGTCAGTATGGACTGGTCTGAGGAACATCACCATGTACAAGACACCACACCCACAGTCTGTGGAGAATCAACAACTGGCTGATGATCTGAATGTGTCCTACTGGCGATTTGAAAAGGCCAGACTGACACCCAGCACCCGCTCTGATCTGCACTTCACACATTCCCCCCCCTGCAACCCCCTCCCTCCCTCCCCCACCCACCATTCTACCTGCGCTTAAAGTCTGTGTAGAAGATGTGAACCGGGTCTTTAGAAAACAGAAATCTAGGAAAGCTTCAGGACCAGACGTTATTTCACCTGCCTGTCTAAAAGTTTGTGCTGACCAACTGGCCCCCATCTTTACACAGATAATCAACAGATCTCTGGAGCTGTGTGAAGTTCCCTGCTGCTTCAAACGCTCCACCATCATTCCCGTCCCCAAAAAGCCCAAAATCACTGGACTTAATGACTACAGACCTGTCGCACTCACGTCTGTGGTCATGAAGTCACTTGAGAGACTGGTCCTGGCCTACCTGAAGGACATCACTAGACCCTTGCTGGATCTTCTTCAGTTTGCCTACAGAGCAAACAGGTCTTTGGATGACGCTGTCAATATGGGACTGCATTACATCCTGCAACACCTCGACAAACCTGGGAATTACGCAAGGATCTTATTTGTGGACTTCAGCTCGGCCTTCCTCCGCCAGCTAAGGAAGTTCAACCTGCCTCAGGAGCTGCTGAAACAGTTCTACTCTGCCATCATCGAGTCTGTCCTATGTTCTTCTATAACTGTTTGGTTTGGTTCAGCTACCAAAACAGACATCAGAAGACTACAACGGACAGTCAGGACTGCTGAGAGGATTATCGTGCCCCTCTGCCCAGCCTCCAAGGACTTTATACCTCCAGAGTGAGGAAAAGGGCTAAGAAAGTCACTCTGGACCCCTCACACCCAGCTCACTCTCTCTTTGAACTGTTGCCCTCTGGCCAGCGCTACAGATCACTGAGCACAAAAACAGCCAGACACAAGAACAGTTTTTTTTCCCCCAGGCCATATCCCACCTGAACAACACATAACACACCCCGGTACTGTACATCTGTAAATAACACATCAAACCTTCATCTGTACATAGGACACATGCACATTCACAGTTCTGTCTATGGACATTTTTCTTTTCTGTATATTTTATTTTTTTATTACTATTGTTATTCTTAATTATTGTCTATTCTCTTCATTATTAGTGTTCTTTATTACCTTAATTATATGTTGTCTGCACTATGTTTGTACTTTCTGTACTGGAAGCTCCTAACACCAAGACAAATTCCTTGTGTGTGCAAACACACTTGGCAATAAAGCTCTTTCTGATTCTGATTCTGATTCTGATAGTGAGTGGGGGGAGTGCAGGGGGGTTGCTTCTGCAGTCCACTATCATTTACATTTACATTTACATTTACATTTATGCATTTAGCAGACACTTTTATCCAAAGCGACTTACATTGCATTCAAGTTACAGTTTTACATTTTATCAGCTCTTGCTTTCCCTGGGAATTGAACCCATGATTTTGGCAGTGCTAGCGCCATGCTCTACCATTTGAGCAACAGGAAAGCTGTAGCTCAATTTTGAGCTACAGCTTTTTGCTGTAGCTCACTTTTGAGCTAAGCTGTACACATTTACAGATGTATAGTACCGGGGTGTGTTATGTGTTGTTCAGGTGGGATATGGCCTGGGGGAAAAAAAAACTGTTCTTGTGTCTGGCTGTTTTTGTGCTCAGTGATCTGTAGCGCTGGCCAGAGGGCAATCATCTCCACAGTTTTGAGAGTGTTTATCTCCAGGTTGTTAAGACTGCACCAGACAGCCATCTGCTCAACCTCCTGTCTGTAAGCAGACTCGTCACCGTCCTTGATGAGGCCGATGACTGTAGTGTCGCCTGCAAACTTCAGGAGCTTGACAGAGGGGTCCTTTGAAGTGCAGTCATTGGTGTAGAGGGAGAAGAGCAGTGGGGAGAGGGGTGCCAGTGCTGATGGTGAGAGTTCTGGATGTGAGTTTGCCCAGCCTCACTAGCTGCTGCCTGTCTGTCAGGAAGCTGGTGATCCACTGACAGATGGAGGTGGGCACAGAGAGCTGTGTCAGTTTGTCTGAGAGAAGGTCAGACATGATGGTATTGAAGGCCGAGCTGAAGTCCACAAATAAGATCCTTGCGTAATTCCCAGGTTTGTCGAGGTGTTGCAGGATGTAATGCAGTCCCATATTGGCAGCGTCATCCACAGACCTGTTTGCTCTGTAGGCAAACTGAAGCGGATCCAGCAAGGGTCTAGTGATGTCCTTCAGGTAGGCCAGGACCAGTCTCTCAAGTGACTTCATGACCACAGACGTGACAGGTCTGTAGTCATTAAGTCCAGAGATTTTGGGCTTTTTGGGGACGGGAATGATGGTGGAGCATTTGAAGCAGCAGGGAACTTCAGCTCCAGAGATCTGTTGAATATCTGTGTAAAGATGAGGGCCAGTTGGTCAGCACAGACTTTTAGACAGGCAGGTGAAATACCGTCTGGTCCTGAAGCTTTCCTAGATTTCTGTTTTCTGAAGACCCGGTTCACATCCTCTACACAGACTTTAAGCGCAGGTAGAATGGTTGGTTGGTTGGTTGGTTGGTGGAGGGAGGGAGGGAGGGAGGGAAGGTGAATGTGTGAAGTGCAGATCAGAGTGGGTGCTGGGGGTCAGTCTGGCCTTTTCAAATCGGCAGTAAAACACTTTCAGATCGTCAGCCAGTTGTTGATTCTCCACAGGCTGTGGGGCTGGTGTCTTGAACATGGTGATGTTCCTTAAACCAGTCCATACTGACACTGGATCGTTTGCTGAAAGTTCTTTTTTAAACTAGTAGTTCTTTTAGCCACTCTGATCTCCTTTGTTAGTCTGTTCCTCGCCTGGTTATACAAGATTTTATCCCCACTTCTGTAAGCGTCCTCTTTGGCCTGACGAAGCTGTTTGAGTTTCCCAGTAAACCACGGTTTATCATTATTGAATGATAAGAATGTCCTGGTGGGGATGCATATATCCTCACAGAAACTGATATATGAAGTTACAGTCTCTGTGAGCTCGTCCAGATCAGTGGCAGCAGCTTCAAAAACACTCAAATCAGTGAGGTCAAAACAAGCTTTTAAATCTTGCTCTGCTTCATCAAGTGTAGTGAATTAATTTTGTACTGGAATGCTGCTTGCATAGAGATTCCATTGCAAATTAGTTTGACACTGTGGCCAGGTATTGAATTCTTTATTGCAAACTTGGCTGGCTGTTGACTAAGTACGAGATGTTCTCATATCTAGAATGTTATGTGAAATATCTAGAATGTTTACCTTCAAACCTTATGTTGAGCACACACCGTTTCTTTTAAATATGAGTGTAGGCATTCATGGATCAGTCAATTCACAGACAGTTAATTATTGACGTGACCTTGGTGATGGATTCAGTCTTTTCATGGACTGAAGGCACAAGCCATTCAAAGACGCCGCATTGATGCATGAAATGACAAGCTTTTGTTGCCGTACTGAGCGATTACTGTGCCAAACACAATATTCAAACATTGGTTTTAATTCAAGCCAGAATAATCAGCAAGGTAATGCTATGACCAGCAAATCCATTTCTCAGAGGACTGACTATTCACACAACAAAGACCTAAGGTTTCATCCACAGCTAAGGCCAAAGCTGCTTTTATGTGAAACAAATTATGTTTCAGACCATTTTAGTACACTGTTTATGAGTTTGCTCACCGATAGCGTATGTCTCCATTTTTAGTTGGTTTAATATAGTGTCTCAAATAGTGTTCTGAATACAAGGACATGTGAAGTCACACTTTACTAATTTTAGTGTCTGAGTTAGAAACTATCTGCATGATTAATATTTACATTTAGATTTACATTTTTACATTTGGCAGATGCTTTTATCCAGAGTTATATACATTGAAGGTATTATTGGTGATATTATGAGTTTAAAGCATCCTGCCATCAGACATATGTATTTTTGTCTGTTTGTTTGTTTGTTTTTGCAGTGTCGGCAACGTGGGAAAAAAAGTGAATTTCCCAGCCTAATTTTAAGAAACAGAAAAAAGCTTTAAAACTTTATGACAGCTAATCAGATACCTGCCAACTACCAGCACTGACTGGAAGACAAATGCCAAAAACAAGCACACAATCTTCTTAATATCTATTCAGTCAATAAAGTGGCTAGACATCCTTCTGTTTAGAAATTATTCACCTTCTTTTTTTTTCAGATGCAATCTAAGGAAAGGAACTGTCCAGAATCAAAACCGGATTTATCGCAATGAATCCGCAATGAAATATTGTCAATATATCGCAATGAGTTGCACAGAGTCAGTCTGTGTCAAAGTAAATGTGATTATAACCCAGGTATATGTTTGTACCCAGCTGTGCTTTTGGATTTGCCTTGATGTTGCTTGGTGCTTTCGCTAATAACAGCTGTTGAAATATATTGAAGTAATCGATTAAAACATTAAAGTTTTAATCCTGGGTCTCCTAGTCGATATTGTGACATTTATGTGATAGATGGGATACATATTTTGAACTATTTGACATTTTTTGACCTATTCTCATCCAGTGATCCACAGACTGGATCTGGTGCTACGGTGACCTCGGAATAAGAAAGAAACAGACTAATATTAGCGTAGATGTCATTCTTCTAACAATGTAACCAGTACATTGTGTGTTATGGGAAGAGTTCCCGGTTCCGGATGACCTAATTAATGCAATCTAACAATCCTTTAACGGATTTGAATATTAGAAATGTATTAGTGTGTTATGTGTAAGCGGTCGCCGTGATTTTGCCAAGTCAGACATGTTCCTGGATCAACATCTTTTGTTGATCCTGGAACAACATTACTGCCCAAAAACATAGACCTAACCCTATACCTACCCCTACCGCTAAACCTAACCCTACCCACAATTTATCCCAAAAATCAGAGGGAAATGATAGCTGAATAACAAGGCTGCAGAAGCACCTAACTGTTGTTGCAAGCCTAAAACAGACATTTCCTGTGAATTTATTCCTCAATTCTGATTGGTTGATTGGGATGTTGTTCCAGGATCAACAAGGATGTTGATCCAGGAACATGTTGTACTTGGTGAAATCACGTTCACCGTTGTGGTCGGTGAAATCACGTTCACCGTACCTGTATGGCTCTTTAATAAATATACATATATCTACTAGTCTAGTTTCTCAAAATAATATTGCAGGTCATACCTGCTTACTTATTTTTTTTATTTTTTTATTTTTCATTTGAATAAATATTTAGACATGATTAAACACTAGATCTTTAAATGTGACATTTAAAAACTTAATAACTTACATCCTTTTTTTAATGATACTCGTATAAGTACACACGATGGGATTGGTCGGTGTAGTATTTAAAAAATAGTATAAAAAAAAAAAAAACACAGAGCAAACAAGCTTGTAAAATATTATAATGGCGGTGCATCAAAATTCAGTGTCATCAGTTTGCCAAAAAGAACACAGAACGTTTTACGTACCATTTACACCTGCACTCAAAAAAATGATTCTCCAACACTGTTCAGTTTATTTAAAAAAATCATTTTCATTTAACACCATTATGTTAGGTTTCCCATTTATACAATTGCATTGTGTTAAACTGACTCGAAACAGTTGCGTTTTGGTTCAACTCAATATTTTCATTTTGAAAGAACATAAATGATTTTACTTGCGTAACTAGGAAGTGGATTTCCCCTTCCCATCATGCTTTGCACAGGGCTGGATAAGGAGAGTAAATCTTGAAATAAAATGTTATTTTAGGCATTTTTTATTTAGATGATAAAATTGAGAGACTTGTTAATGTTTAATGCTCTTTTATGTTTGTATTTAAAAGAGTTTCTGGTATGTTAGTGTTTTGGGGGGTTACCATTGTGGTAAAGTGTAGAGCATGTGCTTGGGTTGAGGACCAGCTAACGTGAAGCAAAGTTGTTTTAATAACAAAGAAACAATTATGGACATGCCATGGATGTAACAATATCATCATATGCTATGCCTAACAAGTTGGCTAATGCCTAAAGTAAATCCAATAAATAATTTATTTTGAATGTAGAAGTATGTCTGCATAATAATTTATTACCCAGTTAAATGTTTTAGCAAGCATAAAAACATCACTTCATCAATGTATCAATTTCATTCAAACTATATTTGATCAAATTGAGTTGGCCCAACTCAATTACAATTCATCCAATGAATAATTTTTTTGAGTGTAGGCTACTGATGTTAAAATCCTAAAAGTTCCTAAAACGTTTAACAATACTGTAATTTGCAGGTAGGTTTCTTGAAGCATCTTGGAGACATTGCCACAGATCTTCTGGATTTAATCTGTCTCAGTTTGTTCTGTTTGACTAGATGATGATGAGATCAGATCTCTGTGTGGAGCACTGGCTGTTGTGCAAACAAAAATCTCACTGGATTATTACAATTAATGGCAAAATGAATGTTTAGAAAATGAAACTGATATTTCCTACTGACACATTACAGCAAAAGATACAAATAACTAACATAAAACCATTTTTTAGCTGGTAGAAATACTAGTGTTCTAATAAGTTTGGCCACCACTGTATATATATATATATATATATATATATATATATATATATACTGTATATACACACACACACACACACACACACACACACACACACAAAGTAACTAGTAACTTGCTACTTGAATAGATTTTTCATTGGATACTTTTTTACTCTTACTCAAGTAACTATTAGGATTGTTAATTTTACTCTTACTTGAGTAATAATTTATATAAGTACTTGTACTTTTTACTTGAGTACAGTTTTCGGCTACTCTACCCACCTCTGTGACACTGAGAGCATGTCGTAATTTATATATATGTATATGTATATATATATATATATATATATATATATATATATTAACTTGTTACTTATTAGCATGCCCATTAATAATTGGCTGTCATTGTAATAGTAATATTACTATTGGCTGTTTATAAGAATTTACAAAGCACATATTCTGCATGACCATTTTCTACATCCCTAATCCTACTAAATACCTAAACTTAACAACTAGCTTACTAACTATTCATAAGCAGCAAATTAGGAGGTTATTGAGGCCGTGAAGTCGTAGTTAAGGGTTTGTTAATAGCAAGAATTGGACCTTAAAGTGTGACCCATATATTTTATTAAATTATTGATTTGAGATAAATGTATGTAATGTTTATGAAAACATCATGAAACAGAAATAAACCTCTTATTTTTCTGTGTTTGTAGATTCAAGCAGAGCTATGCACTACTACAAGATTCATACTATTCCCTAGCGAATATTTTTTCTCTCTCTCTGATATTCCCACACATATGTCATGCTTTCTGTAGCTTGCTTTTTCTTCTCCTGTAAAACGAAACTTCACAAGACTTGTTTTCCAATAACTCCCACTAAACGTGACGAAAGCTTCCCCTACCCATAACACCCCAGCAGGGCTTACTGGTCTTAGTTGCATAATGGCATCTCTACTGAAATAGGAGTCTGACGATACAGGAAAATACTGGGATTTCCTTGTTTTCAGACATACTGCTGCTTGTTTGTTTTTTAAGAGGGAAGACAATAGTGAAAGATGGATGGTGCTGTAAAGACTTGTATTGTGTAATTTATAACTTTCCAATAGCCTAAAGTTTAATTAAATGTATGCTAAATTAAGTTAAATGACCTCTCCTAGTGCACTAATATCAGAGGAGCCTGAAGAACAGAAACACTGACTGTGGTGGGTATCGGGAGGACGGTGCATTCCATAATCATTGCCGTTACCTGTTGTCACGATGACAGCACGACCGGTATTCCCTTGCAGCCTTGGCTACCATGGCAGCACAGAGATTCAGGCTTTGTGTTGTCTGCCCACGCAGTCTTCCTGACAGCCTGTCAGCAGCAGAGCTCCTGAGAGACCCAGCTCGAAAGCAAACATACAGTAGGGTTCATGGACACCAAGAGTTCCTCCACCCGTCTTGGGTGAGGCAACCCCAGAAAGTCCTATGCATATTCACTGAAAAGGGAATAACATGGAAAATCACAAGCAAGAGATGCACAACATGCAGAATTATTTTATTTGATATTAAAAAAAAGGCGTTCAGGCGTTTTTGTCATACTTTCCCCAACCAAGGTTATTATAGTTAATTAATCTAAAACCATAAAAAAAAAAATCACTTGAAATACACTCATATGCATATGCGTATTAAAAAAGACAAGAAAATGACAAAAACTGTATAATATAATAATTATATAACTATATATATATATATATATATATATATAAAAAACTAAAATTAAAAAAGCACCTCAGTGATACTAAAATAGCATTGCATTGAACATTCATGCACAGCATGCAACCCATGTAGAGCATAATGATGTCTGTAATAACATATCCTGTTGTGAGTTATAAATAATTCATTAATTTCTCTTCATATTTAATATTTCACATTCACACAATATCCAAGTTGCAGCTGTTGATTTATATTATACAGCACTGACAAATTATAGCCATTTAATAGTAAACTCAATTTGAATCTGTTATCTGTTTTAAGACTGCACCAGTCTGTTTCTCCATAGCAACAAAGAGAAGAATAACATTAGAGAAACTAAAATTGCGCGAGGACGACATTTTGAGGTGCTGGGGAATTCGAGGAACGTTGCGACTGCATTTGGAGACAGGCTGCAGAGAACATGGCAGCCAATGACGGCTTGTCAAGGTTGTACTCGCTGTACGACAACACAGGCAGTAAAACCTGGAAAATAAAGAGAAAGGGAAGGAGAGGCAGATTGCGGGGGCCGACGAGTGGGAGAGCGCTCACTGTGTCCTCCAGCTGAAGCAGTGGGCGGCCCACTTGAGCTCTGAAGTGACGTGGTGCATGGTCTTGATTGTTAGTGTTATTGAATGTATACTATACTCTGTGCGTCATTTGATGCAGGAACGTACCAATGACTACAAAAGGCTATTCTCACCACTCCTGTAAGGTTACCCTGGCTGTGAACAAATACATTTTTCCTTGCCTATGTTATGAATGCAAACCACAGAATGAAAAAAGGATGAAAAGATTCCCTATTTTATTCCTTAGTATTGACCCTGTTGCACCACAAACCGTGACAAGAACACATAAGCTAAAAATGCTGTGAAAAGTACCACAAGTGACGACTTGTATTAAATAAAAAAAAGGCAAATAATATAGGATAGGACTTGGTTTTATACATCTGGATTTGACTGGACAGGTGAGGTGATATTATTATTTTTTTTGCGGCCTTGGTGACATTTAAAAGAAGAGCTCATTTCCGAGGTTGAAATTTACATTTTGATGAAAGAAAACACACACACACACACACACACACACACACACACACACACACACACACACACACACACACACACACACACACACACACACACACACACACATATATAATGTACTGATGAACTGAATTAATAAGACCAGAGACATTTATTAGGAAATAACTTAAAGGGATAGTTCATAGTTCACCCAAAAATATAAATGCTATCATTGTTTACTGAACCTCATGTTGTTCCAGACTTGCTTTACACACGAAAACAAACGTGGTTTTTGCGTACGAGTTTGAGGTTCCATTTATCATATTTGATGTGCTCTATGTATGTGCATTGATCAATATTTATATGTGAATAGAGGCTAAATTAAATCCGTTCATCATATAAAGCGATCATGTCTCTACAGAAAACTTCGGGGAGGGAATATCATTTTCAAAATGCTTTCTTCACATTTTCCCAGGAGAGCAAGATTCTAAAAGTGTATTTCTACTAGAAATAATTTAGTTTTAGTATTTTTATGCATAAACAAGCATGTAGATGACTTCAAAGCTAACTAGAGTTAAACTGAAAGACATAAAACTCAAGTCTTTGAAAAAAAAAAGCCCAAATTGGGATAAATTAAGTCCCAGTCTAGTTGTACAGCTATTTTTAGTGCTGATAAACTACCTAAAAGGGATTAGTTATGACAGCAATGAGACATATACTCATTAATGACATAATCCAGATAAAATATTAAGCAGTGGTGAATACAATTATCCTGATGTTCAGCCAAAATGGATTTAACGCATTGGAATGCAGATAAAACATTGATTTTTTTTTCTTCCTTCCCCCGTTTTCGTTTTCTTTTGCTTCCAAGTGCACTCTCTCTTCCTCATGCGTTCGCTGCAGCAGCTAATCAACAAGGATTCTATGAGCGGCTCGTGATATCTGCTTTTCTCTCCTTACAGCTGGGCCTTGAACACAGCACAGACAAGCAGATAAAAGCCCTGCAGAGCTCTCTCTCTCTCTCTCTCTCTGGCTCTCCCTCCTTCAGATTCTTCTCCTAGTCAATGCCATGCAACATATTCAGTCTTACCGAGTCTCTCTGTTCCTCAGCCAAAGCAGGCTGGGTTCTTAACTCACCCCATCTGGAGCTGTGACGCTGGCGACAGGCGGAAAAGCACAGGTTCTAGTGTTAATGCCCAGGACTGCAGCAACTGCATTACAACTGCTTTCTTGTGTTGAAGACAGTGTCACTTATTCAGATGGCAAATTTCATGTTCACGTCAGTGTTTCATTGTGCAACAGCCATTTGGATGAGCATCCAAGCTAAATATTGCCAATTCTAAACGATTCCCAGTCATCAGAGTAGTGTTTGCTCTACAAGTACCTTTCTTCACAGTAAAAAGAATTTGGTGTAGGATTCACTTTGAAATAATTTTCACTCAGAAATTGCTACATTTCACAAACAATTACAAAGAAGCTATAACACTTTGAATTAATTGTGAAAGTAGAAAGATAATACATTTCTTGTAAAAAAACAAAAACAAAACATTTTCTTATTAAACATACTATAAAAACATAATAATATTTTTTTACAACTTTGTTAATCTTTATACACAACTTACAAAACAAGTCTTTTTTATTTTTTATATTTTACACAGCCATGAACATTCGGTCATTATTGCTTTCCCTCACGTCATTCCAAACCTGAATGCTTTTATTTAGTCTAAAAAAGGAGAATCTGTTGATGTTTTTGGAAGTTCAGGATATTTGATTACAATCAGCCATCTCTTTTGGTGTTTAAATGATTGAGTACAAATATGAGGAGCAGGATGAAAAACAGTGGCTTCATCCCTGGAGTGTGCTCATGGTATATGATGGTTCTGTATAATAGTGCTGATACAGCCCTTTTTTGTGACAGTAGAAAAGTGGCAGTTTCATAGAACTTCTTAGATTGCATCAATTCGGTGTGGATTGTTGCTGGATCTGAACCTGGAAGTTTTTTTTGTGAGATTAGGTACTGTTTAATTAGATTTTTGGGGTTAAAGATTGAATGAACAGTTTCAGACCTATTCTGAACTTCATCCAATGATATAAAGCCCAGTTAGCAACAATACAGCAGATAATAAATCTCAGCACTAGGACCTTTAACACAATAGAATTAAAACATTGGATTCATTGTATTCATTGAATTGATTTAGCACTAGTTTTTTTTTTTTTTTTGTAATGCCCAAATAAAAAAGAATGTTTTGTACAGATTATTATTATTATTTATTTTTTTTACTTTTCAAATATGGCAAAATTAATATTGCAATTCATTAAATTTTCATTAAAAAGTTTAAAAGTGTCAAAGCATTAGTCACAAATCCTGCTGTTTTTCTTCTGAAAAAAGAGAGGTCTTTTTATTTCTAAATGAAAAAAAAGTTTAGGTAGTGTGTTAGAGTTATATTCTGTTTTTAGATTGTCCATATGCAAATAGAACACACTGTAAAATCTAACAAATGTGCTAACTTAATTATTTTTGTTGACTTTACTTAAAGTGCTTTTGTTTACCTTACTGATGTATATCTATTAAATCTTACTATTTGTGCTAAAAGTATTAGTTACTCAAATATCCCCAGTTAAGGTTACATGATTTGTTTGAGTGCTGTGCAAGCCATGTGACCTCTGACGTCATCAAGGTTTGGATTGAGAATTTTCTGATCAACAGCCATCTTGTTTTGTGGAAGACCTCGACTGATAAATAATAAAGCTGGTGAGTATTTATATACATATAAGTTTGAGCTTAATGGAAAGGAACTGGGGCCTGTTCCATAAAAGACGCTAAGAAAAGCGGGGATTAAAGTCCAAAACCTGACTTGAAATAACCTAACAAATCAATCGGGACTAAAGCGGTTTCATAAACGACAATTCAAGTTCACGCAATCTGACTAATTCGATCCAGGTTCAATGAGTCAGGATAATGTGACGTGCACGCTTATTCTGAAGCAGCCCTTAATGTCGATCATGGATCAAATCAATCCGACATGGCAAACAGCGAATATTTGTGCTGTTTAATGAATTTGAAACATTGTGTTTTCCTCAGTGCATAACTGACACGTCACAGGTATATTTTTTTCATCTGTAAATGTTAGAAAGTCATGCAAATATATCAATTTTGCTGTCAGGAGTGGGCGAGGCTTATGTGAGTGAACGAGCGCTGCTGCGCGCATGCGCGCTACACAGACGGAGCAGAATAGAATAATAGCGCAAGAATTCAGAATAAAATATACATTCTGCTAAAATATTTGTTTTTGGACATTAAATGTGACGCATAGAATTTTAATCCTACATATAATTGTATTTTTATGATAGCAGTAACTGTAAATCAAATGTAAGCTGGCTAATACAGCCATACTAGCTCAAATGAGTTAAATGTGTGTTCTTATCAGTTAAAATGTACTCTGATTTCTATTATTTATTTTAATTTTTAATTCAGTGATATAACTTTTGATTTAGTGTTTTTTATGCTTTAATGCTTTAAAGAGCCATTGTAGATTGTAATGTTTTAATGTTCTAATAACCATAAAAGGTACAGCTGTCATAAAATCAGAGAGAAAGGCTTCATGGCTAGAAACTTCTGATCAACTGAATGCTCAAGTAGCAACAATGTTAAAATGTCATTAGCCTACATTTTTGGCACAATACATTAAATGCAGTTGGTTGGTTTTAGCCTATTTTTTTATTTATTTGATTATTTAAGGTGTATTTTCTGTATACTTTTATTTTTGGACCAATAATAAAGTCAGCTGATTGTATGTGAGAGAGACAGTGGTAATATTGATGCGTTCCTATTGGTCAGAGTTACAGGAGCTCAGCTTAGCCTGACAGTTAGCCTGCTCCTGACCAGGTTAGTTTGCCAGCATAAATTGCCACAGTGACTGAGCTTGAGCTATGGTAATTTTGCTTTCAGAAACCAAATCAAGCGAAAATAAGTCAGAATTACTGAAATAAGCCTGGCTTATTTGGTAAACTTGTTTTATGGAACAGGCCCCTGGATTATATGATAGTAAAGTCAAAGTTAATGGATTAATGCATGTGTTTTGTCGAATATAAAGTGTCAATATACATTTTGTTATATTGTCTATGTCGCGCCTGGTAAATATATCCGCGCAGCTTCCAGTGTTTGAATTACTGACACGTTACATTGATGAAGCATGGATGAATTGGAGATTAAAGAACGGGATGTGCTTATTGATACTTTAAAAGTGCAATATGACGGAAAGACAACTGAGCTCGACACTCACACACGCTGACGCCTGTCAGCATTCAAGTTCTGAAATGTGTTCTGTTTCGTGGTATTTGAATGTTCAGATAAATACACAAATATGTAAAGTACTAATCTTGCTGAGTATTCACGTAAACACAGTCAGTTATGTCTAAAATGAACGTAAACAATTAGGAGAAAAACAGATGTAGATCAATATATTGGATTTGTGCCTCTTAAAGTGACAGTAGCCTAAATATTAATAAACCTGCTGTGGTCTGTTATTAATGTTAATCAAACAAAAGACAAAGAGAAAATCACTCACTGATCTTGTTTGAATAACTGTTGTAGCTTCAAAAGACTAATTTATGGAGTATTTGTTTATGGTGTTGTGTGTGTGTATATATATTTTATTGATTTGTTTACTTATCTATGCTTTTGTTTTCCTTCAGTCCAGTTAGTAATGACTAACCTTGTATTTTTTTAGGAAAGATTTTTGTGATAACTTTGCACTACAGTTTGGAGATGTTGTCACATCACAACAGTAAGTACTTACAGTCTTGTATATAGATATATATTTATGGTCAGTTAGGTTTTATCTGCTGTTCTTCATGAATTAACTGAGTTGTTTTTATCTGCACCATCATATTACAGACCCGTACCTGCTGGATTAATATGAAATTAGGGAGATACAAATGGCGATTCCAAAGCAATACATGCAACCTTGTCTCACAGAATTCCGTGTAATGACCACGGACCCTTAACTCCGAATCTGTGGTGGCATCACGGAATCGACGAAAATTCCGTGATGGGCTCACAGAAGTGATACCAAGGTGTCATGAATCAGACCTCTGTGGCTCTCTCCGATGGCCACCGGAGGGCACCCTCTCCTGAGTATTGACTTTCTTGAACTCCATTTCCCATAACACCCCGTACCTGGACTAATCACCTGCACAGGTGTTCCCCATTATCTCCCCTACTTAAGCAGCTCTCATTCACAGACTCTTTGCGAAGTCTTGTTTTGCCCCGGCTGACATTCTGAGCGTTATTCCTATATTCTGTGATCTTCCCGTGTATGACCCTGTACTGTTTACCTCTGTTGATTCTCTGCTGCCTGCCCTTGTGATATTGCTCCTTGAAATTCCGATTGTGTTGCTGCCTGCCCTGACTCCTGTCCGGTACTGTTTACGTCTCTGCCTTGCCTCTGATATTCCTGACACTGTTGTTTGATCACTGACTGTTTGACCCTGTCTAAGTTTATTAAAGTGAGATTGCAAATGGATCCACACGCCTCAGACCCTTCGTTACAGAAGACTTCGCCAACGGCGGATCCAGCAGCCGTGTACCAACTCACTTCCGAAGTTTCAGCTTAAGCTGTCATGTTAACGTCACACCAACTGCAGCTTCAACGACTCACATCTGTTACAGAGGAGCTGGTGAGAACACTGCAAGCGCTTCAACTGACTGCTCCATCAGTGGCCACACCAGCACCAGAGCCACAGGCCATCAGCTCGAATATGAACCCCCGACTATCCTTTCCTGAGAAATTCGACGGATCACCTAACAAATGTAAGGGATTTCTGTTACAATGTTCTCTGTTTATGAATCAACAGCCGATGTTATATCCCACAGACAAGAGCCGTGTATCATTTATCTGTTCCCTGTTGACCGGTCGAGCCTTAGAATGGGCTACTGCTGTATGGGATGGAGGTAGCATGTCATTTCCTCCATACAATGACTTCCTGAGGCAATTTCGAGAAGTATTCGAGCACACGGCTGGCGGCAAAGAAGCTGGTGAACAATTGCTCGCGCTCCGTCAGGGCAAGGACACGGCAGCTGACTACTCTCTCACTTTCCGCACTCTAGCAGCCCAGACCGGTTGGGAAAACGGTCCCTTAAAACTACTATATCGCAAGGGCTTATAGACTGAGCTCCAAACTGAGTTGGCTTGTCGTGATGAGGGGAAGACGCTGGAGCAGTTCTTCGAGCTTGCCATACGCCTCGATAATCTACTGCGTTCACGACGTCCTTCACTGCATTTCCCTCTTCAAACATCCGCCTTTGCGAGTGCTCCAGAATCTGAACCCATGCAAGTCGGAGTAACTCATCTGTCATCAGAAGAAAGAGAACGCAGAGTGCGCAACCACCTCTGCCTCTACTGCGGGTTATCTGGTCATCTCAGAGCCACCTGTCCTACTCGACCGTCCATCAGAGATACCACAGCGGTGAGTGCTTCTCCGAATACTTTAAATGTACCCATCTCCCTAACTAATAATTATGTTATGGTTGAGACAAGGGCATTAATCGACTCTGGGGCAGCGGGCAACTTCATTGACATTCATTTTGCTAATCTTCACGAACTTCCTCTTCTTTCATGTGAATCCCGGCTGGCAGTGGCGGCGCTAGACGGACGGCCGTTGGGCACAGGACGGATAAAATTTACCACCCAAGACCTCATCCTAAAGGTCTGCTCTCTCCACATCAAATCCATACGTTTCTTCGCCATTGACTCACCACAGAACCCAGTCATTCTCGGGCTACCCTGGCTGGAGAAGCACAATCCTCGTATCTCCTGGACCAGTAAACAGATCCAACAATGGTCAGATCACTGTCATAAGGAATGCCTGCAACTCAAGCCTCACGCTACTACTCCCGAATCTACCTCATCATCAGAAATCCCAGTCATGTCAGACCTTCCAGCAGAGTACCAAGACCTCTCTGAGGCATTCAGCAAGTCTAGAGCTTCTCAACTTCCACCTCATCGGTCCAGCGATTGCGCCATCGACCTGCTCCCTGGAGCCACACCGACAAGAGGTAGAGTGTTCCCCCTTTCACAACCCGAGTCTGAGGCCATGAAAGCATACATTGATGAAGAACTGGCTAAGGGCTTTATTAGACCGTCCACCTCTCCTGCATCAGCCGGATTCTTTTTTGTCAAAAAGAAGGACGGGGGTCTCCGACCATGCATAGATTACAGAAGTCTCAACGAAATCACTGTAAAGTTCCGTTATCCTCTGCCTCTGGTTCCAGCTGCCCTAGAACAACTTCGTACGGCCAAGTACTTCACTAAGCTCGACCTCCGTAGTGCCTATAATCTGATCCGCATTCGGGAGGGAGATGAATGGAAGACTGCTTTTTCAACGACCACTGGGCACTATGAATATCTCGTTATGCCGTTCGGCCTTTCCAACAGTCCATCCGTCTTCCAAGCCTACATCAATGATGTCTTCCGGGATATGCTCAATCGCTGGGTTATAGTCTACATTGATGACATACTAATTTACTCTGAATCTCTGGAAGCACACATTCACCAAGTTCGGGCAGTTCTAAAGCGTCTTATCAAGCACCAGCTTTACGCCAATAAAGAGAAATGTGAGTTCCATCAAACACGAGTGTCCTTCCTGGGTTACATCATCAGCGCCGACGGGGTCGCTATGGACAACAACAAGGTACAATCAGTGCTGAATTGGCCTCAACCCACGACGGTGAAAGAACTGCAACGATTTCTGGGCTTTGCCAATTTCTACAGGCGATTCATACGCAACTTCAGCACCATAGCAGCTCCACTCACCTCGCTGCTTAAGGGAGGGAGAAAGCGCTTAGACTGGTCACCATCAGCTGAGAACGCTTTCCAACAGCTCAAAAACCATTTCACCACAGCTCCCATTCTCCATCACCCAGATCCAGCTCAAGAGTTCATAGTTGAAGTCGACGCTTCCAATACCGGTATAGGAGCCATCCTCTCTCAACGCCAGGGCAATCCTCCCAAACTGTTTCCATGTGCTTATTATTCACGCAAGTTGAACTCGGCAGAGAGAAACTATGATGTTGGAGATCGTGAATTGCTTGCTATGAAGGCAGCCATTGAAGAATGGAGACATTGGTTAGAGGGTGCAAAATTTCCCTTCACTGTTCTCACAGATCACCGTAACCTAGAATATATCCGCTCAGCCAAACGACTCAATCCCCGGCAGGCCAGATGGTCATTGTTTTTCTCACGTTTTGAATTTAAAGTCACCTATAGACCCGGATCCAAGAACTGCAAAGCGGACGCACTGTCAAGATTACATGACTCATCAACCCCTCTGAGCAGCAACAATGAATCCATTATTTCCTCTACATTAGTCGTAGCCCCAGTTCAATGGGATATTCTCACTGAGATCACCGAAGCTCAAGCCAATGATCCCATTCCACCAAATTGCCCCAACGATCAAACTTATGTTCCTCACAATCTCCGCCAACGAGTCTTACATCTCGTGCATGACTCACCAAGCTCTGGTCACCCCGGAATTACAGCATCTCTCCAACTGGTATCCGAACGCTTCTGGTGGCCATCACTCCAAACCGACACAATAGCATTTGTCCAGCAATGTCCAACCTGCAACATGACCAAATCATCTCACCAGCGACCTGCTGGGCTATTACAACCCCTGCCAGTTCCTCAGCGCCCATGGTCTCATATTGCCATTGACTTTGTCACTGACCTCCCCAACTCCAAGAACTATACCACCATTCTGACCGTTATTGACCGTTTCTCCAAAGCATGCCGTCTCATACCCTTGCCCAAGTTACCCACAGCTTTCGAGACTGCTGAAGTTCTATTGGATCAGGTCTTTCGCTTGTATGGACTCCCGGACGACATTGTTTCAGATCGGGGTCCGCAATTCAGGTCACGAGTCTGGAATTCCCTCTGTCAACAACTCAACATCAACGTCAGTCTCACCTCAGGTTATCATCCACAGTCCAACGGTCAAGTGGAAAGACTCAATCAAGAAATCATCCGTTTCCTAAGATCATACTGTCATCGAAACCAGAACGATTGGAGTCGATTCCTAATGTGGGCCGAATACGCCCAGAACTCGCTCCGCAAACCTTCAACCGACCTAACCCCATTCCAGTGCGTTCTCGGCTTTCAACCACCCCTGTTCCCCTGGTCGGGAGAACCTTCTGAACTCCCCGCAGTTAACGACTGGTTGAGAAGGAGCGAGAACACGTGGAATGCTGCTCATGTACATCTGCAACGTGCGGTACGAAGAACCAGGGAACAAGCGGACCGTCGGCGAAGGGAGGGTCCGGAATATGCCCCCGGACAATGGGTCTGGCTTTCCACCCGAGACTTAAGACTTTGACTACCCAGCAAGAAATGAAGTCCCAGGTACGTGGGCCCGTTCAAAATACTCAGACAGATCACTCCAGTTTCATTTCGTTTAGATTTACCTGCTGATTATCTCCCTGCTTAAGCCCGCCGGTGGTCCAGAAGGAGAGAGGAACCTAGAGGAGGTCGCAGATGAGAGTACCCCTCCCATCATCGTGGACGGCGAGGAGGCTTACCAGGTCAGAGAGATTCTGGATTCTCGACGCCGAGCACGAGTGTTGCAATATCTGGTCGATTGGGAAGGATATGGCCCAGAGGAAAGATCCTGGGTCAACGCCAATGACATCTTGGACCCTGCACTAACCACTGAATTCCACCAAGCTCACCCAAACAGACCTGCACCTCGTGCCCGTGGACGACCTCGACGTCGCAATGCCCCTCGCGTCCGGAGCCGCTCGCAGGGGAGGGGCTCTGTCATGAATCAGACCTCTGTGGCTCTCTCCGATGGCCACCGGAGGGCACCCTCTCCTGAGTATTGACTTTCTTGAACTCCATTTCCCATAACACCCCGTACCTGGACTAATCACCTGCACAGGTGTTCCCCATTATCTCCCCTACTTAAGCAGCTCTCATTCACACACTCTTTACGAAGTCTTGTTTTGCCCCGGCTGACATTCTGAGCGTTATTCCTATATTCTGTGATCTTCCCGTGTATGACCCTGGACTGTTTACCTCTGTTGATTCTCTGCTGCCTGCCCTTGTGATATTGCTCCTTGAAATTCCGATTGTGTTGCTGCCTGCCCTGACTCCTGCCCGGTACTGTTTACGTCTCTGCCTTGCCTCTGATATTCCTGACACTGTTGTTTGATCACTGACTGTTTGACCCTGTCTAAGTTTATTAAAGTGAGATTGCAAATGGATCCACACGCCTCAGACCCTTCGTTACACAAGGTAAGTCAGTGACAGGCATCAGCCGTGGTCCACGCACGGATCCACTGGTTCAACACCAGCGCTGCCTCAATTGACGTGTGTGGACTACGTAAAAAGAGTGACTCAAATGCAGTTATATTTGTATATAAATTTATACTTTCACTGGAGCACCTAACCCACCCCTACCCTAAACCTACCCACCTCTGAACAATATAAAACATGTAACAGGCAAAGATAAGTGCAGTCACATGTATTTATTGCAAAAACTGACCATAAACGAGCAGTATAAAAGCATTACAAACAATTTGTGTTGCATTCCAAGTCTTCTGAAGCCATATGAAGTCTTAATGCAAAGAAGAGAGTAAAACACAAGGTTTAATCGCTGAAAATGGTCCCGCTCCGTTAACTCGCTCACATCTCATTCAAAAACATACTCCTGACGCAATCGGTCACGAGACATACAAGAGCCAATAGACTGTCACAACAGCATGACACAATCGATCACGAGACACGCAAGAGCCAATGGCATTTCACAACCAAAGCTGACGTAAGGCTTCTTCTGGCGGCATTTTTTGAATTTACGCACAGAGACTGCAGCACATAGGAAGAGCTTTACGGCGGACGGAGACGGCGATCTCACAAATCAATAATTTTGCCTCGGAATACTTGGAACATTAATACTTTTTGAATAAATTATGACGGTAGTTGTGTCTGTCTGTTATATCTTCTGTTTTATTGACAAATGGTAGGTTTAGGGGCAGGGGTTGGGTTACGTGCTCATAAATGTGTAATGTAATATAAATAAAACTGTTGTGGCTGTTTACATTGAAAAATCACACCCCAACATATATGCAATAATGGCAATGTTGATACCCAATATATAATTTAATTATGACGATTAAATTCCCAGTATCGTGTTGGTGACAACCAGTGGATCCGTGCGTGGACCACGGCTGATGCCTGTCACTGACTTACATTGGTATCACTTCTTTGAGCCCATCACGGAATTTTCGGCGATTCCGTGATGCCACCACAGATTCGGAGTTAAGGGTCCGTGGTCATTACACGGAATTCTGTGAGATCAGGTTGATACATATGAGGTTAGTTTCTTTAATACAATACAAAGTGCATGAGTGAAAATTATGCTAAAGATATTGATCATTAATGTGTTTTTGTTGGTCTACAACTAATCACAGTTATTTTTCTCAAAATCTATTAATCCTGGCAGGGAAAACAGAGGAGAAAAACTTGGAGAAGGTACAGTATGTCATGACTTTGCTTGGCATAAAAGGATGTTTTAAAGGGATGAAAATTCTCTGTTTATTTATTCATTCTCATACTGTCCCAGATGTATAGTCCATTTAATGCAAGAGGATGGGACCCTCAAAGTTAATGCTTCAAAAATGAGAGATATGTTGTGAAGACGTCTTCTGTAGACATTTATTCCTCCACTGGGCTCATATAAATTACCATCACAATTGCTGTGTGTTTCTTTTAAGCATCAAATATGGACTCGCAGAGATTGATTATTTTCCTAAAAATCTTTGTTTGTATTTATCAGAACAAAGTAAGTAATATACAGTATCTCACAGAAGTGAGTACACCCCTCACATTTTTGTAAATATTTTATTATATCTTTTCATGTGACAACACTAAAGAAATTACACTTTGCTACAATGTAAAGTAGTGAGTGTACAGCTTGTATAACAGTGTAAATTTGCTGTCCCCTCAAAATAACTCAACACACAGCCATTAATGTCTAAACCGCTGGCCACAAAAGTGAGTACACCCCTAAGTGAAAATGTCCAAGTTGGGCCCAATTAGCCATTTTCTCTCCCCGGTGTCATGTGACTCGTTAGTGTTACAAGGTCTCAGGTGTGAATGGGGAGCAGGTGTGTTAAATTTGGTGTTATCGCGCTCACTCTCTCATACTGGTCACTGGAAGTTCAACATGGCACCTCATGGCAAAGAACTCTCTGAGGATCTGAAAAAAAAGAATTGTTGCTCTACATAAAGATGGCGTAGGCTATAAGAAGATTGCCAAGACCCTGAAACTGAGCTGAAGCACGGTGGCCAAGAGCATACAGCGGTTTAACAGGACAGGTTCCACTCAGAACAGGCCTCGCCATGGTTGACCAAAGAAGTTGAGTGCACGTGCTCAGCATCATATCCAGAGGTTGTGTTTGGGAAATAGACGTATGAGTGCTGCCAGCAGAGGTTGAAAGGGTGGGGGTGGGTCAGCCTGTCAGTGCTCAGACCATATGCCGCACACTGCATCAAATTGATCTGCATGGCTGTCGTCCCAGAAGGAAGCCTCTTCTAAAGATGATGCACAAGAAAGCCCGCAAACAGTTTGCTGAAGACAAGCAGACAAAGGACATGGATTACTGGAACCATGTCCTGTGGTCTGATGAGACCAAGATAAACTTATTTGGTTCAGATGGTGTCAAGCGTGTGTGGCAGCAAGCAGGTGAGGAGTACAAAGACAAGTGTGTCAAGCATGGTGGTGGGAGTGTCATGGTCTGGGGCTGCATGAGTGCTGCCGGCACTGGGTAGCACTGTGACATACTGAAGCAAACACACCTCCAAGACAACCACTGCCTTGTTAAAGAAGCTGAGGGTAAAGGTGATGGACTGGCCAAGCATGTCTCCAGACCTAAACCCTATTGAGCATCTGTGGGGCATCCTGAAATGGAAGGTGGAGGAGCGCAAGGTCTCTAACATCCACCAGCTCCGTGATGTCGTCATGGAGGAGTGAAAGAGGACTCCAGTGGCAACCTGTGAAGCTCTGGTGAACTCCATGCCCAAGAGGGTTAAGACAGTGCTGGAAAATAATGGTGGCCACACAAAATATTGACACTCTGGGCCCAATTTTGGACATTTTCACTTAGGGGTGTACTCACTTTTGTGGCCAGCGGTTTAGACATTAATGGCTGTGTGTTGAGTTATTTTGAGAGGACCGCAAATTTACACTGTTATACAAGCTGTACACTCACTACTTTACATTGTAGCAAAGTGTCATTTCTTCAGTGTTGTCACCAGTGTTGGGTGTAACGCGTTACTAAGTAACGCGTTACTGTAATTAAATTATTTATCCACTGAAAAAGTAAAGTAAGGGATTACTGTTCATTTTTAGGTAATTTAATTACAGTTACTTATAAAGTACTTGCGTTACAAACAGTAAATAATTTCAACAGTTCTAAAATCAATATTGAATTTGAAATGTAAATTTACCGTCTAAAGATCAAATTTAATGCAGTGCGCCAGCTCGTTCACTTTCAGATCTTCCTGATTCACAGAGAAACCTTAAATACTCAGATACATATAAGACTAAAATCAATAGAATCTAAAAAGCTTGAATTTTACTTTTAAATGAACGAATTCAAATCAAAAACTAATATTTCTGATTATGTAATCCCTATGAAAGTATAGCTAGACCAGTCTTTCCCGTATCTGAAAGCTAGACGTTTCTACTTTTAAATGAACGAATTCAAATCGAAAACGAATATTATCTGATTATGTAATCCATATAAAACTGAGGTACAGTCTTTCCTGTATCTGAAAGCCTGAAGTGTCTACGTTTAAATTAACGAATTAAAATCGAAAGCGAATATTATCTGATTAAGTAATCCATATGAAACTAAAGCCAGGTACAATCTTTCCTGTACCTGAAAGCCTGAAGTGTCTACGTTTAAATTAACGAATTAAAATCGAAAACGAATATTATCTGATTATGTAATCTGTATAAAACTGAGGTAGCCTACTGTCTTTCCCGTATACCTGTCAACCCTCTCGTTTTTTCCCGGGATTCTCCCGTATTTTACCATTCTATCCCACTGTCATCCCGTTTAAATATTTTCCTGTATTTTTAATCTTGCTATAAAAAAAAAATCCCACTGGGCGTATTTTATATGTTTGCTACATTCACCTCCGGTAAAACTCCCGTAATTTGTATGGCCCAAACCTCATTATATGAATAATCAAGTCAATATATTCCAAGGTTGTCCGGTTGCAGATCTTGTATGAAAAGCATCCTTCTCACACAATCGACACACACAAATTCCCTCAACTTGGCAACTTTACAACCCAGTGATGCTGTTGATATCTGCGCACTGTGCGCAGTAGTGATGCGCGGATGGCGGTTATATCCACGGGCGCTGTGGATAATCCGCGGGTCGGGTAATAAAAAAATGCATTCTGATTATTTGCAGGTGGGTCGCTGGATGATAAGATAAATCATTAATGATGCAAATATTAACTACATTTTCTAAAATACGAACGTGTTTTAAATATATATTTTTTCATCAGGCATACGATTTCGTTTGTGTGTGTGTGTGTGAGCGCTGCAAATTTCAAAGTCAGGTGCAGCCTTTGTTTACTCCGCCCCCTTCCCCCATAGACATGCACCCAAATCATTTCTGTAATTTATTCTTACCTAGTTAACATGTTATTCTTACATAAATCTGTACGGATTTTACTAGTTGGCCTTTTACTGAACATCTTGCCAAACTGAAATGTATTGTTTAACTTTTAAGCTTTTTTGTTCTGTTTGCTAACCAAAGAAGGTAAAAAAAAATATCAAAAAAAGTTTAAATATTACAGTTGTTTTAAAGCTAAAAGGCTAAACTATTCTATGTTTGACTCAAATTGAAAGAATACAGAGTTTAATTTCTATTAAGGTTTATAGGGATTTTAAGATGTAGCCTAATTAGCAATTTGAATAATTAAGTTACTTATTGAGTAACTAAGTTACTTTTCAGACAGAGTAATTAGTAAAATAATTTAAATACAATATTGATGAAGTAATTAGTAACTGTAATTAATTACTTTTTGAAAGTAACTTACCCAACACTGGTTGTCACATGAAAAGATATAATAAAATATTTACAAAAATGTGAGGGGTGTACTCACTTCTGTGAGATACTGTACATCGAGGTTAGCATGAGGGTGATAAATGGGTGATGAGGGTGATAAAATATTTTTTTTTGGTGAACTATCCCATTAAATTAAATGGATTGTCAGCAAATTAAAAACAATAAATAAGACATTCTTTACACATACAGAATAAAATGGAATCTAATGTTATATACTCTTCCCTCTTTTCAGGACCTGAAGTTACTCTTCAACACACTGCAGTTCTCCATGGCATTCCTGTCCAGCTTGGGCACAACAGGGATAGGAAAGGTCTTTCATGCTTATTTTCATGTTTTCTCTTGATTCAGCTGTTTTTTTTATGTATTTACTTGTTGACACAAGTTGACATTGCAATACATGTCAAAGGAGTTAGACATTATGAGCAAATGTTTTTGTGACTATGTAAGCTAAAGTATATTGAGTGTGCATTCTTTTTATTGTTTTAATGTGCTCAGGGAATATTCTTCTTCTCAAATATTTGAGTTTTTTTTTTTCTGATTTAAGCATTGTTAATGAAAAACTATTACAAATTACCATGCTGATTTACATTTGTTTTCTGCATTTTGAAAAATAAATGTTTTGAAATGTGAAGGGAGAGCTGTGTGTGTTTTTTAACTAGGTATAGTTATTCTCAATGTACCTCAGATCACAGATTCAATTAAGTTAACTAAACTTAAATGGCTTAAGTAAATAGGACTTAACATAAGTAAGGAATACTTTTAATATACTAGTAAATAAGACTTAAATTACACTTAATTCAATTAAGTTAACATTACTTAATTGAATTAAGGCAACGAGTTTGCACAATTTAATTAAGTAAACTTAACAAATTACTTTTTACAGTGCATATGCATTTTTTAATCCAAAAATAAGAAGGAGAAAACAAGTTTTACTTAAAGAAGTTTTCCCTTTTAACTCTTTTTAAGTCTAAGTCAGATCCAAACCCATCCTCTGTCCTGCACTGCAATCTGCAGTGCTGTGTAACATTTGAATTTGCATGCCGACTTAGCGTTGGCTTAAGCCTTTGGTCTTTGCCACTGAAATCTGTTATTATGCATGCATGCAGTCACCCACTTGAAAACTAAATTCAGTTTTGCATACCACAGTACATTAGGAAACACCTGAAGAATTTACAAAATGTGTTAATTAGGTTGTCATTTTTAGATGTTTTAATTCAGTTTTATTTTATATTAATTAAATGTTATTTTAAGACTTATTTTTAAGGTCATCCAGACCAAAGCAATAAAACCCATTATAAAAGAGGCATTTGTTGAATCCAGTGGGGACATAATTACTGATTATAATGACTTATACTGTCTTTTTACGTATCACATTGCATCACGCCGCGTAAACATTACCATGTCTGCATTTGTGATCGGAGAAACGACAAACAACAAGCCCTACTCTACACTACTCAAAACCCGTGTTTGAATAGTCAGTGGCAAATTCTTTAAATATGAAAACATACTTATAGGCTGTGAGTCAGAAGCGACGTAGTCTACGGCGAAGTGACGTAGACATGTGGGGGCGTGTTTAAATGAGCCGTTTTAGGAGGGCGTGGACAAGTCTTAACTTTTATAAAGAATATCTCTTTAGGTTTGAGACTTTGGTCTTTGCAACTTTAGGGATCTTATCTATGCATGAACAGCTTGTAACACTCCAAAGAGAAAGGAAAACTTGAAATTGCATCATATGACCCTTTTAACATATTTTACTGTGCTTTTAAAGATACTCCAGTATGCTACAGTGCTCCTTGTGGCAATGTTGAGAATGCAAAGCATACTTGTTTGAACTTGTTTGACACATTTCAGAACTCCACACATGAAATTGAGTGTGCATTCTTCTGTACCTGTGTAGAGTAAGTTTCAAGCCTTAAGATATCATGTTTTCGCTTTCTGCAGTGTGGGAGGGCTAGAAGTGCAAAATTAATAGTTTGGCTACTAATTACTGTGATTTGCATTGAGTGCTTTCATATACCACTTAGGTAAATGCCATTATGAATCATATATAATCACAAATTACTCTCAGGCTTCACTTGCTTAAGCCCACCCGACTGTAAATGCATTACTGTATTTAGAATACATAATGGAGCAGGGAAACACAGGAGATGGATTTTCATGTGGAAGAAGTGGGGAGGTGTGCGAAACAACGATGCCATCCTATTATACATCTTTAAGCATTTTTAGAATCCACTTCATGCATTTGTTGATCTTAAAATCTTCTTTTTACGTCAGAGGCCTTTCTTTGTTGCACTGTCTTAATTTTCAAAAGAATATTTCAGCTGATTGTAGATGCTGACAGCAGCCTTTAGTTTTATGCATTGTGAGCTCAAATGGATTGCACACACTACATTCACATGAATCTTTGATGCGCATTACAAACAAAACTGGCAAGCAACAAATGGAAATCTCCAGTCAAATTTCCCCGCACCACCTCATTGGGATGCACAGGTGTACAGGGAAACAAAATAGTCTTTGAAAGGTACTATGTTGATGTTTTTACTGATTATGAGGACAAACTCATCAATGAAGCTTTGAAAGATGTGCAAGTCAGAGTTCACTATTAATGAATTGCACCCAGTGGTACTTATTTGCACATGCTGCTTGCATTTTTTAGCACCAAATTCACTCATGTAGTGACATAAATCGCCCCACAAAATTTTTGCGATTGTGGTGGGTTAGTTAATAAAATTGCAGATTTTTGTGCTGAAACACCATGTGCAAAAGTATCGCAACCATTTTATTAATTCAGTATTATTTATTAGTATGGTTGGGGAAGTGCTAGAAGCCAAATATCTTATTCACGAAAGGCACAAATAATGACTTTTAAATGTCTGTGTTATTGTTTTAAAGCTTCCAAGCGAGCAAGAGATGTACAATAACATGCTTCTGTGTCTCAGTCGCTCCTAAAGCAGGCTGCATGCAGCATGTAGTGTATGAGGTGAGGAAAAGGTGTTTTTTTTCTAAAACAATGAAAACAGTCACCTGCAATGAAAAAAAAAAAAAAAAAAACATGAACTGTTGTGACGTTAAGTCACACAGCTGTTGTTATATATATTATTCAAGCAGAACCTTTTCCTTACCTGTTTAGCTTTATTTTACCAATTGTTTTAATAAAAATGAATGAATATGGAACAGTTTACACAGAACTTTTTTTTACTTTTTCCTTCCACTGTACTGCTTATTTGAATGTGCTTGACTGTTGCGTTTGTCTCACTTCTTTTGCAGCGCTTCACACATTACAACCAGAAATCACAGCAAAACAAATAAAGTTAAAAAAGTATATATATATATATATATATATATATATATATATATATATATATATATATATTTCGTTTTTAACTGTGTGTGTGTGTGTGTGTGTGTGTGTGTATTATAAGCAGATGTGATGCATATGTGTAGATGAAAAGAAACACAAAGTGTTCTGTAACCAAAATGTTTTTTTTTAATACATAACAACCAGGTTTATGTATTTATCATCAATAAATCCAATTTGATCAATCTCATACATTGTACTATATATCATATACTATAAACTAAATATTGCTTATTTCAAAGTTACAGTACCTATATTTTATACGTTTAACTGAATACATTTAATTATTTTCAAAATGAAGCAATTTTAATGAATGCATTTGAAAACATGATTTTTTAAATTAAAATCAAATAAATTCAAATTAATAAATTACTTAATTATTATTATTATTATTTGAGTGCAGAAAACTGACCTGTTTCATTTATGTATGACTGAAAAATATGCATCTTTATGTTTATTAGTTTATATTAAAACTGTAATCCACATGGATGGAAATTTTATATGCAATTCAAATATATAAATCTTAAATGTATGACTGACAAATATGCATCGTTATGTTTAATAGTTTATATTAAAACTGTGTAATCCAAATGGATGGAAATTGTTATAAACTATTCAAATATATAAATCTTAAATTTAAGACTAAATATATTTTTGACTGTGGCTTCTTTACAATTGTGGTATTATGTGGTGTATCTTAGTGTACTACCATTTTTTTTTTATAAATCTGCCCTTAAATGACACTCAAAACTATATGAAATGTGGTTGGTTGCTTTATGTGTCAATTCTAGGCCAGAATAAGCTGATTACATGAGGCTAAATGCAAACTAACGCAGAAAAAAATCATGCTTGTAGCTAGACAGATGAGCTGTGGTTATTCATGCACCCGTCTTATGAAACAAGGCTTCGTCCACTGGAGCTAGAAACACTACTGTATTGAGCTCCATTGGGAAGTGTACTTTTGGACTAAGTAAATGTTTGCTGTTAGCTTTTTCTCTCGAGTCCCTGCAGAGAAAGCCAACAACTTACTTCATGTTGAATGTGTTTTTGTTTCAGTTACACTGCACGGCACCTTGCAACAGCATGTTTGCAACTCCTGTTTGGCAGGCGTGATTAGTTACCTGTAAAGTGGCGTAATTGAAACAGTGTTAAACAGTGATAAAACCGTCTTTTGAGAAGGTAAGGCATGTGTTTAAAGGACATAATACATCATTAGTATAAAAGGAAAGTGTATGGAGGTCATATCATGAGAAATTGGATTTTCCTTGATCTCAAATACATTAGCACATGATAGCCCATATTTGCATATCAATGACGCCTGCTGGTGTTTAGCAGATTGGCCCACCCAGTCATGCTGAGGCAATAAGGAGGAAATAGGGTAGACAGTCCAGCCTTAAGAGTTTGTGTGTCATATTTCAGAATGGGTTGTTTTGTGAACCTGTCACAATGTAATGTAGGCTTTGAAAATAAGCTGTTATTGAAGGATGGGTAGCATAAACCATAATAGACCTGACAGCAGACCAGCAGCTTGTGAGTAATGCTGCATTTCATTCAAAGTCAGATGTTGGATACTCCTACTTGATATCTTTGGCTTCCGTAAAGACGTTCCATTTCCTGACACTTGGAGGATGATTTATACACAGCAATGTGATAACTAGCTTGAGAGTTGTCAACAAATATGTATTTTTTTTTTGCACAAATGATGATTACGGTGCATATTATTGATTAATTAAGATTTATTTTTGCACATTTCCTTGCACAATACTATGTTATGACCTAAAAACATTTTTACCATCATGCATGATTTGTAAACTAATATTTTGACATTTGCATCATGCAGTCAGGTCCATATATATGGCTATTCTAATTTAGTAAACTTGCTCAGTAGCTCACCTGGTACATCATTGCGTTTGTGATGTGAAGCACTCGAGTCCTGTGAGACACAACCCGAGAGCTTGATCATTTGTAGAAGCAAGTTAAAATGGCATGTTTACTTCAGCAAATGTGTTTTTATCTCACTTTTTCTTTTGTTAACACTATCAGTTAGGGTAGTGTTTAATATAGGTGGAATGTTATTTTCAAACACAATATATCATTAACCTTTTAGCACCACTCACCAGACATTTATTTATCTTACTGCTGTGTTATGTACAACAACCAGTATAATAAAACACTGACACGTATGTTTATCTAAAAAAAAAAAAAAAAAAAAAGATTTTAGTGCCACTCACTGGACATTTAATTTTGAAAGTGTTGTGAAATGTGCAAGAAACAGCGTAATATCATTTTGCAAAAGTGTCGCCACATGCACATTCTTCAAATGAGCTTAAGTTCATTTTTTGAAATAGGAAATTAGAAAAACTGAGTTTCTGAGTTGAATGAAATGCAGTTAATCATTTGATATGCAAAGCTGACTCCACATGGGATTCTGAAAGGTTCCCTATCTATTTAATAATTGTCATTATGACTGCTTTTTTTGGGGGTGCAAAAACTTTGACTAATCCAATAGTGGACCTCAGGGAAAAAAACAAATACAATAAGACTCCTTTAGAAAACAAATTGAAACTTTATGATTTGCATAATTATAGCCTGTTTTCATTTTTAGTAGTAGAATTGAATAAAAGTATGCATGCAAAACTTTTGTACTAAATGGTTTATATGTGTATGATTGAAGTGAGGGGACTAGGTCAGCAAAAATGGCTGATCAGACCAACTCTGCAGAGGTGAACAACTTGATGAGTGATATAATATTATGGAAGGTTGAGCCATTGGCAGTTTTTGGTCTTGAATTTAATTCCAGCCAGTATTGGATGGTAAGCAGACCTGAGCAATGGTATAATGTGAATTTGAGGAGGTTAAAAACCAGTTGAGCTGCTGCATTTTGGACACGCTCAAGGGGATTTATGGAACTTGCTGGAAGGCTGGCAAGGGTGTTGCAGAGAAGCTGTAATAGCCATGTTTGCTGTTGTTTTGGTAAATGAAACAGTTTATTTATATCATAAAAATAAAAAAAAAATGGATTTTTTTTTTTTCATATGGATGCAATAGAAGTTGCTGATTCGTTTATAAATTCAAATGCAATAAAATAATAGGATATTTCTTGCTTTGCTTACAGAAAAATATGCTTTCCCAGACATGTAATTTGTCCTTATGTAAATATTGGCAATTTTCTGTAAAGTGCAGCTTTTGTATAGTGTGTTAAAGTGTTTTTAAAGTGTGACTTTTTGAAGGGTGATTTATTTTACCAGCCTGTCATCAGTCAAGTAGAGTTTGCACCTGGGGAAACTCTTAAATGCTTTGTTAAGTTTGCCATCAATCAAAGTTGTGCGGCGTGTGGTAAGTAGAGGGCAGATTTCTTCATCAGGACCTCACCGGCCCATCTGTATCCATCTGTGTGAGGCAGTGAGTTAAACTGACCAGATTGGATTTTAAGAAGGAAAATTGGCCTTGCCACCTGAAAATCAGTGATAGGAGTCAGCTGTGGACAGGGAGAGGATGGGATTATTTCTCTGGACTCCAAAAGACACTCATTAGGACTGCTGGTGTGAATCCTGTTCCAAGTTCATGCCTCATGTCTGATGCTGGAGATGTGGGTCTAAACCTAAGACAACTTAAATAATTGTTGTTATAGTATTAGTTATAGTATAAGTTTTATATAGTATATACGTTTTGTCTGGTAAAATCACTGTGACTTTGTGTGGCTTATTGCTTTAATTAACATCCAGAAAAGTAATTTTAGGTAGCCCTTTTATTTTTATTATATAAAAAGTTTTTTTTTTTTCTTTTTTCCAGTGGCTAAATTGCTCATTAACATGCCAAAACAATCGTGCATAACAATATTGTCCCAGACACCCAAATTAAAAAGAAAGAAAGAAGGGTTTTATTCAGAATTAATTAGAAAAAAGGAAACAATATCTGACAAGCAAGCCTTGCCTTTGACTGACACAATGAAGATAAACATTTCAAACTCATGTCAGATTAAAATAATTATGTGGTTATTGTTATGGAGTCCGAAACTCTCTTGGCTTATTTTTGGCTTTTTAGACTCAGTGTTCATGCTACAAAAACGACCACAATGTGCACAATGAGTAAAAACTAAAGTGTAAAGATCATTATATTAAAAATCGCTGATGGGCCGTAGACATTGTGTTCTTTTGAAATTATTTCAGATGCACTTTGAATAGGACTCAAATCAAAAGGGGAGCTCCTTTCACATTTTACAAAGGATTCATGACTTTTATCAAGTGGCTTTAGTTCCACATTTTTTGGCATTGTAACATGCCAAATGTAGTGAGTTTTGTTTCATCAATTAAGCATAAGAGCCTATATGCATTTTGCCTAATAATGGCTGTCTTTATTCATAGTACAGCATTATATCAAGTGCCTTATTGCTGCTACATAATAAAAATATTAACACAAATTTTCATTACAACTTTATTTTATTAAGCTAATTTCTTAAGCGCTTCTTCATTAAGATGTGTATTCAGGTTAATTTTCATTAGTTATCGACCAACAACGTTGTGCACTAGGAAAACAATATTTGATTTATTTTTATAATTCCTTTGTTGAACCATAGGACTTCATTTTTCTGTCATTAGCAAGTCTTCCTTCCAGGAACTTTTAAATTCTGAAGTAGCTGATACCATCCAATTTTATAAAGACCTAGAATGGCATGCAATTATTTTTATTAGCAAAAATTACTTTATTATGTTTGAGTGAATACAGTGAATCATGCATTGTGATTATTCCCATGTTGTAAAATCTGCTCTATGACCCTTAGTCATGTAGAGATATTAGCAAAATAATTTGACATTGTGAGGCAAGGTGGCTACATTATATACATTCAAGTATGTGCTGCAGAATTTACACATCCGGTAGTAAATGTCACTCATTCGTTCACCGTGGAGAATAATATTTATTTAAAATATCACTGACGGAAAAGGTTATAACTTTTTAGTGCAGAATGGGGTTCAGGTGACAGCTACCTGAAAAATGAGGTTATACATTAGCAGAGAGCATTTCTGAGAGCCGAAATGTTATACATGATTCAACTAGAACAACTTTTCTATATTTCCTAGTGCAGCATGTTTCACTCTGCTGTCGTCTTCACCTCTGAGTGCCACACGGTTTGACACATTCATGAACATCTGGTTGTATGGCCCCATGCTGCCTGTTTTCTATAGTGAGAGATGCTCTTCAATATCTTTAAATCTGTGGGGATTTAAAGACAATAGGTGTGCAATTTCCAAGTGTAATTAATGCAATTGTATTTGTTATTAAACCCATTTTTTCCCCGTATACCATTGATGAGTAACGCCATTTACCCGTGGCTCTAGTGTTATTAGCCATATGACGTTTAGGTTCACATGATGTGCAAAACATCAACAAAGATGGCAGATTAAGCTAAGCTACTGGCATTAAGATGAATGGGAGTGATGCCAACACATATGTAGATTTCTATAAGGGTCAATGATATGTATAAGTGTTTACCAAAAAGAACATTCAAGTTGGTTACATATGGTTTTGAAAAATATTTAGCATTTTCTAGAAGAAAAAAAATGAATAGCTTATATGGTTTACCTATCTAGAAAAACTAAATAAATTATCTCCCTTATACCTTAAATATAAATCTATCTATCTATCTATCTATCTATCTATCTATCTATCTATCTATCTATCTATCTATCTATCTATCTATCTATCTATCTACCTGTCTGTCTGTCTGTATGTCTGTCTGCCTACCTTCCTACCTACATACCTGTCTGTCTGTCAATCTATCTGTCTGTCTGTCTGTCTGTCTGCCTACCTTCCTACCTACCTGTCTGTCTGTCTGTCTGCCTACCTTCCTACCTACCTGTCTGTCTGTCTGTCTGTCTGACTCTGTCTGTCTGTCTGTACCTGTCTGTCTGTCTGTCTGTCTGTCTGTCTGTCTGTCCTACCTACATACCTGTCTGTCTGTCAATCTATCTGTCTGTCTGTCTGCCTACCTTCCTACCTACCTACCTGTCTGTCTGTCTGTCTGTCTGTCTGTCTGTCTGCCTACCTTCCTACCTACCTGTCTGTCTGTCTGTCTGTCTGTCTGTCTGTCTACCTGTCTGTCTGTCTGTCTGTCTGTCTGTCTGTCTGTCTGTCCTACCTACATACCTGTCTGTCTGTCTGTCTGTCTGTCCTACCTACATACCTGTCTGTCTGTCTGTCTGTCTGTCTGTCTGTCCTA
The DNA here is from genome assembly GCA_027422415.1 of Schizothorax lantsangensis. Classification (NCBI taxonomy): domain Eukaryota; kingdom Metazoa; phylum Chordata; class Actinopteri; order Cypriniformes; family Cyprinidae; genus Schizothorax; species Schizothorax lantsangensis. The sequence goes on along the minus strand of CM049861.1, from coordinate 23,857,024 downwards.
CCTACATACCTGTCTGTCTGTCTGTCTGTCTGTCTGTCTGTCTGTCTGTCTACCTTCCTACCTACCTGTCTGTCTGTCTGTCTGTCTGTCTGTCTACCTTCCTACCTACCTACCTGTCTGTCTGTCTGTCTATCTATCTATCTATCTATCTATCTATCTATCTATCTATCTATCTATCTATCTATCTATCTGTGTGTGTGTGTGTTATTTTTTTTTAAAGGTAAGAACTATTACAAATATTGTGAATAATCAACTCATATTCACATTTTAGGATGTTACACCTTGCCTTAGAAAAGGTTTAATTAGTCTAATATTTTAAGAAATCCATTGAACTTATCACAAACTTATGAGGGTTTGCAAGGGTCTTCTCTAATATAATTTCTGATTTAACCACTTACAATTCATCTTAACCAGAGGCTATTTACTCTGGTATAGTGCTGTGCTGTGAGTATTTAAAGGTTGGGGTTAGGCTGTGAACTGATGATAAAATAATAATAATAATAATAATAATAATAATAATAATATAATAATAATAATAATAATAGACAGAACAGAAACAGCACTAGAACAATGTTTTTTATATATAGTAATCATTTGTAACATTAAAAAAATGAAATAAATAATCAATTTATCAATTCATAAATCAATGTAATGCATCTTTGCTGAATAAAAGTATTAATTTCTTTCACAAAAAAAAGTATACTTACACAAAATTAATTTAGAATCAACAAAAGGGAAATATATGTTCCATAGTGTTCTTTAGTGGCAGATATATCTCTGGAAAAAAAAAAAAATATATATATAAAATATATCTCTGCTTTTTTTTTTTAAAGCAATTTGGGCATAAACTGCAAATTAGACTACAGACTCTTCTTCTTCTTCTTCTTCTTCCATTTATTAACAACAATTACAGAACACAACCTTAAAGCAACTCTTAATTTAAATAAACCTATAACAACCATCACATCAATCCATTATAATAATTGTCACATTTAGCTTTGCTTTTATTTACTGAAATAACTTAATGATTTTTTTTTTCATGTGTCTCTATCAGTACTCGATCTGTAAAGCTGATGTAAAGCTGCTTTGACACAATTTGCATTGTTAAAAGCGCTATACAAATAATAGTGACTTGACTTGACTTGACTTGATCTGCTCTCTGTTTGAGTGATAGCTGCCTGCGTTTTTTTGTTTTGTTTTTTGGCCAAAGCTTTAATTTCATGCTTAATAAATAATACATTTACCAGTTAAAACACTATGAATCAATATTTTTTATTAAGATAGGTCCTCTCAGTACAACATCAGTATTGAACGGATCAATATTGCAAGAGGTATCTGCGGATCCCAACTGTTTTAATGATCTGCAGGAGAGCGAATAGCCACAGGAAGTGGAGAAAAAACATTAGGAACATTAGAAACATTAGCAGCGAGAAAGTGATTGCATGAATTATTATTAGCATGCTAAACATTCCATATTAAATCACAAATATCAATGCCATTATCAGACCTGTCATATATCATAGTCATTACTAGTGCAAAACACTTTCCTAAAGAAGTATGTATAGATGTTTGTATATTAGCTAGCCATCATGGCAGCTCATAAAGTGATGGTTTTATGTAAAGAGGAGTATATCATTTTCAGACTCATGTTGCAGAAAAGCATGCTTTTTTAGATTGAAGTGCTGGAGATTTTTTGGAGAGTTTATGAATGAAACATAACCAAGAACTCCAGTGAGTCTCTTGAGCAGCAGCCTCTGGGTGATTGTGTCTGAGACTTCAGCACGTTTATCGTTGAATGATGACAGTCACATCATGGTTTGTACACAGAGAAGAGAACATTTGGTGTCCTCTGAGTGAACAAGGTGACAAAGAGGCCTTCAGAGCTGTGCTTTTGAGGAGGTCATCATTCCTAGATGAGGTATAGATTGCACTGTCACACAGGATGAAGTTCAACATGCGTCGATGACTACATTTGCCTCACAAGTGTTCCATCACTGGTCAAACCAAGGGCAAAGAGGCCATGGTGGCTGCATAAAAAATCATTGGAAGTCAATAAACAGCACAATTTCCAGTCTACACACAGAAGTGACACTCAGTGTTTCCATTGTGATGGAAGACTCAGATATCTGCAAGCAAACTGTGCAGCGTGTGATGGAAAAATAATTTTGTATATATCGAAAAAGTTTTATGTCATATCACATCTGGCTCTATCCAGAAACAATTGTTCATTCAGTTGGTGAAGATTGCAAACATATGTTTCCTCAATTAAACAATACAACTAAAATATCAGTGTAAAAGCAGTGGTATTTATTTGGTGTGCCACTTAATCAATACTACATTTCACCATATGGTGAGCACAAACTACCATCTAGACTAACTGTTACACATCCCCGTTTCTCATCCACACATGCATTATCCACAGTAGCAATGACTGCACAAAAAAATGAGGTTTCTCTCCTAATGGCATCCATAAGGCTCCAGCAGTGAACATAATCATAATATGCCATTTGCATGCATAAGTACAGCTGCATCCTGATATGAAAGCCATATTCCTGGAGTTATGATGTTAAAGTGCAGTGTTAGCAGAGTCTTAGCCTAGCAAAGACAGACTTTGATTTATTCTGGCCAATATCCATTCACTTGGACAGGAAGAGACCATCTGGTCAACATGTTAAGTGACCAGTCACAGTTTATTTTTATCTTACATGCTATTTAGAGGGAGGTGAATATGAAATCCTTGACACCTCAACAATGAATTGGCTGGGAAATAATTAATTGCACGGAAGTGCACGGCAAACAGCTATACTGAAAACACTGAAGAAGCTGTGTTTACACTTCATAATCACAATTTATGTCCATCTGAATGTACTAAAACAAATATTTCATATAATTAACTGACAAAATAAGCATAAAAGGTTTATTTCTGCTGACCTGGAAAATGTTGGCAAATTGCTTAAAAGTGTTCATTGTAATATTATTAATGGGTGGAGAACCACACAATTAGCATGTTAATTAAAGTCCATATGAATTCAAAATAAAAAATAAAATAAAAAATAATAATAATCTGTGAACTAACTAGACATGGTAAAGTAGTGGGTTATTATTATTATTTTATTGTTAGTATTATTAAATATTCTGTTTCACTCGGTAATAGAAGTTGACGGTCACAACTTTTGTTTCACGCAGGGTCAATAAAAAATAAAGTTCATGATAAAAATTAAGACTTGTAAAATTTAGTTAAAACACATGGAGTTATAAATGTACTTTTTGCATTTGTTTCCTCAAGTAAAAAATAATAATTAATTAATACAAATTAATACAATTTTATATTTGTGGACAATTTTATATATTTTTTATAATTTTATATTTTAAATTTAAGTGTACACATCATAATGCAATTCATTTTTATTTGTTTGTTTAATTATTTATTATTTATACATATATATACACACATTTATTTTTTTATATATTTTTTTTGATGGTGATGATGATGATAATGAATTATTAATTCATAAATATCATTATCTACCATGTGGCAATACAACCTGTTTGGCATTTATCATTTTAATGCAGTCCTATATTATGCCCTTTTATGAAGACTTGATTTGGTTTTTGGAGTGATCCAGAATTTCATGCTTGATTGTTAAAAAAAAATCATTATTTTTCACACATTATTGCAGCACTTCTCTTCCCAGTCTGTCTGGAACATGCTGTTTAGTTCCTGTTTCGATGAAACCCCTCATTCTGAAATACAAAATGTGCTCTGATTGGTTAGCTAGCCCAGTGTCTTATGATTGGCTTGAAATGCTCTGAAAATGTCATGGCCCTTACCATAATCACGACATGGTACAACACGTTACTAAAGCAGCTCTTCTGCTTTGTCTTCTCTAGCACAGCTTAACCAGACCTCATTCTCTCTTGTGTGTGTGTGTGTGTGTGTGTGTGTATTCCATGAGTGGCAATTATTTAAATGAGTGACTTTGTGATGTCACAATATTTTCTGTGTAATTTTTTTTTTTTTTCTCTAAAAGTTGGTTTACACCACATGGCTTTGTTTTGGCAGAAAGCTCTATTTCTTCATTATTAATAAGCTGTTTTGCTCTCTAATAAATAATAATAAAAAAGGTTTTCAGTTCAAAAGGGTTTTCAAGTTTTGTGTGCAGTTTACATTATCCAGAGATATATTTGGCTGTCTTTGCAAGGATAGAAAGATGCATCCTGCCCTTCACTGTAATTCCAAGCAGTTACCTTCCCCACACGTGCGTCTTCACAATGGGACACGTGTTACGCCAAACGCTATACCATTCATGCATTGGTGGTAATCTGGTCCCCTGTGAGAAAATGTGTTTGATTTAGCTGGACATGAAAACCTATTGTGTTGGACTTTACAATGAACTGGTTTGACAGATGGAGTTTGGTGTATCTGCTGCAGCTGTGGGACAAATACTGGCATCTTCATTTGAAACACAAATGTATGTTGTGTGTGATGTTTGACCCTAATTATGCATTCCTCCTTTTTCCACAAATAAAATCCGATTATGCAGGTGGAGTTCCCTTTGCTGGTGTCTGCCAGTATTAAACATGGCCTCACCTGTGTTTTCCCTTCAAAAGTCTTGCCAATTCCAACTGTGAACAGATTCTGCAGTCTTTCATATCAAACACGATCCACCGTATGAGTTGAAGATTTTATATTCAAGTTCTTTTAACCCATCTGAAGAACTCATGCTTCGAAGTCCCTCGGTGCAAAACATGTGATTCAAAAAACAAAATCTTCACCTCAACATGTTATCTGACAGATGTGCTGCCTGGAAAATAACAGAAAAATGTGTTTTCTTTGCTGTAACAAAGGATTGACTTATTCAAGAGTTGTGTTTGGCTTTATTCATGTTATTCATTGCATCAGGTACAGCTGATAGAATAACTTCCCAATGTAACTGAGGCCTGGCTGGCTAATTCAATTGCAAATTTATACAGCTCTGCCAGATAACCATGAACCGAGTGCACAGAAATTCCATCAAAGCACAAGTGGTATAAAAGGAGTCATCAAGCTGTTCAAAACGGGGATTAATTTTGTCCCATGTTTTGCTTATTGGATAATAGGTATGCAGTTACCTGCAAACATATTTACAATGTTTGGCCTAACACAAAACATTGAGGTGCCAGAGCTTAAATAGATGTCATTGCTGAATAGTTTTGTGGCGTTTTGTATCAGGTAGGTCTTAATTTAGGATGTTTTTTATTACAAGAATTCCTTTCAGAGAATTGCTTTTAGATAATACCAGTCAGCCACTGCAAAGGCCCATTCAGACCAAGAAATAGATTTGGAGGATTATGTATTAAAATGAAACAACATGTCTGTATGAACCATTTTACATCACATAGTGTGCATTTGGAGGCTTTTTTTTAATAGTTTTTTGTTTTAATATATTTTATAGTTTAGATAAAAAATAAAATAAAATGGATAAAGTCATAAATATCAGAGACTCATAAAAATATTTTCTTATTAAATAGTATGGCAAAATATTTTATTATTCTTTCTTGGTAAAAAGTCTTAACAAAAATATGCAGCTGCTTATTAATATTAAAAAAAAAATGTCATGTAGTGGAACCAACTGTGGTGAAACTAACTTTAAGTTAGTAAATGAGATGCAGGGTTTTGAAATAAAAAGGCACATCTACTTCACAGATTTTCCTCTCTAATATTTTATTGCAGTCTTAGGCATCTGAGGACAGATATTACTGAGATCTCTCCTGAAACGTTTTATCAGGAGAAAATTTAGAAGAATCAGGAAACTTAAGCAAAAGTCACCATTTTCTCTCCATTTGAAACAACTGAAATATGAAAGAGATCGTATTCGTGATTTCTTTCTCCTTACCTACAGGCAGGGTGAGACACTAACCGGGGTAAACTTTTCTAATGCCCTCGCTCAATTGCTTTCTTGCTTTACTCAAAATGAGACGGTTCCAATTCACAACATAGTCATTCAGAGGTGCCCTCTAAGAGATCCTTTGACACTTTTACTCAATCATTGTAAGAGGAGACAGTGACAGAAGAGGAGAAAGAAAAGGGGGGACATTTTGAAAGAGGCAAGGTGTCTTTTATTCTCCCATTACTATGGAAATGAATGGCTAAGCCTGTAGTGAAGTCTCCTCATGACTGCGTGTGGAGGTCTGTGTACTTTAAGAAAGAGGGACAACAGAGGAAAGGGACCAGAGGAAAAAACGTTCTTTGTCCACTGGTGTTTTCTCCTTTATTGAGCAGAGTCATGCTGTCAATCATCTTCACATCTTCTTCTGCTCAGCTTGAGTTCATGCACCCATCCTTCAGCTTTATACCAAAAGTTTTTCCACAGGGCTTCCGCTGTTTGATTTCAAAACTTTGCCATCAGGAAAGTTATTAAAGGGTATACACAGTGCTTGTGAGCTTGCTTCAGACATGGCTTTGTAAGCTCACCCTGAAAGAGAGAGAGAGAGAGAGTTTGTTGGAGTCACATAGTGGAAAAGGACAGTGTCAACAAATGTTCCTCTGGCCTGATTCGCTCGAACTCCTGCATTTAATTCTAAATAACTTCATGGCTGCTGCTTACTGCTATGTGACCACTTGGATACAAGTCCAGCAGGGCTAACAGGATACACCTGTAACTTCGTTTATAGCTTGCCTGTCAGGCGTGACGTCTTGCTGTTTAATACTAGACAGGTTGATATTCCACTTGCTGCTCAGAGAACAGGGCAACTAACACCTAGACTCGTGTAGCAAGACCTGGTGTAAGGTCAGGCCCATATTTCTACTTATTCTGGCTAATAAGTATCCCTGCATGACTTTCAATGTTTTACTCCTTTCCCAGACCTAGACTATGATAAATTTGTGAACAAATTAAAATGAATCAATGAATATGTGACATATCTATAAACCATTTCAATATTAACTGTGTGATTATTATATATTATACATTTCCATTAATCATTAGACATAACAATTTTGACCCTATTTTTTTAATATATTTTTTTTTTTGGAGGAAACTGTATCAGTTTGAGATTAAATGTGAAGAAAAATCAAGGTAAATTTTGCCAGGATATGTTTGTGTGTGTGTATGTGTGTGTCATTACTAATTAAGCCCTAATATTGTACATTTATGCAAGAACATTGCATGTATTATGTGTATTTAGGATAGATAAAATGCTAGCTATGAATCTGGCATTAGCAAAACAAATGAATTTGGCAGTTTTGTTCCAAAAATGTTAAAAAATTAATTTCCACTGCAGAATGCTTTTAAACACAATACATATTTTGAGATGTGGTGGAAGTGACATTGTTATGGGAATATTCATGACATCAGAAAAACATGGAAATCAACTTTTTCATCAAGTATGCATAAAATCTGCTGAATTAAAAAAAATCAAGTGAGGAAAAAGTTCAGAAAAAATAGCAACTCAACAGTTATACAGCTTATGACATTGCTTTTTAAAAGGTTAATATTTAATAATTTACAGTCAAGAACAAATTTGACCAGGTTTTTTTTTCTTCTTCCGTCAACGAACACACTAGTTAGACTACAGCCAAACTATCAGGCCGCCAAGTACCACACAGACTGGAAGCCTGTGATAAATACTGAAAGTAAGGAATAAACTATATATTACAACAATCGACAGGATCTTGCCCTCTCTGTTTAAAGTGTTTATAACAAGCATCATTCCGGCTTGTTCAGTTCCTGTTCACCGGTCACCACTCGAGTGGTTTTGGCATGAGAAAACACTCCAACAAAACCCTCCAGTTTTAAAAGAACATGCTCCTCACTGCAGGTAGTTTCAAAGGTCTTTCTCTTCTCCACTTGGATTAGTTTTCTTATAATTTCCACAAACAATTCCAGCTTTTTCCAGATTTTCAGCTCCCATTCCAGCTTTTTTAGCTCCCGTTCAGCACAGTCACTGGTCCAGTTTTAAAGAAACATGCTTCTCGCTGTCTCTCCCCTCTACTGTCATAAACATCGCAAACACGAATAGGCGAAGTGTATCTTCACACACAAAACCGTCTGCATCTGAACTTTTGAACTTCCATGACATGCGTGCTCACTTTCATATCAGTATTCCCAATCCAACGCCGCTGGGTTACTCATTATAAACGATTACCAACAGAAATTGTGTCATATCAACCTAGCTTCCTTACCCAACAGCCTCAACCAAGTTTTGGATTGAAAAAAATAACCCAGTGTTATACAGTGTTGGGACTATTAGTGGAAAAATTAAGTAAACTAGTGAGAGTGTAAAAAGTGTTTTATGTCCATAGGGCCTGAAGTGTGCATAGCTGAACTAACACCCAGGGCCTCATATATAAAATGTTGCACAGAAACCATCCTAAATTTGATTTTACGATCATCTCTCAAATATGCTTACATGTGATTCATAAAATGAACGTACATACAGAAAACACACGTACACATCTCTTTCAGATGTGAAATCCATGAATCGCAAATGATCTTGAACTTGCGCGCAACTAAATGGTTTTAGCTCTCTGCCCTGTAAACGACTCCTAATTAATGTCATTAACATATAAAAGATCATCGGTAATCATCCAAATCCTTACAGCTTATATTTCCAAAAACCTGCAGTACTCCAACAACAAAAATATGTACGTCTGCTCTGACTCCTGATGTGACGCTAAGCACTTTTTAAGCACAAATATGAGCGTCGGCATGGATTTAAGCACACACACACTCTAAGATCAAATCTGAGCATACACAGACTTAATACATGAGGCCCCCAGTCTCAACATCTTCTAGCAGGGGTTAACCGTCCCATAACCAGCGTGACCCATTGGGAGATGAACATGGATGTGCAGCGACCCCTACTGATACTGGACAGCAATAATCCAAACAAAGGTCACGATTCATTGGATTTTACAGCACATGTTCTGAGATGAGATCCCACATGGTTATCGAAGCCTGTAGAAGTCGTAATGACTGATTTATTCACTCCAACCCCTGGTGAAGGTTAAGGGTGGCCTCTCAGGCACTCGTCTGTTTTCTCATAAAACCCTTTGAGGCTTTTTATTCGTTTATTAAACGCTGCTTTATGAGGAGCACATAACTGCATCTTGCACGTTGCTGCATCTCTCTTCCATCTGGCCTCTGTCTAAGTATATGCTTTTGACTGATTGCAGTCCACCCACAGCCGTGCAATTTGGCTGACTAGCCCACCTTCAGATCTGCAAGTTGTTATGATGATTTTCTCTGTTTCTATTAAGTGTGGAGATCAGTGCTCTTGCCACAACAAAACGAGGCAAGCAAATCAACGTTATTTTGACGCAGCATTCTGTCGGTGTGCTTGTAAGCCCGCGTTCCCATGCGGTTTAGCAACTATAAAGCTTATGGACTCCTGTCAGATGGTTCCTTGGCATCGGACGCATCTTTGGGCTCCAGCTACTCCCCTCTGTGCAATTTGTGAAGCTTCCTGAGCCTCTGCCACTAACCATCGCCTGTGTTCTCACGCCTGGATAAAAGAGACTCGAAATTGAAGGAATCACAAACACTGGCAAGGGAGAAACACAGATAGCGGATCCTCGGTTTTGCATCTTCTGGCCCTTGAAATATTTATGCTCCCCACAAAAAGGAAATCGGCCTGGCCTGTTGAAGAAGAAAAACTTTCTGGCTAGTTAGGAAGCCTGGTAAGGACACCAGTGTATAAACACAACATATGCTGGTGGCCAACAATCTTGTGGTACAAACAGAAGAACAACGGCTCTTTTTCTGTCCACCTCTTCTTTGTTCCCCCTCACATCAATGTAGGTGGCCACCAGAAACCCTGCTTTCATGTGGCACAGGCTGGCTATTAAAAATATGCCTGCAGTGAGCTTCCAGTGAGACAGCCAAGAAAGAACTGCATTCTAGGACAGCGCTCCTTCTCTCTTTTTCTCGCTCTCGCTTTTCTGCTCCTTCCAAGCCACTGCCTCATTTGTATTTTGCTGCCTTTCGGGTTCCACCGTCTAATTCACTTGAATGTTCCACCTGCCCACCCTTCAGGATTTTACACATTTTATAAACATCTACTAAAAGGACTGTCACAGGCCTCCAACTGGCACCATTATCTGCTAATTCACCCTAAAAGGAAGAGGCATTTATTGCAATCTGCTCATGGAAGAAGAAAAAACAAGTGAGACGTCTGATGTCACTTCTCATGTGCCGCTTGAGTCCTTCATCTGGTCCTCATGCTCTGCTTCAGAGCGACAGCGTCTCGGTGACTCAGTCTGTGCTCACAAATGGTGTGCTGTCTGGTTTTTGCTAATTGCCAATCTCAATATTTGACTTGCTGTGCTTCAAAGTAACCTCTGTTTATCTGTTGACATCTTAAGCTCATGGTTTATGGACATATTCATGTATGTCTGAAGAAGGCAAGATGTTTAATGCATGGGAGATGTGTAAGGGTGAATCTCATGATAGAGTGGCATGATTTTCTCTTGAGCATTGAGAGCTTTGAGAGTCAGACAGTCTATTTTCTTTTGCTCCATACTCTCCTCGATATGGTCTGTAATGTTATTTTTGTGACAGACCATAGACCGAATTTGGAGCAACATGTTAACTGCCATAATGTACTTGCATGTCAGGATTTGACATTAAATTATTAGACTTTCAGAATGAAAGAAAGATGGAATTTGTGAAATGTTATCAAAAATACAAATTGTGCACATGGATGATGCATTTCACACATCATGGTAATCAAAAGTGCATTATATAGGCATAACAAAGGGAGAAATGTAAATGTATTTGTAAAAGTCCATAAGAACCTCTCTCTCTGGTAAGAAATAGTGTGCATGAAGGACATAGAAAAAGCAAAATAAAAATGAAGGATCAATACCCTTTTGTTTTTTTTGCTTTGTGACATCATTTCATCACAACTGAGCACAATTCCCCTAAACATTCTCATTACAGTGTTCACTTTATGTTTGGACTTCTTTGTATTTCATATTGAATTCTTAGTAATAATATAAATATACAGTAATACAATGATTTTTTTTTTATCAACATTTTTTTTTTCACACATAACACAACACAGCATCCAAAACATAACAAAACAAAACAACAGACACATACTCAACATCCCAAAGTCCAGTCAAAAGGGAGGGAGAGAGTGAAGGACAACAAAAACACAAAAGTCACTCATCCATACAATCACGTATATCAAACAATAAACACTGCCAAGTATCAATGGTCGAAGGCCCGGCCCCACCAACTCGCGCCGTTGTACATTCACAAGTCACTATTTGCAGGAGGCTACGGATCCAATATGTTTTTCCACACATGTGCGGTGTAAACCAGTTCTGTATTATTGTCTTCTTCGCAGCTGTAAAACCAGTAAACAACATTCTCTTTTGCATTGAACTTATACAGAGACCAGAATCATCATTAAGAAGACACAAACTTGGGTTAGCAAACCAATTCGCAGTAAGGATGACAAAACCAGGTTTACATGTGTCCATAGACTAATGACGATAGGGCATTCCCAAAACATATGAAGAAAAGTGCCTGATGAAGCAGTATTACATATATGGCAGTTAGAATTTGATTGTAGTTTCATTTTGAATCTTTTGTAAGGAGTTATGTATGCTCTGTGAATGACTTTGAAGTGAATAAGACGATGAGCCAATTTTTTTTTTATGTTAAACTGAGATTAGACCACACTCTCTCCCAGTCGACAGATAAATTAAGGTCAGATAATTCCCTATTCCAAATAGTTTTAATAGAAAGAGGTTTTGTAATGGAATCAATAATTTTATTATATATTAAGGAAACAGATGGCCAACCAGCAGATGGTGCAATCCAGTCCCGCATAGGATGAGAGGAAATGGAAGATGCCCACGGAACGCCATACGCTTTGAGAGCAGAACACAACTGAAGAAAGACAAAGTATGCGGATGCTGGTAGACAAAATTTGGTTCTTAATGTCTGAAATGAACAGAGGCCCTGGTTATCATATATATCACCGCACGTGTTTACACCTAAAGAAGACCAAGAGGGTTGGACAAATGGACGATTTCCGCATACAGAATTAAAATTGTGCCATAAAGGTGTACTGGTCCTCCTATCCAACGTTCAACCGTTTTCCAGATTTTAATAGAGTTAGCCACAACCGGACAAAATTTATAATTATCCCTTTTTTTTCCTGTGCCAGTAAATAAAATATCTTGAAGTCTATTTGGTTTAACCTTGTCAGCTTCAATCACCCTCCATGAAACTGTAGATTGAGTATCAACCCAATTATGAAGAGCCTTAAGCTGGAATGACCAATAATACAGTTCAAAATTTGGTACAGCCAGTCCTCCTGCGCTATTACACTCTTAAAAGTGCTGGGTTATTTCTGTAAACACATTGTTGGGTTAATTGTGCTGGGTCATAATTCTGGGTTGTTTGAGGTAATGTAAACACACAGTTGGGTTGTTCATGCTGGGTCAAATGGACTGCAAGGGGTTCTTTCACCACTGAACACCTGGGTTGGGTTATTTTGACCCAACCGGTTTGTTTATTTTTCCTCTTCATCGAATTTTCTGGATTCTTCACTCGTCTCGTCAGATGGTCAAACAACTCGCAGCAAGCAGGATTATAAGGTAAATTAATATGATGATATGATTATTTACCTCTATTTTTAATAAGCTGTGGTAAGAGCACAACATGATTTCACGGTTAATGTGATATCTGATTTATCGCTGTGCGGGTAAACGTTAGCGTTATTCTGTGAATCAAGTAACGTTAGCCGCCTACATTTTTTTTGTTGACAAAAAAGGCCTCAACAATCTCTTTATGTTAGATCACATGACCCTTCGACTTCGATGCACGCGTAGTCTTTCGCTCTGCTGACTTTGTCAAATATTTTATTTTCCTGTCAGTAAATTTCGAACCATTTTGCATCGGACTCATCATGAGTGTTTCAACAGTCAAAGGCGATCGGAAAAGAGAGATTGGGCAATCGCCAATAAAGAAAAAATTCAGGGATTCCATCATATCCAGATAGGATATCGACGAGGCTATTGCTAACGGTAACAAGCTTGCATTTAAAGAACAGCAAAGCACTTTGGATTCGGTTGTGACTTCGGCAGTAAGATATGCTGTGGACTCTGTGCTGATTCCAGCATTACGTAAACTACGTGAGGACATACAAGCGACTAACAATTCTGTTAAAGAGCTAAGAGAGGAGTTTGAGGCCATGGTTGCCGCGGCGAAGCAGACACGTGACCGCGTTGATTCTGTTCAGGCAGATACACGTGAGGATCGGAATGCAGTCACGGACTTAAGAAATAAGCTAGAGCGACTCACCGAGAAGATGACGGATATGGAGGATAAAAGCAGGAGAAATAACATACGACTGGTGGGGTTACCAGAGGGGATGGAGGGATCCGATGTGGCTGGTTTCCTCAGAATTAATCTTTCCAAGTGGATTCCTTCCCTGAAAGGTCGTAATATCGAGATTGACCGGGCACACCGCGTATATGATGGAAGGAAAAACTCCGATCGGCCGCGTACTCTCATCTTCCGTGTGCTAAAATGGCATGACAGATTGGAGATTCTGAAAGGTGCTCGGCAGGCTTATCCGGTAAAATGCACGCAGGACAATGTCACGCTACTATTTTTTCCTGACTTTAGTCCAGTTACAGCCGCCAAGAGAAAAAGCTTGGTTCCGGTTTTGAGGTCGATGACGGCGCTTGGTCTCCAGCCCTTCCTCGCTTATCCGGCGGTAATTAAACTACGGCACGGGGGTGAACAGAGATGCTTCAATTCTCTTCGGAAAGCGGAGGATTTTGTCAGCTCCCTGTCACAGAGTGGGACATTTGCTGCGGATCCACAGGGCAGCGGGAGGGCGGTGGCCACCCTTTCTTTGACCCGGCGGGAGGGGCTTGGTGGTCGGTATGGAGGAGATGGTGGCGGGAGGGATATGGATGATTGCTAGATCCCTTTTTTTCTTTTTTATTCTTTCCTCTCTCCTCCTGGGATAGTATTTATATTTTATTCAATACAATTGTCCCCTTGCTGGTAAGACTAACCCCCCCTTTTTTCTTTCTTTCTTTTTATTTATTTTTTTCTGGAGGGGACTAATGGAGAGTAGGTTTCATTACAATGACGTTTTGGTTATGTGAGCCTTTTGGGAGGCTCGTTGTGGGCTGAAGTGGATCGGTCACGGATCATCACAAGTTTTTGTTGTTCAATCAGACCTATGTTCTCGGTAACGTGTGGCCTGAATTGTTTTTTTTGTTGACCAATTGTTGTTGGTCATCTCTGTCTGTGTTGCTTTTATTTTTTACAACAGATATTCATGCTTTTATTTACTTTACCTTTTTTTTTTAAAGGGGATTTTTCATCTAGGTGTTTTGATATCTAGAACGCACACTAGCGTTTACATGTCATTTACAGAATGGGAGTGCGTTTGCTTCTCTTCATTTGTTGAATACAATTTTGAGATTATGAATATTTAATGTATAACATTACTCTAAATATTTTATTACTGAATGTGACGGGCTTAAATTCTGCTGTTAAACGAACCTGTGTGTTAGAATATTTACACCGTAAATCTATTTCTGGTGCCCTGATATGTAACACTGCGTCATCGGGTATTTTTCTTCATGTGTTTTGGGAGTGTCCTGTGGTCATGGATCTGTGGACGCATGTAGACCTGGTTTTGTCTTCCTCGCTGCGGACTGATTGCTTTGCTGATACAAGTGTGTCTTCTTGAAACTTAATGCAAAGGAGAAGGCTGTTTGCTGGTTTTGCGGCTGCAAGGAGGACGATGATGTAGAACTGATGTGAGCCGCACGTGTGTGGAGAGGCATATTGGATTGCATATTATTATTACTTTATTTCTATTTTATTATTTTTTATTTTTTTTTCTAACATATGTGATTATATAAAGGAAGGACCTGTTTTGTTGTTACTTTTTCCCTTCCTCTCTCTCTCCCCTTTGATTGGACCTTTAAAACATGGAATATGTGTCTGTTGTTTTGTTTTGTTTGTTTTGAGTGGATGTTATGTTGTGATGTGTGTGAAAAAAGAAAATAAAAAATGTTGATAACAAAAAACAATCTCTTTATGTTATAAAAGTTATATATTTATGTGTGTGCGTGTGCGTGTGTGTAGGCGTGCACAGTTTTATATACTTATTTTAATGCCTCATGGAAAATGTATGAACTATAGTTAGGTCAGAAATACAGGGGTAAGTTCAGTTAATTTACTGTCTGTGTAACGTTTCTGTATGGCTTTGTAATGTTTTCTAATAATTAGATCATTTCATACTAAAATTGATCTTTTAAGGTCTTTTTTTTTTCCAAGTAAATGTCTGCGATGTGCCGAATCCAACAATAACTTCCATTTTCGCGCTCTTTTTTTCCTCAGGTAACGTTAGCTGCACTCCCCTTAACGTTAAACCACAATATTACAGGTACACTGTAAAAAATTTACCGTAAAATTTACAGTTAGTTACTGGCAACAATTAGCCAGTAAGTTACTGTGAATACTTTTTACAGTAAAGGTACTGTACTTCCATTTACAGTATTTTGTGTATTCACTGTAAAATAAAAACAATTAAACACTGTGATTTTAGTTGTAATTACATTAACTTACTGGCTAATTGTTGCCAGTAAGTTACTGTGAATACGTTTTACAGTAAGGGTACTGTACTTCCATTTACAGTATTTTGTGTATTCACTGTAAAATAAAAACAATTAAACACTGTGATTTTAGTTGTATTTACAGTATTGATTGTTTTACTGTAGAAGAAAAAAAATAAATACTGTGATTTCAATTGCATTTACATACAAAAAACAGTTAAGCACTGTTTTTTATGTATTGTATGCAATACAGTACTATAAACAGTAGATAACAGTTAATCACTGTAAATTCAGTTTCTCACTGTACAATTTAAATACCGTATCACTCTGATTTAATATTAGCCATCATTAAAAGAATCACCCATATTCTAAAACATTGCAATCAACTGCAGACAATAAGAAAATTGTTAACAGATATTTATTTAAAAACATTTGGTGAACAGGAATGACAAAACAGGTACAACATAAAGGGATAATGGACATTGGACAACATGCCATTATACCATCCAAAGTTAACACACATTCTATGTTTGTAATGCGGCCACAACGCCCAGCGGAGTGTGTTAACTTTGGATAGTCTAATGGCGTGAAGTCTATTATCCCGCTTATTCTACTGTTGCTAAATTTAATTTACGACTGAAGAAAATTTGAAAAAAACTAGGCTATTTCATTACAAGTTTTGTAAAGTCACAGAGCAAACTGTTACTAGTTCATTCACTAGTTCCACATGACTGGTTGCTATGACGGAACAATAATGCAAATTGATACAATACGGTCAAAAAATTGAACTACTTTGAAGCCGTGCAAATAACTGATTATTACCACATTCTAAAGAGCAATACATAACACTATGGCAATATTGAAATAAAATAAAACATTGAACTTAAAAAAATAAAATATTTAACATTTGCATGAACATTTAAAACAGAAAGGAAAATAAACTTCCCCTGCCACTTGACAAAGGTCTATGGCCTCTTGCATGCCCTGACCTTGGAGACCTAGAATCCTAGTTGGAGCCCTGAAATTAAAGAAGAAAACACATTAGATCGGCTGAATGGTTTTGAAAACGGTAAAACTCAACTGTTTAACTCTGGGGGAGTTGTAAAATGAGCCTATTTCCAAACAAAGTGTTCTTTTAACAAATACAACTTTTTATTTAAATAATGCAGGCTACTAGTAAATGGTGAAATTAACATTTAGAAAGATTAATAAATGCTGTAGAAGTGCAGTTTATTAATAGTTAATGTTAACTAATGTAGTTAACTAGAGTTTAATAAATGGAACCATATTGTAAAGTGTTACCAATTTGTTATACACCGATTCAGACGTCTCGTGAGTTCAGTGTTGGACAGATCAGTTGTTTTAACCATTCATTAAATGTAATCGGTTCAAAGGAGTCATTAGTTCGAGAATCGGACGTGTCATTAGCGGACTATGGCACGCGTTTTATTATCCCGGGAGTTTAGGACATTGCACAACATTTTTGTCAACACAGGAAACATTTCATCACTGGATAGTTTTGTTTGTTTATTGAAAGTGTTTTTATTTCAGCTGATGCGGAACAATTTTCAGAGTACATAAGGCAACTATTTTTTAGCACAATTCACACCCAGCGGTAATTCAGGAAAAAAAATAATAAAAATCTCTGAATGCTCGACATGAACTTCGGTCTTTTACCATTGTGTCAATTCTCAATTGATTTTGATTAATATGCCTGAGGGAGCGAGAGAGAGCAAGACAGTTTGAAGACGGTGAGAGTGCGCGCGGCCAGGGCTCTCTCTCTCTCTGCTCGTTCTATCAGTAACATGCGCCCTGTCACAAGTGCAGCAGTCATCTACATCACACCGTTCAAATGGCTTTAGCGGGACAAAAATTCGCTTTGGCGGCTGAGAGAAATGGAGGGAGAGTTATTCATTTTCTTTTAACACTATTTAATTTTTTTTAAATGAATAACGAAACGCAATGTGGCAGGCAGCCGGTGTTGATCCTGTGGCGCACCGCCACGAATTAGTCTGTGTGGGAAACACTGATTTTCAAGTTTTACGGCTGTATGTTAATAGGGCTGGGCAAAAAAAATTGATTTTTTGATTAATCGTTTTTTAAAATGTGGTCGATTCAAAATCGATTCTTAGGGACCACAAATCGATTTTTTTCCATATTCAGGGCTCTAATTTCGGCGTGGTATTTTGCGCATCATTTTAATCATTCCCGTTGGTCTCCCACTTATAATGGGGTAAATTCCTGCAAACATTGATTCACTTTAGCCTGTAGGTTGAGTATATTAATCCACACAGATTCTAAAACCAAATCAGTCATATTCATATATATATATATATATATATATATATATACAGTGGGTACGGAAAGTATTCAGACCCCCTTAAATTTTTCACTCTTTGTTATATTGCAGCCATTTGCTAAAATCATTTAAGTTCATTTTTTTCCTCATTAATGTACACACAGCACCCTATATTGACAGAAAAACACAGAATTGTTGACATTTTTGCAGATTTATTAAAAAAGAAAAACTGAAATATCACATGGTCCTAAGTATTCAGACCCTTTGCTGTGACACTCATATATTAACTCAGGTGCTGTCCATTTCTTCTGATCATCCTTGAGATGGTTCTACACCTTCATTTGAGTCCAGCTGTGTTTGATTATACTGATTGGACTTGATTAGGAAAGCCACACACCTGTCTATATAAGACCTTACAGCTCACAGTGCATGTCAGAGCAAATGAGAATCATGAGGTCAAAGGAACTGCCTGAAGAGCTCAGAGACAGAATTGTGGCAAGGCACAGATCTGGCCAAGGTTACAAAAAAATTTCTGCTGCACTTAAGGTTCCTAAGAGCACAGTGGCCTCCATAATCCTTAAATGGAAGACGTTTGGGACGACCAGAACCCTTCCTAGAGCTGGCCGTCCGGCCAAACTGAGCTATCGGGGGAGAAGAGCCTTGGTGAGAGAGGTAAAGAAGAACCCAAAGATCACTGTGGCTGAGCTCCAGAGATGCATTCGGGAGATGGGAGAAAGTTGTAGAAAGTCAACCATCACTGCAGCCCTCCACCAGTCGGGGCTTTATGGCAGAGTGGCCCGACGGAAGCCTCTCCTCAGTGCAAGACACATGAAAGCCCGCATGGAGTTTGCTAAAAAACACCTGAAGGATTCTCTGGTCTGATGAGACCAAGATAGAACTTTTTGGCCTTAATTCTAAGCGGTATGTGTGGAGAAAACCAGGCACTGCTCATCACCTGTCCAATACAGTCAAAACAGTGAAGCATGGTGGTGGCAGCATCATGCTGTGGGGGTGTTTTTCAGCTGCAGGGACAGGACGACTGGTTGCAATCGAGGGAAAGATGAATGCGGCCAAGTACAGGGATATCCTGGACGAAAACCTTCTCCAGAGTGCTCAGGACCTCAGACTGGGCCGAAGGTTTACCTTCCAACAAGACAATGACCCTAAGCACACAGCTAAAATAACGAAGGAGTGGCTTCACAACAACTCCGTGACTGTTCTTGAATGGCCCAGCCAGAGCCCTGACTTAAACCCAATTGAGCATCTCTGGAGAGACCTAAAAATGGCTGTCCACCAACGCTTACCATCCAACCTGACAGAACTGGAGAGGATCTGCAAGGAGGAATGGCTGAGGATCCCCAAATCCAGGTGTGAAAAACTTGTTGCATCTTTCCCAAAAAGACTCATGGCTGTATTAAATCAAAAGGGTGCTTCTACTAAATACTGAGCAAAGGGTCTGAATACTTAGGACCATGTGATATTTCAGTTTTTCTTTTTTAATAAATCTGCAAAAATGTCAACAATTCTGTGTTTTTCTGTCAATATGGGGTGCTGTGTGTACATTAATGAGGAAAAAAAATGAACTTAAATGATTTTAGCAAATGGCTGCAATATAACAAAGAGTGAAAAATTTAAGGGGGTCTGAATACTTTCCGTACCCACTGTATATACAGTGGCATGCAAAAGTTTGGGAACCCCTTGCAGAATCTGTGAAAAAGTGAATAATTTTAACAAAATAAGAGAGATCATACAAAATGCATGTTATTTTTTATTTAGTACAGTGGCATGCATTAAGAGCTGGCTGTTGAAAACTTTTGAACAGGATGAAGATTTCCAACTTTTTTCTTTTGTTGAAATATATATTTTTTTCCATTTATTACTGCCCTTCGGAAGCAACAGAAGATACTTGCATGTTTCCCGGAAGACAAATTAAGTACAATTTACCTTGATCTTCAAATTCAAAAAGTTTTCACCCCCCGGCTCTTAATTCATCGTGTTTCCTTCTGGAGCATCAGTGAATGTTTGAACCTTTTTTAATAGTTGTGTTTGAGTCCATCAATTGTCCTCAGTGTGAAAAGATGGATCTCAAAATCATACAGTCACTGCTGGAAAGGGTTCAAATATGCAAAAATGCTGGAAAACTGCAGAATCTACAGAACGTGGAGGATTTGTCTGAAGAACAGTGCTCAGTTCAACTGTTCAGAACAAACAAGGGACTCATGAACAACCAACACAAAACAAAAGAACAGTCGTGGATCATCCAGGTAACCTCACACAGTATTAAGAACCAAGGGTTCCCAAACTTTTGAAGGGGGTTATTTGAATAATTTCAGCTATTTTTTTGTCTTGTGGACTATATGTAAACATATTTTATGTAAAATATCTTACTCAGGACAGTACTAAATAAAAAAATAACATGCATTTTGTATGATCTCTCTTATTTTGTTAAAATTAATCACATTTTCACAGATTCTGCAAGGGGTTCCCAAACTTTTGCATGCCACTGTATATATACAGTGGGTACGGAAAGTATTCAGACCCCCTTAAATTTTTCACTCTTTGTTATATTGCAGCCATTTGCTAAAATCATTTAAGTTCATTTTTTTTCCTCATTAAAGTACACACAGCACCCCATATTGACAGAAAAACACAGAATTGTTGACATTTTTGCAGATTTATTAAAAAAGAAAAACTGAAATATCACATGGTCCTAAGTATTCAGACCCTTTGCTCAGTATTTAGTAGAAGCACCCTTTTGATTTAATACAGCCATGAGTCTTTTTGGGAAAGATGCAACAAGTTTTTCACACCTGGATTTGGGGATCCTCTGCCATTCCTCCTTGCAGATCCTCTCCAGTTCTGTCAGGTTGGATGGTAAACGTTGGTGGACAGCCATTTTTAGGTCTCTCCAGAGATGCTCAATTGGGTTTAAGTCAGGGCTCTGGCTGGGCCATTCAAGAACAGTCACGGAGTTGTTGTGAAGCCACTCCTTCGTTATTTTAGCTGTGTGCTTAGGGTCATTGTCTTGTTGGAAGGTAAACCTTCGGCCCAGTCTGAGGTCCTGAGCACTCTGGAGAAGGTTTTCGTCCAGGATATCCCTGTACTTGGCCGCATTCATCTTTCCCTCGATTGCAACCAGTCGTCCTGTCCCTGCAGCTGAAAAACACCCCCACAGCATGATGCTGCCACCACCATGCTTCACTGTTGGGACTGTATTGGACAGGTGATGAGCAGTGCCTGGTTTTCTCCACACATACTGCTTAGAATTAAGGCCAAAAAGTTCTATCTTGGTCTCATCAGACCAGAGAATCTTATTTGTCACCATCTTGGAGTCCTTCAGGTGTTTTTTAGCAAACTCCATGCGGGCTTTTCATGTGTCGGGCCACTCTGCCATAAAGCCCCGACTGGTGGAGGGCTGCAGTGATGGTTGACTTTCTACAACTTTCTCCCATCTCCCGAATGCATCTCTGGAGCTCAGCCACAGTGATCTTTGGGTTCTTCTTTACCTCTCTCACCAAGGCTCTTCTCCCCCGATAGCTCAGTTTGGCCGGACGGCCAGCTCTACGAAGGGTTCTGGTCGTCCCAAACGTCTTCCATTTAAGGATTATGGAGGCCACTGTGCTCTTAGGAACCTTAAGTGCAGCAGAATCTTTTTTGTAACCTTGGCCAGATCTGTGCCTTGCCACAATTCTGTCTCTGAGCTCTTCAGGCAGTTCCTTTGACCTCATGATTCTCATTTGCTCTGACATGCACTGTGAGCTGTAAGGTCTTATATAGACAGGTGTGTGGCTTTCCTAATCAGTATAATCAAACACAGCTGGACTCAAATGAAGGTGTAGAACCATCTCAAGGATGATCAGAAGAAATGGACAGCACCTGAGTTAAATATATGAGTGTCACAGCAAAGGGTCTGAATACTTAGGACCATGTGATATTTCAGTTTTTCTTTTTTAATAAATCTGCAAAAATGTCAACAATTCTGTGTTTTTCTGTCAATATGGGGTGCTGTGTGTACATTAATGAGGAAAAAAATGAACTTAAATGATTTTAGCAAATGGCTGCAATATAACAAAGACTGAAAAATTTAAGGGGGTCTGAATACTTTCCGTACCCACTATATATATATATATATATATATATATATATATATAAAAACAAAAGATAAACAATTAACAAAGATACACATTATATAGGCCTACACAGTGCTTTAATTTCAGGAAGGTCTACTACGGATCAGGTATGGTCTAAACAGAATTCTAGTAAAGTAATCAAATGTAAAATAACACTGCATAGTTTATCATAGATAGATTAATGCTTATTAAAGCTGAAGTTATTCATTCAAGAGCTGTGAGTGATTTCCTCTTTGCCTTTTGTTGTTTAATTCACAGTAATGGCGCAATCGCGCATGTTTATTAGACACTGCCTTTTTAAGACCGAGTGCAGATCTAATAGGCGACTGATTCACTATATTTTCTCCCAACTATTTCCATAACTACGTCCATTTTAGACATATTTTTGTGTACATTTGATCGTTTGACATGAAACCGAAAGTATAATTTGCTCATCTCGTTGCGGTGTGTTTCGGAGCGCTTGCGCCGCCTTGGGAACAGCATCTCATGAGCATATTTTTGTGCTATTAATAGCTCTTTTTATTATTAAACGCGTCCCGCAATTTAGCAACAGTAGCTAGACTGCATTTTACAACAATCACTGAATGCTGAATCTGATTCTGTCGTTACGTTTGAGTTTTAGGGAAAAATGAGAGCGTAGCCTACTGCTGCGAAGGGAATTAAGTTGCGCTATACAGAATGCAGCTATAGTTTTTAATGGTTTTACCTCAAATATATTATTATTATTATAATTAGGGTTGGGTACCGAAACCCGGTACCAATATGGCACCGGTACCTATGTAACCGGTATGTACTAGAACCGAATCAGAACGCAGATTTCGGTGCCTCATTTCGGTGCCATGCCTGAGCGATCTATTAAAATATTTGTCCTTCGTTTCTCCAAAACGCACGTAAGAAGCATCACAGGCTACAACTACAAATATTTCAGCAAAATGTATATTTTAGTCAGAGTTATTGCGCTCTTATTTCATTGCGCGCCGTCTGTTTGGCGCGCACGCGCACGGCGGCGCTCATTGTAAATGAAGTCTGTGAAGTTTAGCAGAGAATCGCAAAGCAAAAGCTCACGCACTTCTGACAGCAAAATGGAAATATTTTCATGGCTTTCTAACATTTACAGATGGAGAATATACCTGTGAATTGTAAGTTATACATTACGGAAAACAGCAAACACATTAAACAGCGCGAGAAGCATCTCTGTCAGCGGCACACGCAGAGCATCTGACAGGTAGAGCGCGAGCCGCTTTAAACTGAAACTATAAACTATAGGCTACTGTATCTTACGAGTTTTTTTTTTATAGCCCTTCATATAAAGCTTGTCACATGTTTAGAACAAATTGTATTATGCACTTTCTCCGCGGTTCAGTCTGTGTCCTCACTAGATATTTTATCAGATGCGCTCGTATCAAACTACTGTATATCAATATTAACTGTATTGCTTCATAATAGCGTATCGATTATAAAGAATATATCGATATATCGTACAAACTCTATATACTGCCCAGCCCTAGCTTTAATTAAAATGCCTAAAGCTAAAATTCTCTTGTATTCGCGTTTTTAAACCCGTTTAAACCAACAAAATAGAACATTATAACCTTTTTAGTCCACAACACCATTAAATGCTTCCTTTTGTGATCTGATAGCTTCTTGTCACAGAATGAGGCAGAAAATATGTTTCATAGGCTACTAATGCATTGATTAGCAATGGATTTTAAATATACTTAATTATTATGAAAATACCAGAGATGGCTTGAATAACACAGACAAACTATATATTGTCGTTGTCGAGTGTTTAATGTATTTGTTTTATCATTCAAAACGTTTATATCTTCTGTTTACTTATATCTTCTGTTTACTCTGTTCCTGTGGCTCAGTGGTAGAGCATTGCGTTAGCAGCGCAAACGGTTGTGGGTTCGATTCCCAGGGAACACACATACTGAAAAAAAAAAAAATGTATAGCCTGAATGCACTGTAAGTCGCTTTGGATAAAAGCGTCTGCTAAATGCATAAATGTAAATGTACTCAGTTACAGGAATAGCAATGCCTTTGTCCATATTGGGGATTTCTTGGAGCTTCATTAGTTCCATATACAGTGTGTGTGTGTGTGTATATATATATATATATATATATATATAAAATATAACAAGTATCGGTTCAGGCACCGGCACCGTTTTAAAAGTATCGATTTGGCACCGGTATCGAAAAAAAAAAAAACGATACCCAACCCTAATTATAATCTTTGGAAGCCAAAATCTAAAATAAAATCAGACTAATCACAAATCTGAAGTGTAACCAGGCTATGTTTGAATGTTTAGTTCTGTCCTCCGTCGTCACTCATTAGAGCTGTCATGTTGTGCGCGCTGTGGAGATCTCTCTCTCTCTTGGACTGCGAATAGCAAAAATGCATCACAGACAAATGGTTTAATATTATGGTATATAGAAATGGCTGGTGAGATAAAACGTCTTTATAGCAATAATAACATTACGTGTATTTTTCCAAGTACCGACAGCAGAACCGATAACGTCCGAGGCGTGTATCACTGATATTAGTAATATAGCTACTGATGTCTCGATGAAAATGTTTAAGAATCGATATCAGTTTTGTAAAAATGAGAATCGATTAAAATCAAAAAAATCTATATTTTTTTACCCAGCCCTAATAAATAAGGTAACAGTTTATGTTTTACTTACATATATGATTTAGTCAATCAAGAGCAATCAACAAGTCTCTCTCTCGTCAGTTAAGATAAGCTACATTATGTCTTGTTTGACTTTCTTTGCCATTTATATCTGACTGAACTACAAACTTTCCAATGACGTCTGGTTAAAGGGATGCGCTCGACCAGCTCATGCGTTTTCTAAACACAAACACTGTTTACACGCCTGGTATCGGTTGTTGGTATCGGAGTACAAAAATCATTTTTACGAGTACGAGTACATTGAGCTCAGTATCGGCCCGATATCGATACCGGTATCGGTGTATCCCTAATAATTATTATTATTATCAAATTATGATTAATTATATTATACCCACATATACCTATATTATTAATTATTATTAAAGCTATTATCAGAACCTCACCTGTATCTAGTCAGTTAGCAAATAGAACTCCGTGAAGTCCCTGATGAAGGAGATTACATGGGGGTTCATGTATGAAGTCTTCCGCTTCACCACTCTCCCAGTCGTCTTGCTCATCTGCTCCTTGGCAGTGCACTTGTTGGAGTCAGGATTAATCCTGACTAAAAACCTATGAACATGAGTATAGGAGTTAGGGGATGGGACAATATGTACACATTAATGAATAACTGTAAGTGCAGTGAGCAATGTAGAATCATACATAAAGGACAGCTGACAGAGGCATTTCACATCTCAACAGGAGTTAGTCAAGGCGGTCTACTTTCTCGATTACCATTCCTCTTCGAAGGTCGACTAGATCATGCGGCTGACTAGATCATGCGGCAAGCCAATGACAACAGGCGCAATGGGATCCAATGGACCCCATTTACACAACTGGACGACCTAGACTTTGCAGATTATATCACATTACTGTCCCAAAAACACCAACAAATGCAAGAGAAATTGAGAGAGGTAGAACAGAAGTCAGCTGAGACAGGTCTCCACATTAGCACAACGACCAAAGTGCAAACAGAAAGACACTGGCCAGCTTGATGGTTAACCACCAACCACTAAAGGAAGTCAACTCCATGTAGGTAGCAAGTGATGGCGGATCAAAAAGGGATGTAAAGAGGAGAATAGGCAAGGCAAGAGCTGCATTTGGCATGATGGGGCCCAAATGAAGAGCACGTAACATCACACTCAAGACCAAACTGATGATGACCCATCCCTCCCCGATACACTCAACCACTTTTATTCACGGTTTGAAATGCAGAACGACACACCTGCACAAAAACTGCCCACACCTCCCAACGACCAGGCGCTCTGTCTGTCTGCAGCCGACGTAAGGAAGACCCTATCCAGGATTAACCCACGAAAGGCTGCGGGTCCTGACAACATACCTGGCTGTGTACTGAAAGACTGTGCTGCACAGCTGACGGATGTCCTAACAGATATCTTCAACACCTCGCTGAGCCAGGCAGTCATCCCCACATGTCTAAAATCCACAACAATCATACCGGTACCAAAGAAATCACCTGTGTCCTGTTTAAACGACTACCGTCCCATAGCACTGACCCCAATCATGATGAAGTGCTTTGAGAGGTTAGTCATGCAAAAAATCAAAAACAGCCTCCCCAACACACTCGATCCGCTCCAGTTTGCATACCGTCCAAACCGCTCTTCGGACGACGCAATTTCCTCTAACCTCCACCTGGCTCTTACCCACCTAGAAAACAAAGACTCCTATGTTAGAATGCTGTTCATTGACTTCAGCTCGGCATTCAACACAATAATCCCACAACAGCTCATAAACAAACTAAACCTGCTGGGCCTTAACAATTCCCTCTGTAATTGGATCCTGGACTTTTTAACCGGAAGACCTCAGTCAGTCCGTGTCGGCCACAACACCTCGAGCACTACCACACTAAGCACAGGTGCCCCACAAGGCTGTGTGCTCAGCCCGCTGCTCTTCACGCTGCTGACCCATGACTGCACTGCCAAGTTCAGCTCCAACCACATCATCAAGTTTGCTGATGACACAACAGTGGTAGGTCTCATCAGCAACAACGATGAAACGCACTACAGAGAGGAAGTGGCACAGCTGGCTGAATGGTGTGGCGCCAACAATCTGTCCCTAAATGTGGAGAAGACAAAGGAGGTTGTGATGGACTTCAGGAGGAGGAACTCCACTGACCACACCCCACTGACCATCGACAGCTCGACTGTGGAGAGAGTCAGCAGCACTAAATTCCTGGGGGTGCACATCACGGAGGATCTCACCTGGACCACCAACACCATGTCACTCTCCAAGAAGGCACAACAGCGCCTACACTTTCTCCGCCGGCTGAAAAGAGCAAGTCTCCCACCACCCATCCTCACCACATTCTACAGGGGCACCATTGAGAGTGTGCTGACCAGCTGCATCACTGTCTGGTACGGGAACTGCAGTGCTGCTGACCGCAAGACCCTCCAGCGGATAGTGAACACGGCTGCAAAGATGAGTAACTGGTTAGCAAATCACAACTGTTTACAGGACATAAACCACTCTCCTTGTTTGTTTTTTCAGGGCAAATCATATTCCCCAGACATCTCCGCATTGGGTCCTCTCAATTTCTCCTAAAAGGTTTTATGCAAAAAGGAATATAGTGTGTACATGCTCAACAGTCCTCCTAAAGCATTCAAGTTGTAAGGAGGCTTCAACCTACACAATTTAGATACTCAGATACTTTACATAATAGGGCTGGGCGATAAAACATTAACAATATGTATCGCGATAGACATGTAATCAATATCAATAAAAAAATGCGTTCGATATTTTATTTTTTTCTTCGTCGGAAGAAACCAGAGGTTGCGAAGCAAGTTTGGTTGCATGAACAAAGGCACTCACTGGTAACCTAGCAACGTAGGGAGTAACACGCTACCAGCCAATCATGTAACATTTTAGTTGCGCCATATCGTTGTCTTGTGTTGGATTCTTCAGTAACAGAAACGGCGTGGAGTGATAAGTGGAAAGCCTTATTTGATCGCTGAGTGATGAGTAGATGACTGACTGCTGCGCCAATTCTGACAGGAGCCCGCGCATGTTACTGAGAGAACGAGCAGAGAGAGAGAGAGCGCCTCCTCCGTCCGCGCACTCTCACAGTCTTCAAACTGTCTTGCTCTCCCTCCCTTCTTCGCGCATATTAATTAAAATTGATATTACCATCAAAATCAATTGAGAATTGACACGATGATAGGTCGAAGACCGAAGTTTCACGTTAAGCATTCAGAGATTTTTTTTCCCCTGAATTACCGCTGGGTGTGAATTGTACTAAAATAACGTTGCCTTGTCTTCTCTGAAAAGCGTTCCGCACATTCATCTGACATAAACCACACTTTAAATAAACTAGGGATGTGCGCTACGACTAATTTGACTGTCGTTTAAACGGAAGTTTTGTATCCGACTAGTCGACTAGTCTAAAAGCTAGAAACCACCCAAAAATGGCAAAAAAAAAAAAAAAAAAACGGTGCGTGTGTCTATATAACAGCATACAGTTGAAATACTTAATCTTTGAATCACACTGTCAAATCCCTCAATGAATTCTGCTAAAAATAGGTCACGATTATGCCATATGCTTGCCTCGCGTTATCATCAATTACGCGATTAATTAATTTTAGGCGGTCGTTAAACAGAAAAAAAGGAAGAGCATACACTCTTCATAAACCAGTGCATAGCTTATTTATTCAGATCGGCTGGAGCAATGCAGAAATGGAAAATCAATCAATAGACTGACAGAATTCTTCATTTTCATATAACGTTAGCCAACATATTAAAACACATATTAAAACAGAAGTTTAAAAAAAATAGGAAAGTTTATCAAGGAATAGCATTAAAACGGCTTTTAAAAATGTACTTCATGTTGGCTATATTGTCTAAAAACAAAACAAAGCTCGTTTGGTTGCTATTGTTTCCTCAAAAAACTTAATTTATTTTCCACTGAAGAAAGAAAGACATGATATCTTGGATGGCATTGGGGTGAGTAAATTATTAGGAAATTTTCATTTTGAGGTGAACTAATCCTTTAAGTTTAAAATAAAAATGTTTAAATGTAATATATTTTTCTCCTGGTCCTTATTTTAAATAGGTCATAAAAAATATCAATAATTATCGATATCGACCAATATGAAACACTTATATCGTGATACAGTTTTCAGCCATATCGCCCAGCCCTATTACATAACATTTTAAATAGGGGTGTCAAAATTTATCGTTTCTACGATGCATCGCGATGCAGACGAGGACGATTCGGTATCGGTTCAGTAATAGACCATAACCGATTATAATGTACTGACGCTTTCTGACGTAATTTGTCGCGTACGTGCTTTGTCGCGGTAACATACAATGGCAGAGGGAGGCGAGACGCGAGTGCGAGTAATTAAAGATGCTCCAACTACTTTTAAAGCCTACATCTGGGCACATTTCGGCTTTTATGAACAACCTGGTAAGCACGACCTGCAGAAGACGTGCTGTGTGCGCTCATGTCACGCACAAATAGAATATGCAGGAGGTAATACCACTAACTTGATAAACCACATTAGCCGTTTGCACCGCGAGCTGTTAACGCCTGGCAGAGTCTGACTGCTTTTAGAGATGCACGGATGAGCTCCAACGCCGAATCCGTAGCCAAAAATAAATCATCCACCCGCCCCAATAATTTTCTCTGACTTAAGTATCCACACCCGATGGTCAAATTACAATTATTGTGTTGTTATGCGTGATTATAAATGGATGATCGTCACCTTCAACAGCGGACTCGACGATGGTCGATTCGCGCATCTTTAATGGTAACATAATACACTGATTAATGAGCGCTGCATTTCTTTAAAACAAAATTTATATGACAGATTTTCCTTTTCTTAATGGCATAAACAAGCTTTACTCCCAACTGGAATGTCACTGTTTGAACAGGCGAGCACACACATCACTTTTGAAGAAAAATTTTAAATTGAGAATGCGATGCATGGCGATGCATTGTGATATCGAATTGAACTGAATCGATGACATGATAATCGTAATCGAACCGAACCGTGAGACCAGTGTCGGTTCACACCCCTAATTTTAAAGGGATAAGATGATTTTGAACAGCTTTTCAATTGTCAATTTGCTTTTACACTGCAATCAAACTATTTAAGATAAAAAATACCTCTGAACAAACTCCAGTGTTGTGCTGGCTTCCACCTGATACTCTAGGTTGAATACATAGTAACAGGCGAAGAGAGCGGCCAAGGCAGTGGTGAAGTCCGCCATGTGAGCACCAGGTGGGATTACGACCCTCCCCTCGATCGACAGCATCCATTTTTTTGCAGTCAGGATTGTCTCTCCTTAGTAAAGACAATAGTCATCACAAAAATTATATTTCATAGCAATACATTCTATAAAAGAATTTCTCCACATAAATTATTGTAAAAACAGGGCAGGGAGCATACATATCTTCGAAGCAGTGCATTAAAGGATTAGTTCACCTCAAAATGAAAATTTCCTAATAATTTACTCACCCCAATGCCATCCAAGATATCCATATCTTTCTTTCCTCAGTGGAAGAGAAATTACGTTTTTGTAGGAAAACATTTCTGGATTTTTCTTCGAATAATGGACTTCAATTGTAACCAACGTTTTGAAGTCCAAATCAATGCAGTTTCAAAGGTCTTTGAAGTGCTTCAACGGGCTGTGCAGGATCCCAGCTGAGGATTAGGGTCTTATCTAGTGAAACGATCGGTCATTTTCTAAAAAAAATATAATTTATATACTTTTTAACTACAATTGTTCGGATTGAGCTGGGAACTACGTCAAAGTATATAAATTATATATTTTTTTTAGAAAATGACCGATCGTTTCGCTAGATAAGACCCTAATCCTTAGCTGGGATCTGGGAAACTGCATTTATTTGGACTTCAAAACGTTGGTTACAATTGAAGTAATTCATTTTGATGGCAAGCTAACTGGTTATACTCCTAGCCAGTGTTGCCAGATTGGATGGACGATTTCCAGCCCAAAAGCTCACAAAAACCCGCCCAAAAACCGCCCAAAACTTTAACTGTCAAAATAATGTGATAGAATGTAAATCAAGGTTGATAAGAGCCATTTTTAACTCCTTATAACGAAATAATGACGACAAAATAATATAAATATAATGCTAGATAAATTTCCCATGGATCAAATCGGCGCAAATACATTAAAGAGAACTACCAAATATGATTAAAATATTGAAGCAGACACTGTCAAAACGGCAATCAAGAAATTAACCGATACCCTCGAAAAACACATGCATCATTTTCAACGTCAACAGTCAGAATTTAAATGCAAACAAGTGCCCAATATAAGTGATCAGAATTAGCAATGTAATAATAGGTATTTCACACTCGTTCATGCACACACCATGACAGTCAAAACTGTGTCATTCTGCATGATAATCCGACAAAAAAATTAACAACAACAATAATGCTCTTACCTTCGTGTCGCTCTATAATTTCACACAGAACTAAGTCTTTCGTGAAGTTCATAATGTAGAACTTTACACAGTCAAAACTAACAAGTCCATCAGCTTTAAATGATCTAATCTAGACCGTTTAAAAGATAAAAGACAGCATCGTATAAATATAGCCTAAATTGATTTTGAAATAATTTAACTGTGGTCTGATTTCGGAGTTGCAGTGATATAGCCTTCATGTCATCTCCATCAACAGGTGTAATTCACGTTTTGAGATTTAAAACACTCTCCACTCTTTACCATCGAACTTATATTTATGCATTATGATCACTTACAGTTATACATTCAAAATCAGATCCGTTATCGCGCTAAAAACCCGTCGCTCATGAATCATCACGTCTGTCTGCTGATCTCTAGTGATAGGCTAAAAGTGCTGCCGCGACGTCAACATCAGCACCAGTCTCTTTGCAGTGTGTTTGTGTGTGTTTAGTAACGTTGTGATGACTGATTGGATGCATGCAGTAGGCTATATATGCACACTTGGGCTTGTTTGTTAACCAATTAGTCTATACAATTTATATGTTTTGAAAACCGCCAAACTGACCAAAAACCAGCCCAATTTTTGTCCACCTGCCAAGCCAATATTTACCCGCACAATCAAATTCAAAACCGCCCAATCTGGCAACACTGCTCCTAGCTCTAGCTGTACACATGTGGCTTTCCACACCCTGACAAGGTTGTGGCACTGAAGTTTTTTTTTTTTTTTTTTTTGCTCCTAGCAGTGATGGTAAATTTACTTACTGATTTTCTGGAAGTCCCGATAAACAGTTGGTGAAGGATCCGCGATTCCAAGATGGAAACTCCGGCAGAGGCCACGGGTGGGAAAAATACATTAACGTTAAAGGCTGTAAAAACGTCTCCGTCGGAGCTCTCACGGAAACGTTTTCGCTGAATTCCTCTCAGGCAAAAAGTGAAAGATATCAACACAAAGACGAAAACAAAATAAATACAACCACAAGACAAAGCCGTGTGTAAAGAAACGTAAATCTGAGAATTAACGGAGCTTTTCTGTCACTGACAACGAGTCAGAAATTCAAGTGTTGCTTCTTTCGCGCTTTTTTCCCACAGATTCTAGAACTTTCTAGACTGGGTAAACCCCGCCCACTCTGCCGGCGCTTTGATTTCGCCCTGCAGCTCAGAAACAGCTCTGGAAACTTGCACGTTTATCTCTCCTGCTTCCGAAGAAAAAAAAAATATAACACTGATTTTTGTAAAATAAAAATCCCATGGTACGTATTTATGAGTTAACCAGACAGCCCCAATTTTGGCAAGTAATGCACATGACATAGCCTACCCAAAATAAAAGTCATTCTGAATAGACACATAACCCTAGAAAGCTTGAGAGTTTTGGCTCAAGTTCAAAACTCAAAATTAATCAGATGTTATTAATATTGAGATATATAAGCTCAAAAATAAAAACAAATATTAAGAATATATTTATTAAATGTATAAAAATATTAATATTTTAATATTAATATACATAATTATGTGAATATACTATTGCAACTTATAACCAATGGTCATGCTTCATTTCAAATCTGAGGATGACATCTCAAAAAATTATGCGTTTATGAAGCCTATATTGTTAGACCATGTCAGGGGAGACTTTGGAGAAGTTTAAGATAAGGCTTATCAAATATTTTATTGCCCTGTTAACACCCATTTACACCCAAACACCCATTTACAGTCACAAAACAAACAAACAAAAAATATTATTGGAATCTTATGTGAATTCTTTAAAAAAATATATTGTATGGAATAGAGAGCTCCTGCAGCAGGTGCATCAGAGTACAAGTTACATGACACATTTTAATTTATTAATATTACACTTTTACTTAAAGCTCATCATCAGGTATTCATATCATATTCCGGTAATTAATTCTGAACAACAATAATCTGGGGCCGTCCATGTGAAAGGGGTACAAAGAAAGATATGATAAAAAAAAGGAAAATTACAGTAGTTTACTTTACTATTTACAGTACTATAGTGGCTAAATTGTGATTTTTTTACAGTAATGATTTGACTACTGTGATTTCAACTGTAATGCTTGGACTACTGTGATTTTTACGGTCTTACTGTAAACTTTACAATATTCTACTGTAAAAATCTTATACAGTAATGTTACTGTGAATCTACAGTAAATAACTAGATTTCACAGCCATTTTTTACAGTGTATGTAATATTATTCTTAAATATTGTTACTTAAATGTAATGTTGTCTTGGCTACAGTATGTAAAGTTAGACTTAATCTCTCATGGTTTTTGAGGTCCTTCCTCTATTTTAGTGAATGCTTGTGTTGCTTTAATCAGAACACAAGAGGTTTATCCAGGTTAACAGTAAGCTAGAGAGGCCATGTAAATTGTTCTTTATATGTTACTGTTAGAAATAATAATTTGTATTTGAGATTGATGAATAATAGGCAGATCACTGGATTTCCAGGCTGGCATACTGTATGGTTTTGCTAGCTTTTAACCCAGTTTTTCATCCTTATTTTACAGAATCTGTTTTGCCTCCCAAAAAAAAATCGAGAAATGGTGGATTTGCAGCAATGGGTCTACAAGCATCCCAGAAATCTTGAAGGAGTTCCCCAGGCTTCTAGAAAAACCTGGCATGGTAAGAAGTAATTTTTATTTTATGGTTTCTTTTACAGAAATTTGAAATGGTTAAATTGTTAGTGGGGTTGTGCAGATAGACGATAGTATAGTGTATTAACAATAGTCAGAGATATCGCTGAGAGCTGATGTCTTAGTCGATAGTCAAGGCGATATTACAGGAGCTGCCCCACATCTTTAAAATTTGAGCACATTGTTTTCTGTGAGTGTACACAGCAGCAGCACCTCTGCCAGAATGCCACTTACATCTACATATTCCTAATAAATTACATTATGTTTGTCTCAGGAAGTCATTAATGTAGGCTGACTAAGTCACACTTCAGCCATGCCATTGTCATTTGTTTCTGATCCAATCTATTTAAATCCAATCCTATCCGATCCAAGCTATTTAAAGGAATGAAGACATTTTCACAGGAAAAGTGTTACAATGTGTCGTTTCTTATGGTTTAGATGCTAAAATGGAGAGTGCTTTCAAAGTCCTGCCCACTCTGCTTTCCCAATCAATATTCAAGAACAGAGGAAAGGTCTTCAGATCCACAACCACGGAATCCTGGAAGTCATTCATTTGACGTACAACCTGTAAGATTTATTTTTATTTTTTTTACTTTTTCTACTCTACACACAGTACTGTGCAAAAGTTTTAGGCCACTAGTATTTTCATCAGTTAAAAAATGGTTTTAAGTCAGTTATTTTTATCTTTTGTTGTAGTGTGTCAATAGGAAATATCAGTTTACATTTCCAAACATTCATTTTGCCGCAGATTAGCCGCAGATTAGCGTCACGCAAAGGAGGAGTTTGGAAAAATTAATCATTGAACGAATCGCTTGGGAGTCGTTGAGCAAATAAGGTAAAAATAAATGCATATTATAAGAATATGAAAGTGTTTTTTTAGCTTGAATGCATGTCAACCTGTTGTTGGGGACTCCCAAAACCAAAATATGAACCTTTCATTACCCACTTTAATGTTTAAAAAGAAATGTGAAAACTCATTAAATTGATATTTACAGTTGCATTTTTTTTTGTGTTGTGTAGTTGTATTAAATAAAAATAATAATTTTACATTCCTTTGTGAATGTTATTTATTATTATTGGTAATATCGGTAAATATAAAGGTAGCAAGGCAATGAGACAACAAATAACCCAATGTTTAGGTAATGTTTAACCCAGCAACAGAGTTAACCTGACCCACTGGTTGGGTTAAATAAACAACCCAGCATTCTGGGTCAAATGGCTCAACCCAGCACTTGGGTCAAAACAACCCAGCGCGTGTTCTGTCCCATAGTTACCCAGCGGCTGGGTTAAGGTTGGGTTATTTTTTAACCCAGCATTTTTAGAGTGTAGGATGTTGTAATGTGGTACGTTTAATTCTAGGGCATTTATCATTCCAGATAAACTTAGAAATTATGGAGTAGATCTCCTTAAAGTAACCTAGAGGGGGAGAAAGTGGTAGCATAGAGAAAAAAAAAATTAAATCGAGGTAACAAATTCATCTTAACAGTGGAGATTCTTCCTTGGAGAGAGACTTTAAGATTCTTCCATCTTTGAATGTCATTTTTGACCTTAATTAAAATATTATTAAAATTGTCTCTGGCAATTTTATGAATGTTCTTATATATGGTAATGCCCAAATAGATGAAAGATTCCTTAATAGGGATGAATGAGGGAATAGAATAATTAACTCTAACATTGTAAATTGGCATTAAAGCAGATTTGCTCCAATTTATTTTATATCCTGATAAGCTAATAAAATTATCAAATTCCTTAATTATACTAGAGACTGAAACATCAAAGTGGTCTAAATATAGAATAATATCATCAGCGTATAATGAAATATTATGATTATGATCATGAATCTTAATCGATACTTCAGATTTCCTGATGGCTTGTGCTAAGGGTTCAAGAGATAGACAAAACAATAAGGGGGAAAGCTGACATCCCTGCCTCGTTCCCCGCTGTAAAGGGAATGGGGGGGAAATAATATTACCAGTTATGACTGATGTTGCAGGTGAGTGGTATAATGTCTTAATCATAGAAATGAAGTGTTCACCGAAGCCGAAACATTGCAGAACTGCCCACATATAATTCCACTCTAGCCTGTCAAAGGCTTTTTCTGCATCCAGTGAGAAAACCGCACAAGGGGTCGGGTGGGAGTCCGCAAAGTCAAGAAAATGAAGGAGTCGACGCATATTGTCAGACGCATTGCGCCCCTTGATGAAGCCGGTTTGGTCCTCCTTGATCAAACTATGAATTACCTTCTCCATACGAGAAGCAAAAACTTTAGCATAGATTTTTAGATCACATGGGATAAGCGAAATCGGTCTGTAGCTGGAACAATCTAATGGATCTTTCCCTTTTTTAAGAAGTAATGATATCAATTAAGTTTTTTAATCTCTATGAAATACCCCATGTTAAATTGCAAAATTAAATGAATTAAGCATAAGTATTCCTACCAAATCCCAAATTTCTAAATATAATTCAGGGGGGAGACCATCTAGACCCGGCGATTTGCCCTTTTGAAGGCTTTTTAGAGAGACGTGGAGTTCCTCCAAACTTAATGGGGCCTCCAAAGATTCTTTATCCATCTGTGAGATCCGAGGCAGTTCCAATTTATCTAAAAACTGCTTACAAATTGGTTCATCAAAATCCGTTTCCGCTTTATACAGATTTGTGTAAAAACCTTTAAATATTTAATTAATTGCCACAGGGTTCGTGGTGACCTGATCATCCGATGATTTTATTGCGCTAATATATGCCTTAGACTCGCATTCTTTCAACCTAAGGGCCAATAAATGACTAGGTCTCTCTGATTCGAATATTTTTGCCTAGTCCTATGTAAAATAAATTCCATCTTTGAGTGTGAAAGTAAATCATATTCTTCTTTTAAAGAGGACAGCTGTGTAGCCTGTTGCTCAGTAAAATGTTGTTTTTGTAGGTTTTGTAATGATTGGATTTTATTTTCTAATTGTGTAAACTGGTGAGTTTTCGCTTTGGCAAGAGTAGAAGAGAAAGATATACAGAAACCTCGTATAGCACACTTAGTCGTTTTCCACAGTATTTGAGGATCCACATCAGAGGGCATATTAATTTCAAGAAATTCCTATTATTTTAGAGAAGTAATGAAAATCTGATTACTTAATAATGATATGTTAAAGCGCCATCTAGGGGACTTGGCTTTAACATCGGAAAGAGGAACACTGCTCAACACAGCAGAATGATCAGATAATAAAATTGGTAAGAAGATGGAGGACTTAGACGAAATTAAAGATGGGCTGAGAAATATGTAGTCTATTCTAGAGAAAGTCTTGTGTCTATTAGAAAAAAAGTGAAGTCCTTAGATTTAGTATTCTGAATTCTCCAAAGATCGATTAAGTTGAGCTCAGTGATAAATTTATTCAGTAATTTAGAGGATTGTTGTATCAGATTGAGATTTATCTAAAGCAGGATTTACGACAGCATTAAAATCACCACCCACCACTAGAGGGCAATCAATCTGCTCAAGTAGAGTTTTGGAAATCTGTGTAAGGAATGCACTGTCTGTCTCATTCGGACCATAAATCGAGACCAATGCTAACCTATTATTATATATTTTGCATCGGATAAAAATAAATCTACCTTTCTCATCACTACCAAGGTGTTCAATTGTTAAATTTAACTTCCTGTTAACAAGGATAAGCACCCCCTTAGTTTTATTAAGAGCGCAGGAAATGGCTGCTAACTTATAATACTTATTCTGGAAACGTGCCACGTCAGATTGTTTTAAATGTGTCTCTTGTATTAGGGCACAGGAAATAGATTTACGGTGTAAATATTCTAACACACGGGTTCGTTTAACAGCAGAATTTAAACCATTCACATTCAGTGATAAAATATTTAGAGTATGCATTGAATATTCATAATCTCAAGATTGTATTCAATAAATGAAAAAAAGCAGAAGCACTTCCATTCTGTAAATAACATGTAAACACTGATGTGCATTTTAGATACCAAACCTCCTAGATGAAAAATCCTTTTAGAAATAGGGT
This sequence comes from Schizothorax lantsangensis, assembly GCA_027422415.1. NCBI lineage: Eukaryota > Metazoa > Chordata > Actinopteri > Cypriniformes > Cyprinidae > Schizothorax > Schizothorax lantsangensis. The sequence continues at coordinate 23,819,236 of CM049861.1, read as the reverse complement.
AAAATAAATAAAAGTATAAATATCTGTTGTAAAAAATAAAAACAACATAGAAACATGAACAACCAACAACCATAAACAAGAAACAACTCAGACCGCACATTACCGAGAACATACTGTAGGTCTGATTGAGCAACAAAAAATAGTGATGGTTCGTGACCAATCCACTCCAACGCAAGACATGTAAGGAGCTCCGATCGGAGCCCTTCCCTCCGTCATACACGTGACGTGCCCGGTCAATCTTAATGTCATGGCCTTTCAACGAAGGAATCCACTTTGAAAGATTAACTCTGAGGAAACCAGCCGCGTTGGAACCCTCCGCCCCCTCTGGCAACCCCACCAGTCGTACGTTATTTCTTCTGCTCCTATCCTCCATATCCGTCATCTTCTCGGTGAGTCACTCCAGCTGATTTCTTAAGTCCGTGACTGCCCTCCTATCCTCACGTGCAGCTGCCTGAACAGAATCAACCCGGCCACGTGTCTGCTTCGCCGTGGTAGCTATCGCCTCAAGCTCCTCTCTTAGCTCTTTAACAGACTTGTTGGTCGCTTGTATGTCCTCACGCAGTTCGCGCAATGCTGGAATCAGCACAGAGTCCACCGCATCTCTTACTGCCGAAGCCACACCCGAATTCAAATTGCTTTGCTGCTCTTTAAGTGCTAGCTTAATGCCGTTAGCAATAGCATCATCAAGATCCTCTCTGGAGATGGTGGAATCTTTGAATTTTTTCTTCATTGGCGATTGCTCAATCTCTCTTTTCCGATCGCCTTTGTCTGCTGAAACACTCATGATGGCTCCAATGCAGAGTGGTTTAAAATTTACTGACAGGATTACGCAATTTGTGGCAAAGTGAGCAGAGCGAAAGACTAAGCTTGCATTGCCGTCGAAGGGTCACGTGATCCCCCCAGTAATACAATGATTGAAAACAACAACAATAAATGCTTCCATGATCTATAAACAGTTTACAATTTAAATGGCATATTCTTTTGATTTCCATGTGTTTTGGGGTCATTAATTGGTAAAGCATTGGAAAGTAAACTGCATTTTGCACACCTCTTGGTGAAGGGTTTGGTCATGGCATAATAGATGTTAACTCTGGAAGTAATTGATGACTTAGTGGTTAACATCCTATTGAGGGTAACCAGGGGTCTTGCTATAGCATTAGAGGGCAGATGTTTCTAATGTCCATGTCTCATCTTCTGGCTATTGCTGTTGCGGCCTTGTGCAAGACACTTCACCCCTAAACTCCAATAGGAACGTTCTCTCTGGATAAAATAAAAATGCAAACCTGTCCATTATGTTAGTAATGAGTAACTCCTGTGGAAAACCAGCGGGCACAATCTTGTGTTAATAGACAAACATTAAAAACATATAGCCTACATTGCTAGTCATGTTTCAGAGAGATGTCCTCGGTAGTTTGTTTGCATATCTTTTTCTATTGTATTTATTTATTTATTTTTATATGCTCAAAATTGCAATAGTAATTTATTTATCATCTCTTTCTTTCTTTGTTTTAGCAGTCAATTCTTCTTTGTTATATATATATATATATATATATTTATATACACACACACACACACACACACACATTGTCACAAGTCAGGCCTCTGTGGCTCTCTCTGATCACCACCGGAGGGCACCCTCACCTGAGTACTAGTACTCTCATGGACTCCATTACCCACACACCCCGTACCTAGGACTAATCACCGCCAGGTGATTCTCATTATCCCCATTATTTAAGCCACACTCTCACACCTACCCAACGCGAAGTCTTGTTTAGCCCCGTCTTGCAATTCCGAGCGTTTATCCTGATTGTTTACCTGTGTTTGATCCTGGACTGCTTTGACCCTTGAGATTCTCTGCCGCCTGCCCCTTTGATTGTGTATCCTGCCTCTGACCTGATCCTAGCCTGCTGCCTGCCCTGACCCCTGCCTGGTATTCGTTTATGATTCTGATTCTCTGTGATATCCCTGACGCTGTTGTTCGACTTCTGCCTGTTTTGACACTGATCTTAATAAACACTGCAAATGGATCCGACTGCCTCTGACTCCTTGTTACAGAAGACTTCGCCATACCAGGATCCAGCAGTGATAACGCAGCTCTCCTCCGAAGTATCAGCCCAAGCCTCGATGTTAGCCACTCACCATCAACAGCTACAGAAATTAACCTCACTCACCGAGGAATTAGTGAGGACGCTGCAAAATCTCCACGTGGCAAATCCGCCATCAAACGCCGCGCCACCTGCACCAGCCCCGGTGTCAGCCACTCCTCATACCCCACGATTCTCGCTTCCTGATAAATTTGACGGATCCCCAGAGAAATGTAAAGGATTTCTTATGCAATGTTACCTCTACATTCATCAACAACCTCTCTCCTTCCCCACCGATGACAGCCAGGTGTCATTTATGTGCTCACTGCTTACCGGCAGAGCGTTGAAGTGGGCTACAGCGATATGGGAGGGAAATAGCTTGTCCTTTCCTTCTTATAACACCTTCCTTCGTCAGTTCCGCGAAGTATTCGAGCATTCAGCCAGTGGAAAGGAGGTCGGAGAGGAGTTGATCGCTCTACACCAGGGCACTAACACCGCGGCGGATTACACTCTCACTTTCCGCACCCTCGCTGCTCAGACTGGCTGGGATAATGAATCCCTCAAGCTGTTCTACCGAAGGGGACTCAACGAGGAGCTTCAATCGGAACTGGCCTGCCGTGATGAGGGGAGAACCTTAGAGCAATTCATGGAGCTAACCATCCGAATTGATAACTTGATGCGTGCGCGACGCACTCGTCGCCCAGCCCTACCTTTACCCGTCACTCAGAGACTCCCAGAACCAGAACCTATGCAGGTCGGTGTCACCCGTCTCTCTGCTGAAGAAAGAGAGAGACGTATCCGCCAACATCTGTGCCTATACTGCGGGGAATCAGGGCATCTGAGGGATGCCTGTTCCACTCGCCCATCCCGGCGATATCCCACTTCGGTGAGTACTAACTTTAATGGCTGTACTTCTTTTGGTATTCCCATCACTATTAACAATGACGAGGAGAGAATCGAAACTGTAGCCATGATCGATTCTGGGGCAGCGGGAAATTTTATTGATACTGCATTTGCAAATGCTCATAATCTCCCTCTCATTCCATGTGAATCCCGGGTGGCAGTGGCAGCGCTAGATGGACGGCCGCTGGGTTCTGGGAGGATCAAATATCTGACTCACAAACTCAAACTTCAAACCGGAATCTTGCACACCGAATCCATAAGACTGTTCGCCATTGACTCTCCTCAGATTCCCATCATCCTGTTCTTACCATGGCTGGAGAGACACAATCCCCGCATCTCATGGTCACCACCACAAATTCTTCAATGGTCAGAGTTCTGCCAGCATCACTGTCTGACTTCAAACATAAAATCCACTGTTCTTCCCGTGGAGGAGAGGCTCGAACTCAAGGATCTCTCCAAACTACCCCTCAAATACCAGGATCTATCTGAGGCCTTCAGTAAAGCTAAAGCTTCCAAACTCCCTCCACATCGATCTAGTGACTGTGCCATAGATCTCATCCCAGGATCAACGCTCCCCAGAGGCAGAATTTTTCCCCTTTCACAGCCCGAGTCAGAGACGATGAAGCACTATATAGAGGAGGAGTTATCAAAGGGATTCATTGTACCATCTAAATCTCCAGCATCAGCGGGGTTTTTCTTCGTCAAGAAGAAGGACGGAGGTCTTCGACCCTGCATTGATTATCGAGCTCTCAACGACATCACTATCAAATTTCGCTATCCATTACCCTTAGTACCCGCCGCTCTGGAGGAGCTCCGCACCGCCAAGTTCTTCACTAAACTTGACCTGCGCAGTGCTTACAACCTAATTCGAATTAGAGAGGGAGATGAGTGGAAGACAGCCTTTTCGACCACTTCTGGGCACTATGAATACCGGGCTATGCCCTTCGGGCTTGCCAACAGTCCTTCGGTATTTCAGGCATTCATCAATGACATCTTCCGGGACATGCTGAATCAGTTCGTCATTGTCTACATTGACGATATATTGATATATTCTGACTCCCTTGAAACCCACGTGAAGCACGTCAAGGCAGTACTCCAGCGGCTCATTAAACACCAACTGTATGCCAAGATACAGAAATGTGAGTTCCACCAGACACAAATATCATTCTTGGGCTATGTCATCAGCTCTGAGGGGGTTACCATGGAGGACAGTAAAGTGCAGGCAGTGCTCAATTGGGATAGACCCACAACGGTAAAGGAACTGCAGCGTTTCCTTGGATTTGCTAATTTCTATCGACGCTTTATCAGGAACTTCAGTGTGGTAGCGGCCTCCCTCACATCTTTACTTCAGGGGGGGAGACAACGTCTAAACTGGACACAGGCCAGCGAACAATCCTTCAAAGAATTAAAGGAACGGTTTACTTCAGCTCCCATCTTACATCACCCCAATCCAGACCTGGAATTCACAGTTGAGGTGGATGCTTCGAACACTGGAATCGGGGCAGTGCTTTCCCAGCGTCACGGTAGTCCACCCAAACTCTTCCCATGCGCTTTCTACTCCCGCAAACTCAACCCAGCAGAGAGGAATTACGATGTGGGTGATCGAGAATTATTAGCCATGAAGGCCGCCTTTGAGGAGTGGTGGCATTGGTTGGAGGGGGCGAAATTACCATTCCTCGTGTTAACAGATCATCGCAATCTTGAATACATCAGGACCGCCAAACGGCTTAACCCCAGACAAGCAAGATGGTCCCTGTTCTTCTCACGTTTTGAGTTCAAGGTAACATATCGACCTGGATCCAAGAATGGTAAAGCAGATGCCCTATCAAGACAGTTCGACCATCTCCCCACTTCAGACACAGTCGGACCCATTCTGCCTACCACAATCATTCTAGCACCCGTCCAGTGGGATATCATGACTGAGATTTCCGAAGCCCTCATCAATGATCCAGCCCCAGTCGAATGCCCGCCTGAGCGAACTTACGTTCCTGTTATTCTACGCCTCAGGGTCATGCAGTGGGTTCACGAACTCCCCAGCGCTGGTCATCCAGGTATCAATGCTACCATTCAACTCGTCTCGAATCGCTTCTGGTGGGCGACCCTCCAATCAGATGTAACACGGTTCGTGCAGAGATGTGACATTTGCAACGTCTCCAAGTCATCCCATCATCGTCCGGCAGGTCTCCTTCAACCTCTTCCCATTCCCCAACGACCATGGTCCCATATAGCCATCGACTTCGTAACAGATTTGCCCAATTCTAATCACTTCACCACCATACTCACCGTGATCGACCGTTTCTCCAAGGCTTGCCGTCTAATCCCTCTCACGAAATTACCCACAGCATTCGAGACAGCTGAAGCTCTGATACAACAGGTATTCAGGTTTTATGGCCTCCCAGAGGACATCGTCTCTGATAGGGGACCACAATTCACATCACGGGTCTGGAAAGCTTTCTGCCAGCAACTCAATATCAATGTCAGCCTCAGTTCAGGATACCACCCCGAATCCAATGGCCAGGTCGAGAGACTGAACCAGGAACTCACTCGCTTCCTTCGCTCCTACTGCCACAACAACCAGAATGATTGGAGTCGATATCTCATATGGGCAGAGTATGCACAGAACTCACTCAGGAAGGCAGCAACTGGACTTACCCCATTCCAATGCATTCTCGGATTTCAACCTCCACTATTCCCCTGGTCAGGTGAACCCTCAGAGCTTCCAGCTGTCAACGACTGGCTAAGAAGGAGCGAGGAGACTTGGAACACCGCCCATGTACACCTTCAACGGGCAGTAAGGAGAGTAAAGGAGCAAGCTGACCGTCACCGCAGAGCTGGACCGAACCTTTCTCCTGGTCAGTGGGTGTGGCTCTCAACCAGAGACCTTCGTCTCCGTCGTCCCTGCAAGAAACTCAACCCTAGGTACGTGGGTCCATTCAAAATTCTTAGACAGATTACCCCAGTCTCATATCGTTTAGCATTACCTGCAAATTACCGTATCTCACCCACTTTTCATGTTTCCCTGCTCAAGGCCGCCGGTGGTTCGAGAGGAGAGAGGGACCTAGAGGAGGCCGCCGAGGAGAGCACCCCTCCCATTGTCGTGGACGGCGAGGTGGCTTATCAAGTGCGAGAGGTCCTAGATTCACGACGCCGAGGCAGGGTTCTCCAGTACCTTATAGACTGGGAGGGGTATGGTCCCGAAGAACGTTCCTGGGTAAGCTCCCAGGACATCTTGGATCCCAACCTTACCACCGAGTTTCATCGAAACCACCCTGATAAACCAGCACCAAGACCCCGTGGAAGACCTCGGCGTCCAGATCGTTCTCGCTTCGGGAGCCGCTCGCAGGGGGGGGCTCTGTCACAAGTCAGGCCTCTGTGGCTCTCTCTGATCACCACCGGAGGGCACCCTCACCTGAGTACTAGTACTCTCATGGACTCCATTACCCACACACCCCGTACCTAGGACTAATCACCGCCAGGTGATTCTCATTATCCCCATTATTTAAGCCACACTCTCACACCTACCCAACGCGAAGTCTTGTTTAGCCCCGTCTTGCAATTCCGAGCGTTTATCCTGATTGTTTACCTGTGTTTGATCCTGGACTGCTTTGACCCTTGAGATTCTCTGCCGCCTGCCCCTTTGATTGTGTATCCTGCCTCTGACCTGATCCTAGCCTGCTGCCTGCCCTGACCCCTGCCTGGTATTCGTTTATGATTCTGATTCTCTGTGATATCCCTGACGCTGTTGTTCGACTTCTGCCTGTTTTGACACTGATCTTAATAAACACTGCAAATGGATCCGACTGCCTCTGACTCCTTGTTACACACATATATACAGTAGGGATTTTTTTTTTATAAAAAAGATTTTGTACGTTTGCCCACTGACAAAGAAATGATCAGTCTATAATTTTAATGGTAGGTTTATTTGAACAGTGAGAGACAGAATAACAACAACAAAAAAATCCAGAAAAACGCATTTCAAAAAAGTTATAAATTGATTTGCATTTTAATGAGGCAAATAAGTATTTGATCCCCTATCAATCAGCAATATTTCTGGCTCCCAGGTGTCTTTTATACAAGTTTCAAGTTTTATTTGTCACATACAGAGAAACACACAGAGTGTATAACCAGCAGTGAAATGTGAGTCAGGTCCGCTCCATGGACAGTGCAAATATTGTAGAATACAACACAAGGGAAGTATACATAAAATAAAATGAATAAAAAATAAGATATAAAGAACAAAATATAAAATATAAAGTATAAAAGAATGTGCATGACAGTATGCTGTAGAATTAAATATTAAGATAAGCATGACTGTACGAGAGAGGAATGTGCAAACAGGTTGTACATGGTTGACATGTAGCAGCAATCTCAAAAAAATAAGATAATAAGATACCAAGACACAGAAAGTGTTGTGTGCAAATGACACTGTCAGTATGAGGTAGAGAATAATGAATATCTTACTGATTGTTAGTGATTATAAAGTAAGTCATGATGATGTTAAGAGGCTGAGTTTGAGTTAAGGAGTCTGATGGCCTGGGGGAAGAAACTCCTCCTAAGTCTCTCAGTTTTTGCCATCAGGCAGCGGAAGCGCTTACCAGATGGCAGCAAAGTGAAAAGACAGTTACAGGGGTGATTTGAGTCCTTGGTGATTTTGACAGCTCTGCTTCTGCAGCGTTTGAGGTAGATGTCCTGCAGAGAGGGGAGAGCAGACCCTGAGATGTGCTCAGCTAAGCGCACAACTCTCTGCAAGGCCTTGCAGTCTTGATTGGAGCTGTTTCCATACCACACTGAGATGCACTGAGTCAATACACTTTCTATGGTCCCTGAATAGAAAGTTTTCAGGATTGTTGGAGAGACCCTGAATTTCCTCAGCTGTCGCAGATGGTACAGCCTTTGCCTGGCTTTCTTAACCTGTGTTTGAATGTGTGTAGTCCAAGTCAGGTCCTCAGAGATGTTTACACCGAGGTACTTGAAGCTGCTTACCCTCTCCACAGGGGTCCCACTGATCATAAGAGGAGTGTAGGGCAGCAGGTGTCTTTTTCTGAAGTCCACAATCAGCTCTTTAGTTTTTCTCACATTCAGAGAGAGACAGTTGTCCTGGCACCATGATGTAAGTCTCTCCACCTCATCCAAGTATGCGGTCTCATCATTGTTGGAAATGAGGCCCAGAACCACAGTATCATCAGCAAATTTGATAATAGATGTGGAGCTGTGAGAGGACACGCAGTCATGTGTGTAGAGAGAGTAGAGCAGGGGACTCAGGACACAACCCTGTGGGGCTCCTACATTCAGGGTGATGGAGTTTGAGGTTAGGAGAACAGGTAAGGAGCTGAGATTAGGAGAACTCTCTTAAAGGGAGTGCTCCTAAACTCAGCTTGTTACCTGTATAAAAGACAACCTGTCCACAGAAGCAATCAATCAATCAGATTCCAAACTCTCCACCATGGCCAAGACCAAAGAGCTGTCCAAGGATGTCAGGGACAAGATTGTAGACCTACACAAGGCTGGAAAGGGCTACAAGACCATCGCCAAGCAGCTTGGTGAGGAGGTGACAACAGTTGATGCGATTATTCGCAAATGGAAGAAACACAAAATAACTGTCAATTTCCCTTGGACTGGGGCTCCATGCAAGATCTCACCTTGTGGAGTTTCAACGATCATGATAATGGTGAGGAATCAGCCCAGAACTACACGGGAGGATCTTGTCCAGTGCCGATCCTAGACTTCTGGGGGCCCTACGCAAAACTGTGTAGGGGGGGGGGAATGGATGAGAATTGTCCGTGTCTCACTCCGTCTCGAATCGCGCTCACGGAACGCGCTCGAGAAACAGTATCTCTTCCGCAGCTCGTATAAGCTCTAGTTTTTTTGTTTTTTTTTAAGTAAGAGCAAGAGACTGGAGGACATTCACGTTACATGATTTGGCTGATTTGTAAGTAGAGAGCGTGACAGCGCACCACATTAAAAGAAACGATCATTCATGTTTTCAGAACCGCTGGCCAAAATTAAAAACGAAACTAAAATTAAAACATCTTTGAGAGCAAGGGGGCCCCACGCAGTGTGCGTATTCTGCGTATAGGGAGGATCGGCTCTGATCTTGTCAATGATCTCAAGGCAGCTGGGACCATAGTCACCAAGAAAACAATTGGTAACACACTACGCCGTGAAGGACTGAAATCCTGCAGCGCCCGCAAGGTCCCCCTGCTCAAGAAAGCACATGTACGGCCTGTCTGAAGTTTGCCAATGATTCAGAGGAGAACTGGGTGAAAGTGTTGTGGTCAGATGAGACCAAAATCGAGCTCTTTGGCATCAACTCAACTCGTCGTGTTTGGAGGAGGAGGAATGCTGCCTATGACCCCAAGAACACCATCCCCACCGTCAAACATGGAGGTGGAAACATTATGCTTTGGGGGTGTTTTTCTGCTAAGGGGACAGGACAACTGCACCGCATCAAAGGGACGATGGACAGGGCCATGTACCGTCAGGGCCAGGGCATTGAATCCAGCCAGGGCATTGAAAATGGGTCGTGGATGGGTATTCCAGCATTACATTGACCCAAAACACATGGCCAAGGAAACAAAGGAGTGGCTCAAGAAGAAGCACATTAAGGTCCTGGAGTGGCCTAGCCAGTCTCCAGACCTTAATCCCATAGAAAATCTGTGGAGGGAGCTGAAGGTTCGAGTTGCCAAATATCAGCCTCGAAACCTTAATGACTTGGAGAGTGGGACAAAATCCCTCCTGAGATGTGTGCAAACCTGGTGGCCAACTACAAGAAACGTCTGACCTCTGTGATTGCCAACAAGGGTTTTGCCACCAAGTACTAAGTCATGTTTTGCGAAGGGGTCAAATACTTATTTGACTCATTAAAATGCAAATCAAATTATAACTTTTTGGAAATGCGTTTTTCTGGATTTTTTTGTTGTTATTCTGTCTCTCACTGTTAAAATAAACATACCATTCAAATTATAGACTGATCATTTCTTTGTCAGTGGGCAAACGTACAAAAGTAGCAGGAGATCAAATAATTTTTTCCCCCACTGTATTTCTATAGCTGACCCTGCCAACTGACACTGTTACTGTCATGAATTCGGTCCATGGACTTCCATTCGCTCGCCACCAGAGGTCACTCTTCCATCATATTGACTCTCACACTACACAGACTGTTCCACATTACCTTGCACTACAGTTCCCATGATACATTGCACTAAATACACACAGCTGTCTCAATCACACGCTCACACCTGAGAACTATCACACAATTATCACACACCCTACATAAACCATGGACTTCCTCTTCCTCCGGGCCGAGTATTGTTTAGCGTTTATCACTCTCCAAGAGATAGCTACTCTACGGAGCCCACGTAGTTGTCATAGTTTTGCATTGCCTTTTGTGTTTTCCTGTGTTTTGATTCTTGCCCGTGTTTTCCTGGATTTACCCTTAGCCTAGCCCTTTGGACTCTGTTTGCATCTCGTTTGGATTATTGCTGTTTACCTGGATTATCTCTCTTTGCCTTGCCCCTGTTGGATATTGTTTGCCGATCGTCGACCCACGCTAGCCCTAAGGATTACTCTGTGTCTTGCCCCTGCCATACCTGTTTGCTGTTTATTGACCCTGCCTGTATTAAGACCATGTTTTGGAATAAAGCCTCGCAAATGGATCTGCACGTCTCACGTCTTGTTCGCCCCGTTACAGTTACATATTTACATTTACATTTAGTCATTTAACAGACACTTTTATCCAATGCGACTTACAAATAAGGACAATAGAAGCAATCAAAGCCAACAAAAGAGCAACAATATGCAAGCGCTATGACAAGTCTCAGTTAGCATAGTACACATAGCAATTTATTTAATTATTTTTTTTATGAAAGAAAACAAGTAGAATAGAAAAAAGAAAGCTAGTTTTGTGTTTGTTTGTTTGTTTGTTTGAAGAAAACAAGTAGATAGAATAGAAAAAAAGAAAGCTAGTGTTAGAGGGTCATATATATACAAAGAAGACTAATAGATACAAAGATGACAGATAGATAAAATAGAATTAGAATTACATATACGCGCCAAAGATGATTTTTACTCGCATTTGGCACTATATATATTTTTTACATATTCAACTCAAATTTACAATACAAACCTGTATCTCATTAACTGATATACTGTTAATATATAAACAACTTTATAGTTTGCTCCTGATATTTGGTGCTCAAAATCATTTCGATTTGTCTGCTTCAGCTGCTCAGGTTTGTTGCCCCGGTATTTTCTTCGGGAAATGCAAATGTAGTTTTCAACACTGCTCCATCATTAGTTGGGGAACAAAAGCCAGAAGACATGAGAGTTTCCTTCAGATTTGTGTATAGCCTCTTTTCTCCTGTCCGATGGAAGTGTGAGTGATGGACTCCCTGCAGTTCAGTCTAAAGTGTTGCAAGATTCATCTTTGTCTGGCCTTGTGCAACAACTCACTTAGAACTCTGGTTCTTATTTACTGGACTTGCCAGAGAAGAGAATTGGAGAGCAGCAAACTCAAACAGTTCATCCCCAATGGGCGACACTTCCATGGATTTCCTCAGTGCAGAAGGAGAGAGAGAGCGAGCAAGGGCCTATTTGGACATGTTCCCAAAGAACATTACTACATTGTGAATTATTGTATGGCATCCATGTGGTCCTCAATGTTTCATTCTGTGTTTCCTGAAAATTCCCCAAACTTTCTGTGAGCGAAATCCTTGCCAGACCCATATGTAGTATCTATCAATAATTAAAAGCTCTTGCTGACCCTGGTGTAGATCCGCTCAATATGTCTCCCAGCTGAACCAGGCAACTTTCCACTGCTCATGAAATAGTGTATTCCAGAAGCATGCCCGTCATTTTAAACATGACCACAGTAAGGCAAGAGAAAACACAACACTTAAAGGTAACAAGGTGGCTCAGGTCTCTAACCTGCGCAGACCCAAGCTTTGACTTGTCAATGCTTTGTCTTCATCATCTCCTGAATCGCCTTTGTCTTGCTGTGTTTCCAGATATCACACTCTTTCTGCTGAGTTCACAGTTTGTGGGTGAAAGGCGCACTGGCTTCAGTAGATTGCTTTTTCTCTCCGTGATAGCAGTTATGCCCATGCCAACAGAGGAGGGCAAAGGCATTTTAGCCCTTCTGATCAAACCTACAGTCTTATATTAATGTAATGTTCAGAAGAAGTAAACTCTACTAGCAGCAGTGAGCTATACAATTATTTTTGTTGTAATTTCTTGTTTCTATGTACAGTAATACATACAATACTGCTACTACTACTATTACTACTACTACTAATGAATGAATAAATTAATATTTTGAATGTATTCCATTTTCATTATTTTTACTACTTGGTGTGTGTTTATTCATCAAGTGCAAAGTTGTTCTCACACAGGTTTTTAGTGCACAAACAGAATTATTATAATGTATTTTATAATGTCATTGTTAAAATAAATACATAAATAAAATAAAATAATAAAATAAAATAACCCCTTTTCGTGTGATCTCTAAATATCTACACCAAAAGGGGGTGCAAATTTATAAAACTGTTAATATTGTGATATTTCAGATAAAGGATATATATACTGTATATATATATTTCTTAATTATACAAATAAATTAATAATCATGAATTATTTCAACATTGTGACTACAGACTTTGGCAGATAATAATAATACTAATAATAATAATAATACTATTAGTCGTAATATTAGTACTATTAGTATTTGTATTCATATTAGCTTAATTTCTGTTGGAAAATGACTTTTTGCAAAACAAGGCATAAGCTTACTTATTGTTGTCTGTCTGGTTTAGTGAGTCAACAATCTTCTAACCACAGAAAGTGACAGAAAAAGCTACGGTAAGCATGTTTGTGCCTTGGATCAAGCTCGAGGCTGAGCCCACACCGAGGCAGGAGGGGTGAGGCATCAAGCAGCCCTCTGTTGGGTGTCAGGGCCATGATTCACGCTGAGATTCTGGAGGAAGAACCACCGTAGGGAGCATAACCACAACACTGGAAATGTAACAGCAAACGCCGACATCGTGTGACTGCTCTCCACACTTCAAGAACAGGTTTGGTGAATGGGGTCCTGTGTGTTTCTACAAAGGCGTGGAAATTTCTCTTTTTGGGCATGTTCTGTGAGTCTCTCTCTTTCTCTCATGTCAGTGTACTTTGGCAGCTCCCAGGGGGGCAGAGAGACGGGCTTCATCTTCAGCGTGTGTAAAGCTCGCTCAGTATGACTTTAGCGTGTGACTGTGATGGTGTCCTCTCATTTAAACAACCTCTTAAACGGATCCACCTCCTAACCCACTTCGTAAGTCATTTTGCCAACACACACTTGAAATTTTCGTAATCTCATCCTCTGAAGTCTCTTCGTTACAGAAGTAATTCCCATTTATCTTATTCATAAAGATTTCAAAGCATTCTTCTAAAGCGTTCAAAGCCTTGGTTGGTTTAACCAGCTTAACTGAAAGTGTATCATACATAATGTATGAGTTATATTATAAAATCTACATCACAGATATATATATATATATATTTGTGCAAGCTGTATGTTTATGTGCATCACCGTAGATATATACAAAAGTCCACGAGTTATGGCATGAAGAAATATATACAGTGTATTCACCAAAAAAAAAAAAAATACAAAGTGGCAAAGAAACAACAAACTGGAAAATAAAGATGAAAACATAGATATATACAAAGTATATAAACAAAGGGTATCTTCAATATACTCGCTTTGAAGAGGGTTGCTCACAGCACTACTGAGTTTAAACTAAATCTATTCCATTCAATATTTATTTATTTAATAATACACATGCATACACTTGTAAAAAAAAAACTGTGTAAATATGTTTAGTTTTTCATTGCTAAAATATTTAAATTGTATTGCAAAATATTTAAATCTATTCAAATAGAAGCAGGTGGTGTACAGTAGTTATACCATCCACCAGCAGGAGCTTACTGGAGCAACTAAGCAGCAAAACTTTAAACCCCACTTATGTTTGGCACAATATTAGTTTTGACAACTTCTCTGATTGGTGGGGTTCTCTGCTGGACTATATGGGTAATGTAGTTCAACAGAAATTCAGATATTACACTGAAGTAGGAATCACACTGACTTGTTGCCTCTACATTTATAATCTCTCGTATTATTAATTTTGGAGTTTATGGAGGGTAGGTTTTCTTCATATTACACCACTTCCGCCTTGTGACGAGTCACTGTTTATTAGATTTTTTTCTGGAAATGCAGTATGTAATTCTGGCTCTCGCGTGGATGAGCAGCCTGTTAAGTGCTGCAGGAGCTGCTCTTCCTGTGACACTGCTGACAAACATGTGCCATTTAGGAAATGTCAGCACTGGGACTCACTGCAGGTCTGGATGGCACTCACACACAGCCTCAGATGAGGCTTTTTCTCACAGCTGTCTCACAGGCAGCGAGGAGAGAGGAGGGAGAGTGAGAGTCGGTGATTAAGTTTGCCCAGGGACTGCCTCACACTCTCCATTAATATTGCAGCAGTGGGATAGCTCATAATCACGGCCCAGCTCGCCTGATTTGGAAGGATATTGGCTCCTCTGGAAACCCCTGCCTGTCAGTGAGTCAGTAAACTGTTGTAACGTTAGATGAATACATATAATTTTCCAAATCAAGAGGGGATTATTGACAGAGAGGTCTCATTTAGTAGGCAATGCAAGGTAGCTGTAATTCTGACGATGACAATTTGTTATGAAAACCGTAAAGTCATTGTAAATTCCTATGACTCAAACTGATTACTCATGGTATTTCATTCCAATTTGATTTCTGTATGTGTTTGTTACAGTTATGCACTGAAAAAAAAAAAAAAAAGGCCTGACGTGGGAAAAAGCTTTTTGATTTGCCTAGTGGTAACAATTGTTATTACAATAAACAATTTTCCATTTCCCAAATGCCCTGTCATTGGTTGAATAAACAGACAGCCCCGCCCCAAACTCATGCCATTGGTTGACAGAATGTTGCTTTTATGATGCTCAGAATGATGCTCAAATAAGAACCAATGTTTTGTGTTACTTCTTTTGAACAAGTCAACCTATGAATAGTGTACTTATTTCTCATTTTCCTCTGCTTATTAAATTGAAAAAATATTTTAAAAGTTGGGGGTCAGTAGAAATACATTATATTTCGGTTTGTCAAGGGTGCATTAAATTCATCAAATCTTTCTATTCATCAAAGAACCCTGAAAAAAAAAGTTTCTACAAAACATTTTTTGTTACCAATGTTTTCAGCATAGCCCTGTGATTGTAAAATATATTTAAAAAGAAAACAGTTATTTCAAATTGTAATAATTTTTCACTGTATGTTCACAAGGTTTTTACTGTATTTTTAATAATATAAGTGCAACCTTTGTGAGCACAAGAGTCTTCTCCTGACCTCAGAACAAATCCTGACCTCAAACAGTATATATTTAAATTATGAAAAAAAACTAAAAATCTATATAAGAACAATCCGTTAGTTTTGTAATAATCAATTCCTAGCCATGACCATGTTAAGTTAGAACTAGAACACATAGAACACGTTTGTGTTACTCTTTGTGCCTCTGTTATCCATGTTGATGACTAAGCGTTGCGACACTGTATTTACTGATAAAACAGATCATCCCTGCCAAAGACAGTTGTAACTTCCTCTGAGTATTCAAGCATAAACCTACAAGTTTTTCTTTTTCTAAGAACTACTTGTTCTTTTCCCACAAATTAGTCTGATTCGTGGTACTGATTTCATAATGACATTTTTATTGCAAGAGTCTGTAATGTAATGATTCAGAGTGAATTTCTGTGTACATGTTTAAAAATAGATTGTTCACCTCTTCTTGACATAATTCATTCGTTTGCGTGTTTTAAATATTAAAATTCTTTGTTTCTGAAAAGAAATGGCACTTTAATTCAGGTGTTGTTGTAGGGGTTTTCAAACTGGACTGCTTTATAAATAGTTAACTATTTATGCATTTATTTATTTATTTAGCTAGTTAGTTAGTTAGTATAAAAATACATGTGAAATGGGTGTATTTCAGGTTTACATTTACCAGAAAAAAACTAATATTTGATACAAACTTACAGTCAGAGCCGATCCTCCCTATACGCAGAATACACAAGCTGCGTAGGGCCCCCGGAACACCAGGGGGCCCCCTTGCTCTTAAAAATGTTTTAATTTTAGTTTTGTTTTTGAATTTGGCCAGCTGTTGTGAAAACATGAATGGTCATTTCTTTTAATGCGGTGCGCTGCCTGTCACCCTCTCTATGTAAAAATCAGTCAAATCATGTAACGTGAATGTCGTACAGTCTCTTGTTTGAAAAAATAAAATAAACGAGTTGAAAGTGTACCGAGCCACGGAAGAGATTGTTTCTCGAGCGCTTTCCGTGAGCGCGATTCAAGACGGAGTGAAACACGGACAAATGCGTTTCATCCATCATCACTTTTTTTAATAGAGAGAGAGGTTTAAACATATTCATTTTTATATTTAAATATATATGATGTATTATCTGAATTACAATTCTTCTCATCTAAATGTTAAACTGAATTTAATTTAAATGTGAATTGAACTGAAAATAAATATTTTCCCAGATAATATTTTAATAATTTGCTTTAGCATCAGTAATTTGTAACAATATAAAGCCAATTATTTAAAAAGTTGTCCTTGACAAAGGAAATACTATATTTGGGGGTCCTTGGCATCAAAAAGTTTGAAAACCCCTGGCATAAGACATTTGGTGGAAATGAGAGAGGGATATTTCTAGCACTTGTGATGAGATGAAGTTCATTACCGCTTTACTAAATTAGCAGAACAGTGAAAGGAAACCATCTTGCCTTTGTCTTCCACATCCACTGTGATTGAGCACCAGAGGCGAGGAATGATTTATCAACCGGATATTACATTTCCATAGTACTTTGACAATCTCTCCCTTGGCATCAAAGATAGGCCTCACAATTACCTGGGCTTTTCCTTTCCACCTTTTTTCGCTGTATTCCAACACCTCATACAAAAGTGATTGAGGTCTCTTTTGTGTAATCACAGATGAAGATTGTATTGCAAAGTGCCCATTGTGACTCTTATCTAAGAGCTCGATGTTAAGGATAGCAATTTATGTGGGGTCTGTTACGCAGTCCTAGAATTTGCTGTCGCTGCCATAAATTGTAATCGCAGACGTTGTTAGAGAAACTTCATCGCTGGTTCCAGATCAGTGAGGTGGCGATGTGTTTCATCACTGAGCCTTATAGCAATTATCATTAGAGAAAGCAGTCTCGAGGGAGACTTGATTAGCTGTCTGTAGTTTAGAGTAAGAGCACACTTATTTAAGAACACCGGCAAACTATCAACAGCTCGGAAACGGCACAAAAGCACGGCGCTAATTAGCAGCCGTATACCTCAGAAGACTGTCGGCCAATTACAAGAGAAGAACACACAACCCTTTATCAGACTGAAGTGTGATATTATTTTTTACTCTGGGCCTAAAGAAGAAGAAGAAGAAGAAGAAAAAAAAAACATCCATGAAAGTTCACATTTCTGTGACAAAGCTAAAATAGTTTGTGAGAGGGATTTCCTGTTGACTTTAGACTACCCGTCGTAAATATCTTCTAAATGTTCCCTTAATTAAAAGATGAGACACCAAATAGTTTAAGGTGAAATAAATATTTACGGACCTTTGGATTTGTGGTGCTTCTGAAGAGCAAGCAAATTGCTACTGATAAAAATCTAATTTTGCATGCAAGCAAATAACAGCAGAAACATTTGCATGCTCTCTGTTGTTAATGTCTAGTCTGCTCAGAGTGTGCATTCAACTAGACAGCATCTTTTTTTTTTTTTTTTAAAGTAATAGCAGTACTGGCCCAGCAGCAGCTATTCAGAAAGACACTTTAACCTTCCCTTTCTCTTCAGTGAGCTGATAAAAAGGATCTGTGAAGTGAAACACTCATGTCCGAAAAGAACCTAGCAGAAATACCTATTGCATACACCTAAAGAAATTCTACATTATATTTGTTTAATCATATCCAAAATAAAAATAACAAAATGTATATTAAAATATTTAATTATATATAAAGTAGTATACGCAGTACAAAATAAAGTGTATTTTTATTATAAATGATGACCTTGCTCAATATGTCGATTTCATCATGCAATCCAGTGCAGTCCAGTCTTGAATAGCACAATCTGATCAAATCAACAATATTGTTAAAAAAATTTAATAAAATAAACCCAAAGTTTTTAAACAAGGTGAAAATAAACAAGTTGTTAGTATTGGATGCAGTAGACAAATAAAGTTTAAATTACTAATCTTTGTTCAAAATCTTTGTTTAAATAAAACTGGTAGGCAAGAAATGAAACGATACATTTCAATGTTTCAATGTATTTTTTTGTTGACAAAACTTTACAATATAATACTTCAACATTTTTACTGCACCAATAACAAACTTAACTCGTGCAAACTTGAGCTTGAACACCGGTTTGAACATTATCATATGGACGAGACAAAAGCTAGAGTTACAGAAAAATGTTAAGATATCTCTGCTTAGCATGATAATTTCTCTGAATACAGTATTTTAGCTATTTTAGTTAGATAGTGTTTTATTATTATTATTATTATTTTTTAAATAAAATATGAAAGAATGAAAGTTCTCAAAGTCGATAAAACCTATATTTTGAGGCACACTTTGACCCGTAACCTACAAAAGAAATAAAAAATAAAAATGTAATTTGTTCTTTGAAAGTGTAACAGCTAACCAAGTCACTTTAAACAGCATCAGATACTTACACTTATTTTTTCACAGCCTCATTTTGATATCTGTACTTTTTAAAACCACACTGCAGAACCACTGAAATGAAACATTATAGCACAAAACATGTGCATAATATTTGTATATATTTATATATATATATTATATATATATATATATTCCCTACAAGTTAAGTTTTGAGACACTTTGTCATTACATGGATCATGTTGATCGTTGATGGAGTAGTTACTCTGATCAGACACTTATAAACTTGAAGAGAACTGACAGTTCTGCATCTGAACTCCTGTACATTGATAGTATGTGCTATATTGAGTGAAGGACTTCTCGACTATTGATGTAGTACATTCTTTAGCTATTTAGGTTTGAACACATTTACAGCCATGTTACATATGTCATCTTGGCATTATCTTTTGGTTCGTATGTTCTTTGACCTATAAAATACTAAAAACAACTTAAAAAATAATTTCATTGCACAATAAACAAGTACAGTTTAACCACAAATAAAAACTGTTTGGTGCCTGCAGCTCTTGCTCTTAAAAAGATCCCCAAGCCCACAGTTCTCTGCTTTTTTCTATTTTTCAACTTCTCGAATCTGACAGCCCCTCAGCTCTTGTGGCCTCGTGGGATAGAAAAGTGTCCACTGGTTCCACACTTCAGAATCTCAGCAGATACAGTAGGTCATTCAGGTATTCGGTTTCATGAATACTGTATTCAGGCTTCCTATTATTTGATTCAGCTTTTTGCATACTACAGTATTTAAAGTAGGAAGTATGCATATCCAGAAAATCACCTTGACACCAGTTGCTCAAATGTCACTGCAAAAATGGCTCAGAAAAGTGAAGTTAGTTCTGAGAAAAGCATTTGCATTTGTTTGAAGATGCATCTTTGATCTTTTGTTATCTAATGCAATGACATTCAAGCATTTTAAAATATGACAAATGCTTTGTAGGGCCACTGCATATGCATTAAGCAGACATTTAAATGCTTTATGCGCTTTGTAATCCATTAAATCTTTTCAGAAATAGCTCACCAGAGTTATAAATTACAATACAACTTATTTATGGATAATTTATCAAAATTTAGATTATAATACATTACAACAGAACGAATACAGCGTTATCATCAAGCTGACTAGTCATCTATATTACAGTGTATTACAACTGTACTTAGAATTCTTTTACGATATCTTACAACTGATTATAAGGTGCATTATAAAGCAGAAATAATATTTTTATGATGCATTGTGGTGATGTACAAGCTTCAAAAGAAAGAAATGTCCAGTTCTCGCTATTAACAAACCATTAACTATGACTTTTGCCTCAATAAACACCTAATTTGTTGCTTATTAATAGTTAGTAAGGTAGTTGTTAAGTTTAGATATTGGGTAGGATTAGGGTTATAGAATATGGTCATGCAGGATATGTAACCTACTAATAAACAGCCAACATGTTATTAATAGGCATGCTAATAAGTGTTAACAGAGCATGTTATCATTAGGTTAAATGTGGCTGGACTGAATCTAAGCATGACTAAGCATTGTTTCTAAAAGCTGATTGGGACGAGTCGTCTGATTTAACTCTGTGATTTCTTTATGTAACTGACTCCTCAGTGAGAACAAAGTAAATCATAGTGAAGGCCGCAGCGGTTCCCATCGTAAAGAAAATGATTTTCTACCTTTCTACCGGCTTCCTCAGCACTTCCAGAGTCCCTCTTGCCTGCCCGTGACACAGATCGCAGTTTTACAGTGGGTGTGATATGAATTGCTCTGCTCCAGTATTTCCCCTTTTCCTTTTTCTTTTTACAGACATTTGCATCAGCTCCAGTTGCAGTCTCTGACAGAACATCCTCATAAAGGGCCTAATTTGCCCATGCGTGGGCTCTCTGCGGTAAGATGAAGATGCCAGAGTTTCTGCTCTGAAAATATGAATAAGCAGGCCAACCGGTCTCTGTGTTTCTGACGGTATATGTGAAGCCATTCATACATTTGCATAATTGTATGCCATTTAATGACATGGGTAATATCATAGTGCCATTAGGATACACTGCAAAAGTTTGCTGGGGGAATCCATTAAGGGGCGACATCCCCCACAGTGTTAGGAATAATTTTATCATGAGAATGCCTTTGAGAAATAATTCAAAATTCATTACCACATTTTTAGAGAGTTTAATGCAACAGTTGGACAAACTTTTCTTTCATAAAAGAAAGCCATTTTGTCATGCTTCATAAAGTGTGTTTAAGGCTTATTTAAAAACATAATCAGTCCTGACAAGCAAGCTTTATACATGTAATGAATCTGAAAGGCTATTGATATTCAGTGCTTATGGTTAAAGGCGGTTCTGTGGAAGACGTGGAAATTCCCTCAAGCATCCACTGACCCTAAACAAAAGGTTAAAACTCTTAATATTTGATTACTAACTTCCCAATTATGGATTGACGAGATAGAAATCGATAATTCAGTGGCTTCATACTTTCAATATCATTCAAATACATTAGTTAAACATTTTTGATTCACTCTCAGAATAGATTTGAAAAACATTAATTTCACTTTACCTTCATTTTGAGATGAATTCACAGTTACACTTTAGTATAGGGACCAATTCTCACAATCAAGTTGCTTATTAGCATGCCTATTATTAGCATATTGGCTGTTTATTAGTGCTTATAAATCACATATTCTGCATGACCATATTCTACATCCCTAATCCTACCCAATAAGCAGCAAATTAGGAGTTCAATGAGGCAAAAGTCATAGTTAATGATTTGTTAATAGTGAGAATTGAACCTTAAAATAATGTGCGACCGGATTCACTAAGCAGTACAGCATTTTGGCACAAATGTTAATGCATTGGACTCTTTGCAGTTGATATATATGTGATAAAAATTGCAGTTTGGATTATTTCGTTTTGGTAATATGTTAGAGTGAATGTCCACTACAGCAGCAGAACTCCAATGCAAAGTTTTGTAAGGTGCAATTCTTATTGATACTGAGGGAAGTTATTCATCTAATGATGCTGAAATAATGGAGGAGAGCATTATAAGCAGGCATACAATTGAGCACATCTCAGTAGTTTCAATAGTTGATTCAGGTGTCTCAGTCACAGTGATGGAGTGATGCTCTACAGTATTTCTCACATGCATTCTTTTGTATAATCTTCATAGTCTGCAGCTGTCTTGCATGCTACACCTATTAGCCACAGAGCAGTGGGTCGTTTAACAAAGGTTTTACAAGTTTTTTCACTGCCCATGTCTGTATTTTTCTGTATTTGATCATGGTAAGTGAACCGAGCGCTAGGATACAGCTACCATAGATGCTTAAGTGTAGTTGGATGCTGTCCATTACACTGAAAGCCTCCCTGCCTTGACATTAATGATATTTCCTCCTCAGCCATTTTGAAAATGGGCCATGGCGTCATAAATCCCCCACACATCGTGCAACGGAAAGTTATGATCCCCACGGTTTTCCCTCTTCATTACGGCTCCAGACGACGGCAGGCATGTACCGTGAGCTTGCCACCATCTCAGCGCTGAAGCTACGTGGCTAATGACTGCAATTACAAAGGTTACGCTTCTTTTGTCTCTCACAGCAGACGATTGATCTCAGCTGGCCTAATGTCAGGGGCTGTCAGTTAGGGGTGGGTTTTGGCCTGACAGCATGACAATGTGAATTGACAAGACTGTGGCTCTCACTCTATTATTTAAACAAACAACGCTTTTTTGGCCCTCCCATTCTTTTCCGACTCCTTTTTGTGGAATGACGAAGTGTTTATCAACGTTTCCATGGGCAAATTGAAGCCTGAGGTCACCTTGGTGTCTGTGTGCTGTTGTTATGATTGAGTTGTGGGAGAGATCTAGGCTCTTTCATCTCAGAGTGTTTTTTACAGGATGTCGGGAAGAGTTGGCTGGTTAATGGATTCACACTGTTTGAATGTTCTAATTGGCAGTTGGCAGCTTTTGTCTGTGTTTTTTTTTTTTTTTTTTTTTTCACCAACTGTGTTTCAAGATGCTTGTCAGTTTATTGAGCATAAAGTTTGTTAAAGTGCCTCAGGGATGGTCATAACTTCCTGTGCAATCAGCATTTTAATTGTTGGGGAAAATTTAATTAAAAAGTTCCATTATTTTATGGACATTATACACAAGGTTTAAACAGATAAAGTACTGAGAATTAAATGAGTAAACATTGCCACTTCTCCATTTTTTGGCCCCCTAGTTTTGTCTTAAGATTAATAATAAAAATAATAACGTTTCAGAATAATCTTGTTTTTATTGTAAATAAATGTTATCAATATAGTATTTTATTATAACATTTCCTAATATATATATATATATATATATATATATATAATATATATATATATATATATATATGACACCCACACACACACACATAATTTGAAGGTGATTTAAAATAACAAAGAGAAACATTTTGGTGATATATATGTTTTCCGCATCTCAATTAGAGGCAGTGTTGGAAAATATATCAGAACTGTATTTCTCCACAGCTGTTAACAGAGGCAATGGTTAACCTGAGCTCTAGAGTACATGTACTCAGCATCTCAGTGGAAGGATGGCTAATTAACACAGCATCTGCTCCACTGACCACAGACTTTCATCCCTCCAGCAGCTCCCTCTGGGTAGCACTGTGAGAAACGTCTCTTATTAAAAAAAGGAAAGGGAAAGAGTATCTAAGCACAAGTGATCAATTTGCAAAACTCTTGTTTCTCTTTATCCAAGCCGACATGCTACAACAAATTAATGCAACTTTTTAATCAGCTAATGCGATGGTTCAGTTTGATTGTTGCATCATCCAGTGACAATTTTCAGATCTGTTATCTAAAAGTTAACAGAATCTACATTTCTCATCGGCTGCCACGTTTCAAACACATTTCACACCACTTTCACTTCTGAAGCTGGAGATGATGACATACAGCAGCTGCGGTCTCCTTAAGCCGATATGTACTGTATATAACACTGCTTTCATGTCCTCTTGGGAATTTCCTGTGCATTAAACTCATTTTGGATTGATTTTGATCTATTTTGTACAACTTTTTAGAGATAAGAAATGTTTTCATCATTACAATACCCTAAAATAAACAATGGTCAGCACTTTGATTTCCTTTAAATTCCTTAAATTCAAATTAAAAACTAAAATTCAAAACATAATTTGGTCACACTTTAGTTTAGGGGACCAATTCTCACTATTAACTAACTATGACATTTGTTTCAATAAACTCCTAATTTGCTGCTTATTATTAGTAATGTAATTCTATGTAGTAGGATTAAGGGATCTAAAAATTGGTCATGCAGAATAAGGCATTAATATACTAAAGTACAGCCAATATGATAGTAATATGCATGCTAATAAGCAACTAGTTAATAGTGAAAATTAGACTTTACCCATCATTTGTATTGGGTTGGATTTTTAATTTTATTTATTTCTATTCTCTATTCCTAAAATAATTAGGAAAATTCATTTATTTATGTGTTTAATTAATCTTGAACACCAAACATTATGTTTTGTTGTGCAAGCTGTTGTCTGTATAGTAATTAAGTTTACTCAATAAGCCGTAGGAGAGCTTATCACAAAACATATTCTATCACTGCCACTTCCTGATCTATAATAGGTGCTTTAAATGTTTGACAAGCTGGTAAAAAAAATGATTGAAAGATTGTGCCATTCTTCCATGTGTCCAAAAACAGGTGTTAAATCTGATGAAGAGGCTGTAACTTACTGTTGAGGGTGTTTGACACCCCATTGAACTGCTCTGATCTGATCTAACGGTCTTTAAAATTAGCATGTGGGCTAGATTGGCAGAGTTTGTGCTGTCAGAATCAATTCAAGCATCTAGAATGTCACTGGATTGCATAAATATTAGTGGGAGTAAATAATCCCTTATAAATATTGCATATTTACTTTTTTTTAATTTTGCAATCAGATATTGTTTGATTCCTTCTCGTTGCGGTTTGGCTAATTTCAGATCACCTGACATTGCATGGAAATTATCCAAACACCTGTCTGGCATGATTTGAATGCTCATAAAACATAAACAAACTGATTTCAATATGCAAATTGAAAAGAATACAAGCCTGCAGAGCAATACAATGTCAGTTATATCTTGAAATCATTGTTTTCTCTTCTAAGTCATCATATATTATCCATACACTTTGTCCATATACATCAATAATAAAAAAGAATATTGCAAATACTTATATAAGTTCTGTGAGGTGAATTCTCTAAACAGCTCTGACTATTTGCTCACTGTTTTTTTTTTAGTGCAAAATCCTGCATCTTATTCTCTAACCACCTCCTCCAAAACAGTTAAACCAGGCACTGTGAGTATTTAAACTGATAACACAGACAGTGCATTCAATAGCATTATCAGCAGGGCATTCATTCTAGGACATGTATGTATTTATTATAATCCTCAATTTTAAATTCCAGCTTGCTGTCATGTCACGTTTTCTTCTTTTGTACTGTATGTGTGAATGCATAATCCTGACAGGCTTTTAGAAAAAATAAAATAATAATAATGAAAAAAAAAAACACTCAAGAGTGAGAAGTTGGTGGAAAAGGGTTAGCGTGAAACTAAGGACATTTGTCTCTAATGTAGAGAAACGGGGTGAGTCAACCATTTAAACATTGTTGAAGTAAGAAAATAATATAATTGCACTTTTGTTATGAGATAATGCACAGAAATAAATATTATGAATGTATTTGTGATTTATAAAAATGGAATGAATCTGAAGAGATTCTACAAAACCTACTCTGACAAACCCAGCAATATTTGTAGTGTATAAAAGAACAATGAAACCTTTTTCTAAGAGTGCATTTTTACATGCTGAAGTGTGTGAGAGAATCTGCTCCAAAGAGTAAAATACAAACAAAACAAAACAAATAAAACCTTTCCAGTGTTAGTTGTTCAGGGAAGAACTTAATGCTGAAGAGAACATTTGTGCCATTTTCACTTGCAGTTGCCACAAGAGGACTAAAAGTGGGTAACCTGTTGGTAAATTTGGTACTGGATGGAGCAAAAGATGATGCCACAGATTTAGTATGTTTTTTTCTTATTTGTAGGAAAACCTCACAGTTGACAGAGCAGTCAGATGCTGGATGATTTTGCATTTTGATATGACGTAACACCCAAGTGCATTGAATCAGAAGCTAAACGGGTGCAAAAAGGAGTGATGTATAACTGTTAAAAGCTTTTTTTTTTTTGTAAGCTTTGGAAATCTTTTAAAAACTACACAAAATGGTCTCTGCTTGCTAAGTGATCAATAGTGCACACAAATATGCATTTTTAGGAGCATGTTTTGGACCTAAAATGAAGCTGTTGAATTTAAACGCTTTGTTTATTTAAAATTAATAATTTACTACCATTTTAATTGAACATTCAAAGCCAAACTAATGTATGTAAACTAAAACTAAAGCTGGGACTGAATGTACAATACTAGTGCTAACTGCTAAAGCTATGGCTGAAGTTTTTCTTCAACTGCAAGGTCCAAAGATCTACCTTAAAGGAACCCAAACTGAGTGGAAAAAGTATTTTCCTCTATTTGAAAAGAGTTTCTATTCAGTCAAGTGTGGTTAATTTGAAACTAATTACATTTTGTTATGTTTTCATTAAACCCTTTACACCTCCTTAATTACCCTGTCATTTAGCCATGGATCTCTGGGGTCCAGCTGAAGTCCAATTTACTGTAATATTCGATTCATTTTAATATAAGAAGAAATTCAGCTGACAGGGTAAAAGCCCAAACCTGAGTTTGAGTGATCTCCAGCGGAAAGAAAATGAGTATTGATTCCATGCGTGTGGTTCCTAACCATCTTCACTTTTAATTGACCATGTTGGCATCCTTGGGGTTCAGTTTCTGTCTAAGACATGTCCATAACAACAGTCTTTCAGTTCACAGGCAGTTGTCAGGAGAACTGGAGGTGAGAGGAAAAACCAAAGAAGTTAGTCAATTTGCCGAGACTAAGAACAAGCTCTCTGATAGAAAGGCCAAGTAGGGGGAATTTCTCAATCTGGATATTACTGACCCCGATACATTTTTAAGTGCCAAATGAGAGACGCCAATCCCTCACTTTGCTATTCTAATTTGTTTCCTGACAGTGCAAATACACCACTGGTGGGGGCAGGCGAGTGAAGATGATGTTACCTGACGTGTATAAGGCTGTACTGAAGCAAACATGCTTACATAAACACGGTACTCGACTCTCCTTTTGGGATCTCTACAGCAAGCTATAAAGACTCTGCAGGGGCTTCATTTCCAACAGCGGTGAATTCATCAGAGTGTGTTTGTTGGGTCAATACCTTTAAGTTGTGCCGATACCTGCTGATGAGTTTGTTTTCTCGAATGAGCTAACAAATGCATTTTGATTGGAAAGGTTCATGTAAAAACCATGCATCAAATCTTGCCTTTATTCAATTTATCCATATCATTTTAAAGGTGCTTTACACTAGTGGTCCCTAACCAGGAAGCCTAAGCAAACTTAGTCTTAGCAAACAGAATATTTAATATTTCAACGCTCCCTCTTTATGTTAATAAAACAAGCAGCTTTGTCATAGTTACAGCAGAAATATCAGAGGAAATAACTTAGACAATATGGGAGGCCATCAAATATTGTCTAGGACTTTTTGAGTCAAAAAGGTTGAAAACCACTGGAGAAGGAATTGTTTTTGGCAAGTCACATATGTGAAACTGTTTAAAACAGAAGCACCTTCTATCTGTAAATCATTTTGTCCATTCAAAATTGCTAGCATAACTTTGAAGGATGTTTTTTGGAGGGTGTATATTTGGCCCGGGGAAGTTAGCAAGCTGCTAAAATCATTCGAAGCATCTTTTAAGGCAGAACAGAGTAAAATTATATTTTCTGAAGCTCATTAAATCAGTGATATCCTGCCATTTGTTCTATTCATACAATTGTCTCTTCCCTTATCAATTTCATGAGTCTCTTTTTCTTATAAGGCTCAGCACTAAAACATTAAAAGACTTTTACTTCAAGGTTTGGAATGAAATGAAAAACTCCAGCTGACATGTTTCAAAATGGCAGGCTGGAAGTACTAAAGGTATAAAGTTTAACAACCCAGATTCCCCATAACTCGTCTGATGGCTGAGCGTCTCCTGTACCGGCACAAACCCACACAGGCAGTGGCAGTGGAAAGAAACCCAGCTGGCATCAATCTGTTAGCTCTCACTTCACCTTCAGAAGGTGAAAAAAGGTGAGTTGTAGGTGAAATGGCTTTCTAACATTAACTCTGTCATGCTAACACTGCATTGCTCTTGTTGCCCAAGCCTGAAGATAATGCTTCAACCAGAAAATCTCAACTTTCAGTCTTTGTGGATGATGTACAGTATCACCTTAGGTTTCTGGAATTCCTAGACTGTTCCCGCTTACTCCACCAACTGATGTCCTGCATGGAGACTCACCCCATCACACCAACAGCAATTCATCATGATACAAGGACCAATGCACCAGCAGACATGGTTGTTTGAATTCAACAATGGGCGCCCAGAATTTGCTGCACCAGAGGCCACAAACTGGGAACTAGATCTCCTTTGGCAGGAGCTGACATAGACAATATTCTTGCCAAACCAGTGGCCAGCATCTAACCCTGTCCCCTTAAAATGAGCAAGCCTCAACAAGGTTATCTAAGATGTCTTCGAGGTGTGTGCCGTGAAGCAGTTACTTGCTTAAAGATATCCACAGCCCTAGCAGCCCTGTGCAATATGGCAAACTAGATGTGATTGGATGAGCGTAGCTGTAGATGTGCCAGACAAAATCATGATGGATAGGCTACTGTGTTTCTTCCCCCAAGTCAAACAGAGCAGGAAATAACTTGTTTCATTGAGACTAGAACCACTATACCACATTTTATTAAGCCGATAGTTCCTGTCCAACCATGTTAAATACATGATATAGTAACAGCATCCATAAAAGTTTACTATATCTTCTACCAGGATGGTACAATGTTTTTGATTTGTTTTGCTTTCACTGTTGCTATTGTTTTAGTTTGGATAAGGCCATTTGGTAGAATAATTGTGTTTTGTTAAACTCGACATTCTTTATTTGACTCTGTAGCGCTCTTGAGTGAATTGCACTTGTACATTGAGATTTTCAAAAGGAACATTTTCACTCAATATGTGCTGCATGGATAATTTTACACTAACAAGCAGAGGGCCTTACAGCTGAGTGTAAAAGATAGCTGGAGAACAATTTCAAAGTAATGAATTCTTCCTTGAAAGAATGAGTAAAGGGGCAAAATAATGGAGATTTTTCTTTCAATTCAGTCCACTGACACTCTCCATGCTGGTGAAAAAAAATGAGATGACCTACTTTCTGTTAACAGCTCAAGACAAAAAACACAGCAGTTGAGCTTTTGAACATGTAGACAAATGCATTCTCAAATGTTATTAAAATTATATGATAAATCTGGCACTTTTCCAAATATACAATAATTTTGTTGAATGTAATTGATGGTATTTTCTGTTTATGATCACCCTTTTGCAATCTAAACTCTCAGGGAAAATGTCTATCAAACGAAGACTGAAAGAGCTGTTGGAAGCTTCCTTGGTGGTGATCCTGAAGTCAGGCATCCATTGTCTAGTTCGTTTATAGCCTACATTTATCTTTTTACTTCTGGTGATCGCTTTTAGGCTTCAAAATTCATTATGAATGAATGAATGAATGGAGCATTTATATAGTTTTGTTGGTCACAGAGCTTATTTTCTGCAAAAAAATTCAGAAACCAATGGAACAATCTTATTAGGCTTTTGTCTAGCGCACCAGGGTGATGCTAACTCCCAGGTTGGCCTACAAAAATAAATAATCACTGCAACACTCTATTATATCAATATTTTTGAGTCATTCTGAACCCTATCACTAAATCTACCCTTTATTCAACAATATACACATAAAAGGTATATTGAAGTATAAACACATCAACTGAAAAAAATATATATATTTAAGTAAATAAAGTGCTATAGGGTGCTTTTTGTGTCTGTATAGTGACATTGCTAAATCAGACGCCTTGGGACAATTGGTTGCATATCATTTAGCCTCCAGATATCATTCTCTCGCACCAATGAACTTTTTTAAGATGTTAATGAATCATGGGTTTACATAATTACCCAATTAGCCATCCAAGCAAGGTCATATGAGTCTTTCAATTACGTTGGTGGGTAAACAAGTTTAGATTCATTCAGTGCACTGCTGAGGTTTGACTGGTTATCAGTTCAACTGATATGTCACACACTCGAAATTAAGCAGCAAACTAGAGGACACTTTATTTTTTTGTGCATGCAACTGATAAAAAGCGTTCTCATTAGCCAAACTACTAAGCATGATTGTTCTATTGCACAAAGTCTCTCTTGAGGAAAAATAGGCCTAAGTGATCTTATTTAAAGAAATGGATTACATGCACTACTGAAGTCTGAGTATTCTGTTGCGACATAGATATTGCCTGTGCTAAAGCCCTACAAGAAGTGCAAAGACCTTTGAAATGCTAATGGTCATTATATTGATCTTTGAAGGCCTTTCATATTATACTGAAAGATACGAAAGTGGCCTTCATGTACAATGCAGAGACAATTTACAAGGAAAGAGAGGACACAAAAGCTTTTGTGTCCTCACTGTAGAGTGGGCTAAAACCAATCATTTAAATCTATATCGTGACTGAGGGAGAGCTGATAAGGAATGAGGTCTGTCTTTTATTTTGTGGGTCACTTGCTGGATTTGTCTCAATACCTGGAGGAATGTACTAGTGAGGAGTTTGAAAACTGTATGATATCCTAGTTAATCAAATGAGAATCAAGAGGAAAATTCCTGGAACTGAGAGAAACCCACAGGAAACAAAGATCTGGGCAGTATCTCCAACCGTATTAAGCTGCATGTGGTCATAAATTGAAAACCTTTTGCCAAAGGTTTGTGAATACAGTGAAGAGAACAAGAGAGGGGCATGATTCGAGAGGTATAAGATATAGTGTCCCATAAGAAATAGGAAATGACTGTAAGTTTAAAGGGTTTGCTGAGAGTTTTGGAGAAAGTTTGAATGACCCATAATTAAGTAGAATTAACAAGTGGAGTTAGGATTAGTACTTTACTCATTAGTAGAGTAGAATTAATACATATCATCATCTCTTCAGTGTTACATAGGCTTAGTTCAGACAAGCAATAAAAATCTTATTTTTCTGGCACATTCAACCCATATCCATTTTATTGTTTGTAGTCTGAACAGTAAGTAAGTAAGTAAGTAAGTAAGTAAATAAATAAATAAGTAAAACAAACAGCTTTGTGAAGGGCACTGAGGGAAGGTGACGCTATTTGAAGGGCCATTTCAAATGAAATTGAACTGAATCCTTTCATGAAGGGCCCATTTACAAGTCTGTTGTATACATACAGTACTTCACTTCAAGAAAGTACATTTACTAGTTTATGATTACTTTATCCTTGCAATTCATTTGAGGACTAGGTAATGTATTGAGGTATTTTACTGAGGCATTTTATTACTTTACCTGCAGTCCTAAAACAGCTTTAAAACTGTTGCTCTATACAGCTAAAGACTATACAGAGGGGAAAACACACATTATTTATGTTTTTTTCTTTTTAACAAACAGTATGCAAGTTAAAATGCATTTTGAAATTAATTTAAAGTCACAGATAAATGTATTACATTTATTAAATACATATTTAAAAATGGTTTATGTAATAAATAATTGTTATAGTTATAGTTCTTATAGTTAACTAAAACTGAAAAAATAAAAAAAATAAAAACAGAAATGCTTAAAAAAAGGAAAAGATGTGCGAACACCTTACAATACATTTCCATTTGGTAACAACTAACTACATTTGTTAACATGAAGTAACAATGAATAATACTAAAGGATTTTTAAAATCTTTGTTCATGTTAATTTCAACATTTACTAATTTTAAAAGAAAAAGTTGTATCTGTGGCACCATCCCAGTTGCTCAAAAAAAAAACGTGACGCGCCATTCCCGCACCCGCGGTCACACTCATGATTGCTGCTGAATGCAGATGATAATAATTGATGGACAACTATGCCATGAGAAGACATCAGCAGTCCGGCGCGAGAAAAAAAAAAAAAGATGAAAAAGCTCACACGTCACTTTCAGGTAGGCTACATTCATAATCAAAGAAGTATTAAGATAATATATATATATATATATATATATATATATATATATATATATATATATATATATATATATTGTGGTTATGAAAACCACAAAACAACAACAACAGCCTAAGCCAACAACAGCCTTTAAAATGACTAAAATGCATTATATAAAAACAATGAGGCAACCCTGCTGAAAAAAACAATAGAACCATCACAAAAAATTCTAACACCATCACAAATGAATCACAAATAGATCACAAATGCCATTACAAACCATCAACTTTTAACCATTAAAACTATTTAAAAAAATAGTTTTCTGTAGTATGTTTTGGGATATATTGCATTAGGATTTATTGGTTTTAAAAAGCCACCAATAGGTGACCAATTACCAGTAGAGACCAACAGGGTCCATTACAGTTTCCATTAAAACCAATACAAGTCCCATTAGAACCAGTAAAACAATTACAAATTTTGTGATGGTGTCTATTGTTTTTTTCAACATTACATGTTATTACAAATGCCTGTAAAGGGAGCCAAATGCCTTGTAATTGCTGTTTTTACACTTACAGGACGATCATATCCTTGTTTAATAGGCTATTGACCAAACATTTCATTCAAATATCCACTTAATCTTTATTTTTTGGCCACCTTTTTGCTATAGATGACACAGCCTCTATAATTTCTTCAACAAAAAAAACATGTGGACATCACAACCCTTACAAAAATGAACCATGGTTTTCGTGGTAAAACTGCGTAATTTTCTTTTGCGTGATTTCTGAATGCTTGAGACCATAAAATCAATCAGACAACTGTATTACTGCCATAGTTAACTGTCTAGAGCTACAATTGTAATTTGTAAATAATACAATTTAATTACAATTTATTTATTTATTTACTTTTATATTTTATTAAAGTTCTATTTTGACCCCTATGGTAGGTGGTTTTTTAAACTTCCATAATATTTGAGGGAGGGGGCACAACAATAAAATCCTGCTTGGGGCACCCATTTGGCCAGCAGCGGCCCTGCTCATGTCTCTGTCCTTATGTGTACTTGTCAGTTTTCTTCAGGGTTAAGGTAGGTTACATCTTTTTTTCAATTTCTGCATCTGCAAGTATAAATGTGGAACAGTTCCGGTCATGTCCTGAACGCTAGTTATTGTATCATCTTGCACAAAATGCAATTCCTTTGCTCCACAATGCAAAATTCCTCTATGGCTGCAAATGATGTTATGCCTGCAGCAGAAAGCAGTTTATTGTGACATTGTGTAGTATTGAGGTATTTTAAAGCACTTATTTACACCAGTCAGAGAGCATGAGTCCTCTGTTATTCAGTTACCTTGCAGTAACGTTCAATAAAGCAGTATTTTTTCCCCTTTCTCAGCGGCAAACGAATCATATTATGTCAAAGCCTCTTCACAGCTCAGCATCGCTCAACACTTGGCAAGGTGAACTTGGATGATTCTTTCATCTGTGCATTCAGCGGACCGAATAAAAGTGCAAACACAAAAGAGGTTTTAGCCATTCACAGCAGCGCAGCGGCAAGGACGCTATTGTTTGCAAGTTCAAAATAAAAGTGCACTTCAGGTCACAGAAGGGAATGTTTAGGGATGCTTCGTTTTCATTCAACCTTTTTCTCAGAGTTATCTGATAAGTGATTCTGCTTGGTCGAACCAGAGCACACATCAGGGCAGCATATTGAATGATGTGCTGGAGACAAAGGTCATGAAGGCTAGCATCTTTTTTAACAAACCAGAAAACAGAAGGTCACCACAAGCTGCTGTTTCTGTAATTTAATCAACATGGAGAGACTAAAACGATATACTTTAGTACATAATGAAGTTACCGTTGTTTGTGCTCACCAAACAATGTTTACACTACTGTGTTAGTACAGTAAAAGCAAAGCTTTGTGAAAAAGAAGTCTACTTAAGTGCAATGAATGTGGACTTTTAGGGGCAGATTTACTAAACAAGGTAAATTAGTGCAAGAGCACTATTTAAAAAAAGTGCCGATGGGAGTGAATTTTTGTGGGTGATCTACTGACAATGCACAAATCAAAGAACACAGTTGCAACATCTCATTTCCATAATGATCAACACAATCTGCCAAGAGCAGCACACATTAGTTTAAGGATATGTTCGGATAATGTGTTCTCTATGGTGCCTCCTCCTCAATTGCGCAGCCATGTTAAATGGTTAAAGACATACTTTTTGAGTGGTAAATAATGGTGCAAATACAAGTAAACTTACTACCGTAAACCTTAGTAAATCATGTTGTGTGATTCATTTAAATACTCTCCTCCCATAAATTGTCACAAAATGACTATCCATGCCTTTTCATAGCTAATTTTACACTGCGTGTCTTTTGTAAACCTGACAGTAGTTTTTACGCCAAAAGAGGCTTTTCGCTGGCGCAAGCTGCATGTTAGGACTTACAGATGCCAATATACGAATAAAATACAAGGCTAAATATCATGTTTCTTAACATGACAACTTAAGTACACTTTTAAAAAGAGCACTTTATAATAGTCAACTTAAAAGTTTTAAGTATATTTTACAGTAAGTGCATTTTAAATTACTATAGTTAAATATATTTCTTTGTTATGCTTTAAAGGAGTGCATTTAGGAAGGAAGGAAGGAAGATGGCAGCTACAGAGCTTTGCTCTTCAGTGTGTGTAATGTTTTTGTTTGTTTTTCCTGTTTTTTTTTTCTCAAACACGATCAGTTTTACCAGGGATGAACTGCTGAACATTCGGCAGAACACACCACAAAATATTTTACCGGATTTTGATTATTCAGATGTTTTGCTGGACATTGTAGTTGGCGGAGCTGTAGTGCTGGTCAAACGCTTCAGGACACGCAGATGGGGGAAGCGAGCCGGCGCACTTGTGATGCTTCCTCAGCGCGGATTAAGAACGCCGTTGCCTAGCATCCATCAACTTTCGGGGGTTCAGACACACTCTCTCTGTTTAAATCTAAATTAAAGTCACATCTCTTTAGCCAAGCATTCATATAATGCATTCATATAATGAATCTCATAATCTTGTACTGCAGTTATATCTGATCAAACGCACATTATTATTCTTTAGCTTTGGTTGATAAAAAATAAATTTTTCCCGTGGTAACTAGGAACTACACAAGCTTCAGTCTGGATCCAACCCTTAAATAATCTGAGATGACCAAACACCTGAGAAGAGATGATGCCAAACCCTCAGAGGATGCCAACCCTCAGACAACATACAGAATTACCAAATTTTGCCATAAGTTAAATATATTAAGTTTCTACAATATATAAATACAAACCCAAATCAGAAAAAGTTGGGACAGTATGGAAAACGCAAATAAAAAAAGAAAGTAGTGATTTCTAAATTTACTTTGACTTGTATTTCATTGCAGACAATATGAACACAAAATATTTCATGTTTTGTCTGGTCAACTTCATGTAATTCGTAAATATACATCCTTTCCTGTCATTCAGACCTGCAACACATTCCAAAAAAAGTTGGGACAGTAAAGCATTTACCACTTTGTAATGTTGCCATTCCTTTTCACAACACTTAAAAGACGTTTAGGGACTGAAGACACCAAGTGATGAAGTGTTTCAGGTGTAATTTTGTTCCATTCTTCCTGCAAACAAGTCTTAATGTGGGCAACAGTACGGGGTCTTCGTTGTCGCATTTTGCGCTTCAAAATGCGCCACACATTCTCTATTGGAGACAGGTCGGGACTGCAGGCAGGCCAGTCAAGAACCCGTACCCTCTTCCTCCACAGCCAGGACTTTGTAATGTGTGCAGAATGTGGTTTTGCATTGTCTTGTTGAAATATGCATGGACGTCCCTGGAAAAGATGTCTTCTTGAAGGCAGCATATTGTGCTCCAAAATCTCTATGTACTTTTCAGCATTAATGGTGCCATCACAGAAGTGCAAGTTACCTTTGCCAAGGGCACTGACACAACCCCATACCATGACAGACCCTGGCTTTTGGACTTGTTGCTGGTAACAGTCTGGATGATCCTTTTCTTCTTTGGTCTGGAGCACACGGCGTCCATTCCTCCAAAAAAATACCTGAAATACTGATTCATCTGACCACAGTACACGTTTCCACTGTGTGATGGTCCATCCCAGATGCCTCCGAGCCCAGAGAAGTCGACGGCGCTTCTGGACACTGTTAACATAGGGCTTCCTTTTGGCACAGTACAGTTTTAACTGGCATTTGTGGATGTAACTACGTATTGTGGTACTTGACAAAGGTTTGCCAAAGTAGTCCTGAGCCCATGTGGTGATATCGCTTATAGATGAATAACGATTCTTGATGCAGTGCCGCCTGAGGGATCGGAGATCACGGTTGTTCAGCTTAGGCTTGCGCCCTTGTCCTTTACGCACTGAAATTCCTCCAGATTCCTATCCAAATCTCTTCCTATCTTTCTTTGAGGAACATTGTTTTTAAACATTTCAATAATTTTCTCACGTATTTGTTGGCAAACTGGCGATCCTCGGCCCATCTTTGCTCCTAAAGGACTAGACCTTTCTTGGATGCTGCTTTTTTACCAAATCATAATTACAATCACCTGTTGACATCAACTGTTTCAAATCACATCATTATTTAACCAGTTTACCTCATTACTAGCCCTAAATTGCTCCTGTCCCAACTTTTTTTGGAATGTGTTGCAGGTCTGAATGACAGGAAAGGATGTATATTTACAAATGACATGAAGTTGACCAGACAAAACATGAAATATTTTGTGTTCATATTGTCTGCAATGAAATACAAGTCAAAGTAAATTTAGAAATCACTAGAAACTTAATTTCCTGTAAAGCTGCTTTGCAACGATTGTACCGTAAAAGGCGCTATACAAATAAACTTGAATTGAATCTAGCGAATCTCCGCACTCTACCCAACAAAACGGACCAACTTATTCTACTCTCCCGGACAAACAAGGATTTTTCAAACTCTGCTGCTCTGTGTTTCACGGAAAGCTGGCTGAATGACGCCATACCGGACAGCGTGCTACATCTGCCTAACTTCCAGCTGATCAGAGCAGATCGCGACGCAGAATCAACGCCGCGGTGGGACATGCTTTTACATCAATGAGAGGTGGTGTACAGATGTAACTGTGTTAAAGAAGATGTGCTGTTCTGATCTAGAAATGCTCTTCATTAACTGCAAGCCGTTCTATTTGCCGCAGGAGTTTTTTCGTGAGTATCTACATTCCTTTGCAAGGGCACGTGAGCTCAGCTTTACAGAAACTCGCTGATCTGATCATAGACACAGAACAAAAACACCCGGACTCTGTTTTAATCATTCTCGGGGACTTTAATAAAGCAAATATCTCCCGTGAACTGCCAAAATACAGACAGCACATCACATGTCCCACCAGAGACAGTAATATATTGGATCACTGTTACACAGCGATAAAGGACTCATATCACTCTGTCCCACGGGCAACTTTGGGAACTCTCTGATCACTGTTTGGTTCATCTCATACCGACCTACAGGCAGAAACTTAAATCTGCTAAACCTGTATTAAGAACTGTTAAAAGATGGACTAATGAAGCAGAGCAAGATTTAAAAGCTTGTTTTGACCTCACTGATTGGACGGTTTTTGAAGCTGCTGCCACCGATCTGGACGAGCTCAAAGAGACTGTAACATCATATATCAGTTTCTGTGAAGATATGTGTATTCCTACCAGGACTCATTTAACCTACAACAACGACAAACCATGGTTCACTGCAAAACTCAGACAGCTCCGTCTGGCCAAAGAAGATGCTTACAGAAAGGGGGATAAAGTCTTGTATAAACAGGCCAAATACACACTGGAAAAGGAGATCAGAGTGGCAAAGAGGAATTATTCTGGCAAGCTAAAAAACAAATTCTCTTCCAGTGATTCTTCTTCAGTGTGGAAAGGTATGAAAGACATCACCAGTTACAAGACACCATCCCCCAGCACTCTGGAGAATCAACAACCGGCAGGCGATCTGAATGAGTTCTATTGCAGGTTTGAAAAACACCATTCAAAACTCCTGCAACCCCCCCTGCACCTGCACTGCAGATAAGCGAAGATGACATGTGCCAGGTCTTCAAAAAGAACAAAAGAAGGAAAGCACCAGGCCCAGACAGTGTGTCACCAGCCTGCCATAAAACCTGTGCTGACCAGCTGGAAACCATCTTCACACAGATCTTCAACAGATCACTGGAGCTGTGCAAAGTCCCCTCATGCTTCAAACTCTCCACCATCATCCTCGTCCCAAAGAAACCCAAAATTACTGGACCTAATGACAACAGACCTGTGGCTCTAACGTCTGTGGCCATGAAATAATTTGAAAGACTGGTTTTGGCTTATTTGAAGGACTCCACGGGACCCTTACTGGACCCCCTGCAGTTTGCCTACAGAGCAAACAGGTCTGTGGATGATGCAGTTAACATGGGACTGCACTACATCCTGCAACATCTGGAGAGACCAGGGACTTTCATGAGGATCCTGTTTGTAGACTTCAGCTCCGCTTTTAACACCATCATCCTGGACACCCTTCAGAATAAACTGACACAGCTCTCTGTCCCCACCTCCGTCTGTCAGTGGATCACCAGCTTCCTGAGAGACAGGCAGCAGCTAGTGAGGCTGGGAAAATTCTCATCCAGCACCCGTACGATCAGTACTGGAGCTCCTCAGGGTTGCATTCTCTCCCCACTGCTCTTCTCCCTCTACACGAACGACTGCACATCTAAAGACCCCTCTGTCAAGCTCCTGAAGTTTGCAGACGACGCCACACTGATCGGCCTCATCCAGGATGGTGACGAGTCTGCTTACAGACAGGAGGTTAAGGAGCTGGCTGTCTGGTGCAGTCTTAACAACCTGGAGCTTAACACGCTCAAAACCTTGGAAATTATCGTGGACTTCAGGAGAAACCCCCTTGCTCTCCCCCACTCACCATCATGAACAGCACTGTGACTGCAGTGGAGCCATTCAGATTACTGGGCGCCACAATTTCTCAGGACCTGAAGTGGGACAATCACATTGAGTCCATTGTGAAAAAGGCCCAGCAGAGGTTGTACTTCCTTCGCCAGCTGAGGAAGTTCAACCTGCCACAGTAGCTGCTGATACAGTTCAACTCTGCCATCATTGAATCCGTCCTCTGCACGTCAATAACTGTCTGGTTCAGCTCCAAGAACTGTACTTATCCAGAGTGAGCAAAAGGGCTGGCAAAATAACTCTGGACCCCTCACATCCAGCACACTCCCTCTTTGAACTGTTACCGTCTGGCCGACGCTACAGAGCTCTGAGCACCAGAACGACCAGTCACAGGAACAGTTTCTTCCCCCAAGCAATCCATCTCATGAACACTTGACATTAAACGTGGAAAACACAACACTATTTACATTATTTATTCATCACACATACTTATTTTTTCATTTCAAATTTGCACATACAGTGCCCTCCACTAATATTGGCACCCTTTATAAATATGAGCAAAGGCGGCTGTGAAAATAAATCTGCATTGTTTATCCTTTTGATCTTTCACTCAAAAAAATCACAAAATTCTA
Source organism: Schizothorax lantsangensis (assembly GCA_027422415.1). Lineage (NCBI taxonomy): Eukaryota > Metazoa > Chordata > Actinopteri > Cypriniformes > Cyprinidae > Schizothorax > Schizothorax lantsangensis. The sequence goes on along the minus strand of CM049861.1, from coordinate 23,779,817 downwards.
ACCTATCATTGAAGTAAAACAATTGAGAGTGGGGAGAAAATCTCATGATGAAATAAATGTTTTTCTCCAATGAATGTTGGCCACAATTATTGGCACCCTTAGAAATTCTTATGAGTAAAATATCTCTGAAGTATATTCCCATTCATATTTACATTTTTTAGCACACCAGTGTGACTAGGACCATGAAATTTTCCAGCCATGACTTTCTGTTCCACAGGATTATAAATATGAGGAACACAAAGGCCAAATTCCCTTAATCATCCATCACAATGAGAAAAAACAAAAAAATATATTTCTGATGTGAAGAACAAGATTGTTGAGCATCACAAAATAGAAAGTGGCTGTAAGAAAAGAGTTAAAACATTGAAAATCCCCATTTCCACCATCAGGGTAATAATTAAGAGGTTCCAATCAACTAAAGATGTTAAAAATCTGCCTGAAAGAGGACGTGTGTCTATATCGTCCTAATGCACGGTGAGGAGGAGAGTTTGAGTGGCCAAAGACTCTCCAAGGATCACAGCTGGAGAATTGCAGAGATTAGTTGAGTCTTGGGGTCAGAAACCTAAAAAAAAAAAATCAAACATCCCCTATATCACCACATGTTGTTCGGGAGGGTTTCAAGAAAAATTGTCCTCACTCATCCAAAAACAAACTCCAGCAAATTCAGTTGTCGGACACGACTGGAACTTCAAATGGCACTGGCTTCCATGGTCAGATGAAACTGAAAAAAAAGCTTTTTGGCAGCAAACCCACCAGATGAGTTTAGTACAAACAGGGATAAAAAAGTACCCCATGTCCACGGTTAAATATACTGCTGGATCTTTAATGTTGTGGGCCTGTTTTTCTGCCGGAGGTCCTGAACATCTTGTTCAGATGCATGGCATCATGGATTCTATCAAATACCAACAGATAAAAAATCAAAATCTGACTGCCTCTGTTAGAAATCTTATAATGGGCCGTGTTTGGATCTTCCACCAGGACAACAATCCAAAACAAACATCAAAATAAACACAAAAATGGGTCACTGAGCACAAAATTAATCTTTTACCATTGCTGTCTCTGTCCTCTGACCTGAACCCTACAGAAAATGAGTGAGGTGAACTGAAGAGAAGAAGCACCATCATGGAGCTGTGAATCTGAAGGATCTGGAGAGATTCTGTATGAAGAAATGGTCTCTGATCTCTTATCAGGTGTTCTCCAAACTCTTCAGGCATTATATGAGAAAACTCAGAGCTGTTGTGCTGGGAAAAGGACGTTGCAATAATTGGGTGCCAATAATTGTGGCCAACATGAAATAGTGAAAGCATTTATTTCACAATGAGATCCCCCGCCCCACTTTCAATTGTTTTACTTCAATGATAGGTTGGAAATGTGTGAATTTTTTGAATGAAAGATAAAAAGGATAAACAATGCAGATTTATTTTCACAGCTGCCTTTGCTCATATTTACCAAGGGTGCCAATATTAGTGGAGAACACTGTATCAGACCAGTACACACATAATTGTCTATATTATATATTGTGTTTTTGCTATTTTGTACATTGCCTATTTGTATATTATTATTTTATTATCTGTGTCCTGTCCTGTTGCTGTCATTCTGTTGCACTGTGGAGCTTCTGTCACTATAACAAATTCCTCGTATGTGTAAACATACCTGGCCAATAAAGCTCATTCTGATTCTGATTCTGATTTATTTTTATGTGCTGACATACTTAAAGTACTTGATTATGTATAACTGTAGTGTTGACAAAAGCAGGTTATTGCTTAAGTTAAAGTAAAGTTCTAAATTTTGGATTAAAAAAAATAATTAAAAATAAAATGTTATTTCATATAAAATAAATATTTTACAAAATGTTTTGAAGTCTAAAATTGCTGTAAAATCAAAGACACATGTCTAACTACTGTATGTTCCAAATTTGAAGCTGATATCACAAAAAAAAATGTTTAGGTGCTATACCAAAAAAAAAAAACAACAACCCCGGGTGACACCCAAACTACATATATATTTTTCTTTTTTTAATGCATTTTCCTGTCACAAAGGTATTTCTGTCACAATATTACTTATATCAAAAAATAGTTACCAAATATGTAGTCTCAGCCTCAGACGTCACGCCCACGGACCGTTGGCTAAACGTCTGATGCATATGGCACACGGTGTTCCTGTGGCTCAGTGGTAGAGCATTGCGTTAGAATCGCAAAAGGTTGTGGGTTCAATTCCCATGGAAAACACATACTGATAAAAAAATATATATATCCTGAATGCACTGTAAGTCACTTTGGATAAAAGCGTCTGCTAAATACATAAATGTAAATGTGGCACACTTATCTGGAAACACTTCAGGAGTGTCGTTGTTGGATTGGTTGAATTATAGATATTGAATGATATCTAATTTTGAATGATTATTAAAATATGTGATAGGAAAAAAATTCCTTCATTTTTATTGAAAATAAATGCCTTTCCGATGCAATATGAAATTTGAAAAGGGAGAAAAAAGTTCGGCAAAAGGCAGAATTGAACTCGGGTCGATCGCGTTAAAAAGCACACATCTTACCATCTATGCCACTGAAACTGATGTTTAATGAGCGTCTTTTTTCAGTGTTGACTATCCTAATCACACGTTGGTAGGCAGAGTTAGTGTAAATACCCTCTGCCAACAAGGCAGGCTATATGCACTTAGTGTAAATAGACACTCCGAAAGTGAACAGGTTAAAGTACATTATTTGTATTATTTAGTAGTATATTATTTATCAATTGCATTGAAGAAGATCCTTTGAAAATAAGAAAAAGGACAAGTGCAAAGTTTTAATGAGAAATGTTAATTAGTAAGTTGACCATTTGACATGTATCATCAAATTGGTGAGAGGACTGTATGATCAAACTAATGTAATTAGAAATGTCAGCGTGTGACGGAATGCAAACTGCAAAATTCAAATTTGCTTTCACGACATTGTTCGCATTGTCACTTACCCAAGGAGAGGGGCTGGCAAAGCGCTTGTCATGTATATGCATGAAACAGCTGCTCAAACAGTCTTTCTGAGCACACAATGCCATGCTTTTTGTTACAGACATTCAAATGATCACAGAAGTACTAGGTTTATAGTTTGCATCCACACACGTATGTATGCAAGTTTTATGTATGTCAAACAAAGACTGAATTAGGCAGCTATATAGGCCACTCAAGCTTTTTCCCACTTCACTAGTCACTCCTTTTTTTCTTTTCTTTTTTTTTCAGCCTTTTCGGGACAACAAGTGGATGGTCTAGGTTACTATACATAAAATTGCTCTGATAGACTCTGACTCCCACATTGCACTGTATTGTAAACAAACATGGCTGTGCACACAGAGGCCTAGCATATAAATGATAATATGCTCATTATAAAATCATTCAAATAATTATTAAAATGTAGTTTTGAATCAAATTAATTTATTTGCGATTGTAATACATCTACTAAAATGAGTGAAATCTATATGTTTACAAATTATTTTGGAAAATTTCAAACTTTCAATGACCTACTAAAGTCCCCCATGAACTTGTGTCATCAAAAAATGTAACACATTTCCAGACAACTGTTTATTAGTGTTATATTTGTTAGTTGTTTTGTTAATTAAAGTTTTGTTAATTTTATTTTATTTTATTTTTTAATTGTGCATTTGAGTATTATTCATTATTAACCATGTATCATTCATTCATTCATTTATTTTCAGCTTGTACATTTTTATTGTTACTCTTAATCTTTTATTTGTACCCTTATAATTCCACAAACCACACCAATAGACAGATGATGGGGATCAAAATTTAAGCTGTTATTCACTGAAAATCTTCATATCTGGTGCATTTATGATACTTGCAGGGGCGGATTTAGTGAATTGGGGGCCCAAGGCAAATCTATGAATGGGGCCCTATACATTTGCACAAATTTACCTAGATCAACCTTGAGGTTTCTTTTTTGTCGTGATGCTTGCTGCTGTACAATGGTGCCCCATAGTTGTGTCCAATGTTTCTACATTTTGCATGTTATAATGGGATTCTTTCATTTACATTTATTCATTTAGCAGACACTTTTATTCTTTCATGTTGTAGACCACGAAATAGCAATTGATTTACCGTTGAGATACAAGTTTTAACAAAAAAACAAAATAAATTATAAAATGATAAACCTCACAATTGAACCTTTAAACCATTTTTTTTTTTAAAGAAAAGGGATGAGTCAGAAGTATAAATTATTATATTATTTAAAACGGGTTTATGTGGGTGGATTTTCGCATTGGTCTAAACAAAAACTGCAGACTGGATTATTGAAATTGCACATTCATTCTATAGTCTGTACTTTATCAGGTAAAATTTCAATTTAATTTTTTATCTGTTCTAAATGTACCTTAAATTAATACTTTTCAAGTTTTAATACTCTAATCAACATGGGCATGGACAAATATGGATGCTTTATGCAATTTTTATTATTAGTGAAACCATAGTTAACATACATAGAGCATGAAGAGTAGACATGTTTCATATGTCATAGATGTTTTTCAAAGAACTTGTTCATGTCTATTAGACACATGAAAAAAAAGAACATAGAAATACCATGTTCCCATTACTTCTCTTTCTTTGCTCTGAGCAATTAACTTACACAAACCTGTTTTCATTTTCACAGGACAGGGCAGCTCTTCTTCTGAACATGCAAAATGTACATTTATTATTTATTATTACATTTGTTTGCATCTCTGGGCCACATACTGTATTTTGATGCAGCTAAATTCTCAATAAAACTGTTTTCATTGGTATATTTTTTTTCTGTTTCTGTTGTCAGACAACAGGATGAATATGAAATAGTGACTGAAACATGACCCATTAAGACTACATAACCAGCTCTCCCTTCCAAGATGTTAATCTGCTCAAAAATCCTGATTTATAATCGTGCCGTCGTCTGATAAAATCAAATAGGCTACACATAAGATAAAGACCATAGCTGTGCTGTGATTTCGGCTATACTTGCATGTAAAATTAGAGAAGCAACATATCTATGTTTTAACTGAAAGCGCAGCTACTTTCAGCCGCTCCCTTTACAGAGCAGACACAGAGAGAGAGAGACAGAGAGAGAGAGAGAGAGGAGTGCGCGCGCTGGGAAAGAGAGACCTTGCGCTCACGCGGCAGTCAGCTTCAGATGCATAATATTTTAATTTGCTACAAGCAGGATACACAAGAAGCACGTTCAACTCGGACACGCAGACGGTTGTCGTGGTAATAAACACTGTAAACCGCAACCGTTCGCTTGTCCGCGCTTAATGCGCATCTCGTATGAAAAGCATTTTAGGGGGCCCTTGGCTTTTGGGGGCCCAAGGCAGTCGCCTACCTTTGACTAATGGGTAAGTCCGCCCCTGGATACTTGATGTGTATTTGTTAAATAAGTGCAGCACAGTCAGGGTGCTTGACATAAAAAAATAGAAGTGAATGAGAGTAGAGGACTACAGGACAGGTTACAGTATGACCCTGGGCCACAAAAACAGTCATAAGGGTCAATTTTAATATTTTTTATTGAAATTTATACGTGATATTTGGCTGAAATGCAACTATTTGAAAATCTGGAATCTGATAGTGCAAAAACAAAAATCTAAATATTGAGAAAATCGCCTTTAAAATTGTCTAAATTAAGTTCTTAGCAATTCATATTCTTAATCAAAAATTAAGTTTATATATATTTACAGTAGGACATTTACAAAATATCTTCATGGAACATGATCTTTACTTAATATCCTAAAGATTTTTGTGTATCAATGTATTGTTGGGTATTGCTACAAATATACCCGTGCTACTTATGACTGGTTGTGTGGTCTAGGGTCTCTCTCACACACACACACACACACTAAATATACCATTAATGTGTGCTAAATATACCATTGTATCTCCACAAGGCAGCCCTTAACCTTAGTGGAACCAAGACTTGAATAAAAAATGACCTCATCAGCAGCAATGCAACTGAAACTACAAAAGAAGAGTTCTGCGCTAAGAGACAATAAGACTCAGTTCCATATGTGTCACTTGTTTTCCTTAGATCTCTCCACTAACACAGCACAAGTAAATACTCACTGCACTTCACTCCCTGTAGTGAATGATTTGATTAGGTCCTGTATGCACTTGCTGGAGAGGATGGGAGCTTTATGTGCACTTCAAATGAGATGGATGCTTGTGTCGGGGGGCGTGGGGATCTTCATATTTGAACGCTTCACCTCCCGGCCCAATAACTAATGAATTCTGCACTTCACTCCAAGTGTGGAGACAGGTGCTTATTCTCTGCATCAAGAGTGTTTGTTCTGTGGTACTCAACTCATCAATGACCTTTGAGATGATGGGCAGGAGACACTGAACTCATTCACAGTCTAACAGCAGGTGACCAGAGCATGACATTGCATTTCCATTTTTGTCTGTGTGATGTAATACACACAAATTCAATACTTTAATTTGAAATAAAGCAGCAAGCAGGATGCTTAATTGCAATTTGAATTTAATTAAATATAATATAAAGTGTAACTGATGTCATTTTTAATTATACATTTGAAATCTATAGTACAGGATAATAAATCACTTTGTGTGTGTGTGTGTGTGTGTGTGTGTGTGTGTGTGTGCATGAAAACTGCTTTTACTAGGTCATATTTAATAATAATGATGATGATAATAATAATAATAATAATAATGAAATGACAATTGGTCTTCATTTTTTAATGCAAAAATTACAATTAAAAAGTGTGGCTAATACAATAAGTTTTAGATTTCACATTTTAGGTTCACTGTGTATTTCATTGAAATTACCCCTCCCCCCTACACACTATTTCTTTGCATTTTAAATGAGTAATTTCCTCTTACTGTCATCCCAATTCAAACTCTAATTCAACATCCTATGAGGTATCCATATTCATATCAAATATCAGTTTAGGAATTAAAAAGGATGTAATTGTAAAATTCTGTAGGGACATGTTGAGCATTTGTCCCTTTCAAACTTTCATTTAGTTCAGAGCTGTGCTTTGATAATAACCATTAGCTATGCATAAATTCAGGGTTATTCATTTTTTCACCCTTCTGTCCGCCTGTTTCTCTGTCACATTTCATTTTTCATTCTCTCTCTTGCTTTCTTTTTAGTGAACACAATCTACTCAACCTTGAGCACCCCTAACCTTCAAAACCCTCTGTAATCCACCAGCCCTGAGCTATCCAGATGCAGCTCGTAAAGTTGTCATCACAGTTATCTAATTAAATGTGTGTTAAATTTGGAAAGTTCCCCAATTAGCTTTCCACTGTGCTTCACCATCTAATACTTTGAACATATCATGAGTCATATCTTTCCACGTTAGCTGTAGTTAAAGGTAGGTTTACTGAACCATATCTCTTAAGCAGAGACAGAAAGGTTATTGGTCATTCATTGCTAGGTGTGACAACATATATGCCTGCTGTTTAGGATTATACAAAAGAAGAAGAAGAAGAAGAAGAAGAAGAAGAAGAAGAAGAAGAAAAACTTCCATTGTTTAAAAAAAAGAAAAAGAAAACAAAGGCCTTCAATAATGATAGAAGACATCAAAAGTAAATAGGTAAGACCTCAAACTATTGCAACTCTGATTGGATTTGAGGCTGCAAGTAGAGAACAACAAGGGACAAAGTGCATGGATAAAGTCATAATAAACGAGAAATGAATCAAGAACAGAGAATGACTTGACAAAGAAACAGGCAATTATTATATGCAAAGCCCAGATGCATCTGTCAGAATCAGTGCCAGCCCTTAATTTCTACTATGTTTTCCATAAAAATGCCATTAAAATAATAATAATAATAATAATAATAATCATTTAAAAAGGCTTGAGGTTGTCATTATTTAATGCATTATTAGTTGTTGGCAATGTGGTGTGGTGTAATGGTAAAATGACTATATCCTGAAATAAGTAAATTTTTCTTACAGTTTAAAATTTTTAAGCACACGTTTATTACATCTAAGTGGTATGTGATGATTCCCCTCTCTGGGTTCAACTTTTATTAGTCTAATATAAATTCATGTTGGGTATTTACATGGTTTCATGGGCTACATGTAGACTATCAGCTAAATGTTTGAACTAACAACAAACAAGCAGTAGGACCTATATATTACAGATTTTTTAATGTCACAGTATGCAACACTTAAATAATAATAAAAAAAACACAACGTGAAGACATAAATATGTCAGAATGAGTCATGTCTGAAGTCTCTCTCTCTCTCTGTGTGTGTGTGTGTGTGTGTGTGTGTGTGTGTGTGTGTCATTCAAAATTTGAGGTCAGTAAGAACTGGGCAAATGAGTTAGCAGAAACAGATCGGTTGTCTGAATCATTTAAACAGTTCACTCACGCACTGAATCGTTTGGAGCATTTTCTCAACTGTCTCGTTTTGATATTTTCAAACACAGAGAACAAAAAGAGCGTTGTAGAAATTAAGTGCACATTTACAACGATGCATTCAAACAAGCCTGCATAGCACCCTATCGTGTTCCAGCGACGAAAAAGATCGGTATAAAGCTTGTGAAGGACGCTTTACTGCAGATAAAGACATTTTCTGAATAAATAAATATAAAAACACTCAAAGGCCACAAACATGCCAGAGCAACTAATGGTACTGTACACAAATATGACACTTATTCTATACCACGGTTTTAGCATTTGCATTAGATTATTATAACCATCATTATTGTTCTGTTATTGCCGGGCAGTGTTTAGAACAAACAAAGAAACGTAAGGAAGTATTCTAAGTAAGTAAGTAAGTAAGTAAGTAAGTAAATAAATAAGATGCAGTATCTGAGATGCTTTACAAATAATGTGTCATATTTCATTATATTTGTTTCTTATTAAAGGTTTACACCGTTTGGTAAAGCACACATTTCATGCATTTCTCAAAAAGAAATACACATATGCATATGTACTGTACATAGTATATTCAAACCAAACTTTGAATGGCAACAATATACAGTAGATGGAATTGGGAAATCAGATATGATTGTGACACTGATTGTGAAATCTGAATTTCCTTTAATGAAAGGAAGTCTCCTGGCACAATATAATTACTCCTCACGGGGGTAAAAAGCCTGGAGTAACATGCAAGTGGGTGTGAAGGCAGAGTAGAAGAGGCGTTGTAATGTTTCATGGCAGGCATTACAGATCCCCAGTGGCATTTCTTGCAAAAAATAAAACTTTATTGGGAAAAGCTGATGCGTACAAGTGCCCCAAAATAGAGCAGTGTGCAGAAGATGTGTAGGTTTGTTTAGAATAGAATACCACTCTGCATCTTCTTTGGCATTGAATCCAAAGAGTCCAGGACTGTTATGCAGCTGCTCTATCTGTTTGGTCACACATTTCACATTTGTTTCTCCAGCAGGTACATTACAAGACCTTGGCCACTGCAGAGAGTTTTATTTATATAACGTGTATTATATATATAATATTTATTTTGGGCATTTTTGCCTTTATTATGATAGGACAGATCAGAGCTGACAGGAAGCGAAGTGGGAGAGAGAGAAGGGGCGGGATCGGGAAAGGTCCTCAAACCGGGATTCGCTTCAGCTTCCATTGTATAGAATATATTCATTCAACTTTTGAATAGTCTCCAATTGAATATCAGAACATGCCAGTTGCTTCAAGGTGTTGAAGGTGGGAACTGGCTTCTCACTCTTCTCTTCCAGTGGTTTGAAAATGTTCAAGTCATGTGATTTGTCTGGCCAGGACAGATGTTGAAGTTCATCTTGGCCCTCCAATTTTCTAGGTTTTATGATCATCACCATATTTTTTGCATTTTAGCATTGATGCCTGTGATTTTAGTAATTACAGCTCTTTCATGGATGTCGGTTTTGAGAAGTTCACTGTGGTCGGTTTTTGTGGAAACAGGTTTTCAGAGTGAAAATTGAGATTTGCTGTCACTTTGCTGCATTGTTGTTTGGTCACAGTCCTTCTTAGTGTTTGACGGTACCTATCATTCACTTTCGTTTTTCACCCACTATTCTTCTTCACTGATAAAGTCTTGGCATGCTTTGTGTACTCAGTCATAATCATATAGAATGATGCTGTTAATCCACCAAGAGTTGGGCTGTTAAGGTTACAGATGCTTCTGTAAGGCTCCTATGATTTGCCCTTTTTTGAAAGTCTTGCAAGTCACCCATTTCACCTATGGCTTGTACTAAACACTGCTGAACACATTTTTTACTACACTGATATACAACCACAATAGCTAGTTTTATTTATTTATTTTTTTAAATAATATTTCTTAATTAATTATTATTACTATTTTTATTTTTTTTAAGTGGTATACACAAATGTTCGTATTGTATTGTCCAATATATACTTGCATTACCATTATCAACATGTTAGTTTCCCAAGCAGTTTTGGGTTACCCCGTGCTAAACCTAAGATGCAGATTTTGTAACATGAAATAATATGTTACTTTACACAATAATGTCTGAAGTTATTACTAAAATTATTAACATTATTTTCTATTTTCTGTTGGTAGAAACAGGGATATTTAGGGTGCATCTATATTGAGGGAGATGTAGTGTGTGTGTGTGAGAGAGAGCATGATGTTCCTGAAAGTGTGTGTTATGCTAATCAGTGACATACATAATGTTATGCAGTTTTCTTTTAGCCCAAACTGAGATTTCTAGAAGTACATGATCTGCGGTGAGCTTACGTGCTTTTGACACCAGTTGATTCAGGACTAGTTTCATTTTTTCTTACATTTACATTTCTCTGCTCACCTCTCTCTCTTTCCCCTTCAGCTGGTTCCATTAGGGGTCATCATATTATCCACACATTAGGCCTCATTCATGAAACTTTCGTAAGTATATGAGTAAATTCGGAGTAATTTGCATGTAAAATGGAGTCAGGTTTGGCTGCAGTATATTGCGTAAATGCGAAAGCAGGTGTAATTTTTTTTTTGTGCCACATACATTTTTTTAAATACGAATAAGGCCCATTATTTGACACAGGTTTTACTCCGAATGCCCTTTCTGACGCAACTCAGCACTGAAAGGGAAATAACTTGTGCAACCCTATTGCTGGGACAAACACTCTCTGTCTCTCTCACACACACACACTCACTCACACTTACGGCCAATTTACTGTATCTAATCCACCTAACCTGCATGTCTTTGGACTGTAGGGGAAACCGGAGCACCTGGATGAAGCCCACGCTGTTACAGCAAGTACATGCAAACTCCACACAGAAAGGACTCTTGGCTCAAGTTCTCTCCTCACCTGGCTGACACAAAAAAAGATTGTGGGTGAGTTCTCCTTTTGATCACAGTGGGGTGAAGAGGTTGTGGTTGTGTGGTTGACCGATCAGATGTGCATTTTCCAAAAGAAGGATTGCAATTTACTTGATTTGCATATCTTAAATGAGCAAAATATATAAATTCAAAAGTTTTGTCCATATGTACATGTTTCAAATGTGTCAGTTATGTGTAATACATAACAAAATGTGTAAAACAAAGTACAGGCTTTATGTACATTTCTGTGTGCACAGAAAACAGTGCACAAATACCGAATTTAAATCTTTATCTGCTTCTTGCGCTTGAATGGTTTAAAATGCCAATATCATCAGCTGGACTGCAACACTCTCATGTACTGTATGCATGCACAACAGATAGCGGATGCTAGAGATTATGGTTTATAAAGTTTTAAATATGGATATTTTTCTTACACAAACACACTAATTCACTTTAGAAGGCCTTTATTAGCCTTAATTAGTTTTAATTTTATTGGACTTTGAATCTTAATTCACTGCCATTATAAAGCTTGGAAGAGCCATGACATTTTTTAATATAACTCGGATTGTATTCATCTGAAAGAAGAAATTCATATATACCTAGGATGACTTAAAAATAATTGCATTTATTATTTTAACCTGTTAACTGTCGGTTCCACTTTTTGAGTATAGGCCTAAAAATGCCATATCCAACTTAAATTATTATAAATTTTGAATGCTTTAGAGCAGCGACTTAAGGTTGGTCTCTTTTTAAAGAAGACACTTGGCAGATTATTGTAGAGGTGAAAAAAGTTATAAAAATTATATTACAAAAAAGTTATGGAAGTTTAAGTTTATGAAAATATAGAATGTAAAAATGTAAATATTTATATTTTATGTAAAATATATATTTTACATAACCTGTTTTACTCTAAAACTGCTAGAAAATCAAAACCAAAAATCTGAAGAAGTTGTGTTCCAAATTTGAGGTTGATATCTCAAAAAATGAGCTTTCAGTGAGATTTTGTTTGGGCGTAGTACCAAGCTTTTCCACTAGATGACCATCAAACTCCATTAGTAATCATATAAGGGCGGCTCCACTTCCATATATGGTTTGAGTGATCTGAAACATGTTTTTCCATACTTTTCTCAATATTTATGATGTAGACATCACATTCAGAAGTATTAAGGGTAGTATGGCAGTATTTGATTTAAATTCAACCTCTAAAAAACACATAAAAGACATGCAATAAGAACCCGGGACGTACGTTATAGTTCACGCTGCATCAAAAATTGAGAACCTATTGTTTTTGCTTTATATTCAAAACACTTTTAGACCTTTTTTTCCTCAAAAAATAGAATGGATTTTATCTTTTGAACACTTGACATGAACATAAATAGAGATTTTTACAGATTTTTCATGATTTTATATATGTATCTCTATTTCAAAGTAAAGCTTAGGACTCGCTCTCTGACTCTGATGAGTACTCTTCTTACAAATTAACAAATTACAGTTGTTCTGTAAAATATTTCAAAAATCAGTCACCAAATATGAAAACTAGAGTCTTTAAGCTTTCAAACGATATATAGTTTGTCAAGATTGCTTTAGGTTCAGACTAAGATATTACTGTTTAAAACATGTAATGGCAAATGGGCCCACCGGTGGGCCCGTGACAGTTAACAGGTTAAGTCTTTAAAATAATTGTATTTATACATTTAAATGCAAACCTTAATACGTTTTGTTAGCCCATTGGGTGTGGCTGACTCTAAATAGTTACACCTCTTCTGCATGTGATATTTCAGCACCAAAATATTTATCTTACCACTAACCAACCTCAAGTTTGAACAGGCAAAAAAAATAAACAGCTAAAATAGTGCTGAGCAGTGATGGGAATAACGGCGTTATAAATAAACGGCGTTAATAACGGCGTTATTGTTTTCAGTAACGAGTAATCAAACTAATTACTGTTTCCCCCGTTACAACGCCGTTACCGTTACTGACAATAAAATGCAGAGTTACTATAATTTATTATAATATTATTCGAATTCTATTTTTCAGTTCATCTGAATGGATGCGCAGTGTAGCTGTATTTGACGTACCGTAAACTCTAGTGTGAAGCGCACAGCTCGCCATAGCTTTGTCTCTCTCACACACACACACGCACACACACGCACACACACACACACACACAGATACAGAGCGAGAGAGTCTTTCATAACATGCAGAATTGACGTGCTACATGTAAACGATATTCTTTGTTGTGTTTTCGTGTCAAAATAACAGAGTTCCTTTGGAATTCTTCAGCTTTTAAGAACTGCCGGGTTCTCTGTTAGTGGGCGGAGTTAATGCGCAAACGACAATCTCATTGGCCGGCACTCACCTATTATCATCCCTGTTTTGATTTCAGCGAATCAGTTCGAGCGAACGCAGACAACCTGATTAATATTCATGAACCCAGCAGCTCATTAATCCTTAGTGTGTTTTATATTGTTATTAGTAGTAGAATTCGTAGTAGTTTTGTTATCTTATCAATTTTTCCCCCCTTTTTTATAGAAACACAATATGACAAACAATATCTTAAGCACCAGTCCTAAGTTCAGTCAACATGACAAATATGAATTCATACTTGGTTATTCTAATTACTAAAGTTCTATCATCATATAATGCTAAATTATCATAATATCATATTATAATGCTTGACTAACTGATGCTAATTGTCAGTAGATAAATAGTGTAGATTTATGTACAATGTTTTATAATAATAATTTAGTCTATTTAGTGTCCATTTCATTCATTTAACATATTTAATATTGGGGCATCCAAGTTATTTGACATTTGAACATTTAAAAAAAAAAAAAGAAGTAACGCAATAATTACTTTCCCTGGTAATTAGTTACTTTTATAATGATGTAACTCAGTTACTAACTCAGTTACTATTTGTGAGAAGTAACTAGTAACTATAACTAATTACTTTTTTAAAGTAACGTGCCCAACACTGGTGCTGAGCCATATTAAGTCATTGTCACAAAACCTTTTGCTTTTAATGCTGTGCTGTATGAAGAAGGCAGGTAAACAGAAGTTTATTAAGAGATAATTATTTTCAAGGCAATTTCAATAAAAGTAATTTATCAAAACCTGATCAAATAAATTATAACTGGGCATATATCTAGGTGAACGATCCAAACAAGCAAAATGTTTGTTAAAGATGTTAAAGAGCCGATTCAGCTGTGTGGTTTGCTCTGGTGTGGTGCTAAAGTATACCTTTACAAACTAGCACTCAGAGCGGCCTGAAAAATGGGGAACTGTGGAGTGCAAATTGCACATATTTTTGGCTATTTGAACTGTTACCTGATTTGCACAATTCTTTTAATGAATCAATTGCTAAAACAGGCAGTGCAGTTTATTCTTAGTGATTTTCTAGATTCACCAATCAATTTGTCTTGAATGTTGTGTTTAAAAAAAGTTGGGTAGGTAGAGTAGAGTAGAGAGTAGAACTGCCTTGAGATGTTGTTTAAAAAGACACATGCACATACATTAGACAAGACTCAGGTTTCAAGATTTTTTTTTTCTTTCTTTGAAGCCAATTTGATGAGCCCAGAAATAGAATGAATAATGGAGTTTAAAAGCTCATTACGAGAACAGTAGCTCCCAGTAGCTCAACTTTTATAAAGAAAGAAACATTTTCTCACAAAAATCTCTGTAAAAGTATTTCAGTCAGGGTGGACAGATGCCGGTGGGGATTGTCTGCTATATTTCCGATTCAATTAAGTACGAATTAAAATAAAACAATATTAAAATTAGATTGGGTGCTGAGGTTGAAGTCATTAAAGTTACAGAGTCAGAGTAATGTCTCTGACAGAGTCTTTTCCTAATTAATATAATGCGTCAAGGGAGCAGCCACATGCGGCTCGGGAGATGAGGTTCATGGGAGATTTTAGATTTTTCTCTCCAAGACCCATTTCTTCTGTGTGGTGAGACATAATTTGAGAGAGAGAGAGAGAATGTTTCAGCTCTGCTCGAGAACAGAGTCTAATCTTTCTTAAGTACCCCTTTATCCTCCACCTTTTAGAACTGTGAAGGTCACAATTGACTTCACATTCCATGTACTCAATGACAGACCCTCGCCGCAAGTGTCTCTCATGATCTTAGCACAGGTCATCAATAACTTTTTAAAAGGTTCATTGATTTTTGAGTGACCAGGGCCAATTGATTTCAGTGCACTGCATTATTTGAGGCTTTTTTAAACTCTCGTCGTGAAGGTCCTAGAGGTCTGAAGGATTTGCCGAAAGATGGAACACTGATTGGTCCTGGAATGATTGTGCTCATTGTAACTGTGTTCATGAGTGCGTCACCTCTGCTAACAAGTTGGTCAAGGACAAGTCCGTCTTTAGCCATTACAAAAGATATAATCTGGTGATCCTTTGCGTTTGCTTTCAAATACTCCCCTGCACCTGAACTCACTTTGTTAAGACCACAGGGCAAAGGTCCCTGTTATACGAACAGAAATACAAATTGCAAAGCGTACAACTTATATATAAGTTGGCCATTGTCTGGCCGACCTTCGGTTACAATGCGTCTTGGGAAAATCTTCTTTTCAAAGCTTCTTCTCACTCACTGTGTAGGCCGGTGCATTAGGAGACTGAGCCGCAGTTGTAAAAGGGTGTTCGACAAGATGAAGTGGGCAATGTCACCCCACGCTTTTGTTGGGCTTCTCCCAGCATTCACGACCAAGGTTGTATTTCCTACAAAAGGTCTGAATGTGCGAATCACGAAGGTCAGCGATTAATTGATTGGCAAGATTTCCAAGAGGGCGGGGGGACATTCAGTCAGCTGAGAACAGCATGACAGTTTTAGAAAGTGGCGGCTTCAATCAAGGACAAACATGCGCCATTGTTTCCTGTGCACACATTCACCCACAAAACTCTCTCTGCTAGACAGCTGTGCACAATACCCCTGGGTGGCACTGAGAAACTCAGCGTTTATTCTGAATCTCATTTGCTTATTTGGAGAGTTTTCGAATATATTCACTTGGAATTGCAGTCTGAGAATGGGGGCGTTCTGTAATAAACCAAATTCTCCTGATACTCACAAGGGTTTTAAGAGATGCCACCACTGCATTAAAGTAATGTAGCGGAAAAATTCTTCCAAAACATGCCTCATATATTTTCAGGCGGAGACTTGATTTAATTTTGCGTTACTGTGGTTACATAAAAAACCAGCAGGGTTAAGACTATCTCCCGGACCCTGCTGCAACTGGTTTTGACAACTCGCCTGCAGACGCAGCAACAATATTAAATTTCCTCACTGAAGGAAGTATTGGGCAGGATTTAGAGAGCAGGGATTTAAGTTTTATCCTTCAGGTTCTCAACTATCTGAGCCTTGGGAAAATTGACTCTTACTCCAGGTCATGGGAAAGGCCTTCCTAGTTTGCCTAGAAAGACATTACTACGAAAATAAGGGATTGGAGCTAGCAGGAAGGAAGAAAGCAAGCGGTAGGAGTTGAAAACACTCTCTCCTGATGACTGCTGATCTTGTGTCCTCCCATTGTCTCTGTGTTGCATTATAGGGGAAGCCTCCATGCAGAGGGCTTGATGGAACCCTGCCATATGGCAATAATGGGAGCTCAAGCTCTGCCGGAGAGCCAGGTGTGGACTGTGACGGAATGAACTAATGCGCACCACCGTGCTCTGCCTCACTGCACTGACTCCAGCAGCTGTGGAAAGATGACTTGACCGTAGGGAAAAGGCAGAGAGGACACAAGTGTTTGATTAGGGGAACTCGATGTGGCCCACTTAACTCTTACACATGTGGAATACTTAGACGTCTGTTTCAAGCTTGGTAGTCAACAAATGAAGGCAGAACTGACGCATTGGGGAAAATGGATTATGTTCAGAGTGATTTTTATGCTTAAAGCAAAACAACTCAAGGGGATCTTTTAATTCTGGAGATATTGCACTTTGGCAGCCACAGGTACCGGCATTGTTAGACTGTCTTAAAAATCAATCTTTAGTTGCTGTAAGTGGCAGGTCATTAGAGGCACCATGAGAACAACAAAATAAATCTATGTTCACATAGGTGGAGACTATTTAGTATCACATTTAGAGTGGTAAAGTGATTGATTTTGTTCTTGTATATTGTAAGTATGACCATTTGGTTGGAAACTATAACCCTTAGTGGCACATGGTCTCAAAGCAACACACAACATAATCGGCATAGTTGACAAAAGAAACTAAATATTTCTTTAGTAAAAACGTTGGTAAAACTTTACCAAATATTGTTTACTCAATTTACTCAAGTTGGGCTGAACAAAGTTTAGTTATTCAAAATATAGAGAATCGTGTTCTGGAATATGTGTCGTAGCCTGAGACAGAAAATATGATCAAACCCCTGCAAGTGCTTGGCTACACTGTGAAATCCCATTACACCATACCTGCTGAGTGAGGCAATGTTTTACACAGCATCACACCAACTTCCTTTCTCTTTCCTCAGCTGGTCCAATGAACCGATTTGAAACTGATGTTATAGTCGGTGTGGATGAACTTAGCAGTGTATGGATGTAGAGAATGTAATTACTCTGACTGTTTTTATAAAGAGTCCTTGAAAGAATTTGACATTGAAGTGCAGCCTGCTCACTCAACAAAACCATGAAAATAACAAGACACACTGTATTTTCTCAGTTGGGCTGACAACACGTGAATTCTCAGAGTTTTTTCAAGGGCCTTTTTTGTTTTTTGTTGCTAGCACACCTTTAAAACTTTTATATGGAACTGTATAGTATATATTATCATTTGCTTACCTCCGTAAACTGTAATTTTGGCATGTTGTTCATCAAGGCAGCAAGTTTTGCACAGAGGTCAAAGTGTAAGCACAGATATGCAGCATTGCTCATTTCTGATGCATTTACTTAGATGTCTTAAAGAAAAAGAAAATAAAAAATACAGGTGAAAAAAACTCCAAAATTATTTATTAATGTGTAAGGCCTTTTTAGAAGTCACTTTTTTGTCCTTTGTAATTTAAACTGTATATTCAACCAGAACAGAAGGAAAAGGAACAGAAGGAAGATAAACACTCTGTAGTGATAGAGCAGCAACAGGAAAGGAAACAAACACTGACACTGTTGTGCATCTGGCGTGTGACTGTGTAGTGATATTTCCACTGTCATGCTGGATTCTAGCTGTGGTGTTAATGAAGAGCACCATGTGAATAAGGTGTGCTGAGTAAAACAAGTTCTGTACGTTCAGTGATGAGCTATTCATAATTAATCTGCTAGTGCTGGGTAAAGCCTGGATTTGCCTTATACTTGACTGCATTGGGAAAATAAATACTCTTTGGATATAAGAGGAGGTCAGCTAAAAACCCTTATAATTGCTTGCTGGGTGTAGTTGTATGTCCGGTGTTGACATATCTCCTATTGAAGCCATAAGTTTAGGCAGAGCATATCAAAAGGCTCATCCCCAAGCCTTTACAGCTGTATGTTAGACTGCTGAATATGGTATTATAGGATGGGACAATCACATAGAGAGCTTTCGATTGGACAAAATCTTTCTAGTACATGATGGGTCATCAATAGTTTTAGTCCTTTCAGCAGTATGCTAGCACAAGCAGAATTTAAAAGCTTAAAGATGTTGACCAAAACTATACAGCCATATATACAGTAGCTATATTAATATACTGAGATACTAAAAGTAAATAATGGTAATAATAACGGTTAATAATGGTAACGGTAAAAATACATTTCTACTTTTAATTTATACTTATTAAAAAAAGTAATATATATAGGCCTATCTTTTTAGGATAACATGTGACCACATACTTTCGTGAGATTGAACTAGATAGTATCCTGGCTCCTTTTGAATAGTGCAAACATTTAATCCGTTCTAAGATTCATGATGATCTATAATCCAAGTATATTGAGGGAAAATTACACACTTAAATGCTACAACTTGCACAGTCCCAGAATTCTTTAGCGTCTCCATGCTTTCCCCACTGCATGCCCGACTGACTGGAAAAGGAAGGCAGAGCTGAGAAAACTTGGACATAGCATCAGCTCTTACAGATGGAGGACCCTCTTAACTTCAACGCCAGGTAACAGGGCGAAATGACAGGCTATTGAGCAAGGGATTATGGCAGCTTTTGCAAGGTTAGAAGCGCTGACCCTGCACAGCTCTCGCATGAGCAGCAACAATGGCATTTAGTGCGCCAGTGCCAAGGGTGCTGGCATTCCGTAATGAGATGTGCGGCCATCTGCCACGGCATCTTTGGGATACTGAAGACACCGTATGCTCTGCGTGTGTTTACTACTCCAGACACAACCTCGCAAGGTGACTGCCAGCATCCTCTGTAGACTTCGATTTGCTTCAGATTCGCATCAGACTACCACTTGTTTCTCTCTGCTTTGCTTTGCATTTATTTAATTTAATGGATGAGTTCATTAATTCTAGTTTTCACTTGAACGTTTTAATTCGAATGTCTGAAAACAAGATGATGAAGACATTGAGGCATTTGAAAGTGAAAACGCAAAAATAGACAAACACTCAGGCATATAACCTCAAGTGTAAAAAAAAGCAGGAAATGACAAAGATGCTGCCAAGCAATGCCCTTCAGTTATACTGAGAATCTCTGAGCTTGGAATTAGACGAAGCCCTGCGTAATTAGTTTCGACATTTCATTAAACATTGTGTAGCTTCAATGCATAAATTCAGAGGCTCCCACAAATATGGAGGCTATAATGAGGTACGAATATGAGCTGTTTTCATGGAAGTCCAGACAGTGATTCTTCTTTAAACATGACTCACCATTATGCAAGATTTAATGAATCTGAAATATAGTCAGTGGCCTTTGAAGGTTCTTTCTCTCTCTGAAATGAAAGCGAGATAGAAAGAGAGAAAAGGTGCAGCACTGAATTAAAACTAGGCCAAGCTGATGAAGTATCTCTCGCCTCAAGTTTAAGGGTCGGAGTGGGCTGCATCTGATGATGGCAAATGTCATTAACATATTTAACTCAACAAATACTCACTTGACAGACATCCATTACATTCTTATTATTATGTTCATATGCTTATCTGAAAATCACACTAGTGTGTCAATGAACTGTAATCAACTATTTGACATGGGTTGGAATATTTCACATCAATGTATGACTACTTTTGAAAGGCCGACAATGATGAAAGATCCTTTTTGCCCCCGTACTGTAATAGTTTAGATGTAATAACTGACAAAACTAAAGAGCATAACCATGATCCCCTAGAGTGTTTTTCCGAGAATTACCGTTAGCTATATTGTCCAGCCCTAAGCAGTGTTAATAATACTAAGAGACTCGAGTGTTATCTTTTGGCCTAACCTATTAAAACATCTATTAAAGCATAGTATATATACGCACATAAATGTACATAAAATAGGATAAAATAATACAAATTAATCAATGTGGACAATGATTACAGTCCAAACAGAATGACTGTAACAATATTGTTTTTGTTCTTCTGGCCTTGCGCTGATATTTATTTTCATTCACTAGTATTTTGACATTTTTAAAACATGTATCTCAAGGTGGGATGAAAGTAAGTTCTATTGTGCTCTGTGTGTCACAGATAAACATTACAAACACTATTTAGGGCCTGCTGGGATGCTTTATACACCAATGGCTACAACTGCACCAGACAATGTGTTACAAGGCTTCTTTTTCAATATTTTATTGGTCCTTTTACTTTTTACATGAGTAAAGTGTAGTGAGGAAAGTAGGGGTGAGCGAGGGGGAGTGAGATCATGATCTCAGTCGGACTCAAAATTGAGTGTGTGAGCCAACAGCTCATATAAATATGTCTTGAGCATGTGTACAGCTCTCTGCACCTTGACATCTCTTTATAAACATCTCTTTATAATGTTTTAACTCACCATTTAGATGCAGGTACAAAAATTATGGTACATAGTAATCAACTTTTCTCATGTTTTACCCAAAACAGTTATGTGGAAAAGGCTTGGTAAAAATCTATAAATGCACTAGAAAATAGGGAAACTAGGTTTAGAAATGTAGCCTTTAGTGGATTTTCTCAATGTTTGCCACAATCTATCTAAAAAAAAACCGCTGAATGTGTGTATAGCTGATTAAAGCATTGACCCCATTTCCCTAGAGCACAACAGGTTTATTAACTTGACTCAGTGTTGAAGGTTCATGACCTCAGAATAATCAACTGCATTCGAAGTGCCTTGGAGGTAATTTGAGGAAGTTGAAATGTACTCCAACAAGGCTGCCTAGTTAGAATGAACCAAATTGCTCATGAATTGATCATGAGCTATTAACATAAAATAGCTCATGAGTATGGGGCGATCTGCTTCTGAATATGTTTTTTTGAAATGGAGAAAAAAACTCTCAGAAGCATCATATGTGTGGGAGGTTGCGGGTCAAATCAGGAATTGTAGATTTAGATTTTGATGTGTCAGTGGATAAATTATATGTTTTCAAATGTTGTCATACACTGCAGGTGCACCACTGGTGAAACAAAAGAGCAAGGGATCCCTCGGATAACATAATTACAACCCTGGGGGCATCCGGATTTTGGCTGTAGAATGTGATTTTGGAAACATGTCTTTCAAACATTTAAACGTATAGATATAATTCCAAACTGACTTCCTCAAACCCATACATTGAATTAAAATATTTGCTAATGATATTCACCATCCAAGAGGCATTAATGAAGGGGACTTTAAGTGATTCATAATTAGACACCTGCAAATACAAAGGCACATGCATCTAGGATATTCGCAGTCATTAGTACCATAATCTAGTCTCCTGTGGTTTCTAACACACATTGCAAGTGATTAAATCAAGAATTTCCTTGCAGCATTGTTGGTTTCCTGTGAGTCTGTGAACAGACACAAGTTCATAGAGATAAAAGTATCAGACCGGATTAAAATACACGGTGCCCTGTTTGTCAAATCAAAAGATAGCCATCTCAATATGTCATTCAATAATTGTGGATGATACATTGCAAATAAAATCCATTGAGGAGGAGTGCCGTCTTCCAGTAAGTCGTCTCATAAACTGTGTCATATAAAAAGGCCACTGCGTCATATAAAAAGGCCACTGCAATCATGCTGCGGCTGAGCTTGTTAAAATCCTTCTGTACCCAGTGCTTGTGACTCTAAATACCTGTTTATTCCTAAACTGACGGCACATAATAAATAGCAGATTTTAGAGGCCTGGCATCATGTTTTCATTCTGTTTACCGCAGTATCAAGAGAACAACCCTGATCTTCCCATTAAACAGCGATAATAAAAGTGTAAAAGAGGGAAAATTAATGACACATTTTAATTAAAGAAGTCAAATGGAAAATAAATCACAAACAACTCACATGCGTAGACTCCGAATAGCAGTTTTTCCACATGGGAGTACACAGAATTACTTTCAGTGGGAAATAACCCTGGTGATCTAACATTAATGTCTAATGTAGGGCAATGTATTTATGCTAATATAATTTTATTGTAATAATTATTCAGTTTATCAGGTATATAATTGTTTATAATTTAATTATGTAATTTGGTATGTAAATTAAGTGTTTTGCAAATGAAAATTGGTTCAAATTGTGGAAGAGTTCACGTACAGGTAACTGACATCACCTCACAAGACACACACACGCACATTAGTATATGTGCATGAATGCACACTTTTTTTTTTAAATAAATGTTGTTATTTTGAACTTTCTATTCATCAACGAATCCTGAAAAAATAATGTATCAGTTTCCAGTTTATTAAGAAGGACAAATGTATTCAATAATTAAAAGAAATCTTTCTTAAGGAGCAAATCAGCAAATTAGAATGATTTCTGAAGGATCATGAGACACTGAAGACTAAAGTAATGATGCTGAAAATTTAGCTTTGCATCACAGTAATAAATGACATTGTAAAATATGTTAAAAAATAAAATAGTTATTTTAAATTGTAACAATATTTGTACTAATAGTTTTATAATTGATATATAAAGGTTTATACCTATTATACCTGCCCTAACTCTATCCGCTTTACATCTAAAATTATTAAATTGTTTTGAAGAGAGGCATGCCATCATGTTTTAGAAGCATAATATTGCTATTGCATAGTGCAATTTAGTTCTCAAAGCTGTTTTCTTGGAAGCTGCAATTAGCATAAATTATCATTATTTTGAGAGTTGTCTGTGTCTGTGTGTGTTGATCTTGGACCAGATCTGGAGCCCAGTCTAACCCTTCACCAATAGAAGAGTAAAACTGGTCTGGTCTCAGCATTAAGGGCTACTGTCCTCAGCAAATGTGGAATCTTTATCACCTCCACTTCCTGAATAAAGGAGGGCAGAGGGCCACTTGAGGGACTTTGATAATGAGCGAGTCAAGTCGATCTGGGGATTTTTTTTGGCTCCCTCTTGGCTCAAGAGACTAAATCTATTTCCATCTCTCCCATATGGTCTGATCCAAAAATGGGTCTTTTTATGTAACAAAGCCAAATATACATGAATCCACTAAACTTCAGCATCTCAGATATGGTCACGATGCTGTTTCCTTCATCTTCTGGCCTGCAGAGATCCTCGCATCTGTCTACAAGCTCTCTAATTCTTCTCCATTCTCTGATTCCAACGGCCCAATTAATTGAATGGCTTCAAAAAGAGGGAAAATGCATAATGCGGATTTGTCATACTGGCAGGATTTGCAGGCCTATTGCTTGCATCTCCGTCTCCCATATGTGCGGGTATGAACTGGCTTTTTGGAGAGCCAGCTTAGTCTCAGCAGGAGACGGGGGAACCATCCAGGATTTTTCACAATGAAATCGCGTAATACAATTTCCAGTTTCTAAAAAGCAGATTGTGTCTGATTAGAAAGAGGATCAAAGCAATTTAGCAGGTTTACGAGGGCGATGTTAAGACATCCATTCACTCAGTAGGGTAAATTTTATTTGTTTAACCGCATGGGGTTAAGAGCTACGAAAACAATGATATTTCTAGTTTCAGCTACCTTTATGTGTCATAACTATATCGACTATTTGTAGTGTCTGTCCTTTTCTTTTTTCAAGGTGCTTTATTGGCATGATAAATATTTGTACATATATTTGTACTTAAGTGTTTTCAGCTGAACTGCATGCAGATAAAAAAAAAAAAAGAGTGAAACAATTCCCACAAATGTAATAAAAAGTAATAATCATCTTTATATTCTAAATTTCTTTGTATTTTCAATATTTTTCAAGTAGCTTCATAATGTTTTGTATTTTCTTTTTTTTTTTAAACTTGTCATCTGCATTTGGTTTCAGCTCTCACTTGTCTGTACGTTTGCCCTCGTTACATAAAGTGCATCTTCAGACTTTCCTTTTTTTAGTTCCAAAGTTTGTCCATGCAACCACACAATGTTAAAGAATTATTATCTGTTCCCTGCTATTTCCAGTTTGCATTGGATGTCATTTGGCTCAGAAATGTATTTCTGAAAGATTTCAATTACACGGTTGCCATATTTAAGAATACTTCCATGCTCTCAGGGAGATCATTGATTGAGATCTTCATAAGATTGACAGGATTAAAATGATTTTCATTCCAACAAAAATGCCCTGAGTATTCTTTTAAATCTTTTCTTGGCACTACTGCCCTGCCCTTCTCTGCCTGATCCAGCATCGCTAGTCAGGACAGGTCTAAGATCAGCCGCCAAGTGGGAAGTGGGAGGATCGTTCTCGGCATTAAATTGTACAAGAGTCTTTGAGGATGATTCTTCTGCCCTAGGCTGCTCTTGTTGACAACCATCAATCATGCAGAAGTACACAGTGCCTTGCTCGTTTAATTCTCCTTGACTGATTGTGAGTCGGAGGGAGAGCAGGGACTGACATGCCTGGAGAGTGTCCCCCCGCCATGCTTCATTTCCCCCCGATGGCCATGGCAGTCTTTCAGAGCAATTTCTGCAGCATCACGAAGGCAGTATTGTCTGATTAGAAGTGGAGATGCTGCTATCTCTCACCAGCATCTCACTTATTCTGGGGAAATCTCAGGATGTTTCTTTTTTTTTCTTTTTTTCTGTGTGTTAGTGTATAAAATAATAAGTCACAAGAAACTGTGTATTGCGGTAATTTTACAGTAGTGTGAAGGGATGTCGTTAGACACAGTGCCCCCCTCCCAAAAAAATAAATAAATAAATAAGTACAGTAAAATCAACTGTAGCATGTGTGTGTGCATATGGAAATGTGTATTGTAGGTGCTGGTGACTGCCCACTGTTTCTTCATTTCACCATTTTTAATCGCTTTTAGTTTTTCTGAAGTTTACTTAAATATTCCTGTGGTGTGACAAATGAATGTTTAAAAGTTCAAAGTCTCTCAATTAATATGAGGTCATGAAATCTGCATGAATAATAATTATTCAAGAATTGTATGGTTGATTAAAATGGAGTTATGACGATTTTGTCTGCAGGCCACTGTTCTCACCACATGATTTTTCATGTCAACAGCATTCAGTATATTGCCTATTTTGCAAAGTCTAGAACTATGAAATTTACTAAATGAAACAAGTTCCTTTCACTCAAATACAACTTAAAGTTAATTGCATTTAACAGAAAAAAAAAATAAAAAAAAAATATGTGAACTCAGTTACTGATTACATTAACACAGCAGACAGTTTAAACAGATTTCTAGCTCCCAGCATGCTTTTCTTATAACTGTGTTAGATTTTTGAAGGTTACTTTTGTGCTGAACAATAGAGCCTGTGGTTAGGTCAAGGATGTGCCATAAAATATGAAAATGATATATGCTACATGTTTCTTTCTTTGATAAGCAATAATTGTGCACATGCCAAGGCAGTGATACTCTCATTGTTTTAGAAGTTGGTTAACTGAAAAAAAAGAAATAAAGTCTATTTTAGCCTTTATTATTTTATTTATTTATTTATTTAAGGAAACAAGTAAACTACTTCATAATTTTAGCTACATTAAAAAAAAAAAAAAAATAATAAGTTAATAGATGAAAGATCAATGATGTAATGTATGAGCTAAAATATCCATTTATTTACAGACATGTTTTTAGAAGATACATTCATTTGACGCTTCCATAGCAACAGAGCTGACTAACTGAAACCAGATTGAGCACTGTTTCTCACAAACCAAGCGTGAAGGGCGGATCATCTTGTTAGTTCTCAGATTTTAATTGTCGTTGCCTCCGTAATCTGATTATATGCTGTGAGTGGTTGCATGAAAGATAAGAATATCATAATTAAATTAAAACTAATATCCAACCCAGCCTAACAGAGCTTCAAAGGTAGCTGGTACATCTAACAAAATCCCACTCACCTCACTGATCACGTTAGAGTCTTTGAGGCAGAGCACTTCTCACAGGAAGGCCCACATCGCTCACTGAACTGTTCCCTGACCTGTCATGACCAGAGTGTCACCAGCATAAGACACAGACTCCAAAACTGCCGTTTCTGGTTTTAAACACAATAATTGTACAACCCGAATGCTGCTGCTTAGTTGTTTACGGGTTTCTAAATCGATGGCTGCAAAGGGGGCGCTCACAACTTATTTAAAGTGTCTGTGCGATTGTATACCTTCCCTGCATTTCAGCATTTAATTTTTATTTATTTATATATTTTTTGTAAAGTCATCTTTTGGCTTGCTTTTCAGCCTGCGGGCAGAGGTGTAAATCACAGTGTTGATTAAGTATGTATAATGATATTGTCTCTGGCTTTTACTGTGGTTAAGCCATTTGTAGAACAGTATCCTGCTGCTGTAGCTTCTGTGATCTCTGCTGGAATATCATCTGTTTAACAAGCTGCCTTCACATGACAGCACCGAGCTCCAGTTTATCAGAGAGCACTTGGACGTGCTGCACTCAGCTAAACAAAGATAAAGACTTTTGATGATTTTTCAGCCATGTCCTTTGAGTCAGGTGTCAGGAAGCCCTAAAGGTCCGAGGCCTTTGAGTATGTGGGATAAAGACATCAAGTTATCAATGCAAGCTTTGGACGGGAGGATGAATGCTTTGAGGAGGATTTGGTTCACACTCTGCCATGAGGTCTTACTGTGTGGGTGTTGAATTCTGTCATTTGAAAGGGGTATGATTGTTTTAGAGCTTTTGATGTTTTTTTTTTTCCATGCAGTGTACTTGTGAGATGAGTGTGATTGTGCCAGGCATTGCTGGAAGAACATCCTTATTAACCAAAGAGATTTTAGGGTTAAAGGTTGTGAATTTCAAACCAACCATTTCATTGCCCTCTGGGTTTGTTAATGGTTTGTGTTGTTGGTCAAGGCCAATAAAAGTTCTTGATCACATATGTTGTAGGAAAATGTCCTACAGTTCTTGGCAAAAATATGGTTACTCATTTGTAATATTGCTGAATGTTTTTAGTTATGCATTTAGAATTTCTTCTAGCCTCTCTCAGACCCTTACAATTAGTCCATCACTTTTGCTGCTGAACTTTTAAGACTTTCATAAAAAATAACCTCTGTCTTTATCTGCTATCCTCTTCATGTCTTCATGAATAGAAACACATACTAATGGGCTGTTTATGTCACTTTTAAAGGTGTTTTTTTTATTCTATCTAAAGGCATATTGCAGGTTCAGTATAAGCTCAGTCATTTGTGACACTAATGTTGATTATCACTAGGCCTGTTGCAATTATTAATTAATCAAGTGATTGTGGTTATTTGACCTAATCACAAGTATTTGGGATAGTCCCATTGCTGGACCTGTGATGTTTAGTATACTGATCGTTATATTTATACTGATCGTTTTCGCAACAGCTGTTGCGTCGCGCTGTCTACACTGGATGCGGCAAAGCGACTGTTGCAAATCATGTGAACTTTGTGTCAGTACTTCATAAAAAGAACTATGGATTTACTCTCTGGGATTTGCCATGTCGCGCCGCATCCACTGTAGACAGCATCGCTGATTATAATGGGTTCTAGGGCTGGGTATCGATTCAGATGTCCCGATTCGATTCGATTTCGATTCACAAGCTCTCGATTCGATTCGATTCTCGATTTTTTGATTACATTCAGTGAATATAGTTTTAATACAAAAGCTATTGATATTTCTAAAAAAAAATGAACAGTAAACATCAGTTTACAAATGGTGAATTAATAAAAATAAATTAAGAACCACAGGCCTGTATTTTAAACCTATTCTTTTTTTGTATAGTGTCCTTTCTTAAACAATAATAGGGCCCTATAACATTTTCTTAATTTTTCTGGTAATCAGATTAAGGCATAAAACATTCATTTAATTTATCCTAATCAAATGAAAATTAAACCCTTTTATTTTTTGGCAAACAAAGTGCTGCACAACAGAGGTTTACTGTTAAAATTAAAAAGAAAACAAATGGGATTATTCCTTTAAAAATAAAGATTTATTAATATTTATTAGTAGTAATAGCATTGAGTCTTAAGACTGCTCTTAAAGGGATAGTTCACTTTGAAATTAAAATTTGGTATCTATCAGCTTACCCCAAGGGCATCCAAGATGTAGGTGTCTTTTTTTCTTCAGTAGATCCAATTTTGATGTTTTTAGGTCAAACCGTTCTAGTCTGTCAGTCATATAATGGCAGGTATAGGTCACTGTCTCTATAAGAGTGAAAAAGAACATGCACAGAGAAATTCAAATTAAACAATTCCCCATCATAACTACACATTGATGGCCTAAGACACGAAACGAGCGGTTTGTGTGAGAAAACGAACAGTATTTATATCGTTTTTTACCTCTTGTACACAACCATGTCCAAGCGATCTGAGTGCGCACACACATCCGGTGTGTGACGTGTGTGTGCGCGCGCTCTGGCTCACGCTTGACGGAGGGCGTGTCTGAAGCGTGGTGCTGACGCAACTTCGTGGTATTTTCTTGTTGGAAGACGCGCACTGTCATCGCTCGTGTCGTTTCTGAACTGTCTACTCTAGGATAATGATGACTTCTCTTAAGCAGACCCGCTTGCTGTCATGCATTGTATTTCTATACGAGCGCTCCATGACAGCAAGCGGGTCTGCTTAAGAGAAGTCATCATTATCCTAGAGTAGACAGTTCAGAAACGACACGAGCGATGACAGTGCGCGTCTTCCAACAAGAAAATACCACGAAGTTGCGTCAGCACCACGCTTCAGACACGCCCTCCGTCAAGCGTTGACGCCGACGCCCCGTGTGAATGCAGCGTGAGCCAGAGCGCGCGCACACACACGTCACACACCGGATGCGTGTGCGCACTCAGATCACTTGGACATGGTTGTGTACAAGAGGTAAAAAACGATATAAATACTGTTCGTTTTCTCACACAAACCACTCGTTTCGTGTCTTAGGCCATCAATGTGTAGTTACGATGGGGAATTGTTTAATTTGAATTTCTCTGTGCATGTTCTTTTTCCCTCTTATAGAGACAGTGACCTATACCTGCCATTATATGACTGACAGAACAGAACGGTTTGACCTAAAAACATCAAAATTGGATCTACTGAAGAAAAAAAGACACCTACATCTTGGATACCCTTGGGGTAAGCTGATAGATACCAAATTTTAATTTCAAAGTGAACTATCCCTTTAAGTTAAACTAAACTTTTATTTTGACAGGTTGCAGTGAGGAACTTGCAGTTGCTGTGTAACGTGATATGACGGTAGTTTTCTCAAATTAAACTGTAAAATGCTAATGAAATGACTCTCAGAGCAGCAGTTTGTTAATATCACAATATCATATAGTGAGACGGCAGAAGATGAAAACACGGTGTCCTCCGCGCATTAGTAACTGTGTAAACAAACGCGCCATCTGTCATTCATTAATTCATTGCGGAAATCATGGCGCCTTATGCGTGATATCAAATGCTTCCACAGATTTATAGTATTACTATATCATTTCACCTGAGCATTACGAATCACGCGGATGGATTTGTTCTTGGTTCTCATCAACAGTATCTCCGCCATGATAAGCTCTGAATGAATTCGCGGCTTTTGAGAATCGATATGGAATCGAGGTCATTAAAAAAAAACGATTAATCGAAAAATCGCGTAATGACACATAAGTGCGAAACTATTTCAATGTCTCTGCAAGTATGCTTGTAAACACGGTTGCTTATGGCTGAGGTGAAGGTAAACAATTACGAAAGTAAATGGATAGTATTGGTTCACAGCAGGCTTTCTGTGTCATTAATATTAATCAAACAAAACAGAAAAAAATACTTTTATAGCTTTAACACATATTTATTAGATTTAATTTATACAGTGAAGACTATGCAGTGTTATTTTACATTTGATTATTCAATTTCTGTACCTGAATACTGTTAATTACCTGAAGAATATAAAGCCCTGTTTATTTAATTTGTATAATTTTTCTTTTATATGTATCTATGTTTGTAATTTGCTTATTTTCTATTCTGATTTATTCACCTACAAAATCACCCCAATCATTGATTATTATTTTTATTTTTTTTCCCAAATAGAACTGTGCAAGTCATCTGGTGATTTTTTTTAATTTTTATATCGCAATATATATATAGCAGGAAAAAATAAATAAATATATATATATATCACAATGTGAGTTTTTTTCCAATATTGTGCAGCCCTAATCCTGATAATTGTGCAGTTTAAATTTTAATCACATTTTGCAATCCGCATAAGGATGAAATAAGGAAAAATTAGGGAGTAAAGTATAAAGAAAGAAAAACAAATTGTTGTAAAGCACAGAAACATAGTTAAAGTAGAGCCCTGCACGGGCCTAAAATTTAGGCATTGCCCGGCCCTGGCCCGAGACGCTCAGGCCCTAGCCTGAGCATCTTATCAGAATTACCGGCCCGAGTCCGACCCGAGCCCGTCTTTTTTTTTTTCTTCTCCCAAAACAGCTTATACTACTGTTTCAGCAATTGAAATACTTCAGTTTTGTATGAAATGGCAAAGTGATAGTATTTTGTTTTGTTATTTTATTAAGTTAATTTAGAAAAAAACATTTGGAGCATTTTTTTATTCGTTAAATGTAAGTTTTTGTTTTTAAAGCAACGACCAAGCGGCCAGCGGCAGACAGTGAGTTGATCATAGCCTATGTTTGATAAATTTAGTCTTCTCAAATCATCACGACTTGTCTAAAATTAAATCTATAGTTATAAAACAGCTCCACAATGTTAGTTTAAACGCTTAACCTAGATAAATGTGCACTGATGCATATCCAGTCGTTTGTGCGGAGAGTGGAAGGAAGCTGAAGCGCGCTTTACAGGACGTGCCAGAGCGATCACTTGCATTAGAAACATTTCAAAATACACTGTCATTTTTGCTCATAAAGGTAAGAGTAATAGGCTACATTGTTCGGAACTGTAAAGGGTCTACATTTATTTGCGTGCACTCAAAATATCAACAAAACAGTCAATAAAGACATAAAATAAAGGGGAAAAAAGCAGTTTCGGTTTTGAGCAGGAGCACTTCTGAAAAACTCTAAAGGCGCATCCAATGAGGAGACTGCGAGTCAGGATCGTCATCAAATGCATGGATGATCCAAAATGCAGCTTTTCCCGAAGCATTGGGAACTTTTAGTAACCACGCTCCAAATTCTCCCTAATGCTCTGCATGGTCAATGGTCACCTGTATGCTAATGCGTGTGAATATGCGTTGCGTATTGCGTAGGCGATGTGTAATATTTATAATATAATCAGTATTTCATACAGTCGCCATGTGTACTCTGCGCGTAATATGGGCACAATTAAAGAAGAGAAGCTAAATGAGCCCGAGTCCGAGCCGAGCCCGATCTTTAAAAAAAAAAAATGGCCCGAGCCCGGCCCGAATGGACTCAGCGTGTCGGGTCCCGACGGGCTTGCAGACCTCTAAGTCAGTGCTTCCCAAACCTGTCCTGGAGGACCCCTAGCCCTGCACATTTTGTATGTCTCCCTTATCTAACACACCTGATTCAACTCATCAGCTCGTTAGTAGAGACTGCAAGACATGAATCAGGTGTGTTAGATAAGGGAGACATACAAAATGTGCAGGGCTAGGGGTCCTCCAGGACAGGTTTGGGAAGCACTGCTCTAAGTTAAAGGTCTTCATATAAAATAAAGGCATGTGGGTTAAGTCATTTAATGCATTATATTATATTATATTATGCTACTTATTATTATGACATTTAGATAATTATATGAACATTATTAATTTTGAATTTAAATCATAAATTTCATTACATTTTTTATTATTATATTATAGACTATTTCATGCAAAACATTTAAAAAATGTTATATGTTATTTGTATTACAATTAATAATCTGTACAAAATTGATGATGGGCTAATTATCACAAAACATATTTTGACTTATCCTTTGGTTTCTTAAAAAAAAAACCCTGACTGAATGCTGATTACCACAAATAAAATTGTCCACTTGTCCCTCCTTTTCTTATAAAAACACCAGAAGATGTGACCAATGTTTATAACAACATGATTTTAAAATGTAGAAAATGGCATACTAATCTTTATTTGTGTAAAGTTATATCTGTTTCATTACCATAGCAGCATAACACCATAAACTTTAAAACCCTAAATTACTATAAAAATAAGGATTACAACAGATTTACAACTTTAATAGAACACAAGTTTTAACTGAACAATTAAAGTACTTTTATAAAATTACTTTGCTGATTTTAAACCTTTTATTTTTAAGAAAACAAGGGATGAAATGCATTTTTGATAATAAGCCACAATTGCCACAAATGCTGCTAATTGAGCTTCTATCTTGTAATGTCCCTTTAAACCGTCTCCAACCTCAGCTTAATATGCAGAGACAAATGACTGTTGAATGAAGTGATTACTTCTAAAAGTGTGAACACCTGTGACTCTTGTGGTGCTATGAAAACATTTCTGTTTGGTTAAGCATCCAAACCAGCTCCACACAACAACATTGGCTCAACCAGTGTGTTCTATATTCCAAGTATCCAGAAACCACAGAAGCAGCTCTTTAATCTCATTCACACTTCTGCAAATGGCAGTATGAGCATTCTGATAAACATATCCTTTTGTGTTCCAGAAAATAATTAATAAAAGTTTGGAACAAGATCATGGTAAACAAATAAGGAAATGTGAAGTGTCCCTTTAAAATATAAAATCTAAGAGGAAAAAAAAAAATGCTTATGTTGCTCATTTCTAATCCAACACCCCACTACATCTTTAATCTAAAACATCTGACTCAGTTTTGCAGATATCCAGTGGGTCACGATTAGCTGAAGCAGGTATGTTTGCTGTGTAAAGCAGAGAGGTGTCCTTTTGGACTTGGCCTTCTTTATAGATTCATGGTCTGTCTGTAATGTGCTGTTTTCATTAGTGTTCCAGAAAACTTCACACAAATCGATAATTCAGATTTACTGGGACATATCTAATATACTTAGACGGCAAGGCCCCTGTCTCATACATAACAGCATGTGCGGTTTTACCTTTGCTCTTAGCATGAAAATATGGAGTCTGGTGAAAAAAAGCAGAAAACTAAGGAATAGTTGGTTATGCTCACATAACATTTCATTATGCAAACTCATTGTAGCCTTTATATATTACAGGAACAATGCTGCCCTTAGTGTGTTGATGTGATATGTGGTTGACTGCACACACTGGGATTGTGGACAAGAAAATGTCATGCTAGAATCTAAACATGCAATCAGGGATTCTCTGATCTCTGAAATTCTTCATCTCTGATCATCTAGAGCTTTTAAAGTTAAAGGTCTAAAATAGATCCACAAAAAATGCAGACATGTTTTTATGGCCATTAATGCTTATAAACACACAGACACAATCCTAGTGGTCCTAAAAATATAAATGTTCTTTACTTAATTCTAGAAACAAATATCAAAACAGGAATCAACTTTATTCGTTATATAAGAAGGTCGCCTGTCTCATTTTAATTTTAGATATAAAATGAAATACCATAATGCATGAACATCGTCTAAATTGAAATGAAATACAGAGCAGAGCATCTGCAGATATCGGCTTACTAAAACAAGGTTCTCTCTAAAGATTTGAGGAGTTATTTGCTTGTAGAACAGTGACCTTTGCTTAATCTTGAAGATCTACACTGGCTTGCAGTCTCAATATGCTGATACGACTGGGGCTTCAGAAGAGATACTCTGTTCTTCAAAAATCTGCATGCTCTGTGTAATTTTAATGGTAAAAGACTATAATGCTACAGTAAAAAAAAAAAATTAAAAATGCTATGGCAAATACCTGTTAATTAGTTAACAGTAAAAGCCAGTAAAAAAAACTAAAAAAAAACATAAGGCCACATGTACTGTATAATAAAAAAAAGGAAAAAAAAGAAAAAAGTTCCATCTGGTTTTAACCCTCTGGGGTCTGAGGACACTGGAGAAGTTTTGACATGCCCTGACATTTGTATTTTTTTCAGTATCTTAAAAATGTATTAATGGCTAAAATCTGATTACACATTAATTAGCACAAACTGGGCTACAATAATATGTGAGCAGCATGAATGTACATGTTTGTGTTTTGAGAAAACAACGTTTATGCGTGGTTAGTGAAAAACTAAACATTTTAAGTCACTGGAATAAGGCCATAAAACTAATACAAGACTTTTGACAACTGGATGTGGTAGACTGCAGTTTTTGCCACAAAATGATGTGAAGATCATCCTGTTTACTCATTCACAGAAAACAATATATTCATTTAACGTTTGTAAGACATGTTTTGTGATATAATTCCTGTATGCGAGGGAGTGACAATGAGCATGAATATTTAGTGATTCACACCTGAGAGACAAAGGGCCTCCCATAATGAGCCATCAGTCAGAAATGTGTCTGTGAATCAGGTAACAAAGAATGTGAGGAGAGTAAAATAATGGGGATTTGTATTTGTATTTTATTTATAACACTGTATAATCATGGTGGTTGTCATAATGGTGGTTTTCAGTATATTATAAAGTATATTATAATCAGTATATTAATGTTATTGTCAGTATTTTATGAAGATACCAGAACTTAATACTTCAAGATTTTTTGTTTACTGTACATTACTGTAAAGTTGTTTTCCTTGATATTGCTACCATAATTCTACATTTTGCTAAACATTTTTTTTGTTTACTGTACATTACTGTAACGTTGTTTTCCTTGATATTGCTACCACAATTCTATATATATATAAAAAAAAAAAATCAACTGTTTTAAAGTTTACAAGTCCTGTCATTGTTGTACTGAAAGGTCATTAAGCAAGCATTAAACAATCATATCTATATTTACAAAATTAATGTTTTCTGTTGCTTGGTGACACATGAAGCTTGAGGCTTTAACTTTTTTATATATATTTTCATTGGCAGAGATAAATATGAACTGGACATTTTGTTGGATGAACACAATATCACAATCAAGCTGTATGCAATATCAGCAAAACTGTGATTATGGCCAAATGTTGTTATACGGTACGACAGTAATCTTGATATTGCTTAACGTATGCAATATGTGCAATATAAGGTCAGTTCACAAGAACATACTTGATATTGTTATGAGCTATTGTACAAATACATTCAAAGTATTTTGACATTATGATTGAGATAAAAAAAAGATAAAAACTGAACTTAAGCTTACCTAAAACTAACACTGTCCTTTTCTTTCCTTGAAAGAAAAGCCATTTCCTTCCATTTGCTTCAGGAATCGCAAAGTAGGTTCTTTCAAATATACACAAAAAGAATTGGCAAAGCAGCTATCAGATAAAACAAGGATAATTTTGACAGCACCTTCCTATGGGACTTGCCAAACAGCTATCGGTGTATAAATATTACTTGTTTCATCACTTATCTGCCTTAGTTTTTAATGACATCTTATTATATTGTCACATTTTATATTTTACTTACAGATAATGTCAACTTCACCAGATAAAACAAAGGCAGTGACCCTGAGGCATGCTTTTTTGTTTAACTTTTAACGTTTTAAGCAGTAGAATAAAGGGGAGAAATTATTTTTACCCATAATGACCACCCGGCGAGTTGGACTGGGCTGTCCTTTGGCCCTCTGCTGTAGAAAAGCAATATGGCAAACAGCTTAGTCATGGTGTTTCTCTCCTGGGGTAACTAATATGACTGTGGGAAGGGGAGTTTAGAAACACTGCACCTCTGGCTGCACGGCTGCAGACCGGGTGTTTTATTTCCTCTGCACTTCAGTCATGATGCAGTGTATCGGCTGTGAACTCCCTAAGGACCTGTTCCTCCCCGCTAAAGCACATCATAAGTTATAATACTGATAAATTAGAGGAGCACAAAATAATTAGACAAGCTCACAGCAGGAGGCCAGGTCATTTTCATGAGCAGGTTTTGTGTAGTCTATGCTGAGGCAGTTTTTATTGACACTTTCACTGTTAATGGGACATGATTTGCCACCTTCTCACGAAGTGCACACACATGCAGAAAGGAGACAATTAAGTACATCCATGGGTTATTGAAAATAACATTTGTTTTGTTTTCACATTTATGCTTTTATCCAAAGAAGCTTACAAATAAGGAATACTACAACAAAAGAGATTCATCGAAGGGAAACAATGGCTCGAGAAGTGGCACAATATAAAGTTCCAAATAATTCTCAAAAAAGTACAAAAGTATAACCTACTTTAGTACATAGTTGGTAGTACAATAGAAACATAATGAAAAGCGTTTTTTAAGAGTGAGAAAGAGAAGTGCATTACCAGCGAGTCAAGTGCTCATGGAAGAGTTGTTTCTGCAGGTGTACTTTGAGGGTAGACAGAGATGGACTCTGTTCTGATGGAGTTGAGAAGGTCAATCCACCATTAAGTTGCACTGAATGTGAAGATTTTAGTCGAGTAATTTTAGGGTCACTTTGTGATGGTACCATGAAGTACCTCTAACCCAATAACAACATTTCTGGAGTGAAATTTGATTTGCAGAAGGTATGAGGTCCAATAACTGTTCTATATGCAAGCATTAGTTCCTTGAAATGATGAGACAAAGAGAAGTATTATCTAAAATCTAAAATGATATAGCTGTAGAAATCTAAAATATTTACAGATCTATTTAAAAATACATTTTAGATCCCTTTAGATCCCTTAACCAAAAATGTTACACTTATTTTTTTTTTTACAATATACCATTACATAGATATTTTTAACCCCAAGCATACATTTAGAGAGAGATAAGACAGAGAAAGATTGAGTGGAGGAAAAACAAAACAAAAGAACAGACAGTGATCATAATAATTTAGTCCACAAATGGCAAAAAAAAATGGAGAACTGCCCATTCAAACCAGCGCAGATTCGGCTACATAAGGAGCTAATATTATCTTGTTGTGATCTTGGGTGCCATAATTTATGTAATACAGCCTCAAATTAGAAATTTGATCGCATAGTATACCTGCTGCCACTGCCAGACAAAAAACTGACGACAGCTGTGGTTAAACTCGATAAAACAAGCGGACTGGACAGAAACGATCGTCAAAAATGCTTGTTTGCAGCGCACACTTCTTATCAGAAAAGGTTCAATAAAGTATTGTCTTTTGTTGTTATGGGTGCGTTTGAAGTTTGTCTTTGTCGTGTATGAAATAATGTCTGTGTGCATACATGTTATATATAATCATTGAATTGTATATACGTGATTAATTGTGGCTGGAATAATAATGTAGCTGTAAAAATAGTTGCCTCATAGTAACAATCATGTCAGATTGTCCATCCTTTGAGTGAGAGTGTAACGTTACAGGTCAGCTGATCTGGTTTCAAATTGTCAATACATCAGTATCATACATTTTAATGTTCTTGCAAGTATAAGCAAATGTATGTGTTGTTCAAACACATTTTGCACAAAATACATCTGAATACTCATGAGATCATGTTGAATATTTCTAAAGTACGGCACAGATGTTGTAGAGCACAAATCTGCCAGGCAGTGCATCAGACAAATCTGTGGTAGGACGTCTATTTGTATTATTATTATTTAATGCAAAAGTTAAAATAAATGTTTTGAATGACTAAGAAAATATTTTCTAAATGCACCATCTTCAACCAAGTATCAAAGGAAAGAGTGCAGTATATTTCATGCTGTCGGATTTCTATATCTCAACAAATCTCAAATGGAAGAAGTTCTACCATTTAAACGGTGAGCACTTTCTGCAGTGTTGTAATAGCCAACAGAAAGATATGATCAAATGCTGTATCTGCTGGTTGGTAGCCACAATATTACGGTAGTCAGAGGCAATTATATATCAGGGAAGAACAGTCAAATCAATAAGTCACATAGCCTTTAGCACTGAACAGCACTAACGCTTTGATCAAACGTGACTTGACACTTAGTTTGTAGTGATATGTTTGTGATATACAGTGTTTATGAGCATGACACAATTACATATGACATAATTTAGAGGCAAAACAAAATTTTGCAATCATTGCTTTGCCCAAGGCTTTGCAACCATCCTTTGATGACCAAGATTAAAGTTTATTGGGCCATAGATCATCGTGCCAACAACCAGTAATCATGCTCATGCAAACGTGCCCACTGCGAAACAAACAAACAAACAAAAAAAAAGTTCAATTTATTTATTTATTGCTATGACAACAATTCCCCATTGATATATCTAAATTTAGTCACGTCACACCTCCTACAGATCATTTGCTTTAACCTTAAAATTCTGTCATCACCTCTGTCTACCTAAATATCACTTCAAACTCATATGACTTGTTCCCCTACAAAGGGCACGATTATCAAAATGTCAAAGCTGCTCTTTAACATAAAAAAAAAATGCATTGTGATCCCTGACTGTCAACTTTAGCTGCAATTTATAGAAAAATAACATAAAATAGAATAAAATAAAATAAAACTTTTAAACTTA
Organism: Schizothorax lantsangensis; assembly: GCA_027422415.1. Lineage (NCBI taxonomy): Eukaryota > Metazoa > Chordata > Actinopteri > Cypriniformes > Cyprinidae > Schizothorax > Schizothorax lantsangensis. Next base: position 23,740,823 of record CM049861.1, on the reverse strand, counting down.
CTATATAATTATTTTTTTTTCTTTTCTTTTTTAATCAATTAGTCCTCAGGTACCAATCCTTGGATTTTTTTTTTTTTATAAATGCCTTAGATTATCATACTGATAAATCATACAGTATGCTATATCATATGAGGTATATTCACTGGTTCCAAAATGTATCAGTTTATCTATTGAGTGCTGCCTTTCTCAGGCAGATTCCTTTTTTTTCCCATTGGTGTCTCTTGTAATGCACCATGTTCAGATTTTGTACAGAAAAGCTATTGTGCCTTTTCCTCATATTTCTGAGGTTTGTAATCTAATCGATTGCTCATAGTCTACTGTCGTGTGAGCAGTAGTTACTATTACTAACTACTGCAGTTTTCAGGGCTGTGCTCCAGCTGTGTAGTGTTGCTGCCTACACAAAGACCCTCAATGTACTGAAAGATTGTGACGACTTCTGTAAATGGTTGTTAAATTGCTTGCTATTATACGCTCTTGTATTACTCACTCTTTTATCTATCCCACCGTGTCCATTCCAGGAATTATTGAGTGTTATTTGTAAACTTCCTTTTATGTGTCACATATGTCCAATAATCATTTGTCCACATGTACTTGTTATCTCTTGGTGTTAATGCTCAGAGGCACAAAATAATTTGAATTCATCCCTGTACGCAGCTTTTGGCACCAATGATTTGATATCTGCTTCTTATGACTATGTATTCTAGAGTAAATCATTCGTTTTTGCATATTTGTTGGCAAAATTAAAAGTACCTTTCCATCTTAGCTAAGTTATTTTCTTTTTTTTATCATAACAATGTTGTCAGCAATATAAACACTAAACATTACCGATGCAATGTATCTCTAACAGGTTGTGTTGTGTTCTTCGTGTAGTTTGCTATTGAGTTACCTAGATGTGCATGTACACATGCAGAGAACGCTGGTTTATTTGGGCTTACTTGCTCACTGGTCTCTGAAATGATCCAAAAGGACATGGAGGTCCATTTCAAGCCCCAGTGGAACTCCTGTGCAATGTTCTCTGAGCTTTGAATGATTTAGAATCGGTTGTTTTCTCTGCTGCAATCCCTGGTGGATTCAGGCTTCCGCCTTTTCACAGTCTGCTAGATAACAATGTTGGTAAAGCACAATAATGTGACACAAAGGAAGGAAAATTTTGCCTTGTCCCCATAAAAGTTGAATAAGTAATGCCACTTAACTACAAAATATGGCAAGTATGGGAAGATAAGTGTATTTCACTGCAGCAAAGCTTGTTTCGAGAATCTAATTGGGTTTCATTAATTTCGAGGATAGAATTGGACATTGTGTGTCTTAATTTGTAAACAAAAGATACATATGATAGATTTAATGCATACAGGATCTAGTTTTTAGTTATCTAGAAATCAGCTTTTTAGCTTTTGAAGTAAATATCAAAGCCTGCTTTGACAGCATGCTTTTAGAAATGATTTCATATTCATAACTGTGACAATTATACCGTATTATCTTTAATTTATCTTTGCAAATTATCAGTTGCAGCCCAGGCTCATTGAAGAAGAAGAAGAAGAAAAAAAACATGCCTCTACCTACATTTTTGGAAAACTATAAAAATGTGCCTATACATACAAATTAGTTTTCAGATAAAATTAATCCAGTAAAACAACAACTTTTATTCTTTTTAACACAGATTACATAATTTAATACTGACTTATTGTAAACCAATGCATTATTAAATGTGCATCACATAACCAGCTCAATATGGATGTTTTTTTGACATTACAAAGATGCAGAGCGCTGGGTACAAATTCTCTGAAGTACGAACTATGATAAAAGTGCTCAAAGATTTATAGAAGTAAGCTGTGGTTTGCTTATGTTTGCTGTTGTTAATATTGGTTAGGTTTAAGTGTAGTTAAATGTTATTTTTAAATGCAACAGAACATTAACCTTTTAGTGTCACTCACTAGACAATTAATTTCCAAACTGCTATAATACATTCAACAACCAAAGTAATAAAATAGATAACACTTTAGTTTAGGGATCAATTCTCACTATTAACTGATGCTTATTTGCATGCATATTACTAGCAATGTTCCCTCTATTTATTTTTTTTCTTGCTGAGCAAAACTTTTCTCTATTGAGTGGACATTACGGCTACCTGAGCAAAAAAAATTCTTTATACCAGATCTATACAGCACACACAAAAAAACTTTTAACTTTAACGTGCTATTTATATTTGATTTGACACTTGATGTAACGAAATGATGGACATTTTAGGTTACTTGTGATTTTTTTTTACAGTGCTGTGTTAATCAAGTAATTCTATTAAAAATCATTAAAAATATCTCACACAGTAAAGTATTCTTTATAATATAATACCATATAATATAATAGAATTTTTGAGGTCAATTATTTATTAGGCTCATAATAAAATATAATATAATATATAAAATACAATATAAAAACAAACTGAAGTATTTAAACAGAATAGAATAGAATAGAATAGAATAGAATAGAATTGTCAGACTGGTGTTCCTGTTTTGTTGTTTTTCTCCCCTTGTGCTCCCCGTGATCCAGTTTCTCCCTTGTGTGATTGCGTTCATGTGGTTCTGTGTTAACGTCATTTTATACGTCTAGATGTGCTACTTGTGTCTCCTGCCTGCCTGTGTTACCCTTTGGATGTTTATTAAAGACTGTTGTTTGAGATTATCCCTCGTCCCCGTGTTCCTCGCTTCCTCACAGTTGGCATTGCTGACGGAACACTGGAACTAAAACAAAAGTAAGCGGTGCCCCTTCTCCCCGTTTTGTTTCCGTTTTTTGAACATTTGTTTTTTGTTATGGACACCACCACAATATTCACCTCCCTAGCCCGTAGGGACCTTCCTTTGGTGGAGTTCACCCGGGAATTCAGTGGGCTCACCGTTTTGACGCCATCTGACAATGCCACACTGAATTCTTTGTTCTGGATCGGGGCCAATTACCATTGCCCCGTCGACCTCCCAGACTGTGCTGGAGGGAAGCTATCCTCCGGTGTCTGGAGAACATCCGGTACCGATCCAGAACCACCCCTGTCTTAAGCTCCACCATCATGCCTGCCGGCCACTCCACTCTCATGCCCGCCGGCTGCTCCACTGTCAAGCCAGCCGGCCGATTCACTCCAAAGCCCTATGATGACAGCAACTATCTCCTTCACCTCAGTCCAAAAAATGAGAATGAGGAGGAAAAGACTGTGGGCTCAAGCCCCTGACCAGAGTCAAGAGATGGCTCTAGCTCCTGACCAGATTCGAGAGATGGCTCTAGCGCTTGACCAGAGTCGAGAGATGGCTCTAGCCCCTGACCAGAGTCGAGAGAGGGTTTCTGTTCCCGAGTCCAGCCCAGAGAAGGGTTCTGTTCCTGAGTTCAGCCCAGAGAGGGCTTCTGTTCCTACATCAAGCCCATAGAGTGCTCCTGTTTCCACGTCAAGCCCAGAGAGGGCTGTTGTTCCCACATCTGGCCCAGGGAGGGCCTCAGATCCTGAGTCAAGCCAAGAGAGGGCTGCTGTTCCCACATCTGGCCCAGGGAGGGCCTGAGATCCCGAGTTTGGCCCAGAGAGGGCTCCCATTCCTGAGTATAGCCCAAAGGGGGCTTCGGTTCCCAAGTGGAGCCCAGGGAGGGCTTCTATTCCTGAGTGCAGCCTGGAGTGGACTTCTGAGCCCAGCCCAGTGCCTGTGCCAGCCAGGGGACCCGGAGTCCTCCCCAATATTTTTTTTTGGGTGGGGGGGCTATACGTCTCTGGCTGTAGTGGCCGGGCCAAATGCCGAGGCCAAGGCCACGGAGGCCGCCCAGCCATGGCACCCCGAACTGCCTGTGCCGCCATGGCCCCCTGAACTGCCTGCTCCGCCATGGCCCCTTGAACTGTCTGCTCCGCCATGGCCCCCTGAACTGTCTGCTCTGCCATGGCCCCTTGAACTGTCTGCTCCGCCATGGTTCCCGGAACCGGTACCACTCTGGAGGCAGCCCGTTCGGGGCAAGCCTGAGACGGCGCCCACCCCCTCCCCTCCCCTCTGGAAGTTAAGTGGCGCGAGGACACGCCTTCCGGGAGGGTGAGGAAATGTCAGACTGGTGTTCCTGTTTTGTTGTTTATCTCCCCATGTGCTTATTGCTAATTAAAGACTGTTGTTTGAGATTATGCCTCGTCTCCACGTTCCTCGCTTCCTCACAGTAGGCATTGCTGAAAATAATAGAATACAATACAATACAATACAACTGGATAGAATTTAATAGAACACAAACTGAAGCATTTAAACTGAGATCGTTAAGCTAAATTATCTAAAAATCGTGAACATGTGAATTGTTATTATCAAAACATCCCCATGTAGTTGAGTTTGCACACTACTGCACCTGTGTGTAACTGTCTCTGAGTTTTGTTACCATTCTGTGCCCATCATCCGCTATTTCCACCACTTCATCAAGCCACTCTTCTTTAAAGCATGATGACGTTTTAATTCACATGCCATTACGTTTGCGTTGGCTCGCAAGTTGAGATATTTTGTCTGCTATCATTCAAGTATTCGATTTCTACAGCGACTCATTTGGCGCACATCATTCTCTTTCTATGAAACCTGTAAACCGCATTCACCGGTTCCAACTCTATAGCAACACCAACTCTATAGTGGTTTGCCCAAGCATTGCAATTATTTCGCATTTACTAGAATTCAATCAAATGGCTTTCCCAACTCATTTTTGCATACATTTATTCTGTGCGGTTGCGGTTCACTTCCAGAATAAAAAAAATCCTGATAATTTACTCACTCTCATGCCATCCAAAATGTTCATGTCTTTCTTTCTTCAGTCAAAAAGTAATTCATGTTTTTGAGGAAAACATTCCAGGATTTTTCTCCAGATAGTGGACTTCAATGGGAGCCAACAGCTTGAAGGTCCAAATTGCAGTTTCAGTACAGCTTCAAAGGACTCTACACGATCCCAGCCAAAGGGTCTTATCTGGCGAAACGAACTCCTGGAATGTTTTCCTTAAAAACATTAATATATTTTTGACTGAAGAAAAAAAGACATGAACATCTTGGATGACATGGGCAAAATTGTAGTTAAGAGTTTGTTAATAGTGAGAACTGGTCCCCAAACTAAAGTGTGACCAGATTCAAGTTCATCTATTTTGTATAAAACTAAATGCACTTTTAGTACCACTCACTAAACATTTAACTTTAAAAGTGTTGTGAAATGTGTAAGAAGCAACGTAATATCTTTTTGCAAAAAAAATATACTGAACAGGCTAATTTTTCCAATATGTAACAATAAACAAATAATGCATAAATATCTGAATGTTTCCCCATCATCACACAAGCAAAACGGCTCATTACAATGTTGCATTATCAAAAAATTGTTTACCATATAAATACCAATCAATAGCGCTTCAGTTCACAATGACTGAATAAGCCTCTGCATGTGAAAGTGATCTTAAATGGGTTTGATTCTAATGCACCCAAATAATGAGAAAGTGGCTGGAGGAGAAGTGAAGCATGTTTGGTAGACGAGTGCCTGTAGCAATGCGACGTTAAAATAATCAACTCAAGAATGAGCATTGTACCCACATTCAATTAACCTCTAAATGTAGTTGAAATACCAGCATAATCCACGTTGTTTCACTAAATAAGTGCAGTAGCTGTAAATATTAGTGCAAATGTGTTGCATGCTAGGAAATGAAGGGGGCTGTTAAACGTGACCACATGAGTGCTTTGAAACAGACACACACACACACACACACACACATGTTGGTTTTTGTGGTTTACGGGGACTCTCCATAGGCGTAATGGTTTTTATACTGAACAAACTGTGTGTGCTATTGCCCTACACCTACCCTACACCTAAACTTAGCCCTCACAGGAGACTGTGTGCATCTTTAGATTTTCAAAAAAACACCATTTAGTATGTTTTTTAAGCCTTTTGAATTACGGGGACATAGGCAATGTCCTCATAAACCACCTTCAAATTGTAATACCTCTGTCATACCCATGTTATTATACAAATTTGTGTCCTCATAAACCACATAAACCCGCCCACACACACACACACACACACACACACACACACACACACACACACACAAACTGTATGGATTACAAAGGACTGAAAAGGCTGAAAAACACTTGGCAATTTGTGTTATGTCCTCCTTTTTATTGAGTGTCTAGTAAAACCCCCCTGTAGGTCATTAAGAAGAGGAGGTGATAAAGGCTCCATGAAAGTTGGTTCTTTTAATCCATGTCTGTTAGCTTTAGCATTTAGCAAATAATGTTCCATGGCTGTGAGGTAAATTAAAAGCTTTTTGCTATACAATAAATGGATGTCCCTCTTTTCTTCTTTCAAAAGCTATCAACACAGGAAAGAAAATGTTCTTTAAGCCATTTTATGGATTTTAAATGCACATTTATCACAGAGTAGAGGCATGGCGGTTGTCATTTTATTCCAGAATGTTAGCTGAGGTGCATACTCAAATTTTTCTTGAATAACAATATAAACAGTGGTAAAACAATTTTAGAACATTCTAAAAAGGTTATCACTTAGAGGTATGAACATTATGCATTCATTTGAAGCATTCAAAACCAGGCCAGCTGTGAACACTGCTGCTCCTTCAGGCAACCAGGAGCCGACTGTCTAAATATTCTCATGTTGGCTTGCCAAATCCTGAATATATTTTCATATTTTATTATTAAATATGTAGGTTATATCGTGGGGTCATGTAATGCCTGGTGTTTCAGTTGAATTTGCTGCCTTGAAAGATGTGTATTGTTCGGTTTAGTGTTAGATAACGTTTTAGTGCAAATTGGTATACTGCTTGTTATTTACACGTTTGAAAATATAAAACAAGACATCTGTAGCCACAGTGGAGGTCAGGAAACCCTTGCTGAAGGTGAAATGTTCAAAAAGCTGCCAGTCCGAATGGCATGAACTCAAAGAATGTGCTCAGCAGCCTGCTGGTGTCTTCATAGGCATGCAGTGGGTCTGAAATTCTGAGACCATTTTGGAAATCTAGAAATCAAAATGTGGATTAAATCTTTAAATAAAAGAGTTTTAGCATTAAAAAAAGGTATAAAGTAAGTTTAAAGTTTAAAATAATAATGATTTTGTTTTGTGTGTTTTAAAGGGGTCATCAGATGCAACATGCACTTTTATAAGTTGATTGAACTGAAATGTGTGTTGGCAGTGTGTGTGTATATAACCACCCTATAATGATAAAGATCCACCCAGTGTTTTTTTTTTTTTTTTTTCTCGTTAAATCATTTCCCCTTTCTCAAATCGAGCCGATCTCAGATGCCTGTCAGTGTGACGGCATTTCAGCACAGACTGGACTGGTGTCTTACCTTAGACCTGCCCTGAGTGAGCTGTGAACACGTCATTGTTTCGAAGCCGGAGCAGGAGTAGACAAGAATGACTCCTAAGTGATTGAGGTGTTCTGTTGTTGGATGTAATAATAAACATAGCAGTCGTCATTTACTCCTGACATCTGAGCCGCTGAAGACGCAGTGGATTACCTTTGTTTTTAAGGGAATGCTCCCCCGATCAACCTAAATGCTTCACTTCCAGAAGAAGCGAGTGTAAGGTTTTTTTAATGAATCTTTGCAAATCACCTTTCTTAATAATGTGCTAGTTAGCAAGTTTCATGATGAATGTGGCTAAATTGTACCTGTGATACACTGCAATTCAAAATTTCTGTGTAAGAAAATAAATAAATAAATAAAATAATAATAATAAAATAAATGTTGTTCTTTTGAACTGTCGGTCACACTTTATTTTAAGGTTCAATTCTCACTATTAACAAACCATTAACTACAACTTTTGCCTCAATAAACTCCTAATTTGCTGCATATTAATAATTAGTAAGGTAGTTGTTAAGTTTAGGTATTGGGTTGGATTAGGGACGTAGAATATGTTAATGCAGAATATGTGCTTTATAAGTACTAATAAACAGCCAATTTGTTAATAATAGGCATACTAATAAGCAACTAGTTAATAGTGAGAATTGATCCCTATCCTGAAGTGTTACTGACCTTTCTATTAATCAAAGATTTCCACAAAAATATTAAACAACAAAAACTGTTTTTAACATTGCATTGATAACAACAACCATTATTAATATTTGATCAACAATAAAAAAATTGGCACCAAATCAGAATGATTTCTGAAGGATTATGTGACTGGAGTAATGACTGCTGAATAAATTAAACTCTGAAATGCATGTCCATTTTTAATGTATATTCTTTACTATTCTGTATTGCATTAGAAAAAGGCAGTTTTCTCTAGTGGCCTCAGACTTTTGGACTCCTCAGTATTCAACATCTCTCTTCAAAGCGGAGAATTACCATCATGTATTCCATTTTATAACAATGAGGCTGGGTGTAATACATGTTAAGGAAGTTCACAGCAATTCCCACAGCCTCATCACACCACAAATAACTCCGTTGTGCCTGCCATTCACCTGGCATATTGTCACCACAACGAGGAGTCATATCTCTGAAAAAATGTTCATTGAGTTCAGCTCAGTAATCACGTTGCACAGACTAATTGACAAATTATAATTTGTACTAAGTGCTTTGGATCTGAAAGAAAACTGCTTGCCCAACTATCCTCAACACAGATATATGAATTGTGAATTAGATCTATATGTCCTCACAAGTGATAATCCTGAAATTCATTCTGCAGTTCAGTTTTTGTCAAAACATACTACCCATAATCGCCTGTTGCTGCAGTATCTCTATTATTTTCTATTGGTTGCAGCATTAGCGAGACGCAAACTAGATCGATTACACTGCAGAGAGCCCTCTCTAGATTATATGGATCTCTAATGAATACTGCAGACACATATTTCAGAACTTCACAGCCTAAAAGGCCAACTTTATAAATGTAAGATCGCCAATAAGCAATGCCTTTGGAAAAACCACAGGGGAGCTTGTACTTGAGACTGTAGTTTGTTGCAAATCAGACTCCGCACTGTTTTTGCTCATAGAAGGCTGAACAGAAGACTTTGTTCAAAACAACAGGGCTATTGAATTTGACGAAACAGACGAGGTGAAGAGTCCAGTGAACTCTTTGTTCTGGGATTGCAATATGGGTCTTGGGTGGGGGGTACAGTACATGCATGTGCTTGATTTCAAACTAGTAGCAAAACAGTCAGGGGTAACACTAGTTAATTCTAACTATTAATAGTTGCTTATTAGCATGCATGTTACTAGCATATTGTCAGACCTCTGTCGTGTGTGTCTTGTGTTCCCGCCTCTTGTTTCCTTATATGGTTTGTTTCCTGTCCTCGTTTCATGTCATTATGAGTTTATTCGGTTCCAGGTGTGTTTGTGTGATTATGTGTTTATTACCATGTGTATTTAAGTCCTGTCTGTTGAGTTCCATGTCGTCTGGTCTACTCATTATTCCCGGTGTTTCTGTGTGTCTGCATTGCCCTGTCTTACCTTGATGTCGTCATTAAAGACTATTATTTTGAAGTATCTCCTCATCTGCGTGTTCCTCGTTTCTCCCTGCTGTGTGCACCGTGACACATATTGGCTGTTTATTATTTATTTATTTAGTCATTTAGCAGACGCTTTTGTCCAAAGCGACTTACAAATGAGGGCAATAGAAGCAATCAAAACCAACAAAAGAGCAACAACATGCAAGTGCTATGACAAGTCTTGGTTAGCCTGACGCAGTAAGGAATTTTTTTTTTTTTTAAGAAACAAGTAGATAGAATAGAAAAAAGAAAGCTAGTGTTCGTTTTTCAAGAAAAGCTAGCAGTTACATAATAAATATGCAGTTGATAGAGGGTCAAGTGTGTGTTTTATTTTAAATAAAAAGAAGACAGATAGATAAAATAGAATTAGAATAGAGAGTATTATATTATAGTATAGTTTATTAGTACTTCTAAAGCACATAGTAATGAATTATTCTGCATGATCATATTTTAGATCTCTTTATCCTACCCCATAACTAAACTTAACAACTACCTTAGTATTAATAAGCAGCAAATTAGTTTATTGAGGTGTAGTTAATAGTTAGTTAATAGTGAGTACTTGTCCCTAAACTAAAGTGTGACGCAGTCCGGTAAATATTAGGGATGCACTTAGATTTGGATGCTCAGTAGTGGTTTCGGTTCAGTATGACATGGCATTTACTCAAGATTTTGGTATTGTAGCAGATGTGAAAAAAATGTTATCAAGCCATCCCAAGTAAATGTACGTTTCAGTGCAAAAATCTGTCTTTACGTATTCATAAAACCAAAATGCACCATATAAATAAGCACACTTTCAGCTTTTTTTTTCTTTCAGGTGTGGTCTATAGACTATAATGTAAGTAATTATTGCTTGTTATATTTGTTACACTGAATCCTCTTCGCCCTAAAGAAGAAAAAAAAAAAAAAAAAATATATATATATATATATATATATATATATATATATATATATATATCAGTGGCGAGCGGTGACTTTTTTAACCGGGTATGCTGAGTGATAAAATTAAGCCCCTCCCCGCCCTCCCCCGATCAGCTTTTGTGACGTACTCAAAGATGACAAATAAGTCAAGTCAAGTCAAGTCTGCTGTATTGTCAATTCTTCCACATGTACAGTACATACATACAGAGAATTGAAATTGCGTTACTCTCAGACCCTTGGTGCATACAGTTAACATTAAACACTGACAGTAGACGTTCAAATACAGATAAATACAGTTTAAACATATGTACATACAAACTATACAGATATACAAATGAGGTCCTGGGGATCTGGGGGGGGGGGGGTCGTAGTTTCAGAGTTCAGTGTTGCGTGGGGTAAAAGAGGGGGGGGGGGGAGTTCAGCTTCCTGACAGCCTGATGTATGAAGCTGGCCTTCAGTCTGCTGGTCCTCGCCTGGAGACTCCGCAGTCTCCTCCCTGATGGCAGCAGACTGAAGAAGCTGTGTGACGGGTGGGTGGGATCACCTGCAATGCTGAGGGCTTTGCGGGTGAGACGGGTGCTGTAGATGTCCTGGAGGGAGGGGAGAGAGACACCAACGATCTTCTCAGCTGCTCTCACTATCCGTTGAAGGGACTTGCGGCAGGACGCGTTGCAGACGCCATACCACACAGTGATGCAGCTAGTCAGGATGCTCTATAATAAGAACCACCATGGCAGGTGTCGATTTAAAAGTATGCACATTTCCTACCTTATTTGTAAATTAAATTAATCTCCAATCCTTCTATCGTTTCAGGTTTATACATTGTTATTCGAATGCTAGAAAAATATAGCTGGTTTCCTAAGTAAAAACTGCCAAATAACGTTTTCACGTAGTTACGTTATTCTAGGTAATATTCAGAGGGAGATGGGGGATTCCCCGGTCTATATGTCTCTGCATCTGCTAAAGTTTTTTTATTTTATTTTAATTTGTTATTCTCAGTGAATAGGTGTTAAAACTCCAACCCAGGTGACACTATTCACAGACCATGCAAAATACCCCAAAATAATATATTTAAAATATTGCCAAGTAACATTGCAACATGGCAGACAACAATAAAATCAGAGAAGGACACGAGCATACGCAAAACAAAGGGAACAATAACATGTTAATGTTCAAAATGTTCAGAGGATTCATGTTTCTTTCTTTTCCTGATGTTTTTTTTATTATTATTAACATTTTATATAGCCCACATTTTTATCAACTTATTTTTTTTTAGTTTACCGCTTAGGCATGTTGACAATAATGTATATCTTCAACATACGTTGTCTATGACCAAAAATGTAAGAAGATGTGTTTTCAGTGGACTTTTAAAATTTGCATTGCTTGAGAAAACATAAAAATACAATTACAGCATGTTTTTTCTTTTGATCTAGTCGAGTTGTTTTTTTCCGCTTGGGCGAGCGCTTCACGGACAGCTTACCTCGCGCATTAAATCAGCCGCAGACCAGCAAACCAATGAGAACGCGCCTCAATCCTGACGAGTCATAGCCACAGAGCGGAGGCGAGAAAGCTGCGGAGAATCCGCTCGCCCGGAAGCAACCGTAACTGATGTAGATCAAGGTTCAAGGTTCAAGGTTCTTGTTTATTTGTCACATACACAATCATACAGGGTATAATCAGTAGTGAAATTTAGGTCAGGACAGGTCCGCTCAATGGACAGTGCAAAAAAATAAAAATAAAAGATGATACATAACACAGGAGCATATATTTAAATATAGGTAGGAATAAGATAAAAAAAAAAATAATAAGTAAAAACAATGAAATAAAATAAGGAGTAAAATGTGCAATGAACTAAAATGTGCAATACAGTCTACTGTGGATTTAATAAATATTAATATAACCAGGGATGTGCAAGAGGAATGTGCAAACAGGTTGTACCGGGTATGTACACATAGCAGCAATGCGGAAGATGGAGAATGATGGGTGTTACAGTTAATTAAATGAGTCCTGTAGATGTTATGAGACTGAGTTTAGGAGCCTGATGACCTGAGGGTAGAAGCTCCTCCTCAGTCTCTCAGTTTTTGCCAACACGCTTCTGAAGCGCTTGCCCGATGGCAGTGTGATGAAAAGACGGTTACCGGGGTGATTTGAGTCCTTGATTATTTTTGCAGCTCTGCTTTTGCAGCGTTTGAGGTAGATGTCCTGCAGAGAGGGGAGGGCAGACCCAGAGATGCGCTCAGCTAAGCGCACGACTCTCTGCAGAGCTTTGCAGTCCTGATTTGTGGCGTTACTGTACCACACTGAGATGCACTGAGTCAATACACTTTCTATGGCCCCTGAATAGAAAGTTTTCAGGATTGCTGGTGAGACCCTGAATTTCCTCAGCTGTCGCAGATGGTACAGTCTTTGCCTGGCTTTCTTGACCTGTGTTTGAATGTGTGCAGTCCAAGTCAGGTCCTCGGAGATGTTTACACCGAGGTACTTGAAGCTGCTCACCCTCTCCACAGGGGTCCTGCTGATCATAAGAGGAGTGTAGGGCCGCTGCTGTCTCTTCCTGAAGTCTACAATCAGCTCTTTAGTTTTGCTCACGTTCAGAGAGAGACAGTTGTCCTGGCACCATGATGTTAGTCTCTCTACCTCACCCAAGTATGCGGTCTCATCATTGTTGGAAATGAGGCCCAGAACCACAGTATCATCAGCAAATTTAACAATAGAAGTGGAGCTGTGAGAGGACACACAGTCGTGTGTGTAGAGAGAGTAGAGCAGGGGACTCAGAACGCAGCCCTGCGGGACTCCTACATTCAGGGTGATGGAGTTGGAGGTGAACTGGCCCATTTTCACCACTTGTGGTCTGCCGGTGAGGAAGTCTTAGATCCAGTCACAGAGTGTAGTGTTTAGGCCGAGGTCTGAGAGTTTGACAGCTAGCTTGGAGGGGACTATAGTATTGAAAGCTGAGCTATAGTCAATGAATAGCAGTCTGACATAGTTGCCATTTTTGCTGTCAATATGAGTGAGGGAGGAGTGCAGTACCTGAGAGATGGCATCATCAGTAGACCTATTTGGGCGATAGGCAAACTGAAGAGGGTCCAAGGTAGCAGGGATGGAGGAGCATATGTGTTTCTTTAAAAGTCTCTCAAAAACCTTCATGACTGTTGATGTGAGGGCAACTGGACGATAGTCATTCAGGCAAGAGGGTTTACTGTTCTTAGGCACAGGGATGATGACAGATTTCTTAAATGAGGTGGGAATCACAGAGGTAGCAAGGGACTCATTAAAGATGGAAGTAAACAAACCAGCAAGCTGATCGGCGCATGATCTCAGAACGCGGCCGGTAATCCCATCAGGTCCGGCGGCTTTCCTGATGTTTACTCTCCTTAATTCTCTCCGAACCTCGTCCTCCGACACGGTGATAACATGATCAACATCGCTGCTCTGTCTGCTGCTTCCTGACGCGCTGATCGGCAGAGTCGCGCTGCCGTTGCATTCGAAGCGGCCGTAGAAGGTGTTTAGCTCTTCGGCCAGCAATGGATCTGCACTCACCTCGGCAGAGGAGTTATTTCCAGAGGAACAGATGGTCTTCAGTCCCTGCCACATGCGTCGAGAGTCATTGAGCTGAAAATGTGACTCAATTCTCTCTCTGTATCGGAGTTTAGCAGCTCTAACTGCCCGTCGGAGAGCATAACATGATGCTTTGTAATCGCTCATGTTTCCTGACAAAAGACCGGCGTTGTATGCGGCAGTGCGTTGGTTAACCGCAGCACGGATTGTTCTGTCCACCCACGGTTTCTGATTAGAGAATGCCCTTATTGTTACCGTTTCAGTGGCTTGGTCGGTTAGCATGTAAACAAAGCTTAATGCTACATCCGTGAACTCGCTGACGTCAGCTGAACTCGCCCTGAACATGTCCCAGTCGACATCATCAAGAGACGCCTGTAGCATAGCTTCAGAGTGGGAGGACCAGCGCGTCACTTCCCTCACCCCCGGGGATTCCTGAACGATCCTTTGTTTATATTCCGGTGTGAGGAAAATGGCCGCGTGGTCCGATTTACCAAAAACCGGCAGGGAACGAGCTTTATAGGCATTCTTGAACTGAGTGTAGCAGTGATCCAGTGTATTCGGTCCTCTAGTTGGACAGGATACATGCTGATGGAAGTTCGGCATGACCTTCCTGAGGTTGGCTTTGTTAAAGTCCCCTGCGATGATAGAGGCAGCGTCAGGGTGTTTGTTGATGTAGCCGCTGAGCTCTTCGTGGAGTTTGGACAAAGCCAAGCTCGTGTCTGCCTGAGGTGGAATGTAGACGGCAGTAGCGATGACCGCGGATAACTCGCGGGGTAAATAGAATGGGCAGCAGATAATGGAGAGATGTTCCAGATGAGGCGAGCAGGAACGCGACAGAATGGAGATATTCCTGGGGTCGCACCATTTCTTGTTAATCATGAAACACACTCCACCACCCTTGATTTTTCTGGCCTCGGCTGTTCTGTCCATCCGTAAAACAGAAAAGTTATCAGACGGTGTTACAGCGGTGTCCGGGACCGAGGGAGTGAGCCATGTTTCAGACAAACAAAGGATGTTACAGTCCCTAATGTCCCGTTGGAAACTTATCCTGGCTCTAAGATCGTCCATCTTATTTTCCAAGGATTGGACATTAGCGAGCAGAATACTGGGGAGAGGGGGGCTGTGAGCGTTTTTTCTCAGTCTGTCACGAATTCCAGCGCGTCGCCCGCGGTGTTTCTTTCGCCTCCTGGGATTATTCGGGTGGCCTTTGTTAACCTCGGTGTTCCGAAGAATCTCCGCTGGCCACGCTGGATCCGTGGATAAAGTGTCCAGAAGCAGGTTAGTACAGCGGTGTCCAATGTCCAAAAGTGTTATTTTGTCATAAATAGATAGTGCAGACGTTAAGCGTGTAAAAAGAGAAAGTAAAAATACGTAAAAGAGTGTATAAAAACACAAATTGAGCGGAGCCATCCTTTAACGTCGACTGAACACAGCAGCGCCGGAAGCGGAGATTTACAGAAAATAACTGCCATTTGGCAAATAAATCTTTTTACATACTTATTACTAACTCTTTAAGCTTTAAGTTACATTTCAAACGACAAGGTGATCAACATATAATCATGTTTAAATTAGTTATCGCGTGAACTTTTTCTCACAAATGGCCTGGGTATGCAGAGCATTCGCAGCTTATATGGACGGAACGCCATATGTATATATATACATATATACACACACCCCGAATTCCAGGATATATTGGGACGTTTTTTTAAATTTGAATAAAATGAAAACTAAAAGACTTTCAAATCACATGAGCCAATATTTTATTCACAATAGAACATAGAGAACATAACAAATATTTAAACTGAGAAATTTTACACTTTTATCTACTAAATGAGCTCATTTCAAATTTGATGCCTGCTACAGGTCTCAAAAAAGTTGTCACGGGGGCAACAAAGGACTGAAAAAGCAAGACATTTTGAAAAGATTCAGCTGGGAGAACATCTAGCAACTAATTAAGTTAATTGAAATCAGATCTGTAACATGATTAGCTATAAAATAGATGTTTTAGAGAGGCAGAGTCTCTCAGAAGTAAAGATGGGCAGAGGCTCTCCAATCTGTGAAAGAGTGCATAAAAAGATTGGGGAATACTTTAAAAACAACGTTCCTCAACGTCAAATTGCAAAGGTTTTGTAGATCTCATCATCTACAGTGCATAACGTCATCAAAAGATTCAGAGAAACTAGAGAAATCTCTGTGCGTAAGGGACAAGGCCGAAGACCTTTGTTGGATGCCCGTGGTCTTCGGGCCCTCAGACGACACTGCATCACTCATCGGCATGATTCTGTCACTGACATTATTAAACGGGCCCAGGAATACTTCCAGAAACCACTGTCGGTAAACACAATCCGCCGTGCCATCTGCAGATTCCAACTAAAGCTCTATCATGCAAAAAGGAAGCCATATGAGAACATGGTCCAGAAGCGCAGTCGTGTCCTGAGGGCCAAGGCTCATTTAAAATGGACTGTTTCAAAGTGGAAAAAAGTGTTCTATGGTCAGATGAGTCCAAATTTGACATACTTGTTGGAAATCACGGACGCTGTGTCCTCCGGGCTAAAGAGGAGGGAGACCTTCCAGCATGTCATCAGCGTTCAGTTCAACAGCCAGCATCTCTGATGGTATAGGGTGCATATGTGCATACGGTATGGGCAGCTTGCATGTTTTGGAAGGCACTATGAAATGCTGAAAGGTATATAAAGGTTTTAGACCAACATGTGCTCCCCTCCAGATGACGTCTATTTCAGGGAGGGCCTTGTGTATTTTCAGCAGGACAATGCAAAACCACATACTGCAGCTATTACAACAGCATGGCTTCGTAGGAGAAGAGTCCGGGTGCTGAATTTTCCTGCCTGCAGTCCAGATCTTTCACCTATAGAGAACATTTGGCGCATCATTAAATGACAAATTTGTCAAAGACAACCACAAACTCTTCAGCAGCTGGAAACCTATATCAGGCAAGAATGGGACCAAATTCCAACACCAAAACTCCAGAAACTCATAACCTCGGTGCCCAGACGTCTTCAAACTGTTTTGAAAAGAAGAGGAGATGCTACACCATGGTAAACATGCCCCCGTCCCAACTATTTTGAGACCGGTAACAGGCATCAAATTTGAAATGAGCTCATTTTGTGCATAAAATTGTTTCTCAGTTTAAACATTTGTTATGTTATCTATGTAATATTGTGAATAAAATATTGGCTAATGTGATTTGGAATTCTTTTAGTTTTCATTTTATTCAAATTTAAAAAAAGTCCCAAGATTTCCGGAATTCGGGTTGTATGAATTATGCAAAGCATATTTGCTATGTAAACAATATGAAAGGAATATAATTATAAGTTTCAACATACTGTAAATCTGATTTAAGTCTCGTTGACGTCTTATTTTAACTGAATACATATGCAAAAATAGATTTGCAGCATATTCAGATAACTATTCAGTGGCTGAAAAGTGCAGCTAGTACAACTCAAACCTTATACCTGGAGCCAGTCATATCTTCTAAGTTACAGAGAGAGAGAGAGAGAGAGAGAGAATGACATTCTTTTGAAAAAATAACCCCCCACAGTCAGAACCATATACCATACACACACTGCTTTGTCACCAGGTTTCCATGGTTACCTCTTTTGGTGTCTGCGGTATATCTGCTCCATGATTAATTATACACACAAAAGTTCTGCTTCATGGAATCCCAGAATGTAGGTACTGCTCCCGGAAAGGCTTCATTTCATACACCAACTGCAAATGAATGCTATCAACACAATTTATCACATACTCAGGCACTGAGGCAGGCACAAATTGAGGTGATTCATTGATGGTAGGTCAGGGGTGCAATTCTCAACAAAGTGTGCCCGTTAGGGACTTCTGCATTCAAACTGTATTAATTACCATGTTAAATTCCTTAAATATGATGTTTTTTTCTTGATGTCTTAGTGTTTTTACATTCTGTTCCTTCTCCAGTGCACACAAAAGACTACTTACTCTGCACAATTACTAATGCTCTTATTACTAATTACAACTTTGGTATTTCACCAGTGTGTGCTATTCTGCATTCTGTGGGCCTTTAGAGTTCTGACAGGCTAATTTATTGTTGTCTTGAGTGCTTCTAGAGTTTGCTACAGTGTCACAAGGGGTTGCCATAGAAACACATGTCATCTCAGACAGAGAACGGCACATTATGGATGTGAAGGCCAAGCATCTTTCTCTGTTCTTGGAAATGTTGTTAGATGTGTCAGAACATGAGTGTTATACAAAATTGTGTTTCATAAAATTGGTTTATACATTTTATACATTGGTGTTTCATCTTCTGGCACTTTTATATGTCAGGCCAGGGTTATATTTTCTTTTTTATGCTTTTTACATGAAAGTTGCACTAAAACTGGTCTAGTCTTGGAAACTTTTTTCCATACTATCATCATTTATGTTTGCAACTTTTTAAAATAATTTTATGTGTATATTTATTGTTTTATGCTTGTCCCACAACCAGAATTACAGTCTTAAACTATAATAATCCATTGTAATTTCATTTAATTTCGTTTTACATTACATTACATTACAACAGCCACAGGAACAAATGTACCAATAGATGAAGAAAGGTTAACGCAATGATTTTTTTTTTACAAACATAAAATAAATTTAACTGCACAACTGTGACCACATTATAATCTGTGAACTTCGTTTTTATTGTAATAACCTTGTCACAGACCCAGAATTTTAATCTTAAACTGTGAAAATCTGAATTATTTTATTTTCAAAACTATTTTTGTAAGTTCCCGTAGCTGAAAAGATTAACGCAAGGATTTTATGTACTTTGTTTTGTTTTGTAAGGATAAGTAAGCTAATGTGACAGCTTAGAGAGTGTGTGTTTATATATAGTGCAGCAATGCTTACCTTGAGTGTAATGCATATGATATTCACACAACCTCCACTTTCACACTTATAGAGTCACGTAGGCTGTGATGTTAATTTGCATTCTGGTGTTTTACGCACTCTTTGTACACGAGTCCTTCAACTTGTGAGCCCAGAGAAGCTGACATTCATGTGATCTGAGTCATAGTCCTCGACTTGAGATGATTCACAAGTTTTCACTGTGGTAATCTATCATTTATCTTGTTTGTGATGTGAAGTTTGCCATCCCTTAAAGGCTGCCGGGTCTGTTGCTGTGCCATAATTAAAGTGACTTGAAGAGCACAACCCATGCTCACCCCTCCAGACATGCTGTCAAGTGAAGTATCCATGATCCAACAGGGCCGCCTACTCATTTAACTGTAGGGGAGCAGTTAGGAAATTCACTAAAGCACCACGCCCACAACAGAGCGACTGCCTCGGAGCGCATGGGGCAAATAGAATCGTTCACCTCCTTTGCTACTGCTGGCTAGACATTATGGCTGCATGAGTGTCTTTGCCTGACTGGTCTTGCCTTTTAATAAAGGTTAACACTGGAAACACTTTGACCGCTGTGGCGGATGAAGCCGTAGTGTTTAGGCAGACTCCCAATTAATCTTGCCAGAGTAGTGGCCATTGGCTGTAATGATGTAGAGGGCTCCAATTAAGTTGTACACCGGTGTCTGACAATGTTTTTGAGATGGCTCCAATTTACATCATGGCACTAATGAAGATGTTTCATTTGTGAATCAAATGGATTCCTGAGTCTGTCAGTTACAAAACAGTCCATTAAAAAGTGAGCTTATTAAATGAGTCATCAAAGTTGTGTGTGAAAGTGGGGGGAAAATTCCAAGCAAACAGAGGAGAAATGCCCTTAAAGCACTACAGTTCTCAGACAAAACTGGCTTTGAGATCTAAATGAGGTTGAGATGGTTCTGTTTTGCGGAAAGATCTGAAAGTACTGCATATTTCAAAAAGTTGAATGTTGCACTTACTTATCTTTGTTGAAACAGTATGTTTGCATGCACCCAAATAATCAGTTAGAAATCAGATTGATGGTTCAGTCAGACTGAATAGGCTTCATGTAAACACATCAGTTGATCCGATTGAGCTTGATCTGAATGAAATTTTGATTGGATCAAAAGGAGTGGTGACCTGAAATATTCTAATCAATAAGTAGAATAAGCATGCAAATTCTTGAATCTGACTATTCAAAAATACCTTGTGCACATACACAATGTCGTGATGAGTATTTTTACATAGCCATTTTAAAATAAAATTTGTTTACATACATTTTACGTCTTATGAATGGGCTTGTTTATTTCCATCTTTAAAACTGGATCAGTAGAGGAGATTGAATATTTACTAATTATTTGCTAAAAAAAGCCTATTCTGAGTTTTGTCATCAAGGAAAAAGGCAACAATAATTAAAATACTCATGGTAGCAGTGGCTTTGTCTGGTTCTAAACGTGGTGATGGGGTGCTGTGCATGCACTGAAGTTTTGTTCAGAAAACATGCAATGCTCATGTAATCGAATATGTGAATCGGATTGTAAAATTTAGGTTTCTTATAAACAGTACTTTCCAATCTTCCAGATTAATGAAAATGAATGCATGCAAGCATACCTCTAATGAGAAATTGTTAATTGATTGTTCCATTCCGAGGAATCTGCACATCATTCACTCGTGCTCCAGTACACACAGGTTTGTGATTTCAGCACCATGGACAGCACCACAATAAAGGCACATACTGTATGGGCAGCTGTGGGATTTGACATGGCTGGAGGAGCATCGGGGGATCGTCAAAGCTCGTTAGTCTCTCCTGAGACTGCTCACTTAGGTGAATAGGAAATTGACTGGTGCACTCATCCTTTTCTCTCTTTCAATCCTCAATAAAAAGAAAATGGCACTATCCCATGAGGACACGGAAGAGGAGTTGTGAATTGCAGGATAGGTCTCACACACACACACACACACACACATACACATGTATATATATATATATATATATATATATATATATATATATATATATACATACACATACACAAATAATATATATAACCAATAAATATCTGAATAAATGCATCATTGTGCAGAGTTTTAGGCATTTTTAATGTTTATTGAGATGGCCAGAATGTGAATAAAGGCTTTTTAACTTTTTTTGGACCAGAAGTGCCTTGGATTCTTTTTTTTTTTGTAACATTATTTGTTTTATTTTTAACAAAAACTTATTTGTTAGAATTAAACAAATGATAATGAAGTTATTTTATAATGACAGTACATTAAAATCTTTGAAAATAAATATAAATCAACTATATATCAATCGCTGCTTTTTTTCAGAAAGATGCAGTGGTAACCTTATTATTTTAAGATTTACGATTTAACATTTGTAGAAAGATGGTCTAAGGCAAAAGAGTTGTAAACATTCTGAAATTATTTTAGAGCTCATTATTTGTTTAAAAAACAAACGTATTACAAATTAATGAATAAATCTTTATATATAAAATTATTTAATTTACAAGTGTCATGTTTGTGATTTTTTATTTTTATTCATGTAAGCTATAGCTTCTGACCTTTAAATCAAAACATACTCATGATTTTACGACATTAATACTGCTTTATTTATTCAGAAACACAAGTTTCGTAGTGATATTTGTGTATTTTACTTTTATTTTGTTACAAGTAGGCCAACAGCACCCCCCTATGTAAATAAAACGCCTTACCAGACGGTAGGGGTGTAACGGTACACATATTCGTACCGAACCGTTTCGAGTGAATGCGATCATTCCTTCCTCTGTACTACTAGTTTTAACGCGAATAAAAATGACTGAACATCTCATACCTCATGTAATTGCTCAATCAAGTGTTTCAACCACGGAAAGACATCAACAAATTAGCGTGGAAATAAAATGTCACATAGCATGTCATTTACCTCAGCAAGTCATCAGTGTCCACAGCTCGTTCACTAGAGAAATGAAGTCTAGAGAGGAGCATTTCACGAAATTATATTTTATATAAAATTATATTTTACTAAACCTGTCTTAATTATTTAATGTATGTTTAAATTAATCTGTTATGAAACATGCTATGACAGCCAGTGTGTAATTGAATATATTTTAACAAATAGCCTAGAAATGTTATTATTTATAAGTTAATTTAAAAACTGCATTATGTGCAATTTACATGTTTGCATAAATTATTTATTTTTTTTAAGTTGAGTGTTGATCATCGATTTAAAAAATAAAAAGTAATTAAATTTAAGTTAAGTTGTTAGGCCTAATTGTAACCTTATAATGTAAAAGGGCTCCCTATAGTTTTAAGCATAAGCTGAGGTATATTTTTATCACTAAGAAAATTTAAACCTGTTGTACCGAAATAATACCGAACTGTGACGTTAAAACCGAGGTACGTACCGAACCGTCATATTTGTGTACCGTTACATACCTACCAGATGGGCATTAGGACCCGGGGGAGGCTGCCGCTGCTACTACTGCACACACTAGTGACTGTTTATCATACACCGAAAGCATCATTCTGAATGTGCAATCTCAAATTAATTGCAGCGATCCAAAACAGTGAATCGAATCATCATTCAGGAAAAAGTTTGCTTCAAGAATGACCACAATGCTGACGTGATCTAATCGCTACACACCCTGAGCTCATGTGAGTTAATCCTCTTATAGGCAAGACATATCAGCATATTTTTTCATATCGGGCCGATGCCGATATTTACATTTAAAGCCATTATCGGCCGATTCTGATATCGGTCCGATAATATCGTGCATCCCTAATATATATATATTAGTGCTGTCAATCGATAAAAATAAAAAAAATCTAGTTAATCGCACATTTTTCTAAAATGAATCGCGATTAATCCCACCTAACATTAAAGTTTTTAAATATACTTTTATATTGCTATAATTTCACATTCAATCTTCAAATGTACAATGTACAAACAACATAAAGACAATATATTTTTAATATTTCTTTAATGGCATCTTTTTTTATGATTGAAGGCCAACATAACTGATATCAATACTACTGATGTCTCTTTAAAATAGTTTTTCCCCTTAATATTTAACCATTGACTGTAGCCATTCAGCATTACAGTATAATTGAGAGCTTAACTTAACTTCTAATTTAAGTGAACTTAAAACAATCTTCACATGAACCCATTATAATAAATGGCATATTTAGCTACCTGTGCTCTTCAGCAGAAATATACAGAAAATTAATAGTAACCAAACACTAAATTCTAAATTAAATATAGATGAACCCCTTAAAGCTATAAAAGTTATTGATTTCCTCTTTTTTTCTTTTGTTCTTGGATTAATAGACATCACAGCAGCTGGTTATAAGCTTATTTGCCTGCTATTGCTTTAAAAGCTGCTGCTGCTGAAAGTGACAGACCTCTGTCATGTGTGTCTTGTGTTCCCGCCTCTTGTTTCCATATATGGTTTGTTTCCTGTCCTCGTTTCAGGTCATTATTAGTTAATTTGGTTCCAGGTGTGTGTGTGTGATTATGTGTTTATTATCCAGTGTATTTAAGTCCTGTCTGTTGAGTTCCATGTCGTCTGGTCTACTCGTTATTCCCGGTGTTTCTGTGTGTCTGCATTGCCCTGTCTACCCTTGATGTCGTCATTAAAGACTATTATTTTGAAGTGTATCCTTGTCTGCGTGTTCCTCGTTTCTCCCTGCTGTGTGCACCATGACAGAAAGTGACACGGATCTGACATGCATCTTATTTTCTCACAACTCTCTTTACTTTTTCTGACCCACTTCAGGTCTTAAAGTCTCTACTAATGAACTGACGAGTTGAATCGGGTGTGTTAGATGAGGGAGACAGTGCTGGGGTGCCTCAGGACAGTTTTTAAAACCATTTCAGAGACATGTTCTTAAATGTGATGCATATATAACATATTGCATGCATGCACACAGTTTTAAGGCAGCTTTAATCACCTTTTTGGTAACTTCATGCCTTAACTGACGGCATAACTAGGACATTGCATGCACGTAGTTTCTTTCGCTGTTTGATATGAAATGATTCAAGGCTACAGCACGCGCCACACTCGTTTGACTCGCGCCTGGCGCGGAGGCGACATTAGAGCGCGGGTCCGAAACGTCTCCCGTTTGATGTGGTCATAAAGATGTTCTGCATCTAAATAAACGCAATCCTTTTCAAGAAAAAAGAGACAGAGGCAGCAGTTGTGAATGGGGTGGCCAACCCTAGCCCCGCCCCTGCGTTAATTGCGTTAAATATTTTTAACGCGTTAATCTGAAAAAAAAAATCTCCTGCGTTAACGCGTTCATTTTGACACCATATATACTGTATATATATATATATATATATATATATATATATATATATATATATACTGTATATATATACAGTCAGGTCCATAAATATTGGGACATCGACACAATTCTAACATTTTTGGCTCTATACACCACCACAATGGATTTCAAATGAAACGAACAAGATGTGCTTTAACTGCAGACTCAGGTTTAATTTGAGGGTTAACAAATCAGGTAATAGGAATTACAACAGTTTGCATATGTTACTTGTTAAGGGACCAAAAGTAATGCAAATTAATTTTTTCACTTTTTAATACTTGGTTGCAAATCCTTTGCATCAATAAGCCTGAAGTTGGAACGCATAGACATCACCAGACGCTGGGTTTCATCCCTGGTGATGCTCTGCCAGGCCTCTACTGAACCGTTAGTTCCTGCTTGTTCTTGGGGCATTTTCCCTTCAGTTTTGTCTTCAGCGTGAAATGCACATTTCAGGTCTGTTGACTGACATAACAGTCCACTTCTTTCCCTTCAAAAACTCTTTGTGCTTTTGCAGTATGCTTTGGGTCATTGTCCATCTGCACTGTGAAGCCGTAGTTGGCATTTGAAATGGAGATATTGCACACTTCAGTTCATCCTGTTTTTGCAGTAGTCAACTTAAATACAAGAGAACCAGTTCCACTGGCAGCCATACATGCAGACCCCACCATGCTTAGATGAGGTGGTATGCTTAGACTGAGCAGTTTTTTCCCTTCTTCTCTTCCCATCACTCTGGTAAAGTTGATCTTGTCTCATCTGTCCATAGGATGTTGTTCCAAACTGTGAAGGCAAGGAACTGCTCATGATCCTAAGCATACCACCTCATCTGACCTCATCAGACAACTCATTGGACGGCGCTCACAGGCAGATACAATGCCCAAAGCATACTGCAAAAGAACCAAAGAGTTTTTGAAGGGAAAGAAGTGGACGTTATGCAAGGCCAAGTCTCACCTGCTTCCGATTGAGCATGCATTTCACTTGCTGAAGACAAAACTGAAGGGAAAATGCCCCAAGAACAAGCAGGAACTGAAGACGGTTGCAGTAGAGGCTCAGAGCATCACCAGGGATGAAACCCAGCGTCTGGTGATGTCTCTCCAGACTCTGTAATTGACTCAAAGGATCTATTAAAAAGTGAAAGTTTGATTTATGATTATTATTCTCTCTTTTGGTCTCTGGGAGGCTCAAACTGTTGTAATTCTCACCGTTCACGTCTGCTCTGTTCAGCGAGCCATTGGCGGAGAGGAGCAGCACTTAACGCGTTAATGCAAATTAATTTTAACAACACTAATTTTATTAATGTTAACGCACACATTTTCTGTTTGACCCGTGGCCTAAACCCGTTATGTGAAATGGAGATGCACAGTTCCAACTTAGCGACATTGCAACCCCTTTAGCGACTTTTTTTCCCTTCAAAAAAGTGGCAAACATTTAGTTTCAACTCGTCGGTATGCCGCGCGAGCCGGTCTTGCTTTCCCAGGCGCACTCCTCTCTCTCTCTCTCTCTCTCTCTCTCTCTCTCTCTCTCTATCTGCTCTGTTCACAGCGGCGGAGAGGAGCAGCTATTAAACACAGTATTATGTTGCTTTATTTTACTGCAAGTATGCCGAAATGCACAGCTATTGTCTTTATCTTATGTGTATTTGATTTCATCAGACGACAGCTCGATTATCAGGATTTTTGTGCAGATTAACATCTTGGAAGGGAGAGCTTTTTATGTAGTCTTAATGGGTCACGTTTCAATCACAATTTCCTATTCATTCCGTTGTCTGACAACAGAAACAAAGTAAAAATATAAAAATGAAAACAGTTTTATTGAGAATTTAGCTGCATCAAAATACAGTATGTGGGCACAGAGAGGCAAACAAATGTAATAATAAATAATATATATACATTTTGCATGTTCAGAAGAAGAGCTGTCCTGTTGTGCAAAAATGTAAACAGGTTTGTGTAAGTAAATTGCTCTGTGCAAAGAAAGAGAAGTAATGGGAACCTGGTATTTCTATGATCTTTGTTCATGTGTCTAATAGACATGAACATGTTCTTTGAAAAAACATCTATTACATTTGAAACATGTCTAGTCTTCATGCTCTATGTTGACTATGGTTTCAATAATAATAAACATACATTTGCATAAAGCATCCATATTTGTCCATGCCCATGTTGATTAGAGTATTAAAAACTTGAAAATTAATAATTTAAGGTACATTTGGAACAAATAAAAATGTGCGATTAAGTTGCGATTAATCACGAGTTAACTCATGATAATCATGCGATTAATCACGATGAAATATTTTAATCGATTGACAGCCCTAATATATATATTTATATATAAATAAATAAATATATTATATATATATATATATATATATATATATATATATATATATTTCTTGCATACTAGTACTGTTCTTCTGGATTTAGTCTATTTTAGTTTTTCTGTTTCTTCATTTAATTCCAGACGGACTGGATGGTGGTGAGATCAGAACGCTGTGTGGAGCACTGGCTGTTGTCAGACTCCTTGTGCATGCACAAAACGGATTATTACAATTAATGGCAAGAGCAATGTTTGGAAATGCAAACTGATATTTTCTACTGGCACACTACAGCAACAGATAGAAACAACTGGCTTAATCGATATACAGTATATAGTCAAAATTAATAATATAATTGCTTATATGTGGACAATGACCTTTGACCTGTTGATTTTTTTTTATTTATAAATTCCTCTTCCTGGTATTCAAATTTAAATTCCGATGAACAGTCCAGTGGAACTCAGAGAATTTCAATTCCAGTCTTGTTACATAATATCATTGGATAAAGTTCCACATTTAAATACGCATATTAGTTGTCTTAAAAGTTAAGTGTTTCATTTTTCTATCCTGACTAAATGAAGAATAACAAATAGAGCCACTTCACTGCTGCAAATAAAATGGCAAACTGCTCCTACCTTTTAGATTGGAAGAAAGGTCTCTAAAGGTTACATGTTACGTTGTCATTTTCAAAGTCACTGAAACGGCACATAATGGAAGAGCAGCTGTCGTTTAAAACCATCACTACTCTAAAACAATAATTGTGTATACAGTGCTCGTGAAGGAAGTATTTCAAAACTCCAAAGCGAAGACCAGAGGCAACTCGATCATTTCTCAATAAACTGTTATTTATGCCAGTCAGTTTCCCAAAGCTGAAATGTCACAGGACGTTTCTACTGTGAATAATTCCTGACCTTTTGCCTCCTGTACTTAATCACGGTTTTGCATAGGCTACTGTCCTCAGAAATCATAAACATCAATGGCAATTATGTGAAGCTTAACATTTGGATATGATAAACAACCATCATCATGAGCTGGTTCGCAAACAAAACATTTATAATTACACATTATACATGTCAGACGAGCTCAAATCTGTGGCGCGGTCCTCGTATAGACAGCGGGCAGATGTATTGTTCAGCACACGGCCATCCACAGGAGTGTAGAGTGGGTGTCTCTGGGATCTTAAATAATTCAGCTCTCTAAATTAGATTTTCCTGACATTAATGAATGTATTAATGAGGCCCATTGACACACTACCTTATGCAAATAAGCTAGGATGCAAGGAGAGTGAACAAAAGTTAAATAGGTCACTGTGAACTTGGAGAGGAGACAGGGGATAAGGGCAACTCTACCAAGCTCATTACTTAATTACCATCATTGGCCTCCGCAGAGTGTCGCGGTAGGGGTTCTGCCTATTTTCATTGTGATTATAATTATACCTGTAACAGTAGAAAATGGGGTGCGCACAAAAGGATAGAACAAGCAATTGTCTAATCTATCCTACGTGACAGATACGACCTTCTGTCAAGCACAGATAGAAGATCATCTCCCAAAGCTTAGTGAGCTGCCTACAGGGGCAGTATATGCTACAGCATCACGGGCCCTCCAGAGAGCAGGGATCTTAATTGTGCTGCCTCAAAACTAACTCTGAGATGGCATCCTTCATGGAAAGCCCATCCCAGAATGCATTGTGCAGTGCTCAGAGGGAAAATAGATCCAATATGGCTGACAAAACAAAATAAAATTAATAATTAAAATGAATTGTAATTAATAATATATTAATGTTAATGATATTAATATTATAATAAATTAATAATAATAATAATTAAGAATTATGTATATAGTATAAATACATAGTATACATTGTTTCATTTAATATGTGTATTCCTTAAATAATTCACATTAATTAATCAATGTGATCTTTGATGTCTTGTATTTCAGTGGGTAAATATAACTAAGATTGTGGGCAAATTGAGATAAAATATATATTATAATTATTAAATGCTGAAAAAAATAATAATAAGAATAAAAATATAGTCATGCTAATTAGATATAGCACATCGTATAGTATACCTTGTTTCATTCAATGTATTATTAAATGTATATATAAAAAATCTATCTATCTATCTATCTATCTATCTATCTATATATATATATATATATATATATATACTGTATATGTGTGTGTGTACACACACGTGTGTGTATATACTAAAAAAACAAAGGTTTTAGATTTTCATGTATTTTGTTGCTAATATGTTAATATATTTTACATTTTTTATTTCAATGAAAGCAAAGCTGAATTTTCAGCAAATCTTATTCTTCACAAGATCCATATAAATCATTCTAATAATTAAATTCAATCATTCAAAAATGAATGTCAATATAATTTCAATTCACATTAATCAAGTTTGAAAACAGTTGTTTTGCTTCTTCTTCTTTTTTTTTTGTGTGTGGACACATTTTAGGGTTTGTTAATAAATACAAAGTTTAAAATAACAGCATTTATTCCAAATAAAAAATATTTTGGAACATTATAAATGTCTTTCCTATTATTATTATTATTATTATTATTATTATTATTAATATTTTTATCAAGTTCATGTGTGCTTGCTATATACAATTATTATTTCTTAATCATTTCTAAAATACTGAGCTCAAAATGTTTCACAAAAGATGAGGTCAGCACTTGGAGGTTTCTGTTTAGCCAAGAAGAAAAAAGAAGAAAAAAACACCTTTATCTTAATGCTGTATTAATGTGACAATAGGTTTTATCTATTAGGATTCAGTACAAGGAAAATGGGTCTGAGTTTATATAATTACAAAATAATGAGTTTAAGTTTATCACATTAGAAGTGTTACTGAAGGTGATAAGCAAATGACATGCATTTGGATAAGTAATTATTGAACAATAGTCATTATTAAGTGCCATCTTTCAACCTGATGACTACTTAACTTATGCACCTTGTAATGCACCGAAAGTGCATTTTCTTTTGTAAAGAGAGATTAATCACTGAAAAGAACATAAGTTGGCGAGGGCGGCACTACACAGCCCTTCTTACGGAAGATCCAGCGGTAGAATGTGAGAGATATCTACTTTAAACCAAGCCAAGAGGATTTAAATCAAACTATGACTGAGGTGCTTTATGCTTTTTAAATGGATGTGCCAAAAGCTGCTTATATTCTGTGGATAGACATGATACTCCAGACCCTTCTACCACATTTTGAAGTAAACACATGCCATATTTAGTGTTTTTAATATGCTGGATGACCATCTGAGACATTCAGTTGTAATCTATTGAATAAATTCATATATAGGCAGTTTTCTCTGCTTTTAGAAACCATATGTAAACAAACCCACACACAAGCTGCTTTACTTTCACAGTCTTACATTAGTAGAGAGAATGAATTAAAAGTAAACGAGGTCCAAGGTCCCAGCAAAAGGCAGCATTAATCACCATAATGGTGCCGTCGAATGAAACACAGCTATCTACAGCAAAACAACATCAACAACACTAAAGAGAACTAAACCTCTATTAATTCTGAATAACAAGTTTTGTACACATAAGGTACTAATCAGGACTGACACTCAGGAAATTTTTTATGGGTGGTCCCCTCCAGCCAGACTATATACCTACTACCACTCTTCCCTTGATGAAAGCTCTGGCCACAGTGCATTACAGTGCACAGCACACATAATTAACTTATTTAAACGTGAGGGCTTATGGGTATTTTACTATTAGAGGATTCCACTGATGCAATATGGTGCAACCTTTATTTTATTTTATTTGTATATATTTATTTATTGACATTCTTTATGTACTCTTCAAACGTTTGGGTTCAGTAATATTTTTCTTTGAAATAAATTAATAGTTTTATTCAGCCAGGTTGCATTAAATTGATCAAATGTTACAGTGTCACAAAATGAATGAATGAATGAATGAACGAACAAATAAACGAATGAATGAGTAAGTGAATGAATTAATGAGTGAGTGAATGAATTAATGAATATAAAAATATTCTTCTTTTTCAAATTAGTTTTCTTTTGAATATTCTATTCATCAAAGAAAATAAATAAAAATAAATAAATGTTAAGCAGCACAACTGTTTTCAACATTGATAATAATAATAAATGTTTCTTGAGCAACAAATCAGCTTATTAGAAGGATTTCTGAAGGATCATGTAGCAGTCAAGACTGGAGTAATGGCTGCTAAAAATTCAGCTTTAAATTACAGGAATAAAAATAAAATAAAATAAAATAATATTTATTTATTTATTTATAAATAAATAAAACAGTAGTAATATTAATAGCATTTTGAAATATTATTTAGAATAACTGTTTTTAGATTTATTTCTTTATTTCTTTATCTATTTATTTATATATGTATGTATGTATTTTTAAATAAATGCAGCCATAGTTTGGTAAACATACATAAGATACTTATTTCAAAAATAAACAAACAAACAAACAAATTATAAATTAGGGTAGTAGATAGTCCACAGATTGTTTTTACAAATTTTGATAATGCATTTTGTTGTACCAATAAAATAAATTGTTTAAAAAATATGTAAAATCTAATTTTAATCTGACAAAATATATAATTGTGTGATTATTCACTTTGCCATTCAACCTAAATCTTAGCTTTCATGCTTTAAAAAAAAATATTTACAAATGATAAATCCTTACATATGTGATATTTCGTGTTTGTGTACATTGTGGTATTACAAATGACAAAACCCCAAATAAAATCCTGACCCATGAATTATTATGAAACTTTTTGATAGGTGCTTTTTGACTGTGTCCTAATCATTTTTCATCCTTCCAAAAAGAAGGTGTTTGAAGAAAAAAATAATTTTCTGATTACATGGAAGGTGCAACTCGAGCACTAAGCGCATTACCTTTCCTGGGCTTGGCTGCGTTGCCTGGAGAATTGCCAAAGACACAGTGAAAAGCCTGGAGCAGTATATCCCCCTCACCAGCACTTACCGCACGTGTCACATTCTATTTGAGTATGAATTGACATCCTCCATTACTCTATGGAAGATTTGCACATTTTCACCTCTATTGTATCCAGCGTTCTCCAATCCGTCTGCGATTGCTTGCTTTAGCAATTTCCGGCAATGCCTGGATGTTATGCCTGCAGCACATTATTCTCCATGCTTAGTTTAAGAAAGCATAGCAAATGAAGACAACTGAAATCTATATATGTTTGATGTCTTAAGGTGTCATGATTAACACAGCCTGCTTGGATTATTTACTGCCTCAAATGCTAAGGAGTCTAATAGCAGATAAGAAGAGGCTGGCAGTAATCGCTCCGATGCATTATTTCTCTTGCCTTTAGCAGGATATTTAAAGAATCCAGCACCAGGGATCAAATCATTACCAGATTATAAAGTGGGCGTAAGCCAACATTTAGATGCTTTTCTGGCTCAAACGTTCAGGGAAGTTTTTCAGAAGATGATTCCTTTGGGTTAGAACTTTCCTTAGATGATATTCTTTCATGGGATCTCACACTGCTTTGAAATGTTACATATGGCACAGAGCCTTACATGAGAAAATGCTTAGTGTCACAATTTCAAGATACATTACTGCAAGTTTCTAAGAATCAAAGAATAATTACTTTAATTCACTAAATCCCTTCATAATAATGAAGGATGTCCAATTAGACATTAAAAAGACATTTAAAAAGAACCAAGACATTAAAAAAGAGCAAACAGGATAGAGAAAAAGGGATGTCTATAATATCTGGAGTACGTTGTCCATTAGCATTCCCTTTTATCTAAACATTTAATCTAAATATAAGTTTATTGGCTGGAGCATGAGTGCAATTTTTTTTTTTTTTTTGTTATCCTTGCGTTTAATTTATTTTGTTTTATGTATTTTAATAATTTAATTCAATTTTATTTTATTTTATTTGACTTTACTATTTACTTTTTTTTATTATTATTATTTTAGGCAGAGGACACCCTGGATAGATGTCCAGTCTTTTATTATTTTATTTTATTTATTTATTTATTTATTTATTTTTTATTTTTTTTATTTTTTTTTTTTATTTTATTTTGAACCTAAATGTCATGTGACTAATACTGTGAGATACTTGTGACTTGTGTCTAACACAGTACACATAGCAAGCATTAAAAACATAAATAAATAAATTAATGAACGAATGAATAAATAAAAAGAAATAAAATAAAATGAGATGAAATGAAATGAAATGAAATGAAATAGAAATATAGCTTTTATGTTGCTTGCAAAACACACATCTTCTGTCAATGGCTGACTATAGAGAAATATGCTCCCCCCCCCCAGATAGTGTAGTTATCGACAACTACCAGCAGAGGCTAACCGGATCATGCTAACCAGTCAAACTCCGACTGCTTGGAAGGCACAGAAATCAATGTCAGTTCCCCATCAGCCTTTGATCTTTCCCTGGTGCCTAACCCAGATCCTCCCCTGGGAACCCAAAGAGCCATCCGGACTGCCAGCTCATCTACATTCAGCATTGATCACCACACAAAACCACCCACTCTGTCATCTGTCATTTAAGGTCTGGAGCACAGACTCCCCAAAGTCATCCCTGGCATTCTGACATCACTCAGAACGGCCCACAGGAATATGGCCTAATCTAATTAAACTGATTATTTCAAACTCGGATCGCTTCATCATATGGAAGGGCCTTAAAGTGTGTGCTCTACATTAGCGTGTTGTGATCTGGATTGATTATTCACTTCATGCACACAGTGGAAACATCAGCGGAAATGGACGAGCTGGAGGTTTTTTCAAAGGGTCAAGGGCTGGCTGGTTAGCATGGTCCCATTAGCCTCTGCCAGCAGATGTCGCGACTACTTTCTATGCTTCTGAAAAGCATCTTTTTCCATTCAATATTTATATATTTATTCATAATTAGCAATGTAGCCAACCCTTTTTTTAATAGCAAGAATGTACAGTAAAGGCATATATATATATATATATATATATATATATATAAAAATTCTCAAAAAAAAAATTTTTTGAGAGAGAGAGAATTCACCCTACACTGATTGGCTTCATCACTATGTCTCCTCTCCACCAGTAAGCTGGTGTGTGGTCAGCGTTCTGGCGCACTATGGCTGCCGTCGCATCATCCAGGTGGATGCTGCATACTAGTGGTGGATGAGGACATCCCCCCTCACATTGTAAAGCGCTTTGAGTGTCTAGAAAAGCACTATATAAATGCAACAAATTATTATTATTATTATTTATTTTCTTCATTTTTTTTTAAGTTGATCTTATTGTGAATTATTTAATTTACTTATTGAGCATATTGAAGTTCCCTTCCCCCCATTTTTTATTTATTTTTTGAAAACGACAGAAGATATTTACAAGGGCCTGATTTATTTTTTATTTTTTCAATAATTTGGTACACTTGGACGTATGTCACAATATGGAAGAATAAATCTGTCACTACATCCATTTCATTGCCACATTAAAAGTGTGCAGTGGACTAATATCTATCTCCAGGTAATTTAAACTTGCTTGGGTATTTTCACTAAGAGTGAAATTCAATGGCATTAGGCATTACTTTACTTGGCCCTGTGTCAAGTAGTTGAAAAAGTAAACATTTGCTGGAAGACTAAGGGAAAAGTCATTAGAGCTGACAAAGTAGGCTTGTTTCAGATAGTTCTCTTTGTGTCAGAAAATTAACTATTTAACTCTCCATTATTTTATGGGGTTATTTTCAGTGCTGATTAGAGCACAGTCATTGTACGCTAATTAGACAAAACAGACTGCCACACAATACAGCTAATAAATGAAGGATATGCTGTGCTTTAACAAGTGCAAGAATAGTCACTTCTATTTTATTTCTCCAATCTATACAATTAAAATGAATGAAATCAATCAATCAATCAATCAAGGAAATAGCAACTCTTAATCATCATTTCTAGAATGGTTTGTTTGTTTGACAAAAATGAAAAAGTTGATGGCACCACACAAATGTATTTTGGTATTTTTCTTTTAATTTAGTGTTAATTTTATTGTTTCTATTTCACTGACAGTGTCAATCAATTTTTGCTTCTATGTAGTGTTCATTTGTAATGGCAGTGAATGGCTGTTATTTTTCAATAGTCCAAAAGAAGTCCAATAAAGCGCCTCACACGGCTCCGTGGGGTGAATAAAGGCCTCCTGTAGCGAATCGATGCTTTTCTTGTCAGAAAAATATCCATATTTAAAATTGTATAAATAGCAATCTCTAGCTTCCGCTAACTGTTTTACACACGATCACAATATAATGTCGTTCCGGTGGATGATGTAGGATGTCTTCTTTTGGACTATTGAAAAATAACAGCCATTCACTGCCATTATAAAGCTTGGAAGAGCCAGGACATTTTTTAAATATAACTCCGATTGGATTCGTCTGAAAGAAGAAAGTCATATACACCTAGGATGGCTTGAGTGTGAGTAAATCATGGGGTATTTTTTTTTATTTTGGGGTGAACTATCCCTTTAAGGTTAATGTAATATTGTATTGATGCTGTCTTGAGGGTGCTTTATTTTTCTTTGCTTATTTAATACTAATATAATGTCAATTTTACTGTAGTGTTAGCCTGACGGTAGTGTTCTTCTTTCATAACAATGTTAAGGTAACAAAACAAAGCAACTGTTAAAAATGAAAGTATTCTTTAAGAATCACTTTGTTTAATGACCTTGTCTTCTCTTCAAACTTATCATTTTTACCGCTTAGTTAAAGATATGTTTATTTAATGCAAATTGCATTCAAATACAACACTAGGCATTATTGTTCCAACAAAACAAAGTAAAAACAGACTGAGATAGAAACAACACTATTGAGGAAAGAAGGTCTCTGTGTTGAAAGATGAAATTGAACACAAGTCTACGGGGAGCACTTAAAAGGGTCTCTCTTCACTGTTTGTGCTGTTGACATTGTTCAAAAGAGTAACTTCGGTAACTTGGCATTTACTTTTCTTTGTTTGTTTTCTTTGCACTGCACTCATTCATAAAAGATATGACTGAAGTCATCACAATGAGAAACATCAACATCAGAGTTGCTTCATATATCTTATATTTATTGATAGATGAAGCAGTCCATAACTTCTATAATCTAAGACTTCTATAATCTGGGGAATTAAATTCAAATCGTAAAAGTTCCTCAGGTGTCTGTCCTTTTATGTGCTGCATGAGTCACCTTCATAAGCAACATAAAGTCCAATATTTTTGAGTTGTCCAGGACTTTGTCAGTTCCCTTTCCTTTTGAAAGTGGTAGTCAATCTTCAATTTGCTGCGTGGTGCAATAAAGACTGCAGAGTAAAGTCCCTGGACTCAAACAATTTCTGTGAATATAATTCAAAACAGGAAGCTTGTCACATGGCATGCATACTATTCAGTAGCATGACGTTGTTTAATAATTTTCCTGTAACAAGCTATTTTTTTCCTCCTACAAATAGTGCCGTTGCTTGATAAAACACTGCTTTACATATATCAATACACACTCTCCTAAAATGGCATCTCTCAATGAAAATTCTGATTTGTTTTTGTGAATCGATTCATTCAGATGAAGCATTGTTTTTATTATTTGTTTAATAAAGCAATAAGCCCCAAGAAGCCGTGGTTTACAGTGAATTTATAACTGAAGCGCCCGTGAAGCGGAGTGCCTAAAATCCCCTTAGCTGTTATAAATTCACTGTAAACCACGGCTTCACAGGGCTTATTGCTTTTATAAAACAGTTATTACATATACTTAGTAAGGTTTCACAAAATAAAACAGAGCAAATAAGTGTAATGATATTAAAAAAACAGTATTCTTCCACCAAACAATGTAGTTCCTCAGAAACAGTTGTGTTTGGAACCTATGGTTGGAACAAAGTGTTTGCCAAGCAACACACAAAGTAAACAAAGGTCTATGTTTGTAGTGTAATTTACAACGGCTTCGAACGTGGCTCAACCAATCAGAATCAAGGACCGGAACTGTCCGTTGTAATTAAATTATTATATCGTTAGTACATTTTCAACTTGTATTTTAGGCCTATACGCTCTAAAAAATGCTGGGTTAAAAACAACCTAACTTGGGTTATTTGGCAACCCAGCGCTGGGTAAATATTGGACAGAACACATGCTGGGTTATTTTGACCCAGCAGGTTGGGTTAAACGTTTTTACCTACCATGTTGGGTTGTTTAATTTAAGTCATCTATTGTTTAAAAATTATTATACTGGCTTAACCATTTACTGGCTTAAAATGGGCTTAAAATCACACACATAATTACTATAGGCAACAGTAATAATCAAAAGATGAACATTTTTTATTAAGAACACCCATGGACAAAATACGAGACAGATTTCATTTATTTGGGTGAATACATCATAATTCCCAATATTACAAACATTTAAACTAGTTTAACAAGCATTTTAGAAATAAAAAATGGCACATTTAAAGGGTCATGAAACCCCAGACTACTTTTTCTGAGATTTTAGAAGAGTGTTTGTGTTGTACATCATAGAAGACAACGTTAAGGCCTGTTCACACCAAGCACGATAGCGATAAAGATATAGTTCTAAAAATAATTCTCAATATTAAAGAATAGCAGAGTCCACACCACAACTATAACGATAAAGGCACAGAGAAACGATATCGTTGGAATCACTTTCAGAACGATTTTTTTTCCAGCTGATAAATGATACAAACATTGACAGCCAATCAGAATCAATCCTGCTATAACCAGCTCGAGAATTTAAAGCAACATACGCGCGTGCGCTTAGAATAAACAGATGATATCGTTCGCTGGTGTGGACGCTAATACCGTTATCTTTATAGTTATCTTTACAGTTATCATTCTTGGTGTGAACGGGGCTTTAGCATCCGATGATTTTAACTGTTGTAGAAAACTGGTTAATTTTAAGCTTTTTTGTGCTATTTTTATCTTGTTCTTGCTCTATCTTGTTATCGTGTTCTTATCCTATGAGAAGACGCTTCGCTTAATTATTCACAACAGCATGTGTTGATTTGCTATGACAGACACTTCAGACTGTGATGCTTCAGACACTCTCTCATGTTTATATTAATTATCCCGTGAACTTATTCTCTCAAATGGCCTGGGTATTCACGTGTTTCAATCCAACCCATTGCCACAAGTTTATAAACCTGTGGTGTTATGGTTCGTTCTGAAGAGCTCTGTGAATTCAAGTGTGGTACTGTGATAGGATGTCACCTATACAATAAATAATTTTGTGAAATTTCATCCCTGCTAGTTATTGCATAGTCAACCGTAAGTTGTATTATTGGAAATTGGAAGTGTTTAGGAACAAATTAGGAATGCCAAGCGTAGGATGTAGGGGTGTAAAGCACGCCACCACTGGACTCTGGAGCAGTGGAAATCTGTTCTATGGAGTGATGAATCACACTTCTCGTTTGGAGGGTCTGATGGGCGAATCTGGGTTTGGCAAATACCAGGAGAATGTTACCTGCCTGACTGCATTGAGCCAACTGTAAAGTTTGGTGGAGGAGGGATAATGGTATAGGGCTGTTTTTCAGGGATTAGTCTAGGCCACTTAGTTCCAGTGGAGGGAAATCTTAATGCTTCAGCATACCAAGACATTTTGGACACTGCTATGCATCTAACTTTGTAGGAACAGATTGGGGAAGGATTTCTATTCCAGCATGACTGTGCCCCAGTGCACAATGCAATGTCCAAAAAGACAGGATTGGATGAGTTGGATGGTGTGGAAGAACTTGACTGGGCCGCACAGAGCCCTGACTTCAACCCCGGCCAACACCTTTGGGATGAACTGGACTGAATGTTGTGAGCCAGGCCTTCTCATCCAACATCATTGCATGACCTCACAAATGCTCTACAGGATGAATGGGCAAAAAAAAAAAAAAAAACCTGAAACACTCCTAAATCTTGTGGAAAGCCTTCCCAGAAGAGTGGAAGCTCTCTAAATTAATGTATTTGTATTTATAATGCAATGACATTAAATCCCCTGTTGATGTGATGGTCAGGTGTTCCAAAACTTTTGTACATATAGTGCATATAATTTAAAATTATATAACTTGCTTAACTAGCATAAGTGTAGTTACCCAGTAGGTTGTAGTGTAGCTGTTGTTTTTGCAAAAGTGCAGTTTGACTGTATTACTAAATTATGACTAGTTTGTAACCTAGCGAGCTACATTTTTTCCTAACACTGCTATTTGCATGTTAACTTCAAGCCCATTGAGAGATAAAACCAATAAATAAATAAATAGCATGTGATTAAAGTGTGTAGCCCATAAGCTACGATGCAGGCTGAGATAAGTGTGTGTGTGTGTGATGCTGATGGAGCTGTGTGAGGTGACTGTTTAATTAGGCTGGCTAATGGGCTGAATAATTATGTTACTTTTTTGCCATCTGGACCCGGAGCTCCCAGAAACCCTCTCTCTCGTTCAGCTGAACTAGTGAGGAGGCAGTCAGGTGAGAGAAAAACACAAACCTTTCCAAGTTCCTGAGGGTACACGGTTGAAAGCAATACAATCACAATCTCTAACCTTCTTAAGTTCCTCAGAATGAACCTGATGACAGCTATAGCATCTGTGTTTAACATATGCCAGTTATTTTACATTTCACTGTAAGTAAATGGTTATTTAGGATGATTTTAATCCAAAGTATCTGGTGCAACCTGGGCCTAAATGTTTTGCTATCTAGTATTCCTATTCATTTCAATGGCATTTGCTTGTTGCTTGGACCCCGAAGTGTGTGATTTTATTTTATTATATATATATTTCACTGAAATACAATGTAATATATTAAATAATAATAATAATAATAATAATAATCAATCAATCAATCAATCAGTTGAGTGATTATTCGGTTTCACATAATCTTTCAGAAGTCATAATAATATGCTGATTTGGTGCTAAATTATTATTGGTGCTCACTTATTACTAATTGTTCTTATTATCAATGCATAAACAGATTTTGCTGTTTAATAATTATGTGTTTTTTTTCCAGGTTTCTTTAGAAATAGAAATAGAAAATAAAATAGAAATAGAATAGAAAGTTTAAACATTTTTTTTATATAATATTTTAAATATTCGTGTAATACTCTAAATTACTTTACTGTTGCTTTTTAACAGTTTAATGCTTCCTTGTTGAATACAGCAAGTGCTTAATAGTGCTGAAAATTCAACTTTGCCATCACAGGAATAAATTACACTTTTAAATATATTAAAATAGAAAACAGTTATTTCAAATTATAATATTTCGCAGTATTACTGTTTTACTGTATTTTGGATCAAAAATGGCAGCCTAGGTGACCATAAGAGACTTCTTTAAAAAAAATTAAATAATAATAATTATACCTTTTCCAAATCTTTGACCGGTAGTGTACAGCAAACTGCCTGAATAGCATGCATGACTCTAAACTTTACAAAGGCTTGTCATTTGTTTATATTCAATTATATTTAAGTGATATATATCCCTGACAGGCAGCAATTGTATTCAATCTAAATCCAATTTAAGCATTGCAAGCAATAGTCTTATGCATTCATTATATGAGGATTATCTATCACAGATCCTTATACCACTATCACACATATGAAGAAGGGCCCACACACTGTATTATATTACAAACGGCTCTTAAACTTCTGCATAACTCAAACTTTGCTTGACCTAAAGTGCTCTTGGGCTGCTCAGCTCATCTCAGACTGGATGCGTATTGTTGGAGGACAGATTGTAAGAGGAGAGAGACCGAGAAGCATGTCAG
This sequence comes from Schizothorax lantsangensis, assembly GCA_027422415.1. Classification (NCBI taxonomy): domain Eukaryota; kingdom Metazoa; phylum Chordata; class Actinopteri; order Cypriniformes; family Cyprinidae; genus Schizothorax; species Schizothorax lantsangensis. The sequence continues at coordinate 23,700,636 of CM049861.1, read as the reverse complement.
CACGTAATCTCTCTAGTTATTAATGCTTAAAATTGCACAGGAGGGTATTAGCATGCAAAATATCATAATCTCTGGAGCACAGCAGGATTATATTTTGAGTTGAATGAATGGCTTTTGAAGACGTCAGAGGAAATAGAACATATGTTTTATTTCTGCTCTAGTGGGTAATGTATTCAGACTTTTAACAAACATTGTCTTCTCTGAAATCGCACAATCCTTCAAATTACAAGGGAGTTACATAAATTAGAGGTGATTACCATGAAGCATCCAGGGCGAAAATGAGAAAAAGACAGATTTATCAAAGGAATTGACGTCTTTTTGCTGAAAGGTCAAATATTACATAAAATCTTATGCAGATAATTATGTTGCCTACTGTACAGTATATATATATATATATATATAAATGTAGGGTATTTTATAGCTAACCTAAAATGTTTCATATTTAACCAGTTAATGAAAGTGAAAAATATTATTAAATATAAAGCATTCTGCCCTACTTCATTAACACCAATGAAATTCATTTTTAATGGTCAGATGATGATAATAATAATAATAATAATAATAATATTAGAGCAACAGAAGACAAAGGTACAAAAGATTTCTATGGCCAATAAATGCTGTTCGGTTCTGAGCTTTCTATTCATCAAAGAATCCTGGTTTCCACAAAATATGACAGCACAATATAACAGCACAACTGTTTTCAACATTGATAATTTTAAGAAATGTTTCATGAGCAACAAATCAGCATGCTAGAATTATTTCTGAAGGATCATGTGACACTGAAGACTGGAGTAATGATATATATTCAAAATATATTCACATAAATAATATTAAAATCATATTTTTGGTCAAATAAATGCCACCTTAGTGAGCATAAGATACTTCAAAAACAAATAATCTTACTGACCCAGACTTTTGAATGGTAAAATTTGGGATAAGTAATTTTTGAACATTTTTGAAAGAAGTTCTTTCATCTCACAATAATTTTTCAGAACAAGTCTCTAAGGTTCTTAAAAGAAGACATATTACCCTTAATCTTACCATCAATTAATTTTAAAATGATTATGTCTGTTACATGACACATTGTTTTATATATATTAGAGAAGTGCAAAGCTTGACTGGCTTCAAATAGTCTCATATACTGTCGTGCAGTGAGGCAGCATAAATGGAGTTATTTTCACCCGGTGTGATCTTCGAATCATGCTTGACCTTTCTAAAGGCCCCCATTGGCTCGCTGACATCAGTACAGATTTAGACCTGGGATTTAGCCTATTCATATGGCCTCATTTGCACCTTCTTGCTGACATATAAAATATGAAAATATTACTGTATGAAAATGGAGTGGAACTGCACAATATAAGATACTTATAAGAGGGGTAGGAAGATGATTTCAAATAGAACTTAAAAAGAAATTGAATCATCCATTCATTCATTTTCCAAGTAGCTTATCCTCCTGTGTAAGGTCATGAGGATGCTGAAGCCTATCTCAGTGTCTCAGGCCGAAGTCAGGGATACCCCCGGGACAGAATTTAATTGGCCTTTGAAAAAATATTATTCAATATTTCTGGTAATAATAATAAAAAAATAAAAATAAAATAAATAAATAAAACAAAACTGTATATTGCATTTTGATGGAAGATTACACTTTTTTTTAGAAAAATATTTAATGAATTATTCACAAGATAGTGAACATTTATTACACATGCATTTTTATGACCTAGTTTTATGCAATTATGACTTTCTGTTGTACAAAAGAGAGGTTTGGCAGGATGTTCACACTATACTTGTTACCAGGTATTGTAAAGCTCAAAAACTGAAACAAAAAGCCCCATAATATTAGTATAAAGTGATGCAATTTATGATCAAGAGTTTGTGTGTGTGTAGAACCAACTGAAATATAATTTTTAATGTTCATTTAATGTTCAAAATCAAAATATAATTAGGCCTATATACAGTTATATAATTTTTGGGTGAACCCAATTGTTAATTTAGATGGAATGCTTGGAATGGAAAAGTAAATATTTTAAGTACTTTTTCACAGACTGTAGGCTACTACATGTTTCTACAGTTATTAACAGCCCCCCCCTCTCTCTCAATAGACATTAATACTATACTTTGTGTTATGTTACCTTAGCATTAAATTACAGTTAACAGTGCTGTTTGAGTGTTTCTAATACAACGTCTGAGGGAGTGATGGCAAATTTGACATATTTTCCTCTTCTGATTGTAATGAAGTCCACTGCAGGCAAGCTTAGTGAATCCATTGGCAGCTTTTATTTATAAGACTTCAACTATACAAATATAGACCTGACTTAATACCACCATGACCATGAACATGGGCAAAGACTCACCAAGCAGCAGTTACACAAAACAAAGCTAGACAAAGACAATGGAAACATGAGGACTATACATACACAGAGGCCAATGACTAACAAGAAGAAAAGAGAACAGATAACCACATGATAAAACATCCAATGAAATCAAGACACATGGACAAGGGTAGCACCAGAGATTAGGCTCATTTGAGATGCACCTATACGCTGCGTTTCACTCCACTTTTACACACACACTCGCAAACTTTCCTAAGCACTTCCCCTCGGGGGAATCCCTGCTGCCATTTTGAAGTGCGTTCCACTTCGTGAAGTGGGCAAGGGAAGTTTATACGGACAGACCCTCGACCCCTCGATTTTGACCGCTCCATAGACCACAATGCAACAAGATTATGACGTCATCGCAGATCACATTTAATTTATCCCCACCCCAAACAACTATAATATACAAAGTTTTTTTTTTTTTTTCATTTATAACAGCCCAAGCATACCTATACATATAGAATGTCGCACCAAACAAATTCGTAAGGGGAAAAATGTAAACAATAATATGTAAACTCTTCTAAGTGATCAAGGGCGTAGGACGTTCCAATTCAGCCCATTCCAAGAGTTCCACCAGTAGTGGGCACTCATCATGAACCAGATGAGTCCTTTGCATAATCTGAATCTGCTGCAGCCTAGATTTAAATTGCTGATTTTGTCTGGCCAGAGGAGAATGACACTATTTCGACACACCATTTCCCTGTCTAAATACTGTAAAGCTGATGTAAAGCTGCTTTGACACAATTTGCATTGTTAAAAACGCTATACAAATAATAGTGACTTGACTTGACTCATGCTACATAATCAATGACGTATCCGAGTAAACAAGACGGAGGGAAGTTTGCGAGTGGAGGGCATAAAAAAATGAACCTAGCCTCATCTGAAATTTAAGCGAGCGTAGATGTCTGTGTCACGAGACTGTGCCGGAGGAACGGATGCAGAGACGTGGATCAAAGTAATAGTCTTTAATGTAATCCAAAACAAGGCGTAATCCACACTAGGAATGGCTGAAGACACACGCACATAACATTAAGACCCGACACAGTCTGGGGTTTAAATACATGGGGTAACGAGGGCAATTGCAAAGACACACCTGAACCAAATCATACAATCAACGAGAGACAGAAACTGGGTCACGGAGAGCACATGGGGAGGAAAACATACACAATGACAGTCCAGGGGTGTGACAGTCTGCAGTGAAGGGAGGAGTGAAAAAAGTACAGTCAAGACGGACAGTTCTGACCTCTCGAAGTGGAACGGATACCTACGAGATCAAAGGCAGATATCGTGTTATTCACATTCACATGCTGTGTTGCTGATAAAAATGAAATAATTGCAGTTTTGGTGCTGTAATATGGAAATAACTATGATGAACAAGACACTCAAAGTTTTTGCTATTTTAATTCCAATAAAAAAAAAAAAATGCATTTATCATCAATTTTTATTGTAAGAGAAATATGTATTTTGGATTATTTTTTTTTGAAATACAGTATGACAACAATGACATCTCACACAGAGATAGCACTGTCAGTGTTTGGGAATATTCATGCATAATTTAAACACATAATGGCATGATATCAGATATAAAAAAAAAAAAACATTTTAGAAGAGAACGCAACATCAGGGTTGTTTGAACCTATGAGCATTAAGCTATGTCATCAGTGAGTCGTTTCCCATCGTGCTTTTGGTCAGCACAGCTGGGGGCGAGCAACTCCGCTCGACTGCACGACTGACTCGCTGTCGTGAGAGATTGTTGGCATACGTCGGCATTACATCAGAACGAGGAGGACTGCCCTCGGACACTTTTCTAACCGGCATGCATCTTGCGGTGGTGATCGGTTCTGCGCAGATTTTGCTCATCTCAAATGAGCCTATTGTCTTATAGAGGGTATGTATGTTACGTCACCATCGACTTAAAAATTAGTAAGGCAGAAAGAAAAATAATCATTAGGAAAGCTTATAAATACATATCAAAAATGTTGGGATAAAGAGAAGACTGGACGACATTTATACAGAATTCAAAGGGAAGTAGGAATGCGTAACAATGAGATGGGATTCTGAAGACGAGAAGAATCAGTAATAACTAGAATTAGAACAGGCTGCACTGCATTAAATGGAAATCTAAATAGAATTGTGCATTTCCTCATTTAAGCTGTTTATTCAACGTAGCGAAGCCTCTCCTCCACTGACATCCATTAAGAAAAAAAAAAAAAAAACGGCTTCTGGTCTCCTTCCCTGCATACCGCCAAAGCCGCAGCGTTAGCATTAGCCGTTGTACTTTTCTGGTTGCAGGCTTGCCTTCCAGTGGCGTTGGTAGCACATTGCAAGAACACATGAGGGCAAGGGAAACACATGACAAGAACATAAAACAAGACAAAGAATAGCAAAATAAAAGACATGAAAACCTAGACAAGAAACCAAATCCAAAACCCAAAGTGATACTGACTAACATAATCAATCTCTCAATCCCCCCCCCCCTTTTTAGAAAAGTCATATAAATTATATTATGGATTTTTTTCTTTGGCTATTGGAGTATATTGGAATGCAAAATTGTATTTGTTGTAGTTCACTTTCACTAATGCTGTACAGAAATTTACCCAACTATGAAGACTTTTGCTTCTGAGAACCCCAGAGATATGAAAAGGTTTCATTGTTTGAAAAATCTACCAAACAGTTCTGTGAGTCACATATGTCTGTCCATTTGAGTACAGATTTCATTTTTGCATTTCCTGATGTTCAGTTATTGCGTGTGACCGACAGTGGAGGCCCAGTCACCAGGGATGGACAAGCGATAAAAGTTCTGCGGGCCGTGACTGAGCATTTGGTACCACATTCAGTGCCATGCTCTGAGCCCCCTTAAGTGCGGTTTATATGAAAAAAGCTAGTCCCAGTCACAGTCGGCCATGGTGATCTGGCTAAACCTGCACATCTTTACCCAGCACCTGTTATAAATGATTTGAAATTAGAGCAGTACACACTCACCATTAGCAATTTGAGCATTTTGCCAAGCCTGGATGACCTTGAGTGCATGTATGAGTAGATCATAGCTCTAGATTAGAGCCCCTCTGTTAAACACGGCCGTTAAAATGCATTTTTAATGCAACCTCCGAGCGCTGCATTCGTCTATAAACCTCCATTTTTTCTGCACTAAAGGACATAACAGTGTTGCTCGGATTTCTTAATGCCAGGCAAGGTTAATTTTAGTTTGGCAATCATGAGGTCACACATTAAGGAAGTTGTGCTCTCAAATTTTGAGATTGACAGATGTGCAGCCATGCCTGAAATAAAAGCTGAAGACAAGGTAATTCTTCTGTACGTGTTTGTTATTCCAAAGAGGGAGAATAGAACAAATGAGACATTTGCATCAGCATTTCTTAAAACACTTCTCGAAAAAATCTGCTATTTTCTGTCCTAAGATAAACCACCAGTTGTCTCGAAATTATTTATGACTTAATAAATAATGGATAAAACATAAAATAGGATTCACTGGTTATTTTCTAAACCAGACAATATTGTCAAACAATATTAAGGCACCCTGAAAACCGTGTTGCATTATTTAAAATAATGTTTAAGGGTACGTCCTAAGAAATCTGAGAATCAACTTATAAATGTATTTTAAATGTCACAGTGTAGGTCAGTTCAAAGCACTAGGCCGGAGAAATCCGAGACTATGCTTGAGCTTACAAGAGCTGAATCAATAAGTGAAATGATATCTTAAGGTCAGTGATATCAATGCAGGTGTCCTCTGAAGGACACATTCATATGTCTTTTTCACATGTCTCTTTTTATCTACACTTCCATGTCTCTGTGTGTGTCACGCATATGCACCTCAATGTCAAATGCTTCGACGAGTGACTTGCAATTCTTGCACTGTAAAGTTAGAAGTTTGATTTAAACATTTTTTTCTTATGCCTGCTAAGCCCTGTTTACCTGTTTAATTTGGGCTAAACATTGATTTGCATTCAGAAAGTATATTTGTGTCAGATTTGATCTTGTATTAAAATGACATTACGGCAAGTGTAAGCCTGCCTCTTTGTATGGCAAATACAAGTTCACATAGCCAGTCTTATTTTTTTTCTTATTTTTTTTCTAGTCACGTGGGTTTATTTTAATTTCATTTTATGAGGAGGTAATTGCAAATGTCTCAGCTGCCTAGCCTTAATTCATTAATCCATGGACATTCTCTGTGCCTTAGCATTCTCTAAAGCCTCTGCTTTGACTCATGTATCACACAGATATGCATCTTATTATGCTTTCATTCTAGTTTTGCCAGAAGCAAATTCATAAGCAGTTGATTTCAGACCTCTATGAGAATGTTAGTGGCTGCCTCTGGTCCAGAAACCTAATATTGTACACACCAGTGTGAAGTATTATTGAATTATAAATACATTAAAATCATTCTTTGCTGCTAATTTTGAAAGTCTGTGGTTTATTAACCTTCCGTTTCGGCATTGTCAGAGCTCCTTAGTAATGACAACACTGACGGATTCATTATCAGTTGAACTGCATGTTGGCCAGACGACAAAATTAAAATGGAGCTCTTCTCACGGTGACATGCACATACACACCTGATTTGCTTCACACTTATCTCACTTGAACTGTTAATAAGTTGTTTTGTGGGATTGGTTTTGTGTCTCGGTAAGTGACCTTAATTCCAGGGACAAGACTTTTACCGTTATGCATAATTATATTTTCTAAGTACACTACAATCACAAGCACTTGTGATTAAGTGCTATACTTAAATTGAATAATATCATACAAAAAAAAAAAAAAAAAGGCTGAGCAATTTTCACTTAGTCAAAAATTGGTTAAAATAACACTAATTGACGTGCAGTTTGCAGCTTTCATATCAAATTCCGCTATTTTCTCAGAATTCTATTAATGTGTTTTAACACTAAATAGCTTTAATATATAATGCGCACTGACATTTGACTGTGATTATTTTGTTATGCTGACTGATTCATTGAAGTAATGACACTTCATTTACATGATGTGAAAGGAAATGTGTCATTATAAAATCTGTTGACCATTGGCAACTAAAGCTGACATGTGATTCGTGATTTTTTTTTTTTTTTCCCACTCATCTGTGAATAAACTGAGGCTCCGTCCCAATTCGCTTACACTATTTCACTGGCAGCAGGGCTGTTTAATTGACATCATGACTTCAAAACTCCGTAGTTAAGGTTGCTGTGTTGGGATTTGTTTACACTTTTCTGGGAAATCAACCTATAAATGGCTGACACAGAGTACTTACAGTTGACTCTGCACATTCAACTGGGATAAAAGGAAGTATTTTAACATGTGAAATATTGTTCACATCAGCTTTAACCTTAATTCAAGGCCTGTGTTTTATTGGCATGCACTTGAAAAACAGCAGTTCAATGATACACTTAATTAACAATGTGCTCTATCTTCATGCTCAGTCAACTTGTCAAGGATCTTATTCAAAGTGTGTGGGTTTTATCCCATCCCGTCTTATCACTTCTTTGTTCTTGAGCGTCACGTTTAACCTCAGGTTCATCTTGAAGGGACAGTCCCTGCAAGCAGTGTTCTGTACTCTGCTCAATGACAAACAAACTTTATGTACTGTTTTATGAAATGCTAATAGCTTTGCCAAATTTAAATGCTAATAACTTTGTTATCATGCTACATTTTGCATCAAATTTAAATTAAGCAATAAACTGGTGCGAATTATGAATACAATCATGGCTAAAGGGCATTGCTAGGTACAATACACATGTGGGTGAAACCCCTTTAGCAATGAGTACTTTTCACGTGCTTTCAATATGGCCCTCAGGGCCTTATTGCTGTATAAAACAGGTAAAACATGATAGAAATATTAAAGACACAGTTCCATTTTAATGTTTTTATTTATTTATTAATTTTATTTAGCAAAATCATTAAGTGCTGTCTTTTCACTAGAAGATACAGTCCCTGACATGTAAACAATAACTGAACAGCATATATATATATATATATATATATATATATATATATATACAGTATAAAACAGTGTGTTCTGTTCCTTGCATATGATTAGTCAAGCATTGGTCGTTCCAAGAGTGCTGAGATAACAGCACTGGGAATTTTTACTATTTATAATATGACTCAGCTTGTTATTGTGTTCCTTCCAGGCAGACTGTCTGTCTGTGCGTCAGGTCATTTTTATGCCAGTTGCGGCAAGCAATTGTCTTCACGAGTGACTCATTATTCAAATGGTTCATTCAAAAATGCTGATTCACGCAGGAGCGGATCGACTGACTTTATTCATTGATTTATTCTTCAGCTGATTTGTTCAAAACTGCTAATGTGTGATGGAACTGAACCCACAACATTAAATATAGGACCACAAAACCAATAAGGGTCAATTTTTTGAAATTGAGATTGTATACATAATCTGAAAGCTGAATAAATAAGCTTTCCATTGATGTATGGTTTGTTATGATACAACAATATTTGGCCGACATACAACAATTTGAAAATCTGGAATCTGAGGGTGCAATAAAATTGCCTATTGCATATTACTAATCAAAAAATAAGTTTTGATATATTCACAGTAGGAAATTTACATAATATCTCCATGGAACATGATCTTTACTTAATGTCCTAATGATTTTTGGCATAAAAGAAAAATCAATAATTTTGACCCATGCAATGTATTTTTGGCTATTGCTACAAATATACCCCAGCGACTTAAGACTGGTTTTGTGGTCCAGGGTCACATATATTCTTACGTATATACTTGATATGTATGAATTTGTATAATCTCATTTGTACATTGTTGTATGATTTTGTATGATCAGCCCCATTGATTGTTATGGTTTAGACATTTCCATATGAACCACATTGTTTTCTCATGAGACTAGGTCGATTAATTTTGCATTTGATTTGCGATGTCAGTTTGAGCATTTTATGTCTCTTTGTGTGTTTATTATTGCTATATCACTTGAATATTTAATTAAAGTTTTGATTTTGACAGGGTTGTACTGGAAATTAAATATCGAACACAGTTTGTTTGCTTTATTTGTTTGTTTGTTTGTTATAGTTCATGCTATCCCAAATTAGTTTTTTTTTTGGATTAAATGTTATATTGACCAATCAGCATCAAAAAATTGTAACTGCGAGTTTCATGATTTTATTTGCAGCATATACTCTTTCTCTCTATTTAACTTGACATCCAACATGTTTCATAATTTACATGTTTTAGTTAGGCCTATGTGCTGAATTTAGCTCTTCATTAACATGGCACAGGGTCCTGTCATCAGACGGCATGTGTACTAGCTCAAATGAATTGCATAGCAAAGCCTGATTGCCTAATTTGAGACAGTAATAGCCTTGAGATACCCCTCACCTGATCCTCTATCCGATAATCAGCGCTTCTGCGATAACACACACATAGACACACACACACATCCACCCCCAGGCTCTGCTTGAATGGACGAACACTCCCTATTCCCACAGGGACAGGTAAATCAACCTCAAAGCTGAGATATGAGAAGCCTTGGATATTTGAACCAGCATATGTAAATGACAGCTATTTTTAGACTCAGAGTCCTCACACAAAGTAATTCAGGCCCAGAATGTCTCTCTCTCTGTGTGTGTGTGTGTGTGTGTGTGTGTGTGTGTGTGTGTGTGTGCGAAAAGTAAGCATTCTACATCAGTGTTGAGTGCCAGTTTGGCTAAACAGATATCAGTGATGTGCAACCCTTTTAAAAGCTACTGAAGTAAAACACTGCAGGAATTGCTTGCAGATCTTCGCTGCCCTTTTTCCACCGAGCACTTGGTGTCTGACAGCCCTTTACTCGTTCACTGCACACGAGTGCCAGTTCTTTTTCTCCACCCCCCAGTTTGTCTTTTCTTATTTAGATGAAGCATGTTTGTATCACACTCAATGCACCTGCATATCATTGATCCCAACCGACAATGCGCGCTCTAAGCCACTTCTGAATGTGAAGATGGATGGCTACGACGAGGTTAGCCATCTATGGTATTGATGCCAGCTCAGGGACTGAAATTGTAGTGAGGCTGTTCACAATCTCCACAACACAATCCAACAGGGAAATTCCACTGTTTTTTTTATATCAGGCTTATTTTATCTGTATCGACTTCTGCTGACAGGCTCTGTTGTCTGAGGGTTGTTGTTTTAGGACAGGGATTCCTCATATTGGTATCACGAGGAGCTTACTTAAACTGTTTTGAAATCATCTAGCCGTTTATTGTTCCTTCATTCCCGGGGCATGTCCCACAACTTGGGGGAAAAAAAAGACACTGAGTACTTTAAATAGTACTTTCTTTGGATGTTTACAACGGCACAATGGTGCCTAGAGGAAACAGTTATTGCTCTTTTATTTTATTGTTCTTTCATCTCCCATTTTGGGTTTAGTTGTTCCAAATTTGTGGTTTCTATGCTTTTGGGCCACAAGGGCACCATAGGACTCCACAAACAGTCCCAGTGGGGGGTCAAGGCTCATTTGAAGACCCAACCAGGAATAACAGTCATCTTCTTTGGCTAAGGAAAAATAATGAGGTTATAGTTATGTTTAATGCTTAGCTATGTCTAATTTAAGAATGAACTTTGTCATAGAATTTTCTCATGAAATCCCTTTGGAGAAATAAATATCGACACAAATGAGGCAATTGCTGACATGCTGACAGTGAATGCATAGAGCTCAAAAGGGTAATAATTTAATGTGATGTAATGACACATGTTTCATATACTTAATTAGTAGTAATATTAATAAGAGTAAATTATGCATAATTACAATCAACTAACCCTAAACCAAGCCCCAATCCTGACCTTAGCTCTATAGTAATTACATGTAGTTAATGATTTTCACTCAGTGTTATTACACTGTAACAACATCACCCTAAACTAAAATATAACCATCAAAAGTGATTGTATATTTGCATAGCTCAGATCAGGGGTGTCAAACTCAATTCCTGGAGGGCCGCAGCTCTGCAGAGTTTAGTTCCAACCCTGCTCCAACACACAAACCATGTAGTTTTCAATTGAGCCTGAAGGACTTGATTAGTTGGATCAGGTGTGTTTAATTAGGGTTGGAGCTAAACTCTGCAGGGATTTGGCCCTCTGTGAATTGAGTTTGACACCCCTGGCTTAGATCGTTTGGTCTTGGATGCATTGGATGAGTTCATGCAATCACTAGCCACGTTACATGTACACTTTTTTGTCATTCCGATTAAAATCATTCCGATTGAAAGATTCGGTGGACTGTTTACATGAGATGTTATCTAATCCGAATGAAAACAAATAGCCTACAAAATATCAGGCGTGGCTCGTCTATATGGGCAAAATTTTCATACACTGTTCCACAACATAGACCTCTATAAAAACTGAAAAATTGGAAATGTGTTCAGCATTATGCAACAAATATTTTTTCAGATGTTCTATACTATTTTAAGTCGTAAAGTAAGCAGTATTAAAATCCTGCGCATGGCTTTAGAAGGCATGTAGACATGATACTGAGTGGGGCAGACGGTGCCTGAGACCTCCCAAGCTCAACAGCGCCCCACAATTTTGAAATGTAACTCTGTGGTGAAAAGGGGAACTGCAGTGCGCTCTAATTGAGAGCAATTTGGGCAGTTTTGAGACTGCCCCGCTTACCTTACCTTACCTTACCTTACCTTACCTTACGTTACCTTACTTGAATCTTGCTCCAAGGCGATATCAATCTGCTTCAGCTATGTGTCTGCATCACGTCAGTAACTAGTTGGCATGTCTGTTTTTTTGTGGAGTATGTGGAGTAGTGGATCAAATTAACAATGTATAAATCCTTTAGTTTCAAATGTTCTCACATGAATAGCCTTTATATAGTTCTATTGTGTTTGTTTTATTATTATTCTGAGAATAGACATATGATCGTCTTTCCTCGCCCGAATTGCTCCACAACTTGTAACATTCTAAATCAACATTTGGAGGTGATAAATACTATTAAGGCAATTATAATACAGCATTTTATGCATATTATCTGAGCCTGTCAATCAACATTAGCGCGCCACCCACAGGATAAAGCAAGGATATCTCTGCTAAAATTTTGTCCGCATGTGTTCAGAGATTATAATATAAAGTTTTTACTGAATGTTTTTCATATATTAGTGCTACGACCTAGAATCTGCCCCACCTAAATTTACTGTCAGGAGCCGCTACTGCTTCAAATCGCCAGAGGAAAAAACGCACGCGTTTTTTGCGTTAATATTTTTAATAGCTGCTTGTGCTTGTTTAGAATAAACGGACAAATATTTGAATCCCTTGCGTTCATTCGAGCGCTCATTCATGTGGCCAGGACACATACACATTCATAGAAATTGGCCATCTTCTATCGTCCCACACACAGAACCAAATTTATTTCTCTTTTGCAGTTTATAATAACCAAGTTGCACATATATCTATCAGATAAAATAATAAACACAATATAGCTTGATCTCAGCCAGGTGATCCACTCATCATATCCCCATAATTTCTTAATGTTAAAGCATTGAGGGATAAAATAACAGTGCCCTCTCTGTAATGCAGCTCTGAAATGAATTGTTGTGATTCTAAAAAGTTTTACTGTACTTAAATAGAACAAATAAACGATTTCTTACCAAGAGTTGCTGAACTTAAAGGAGCGTTGCTTTATGAACACGGAGAGTGATCGGGAAGAGCTGTATCACAAATAACATTTCCAAGCGTGTAATCGTACATTATTCATGGCGTGAGCACTTATAAATTCAAGCAGATTGGAAATTATGAATCTGTAATAAATAAATAAATGACAAAGGTAAATTTTGGTCAAGTTGTTTATTTTCATTCAGCTATACTGTCACCATTGTGTTGTTTCTAAGCTCAAAAGCTTAAAATTGCGCTTCATTTCAGATCCGTTTTCCACTCCGGTCATGAGAGCAGATATGGCAGTTCATTACACAGCAAGCATTCTCCATTCTAATGTGTTTATAACTGTTTCATTTAAATGTTATCTAATACCTCCACTATTTCCCAGTCTCTACTGTAGTGTACGTGTCCCCAAATTCCAGAATGCCGCAAAGTAATCGGTTTAACGCGTTTACATGGCAGGATTTTAATTTTGTTCAGTTTATAGAAAGGTTTATCCTACCCCTTTCAAACCAATTACAATTTAATTCGGTTTGGGCATTTTTATTCCGATTGAGGTGTTTACATTGAGCATTTTCATTCGGATTGGACTTTTAAACCGATTACAATGCTCCATGTAAACGCATCTACTGACATGCACCTAGAAACCAAAGTCAATTAATGCTATCTATCTATCTATCTCAATTAATGCTATCTATCTATCTATCTATCTATCTATTTATCTATCTATCTATCTATCTATCTATCTATCTATCTATCTATCTATCTATCTATCTATCTATCTAGGCATTTTTCATAGTGCAGACTGATGTTGATGTGTAATGTCCCTAAAATCTTGGTACTTTTCAAGCACAGACATGTACATGTCATATACGCTTCTGGAACAGCGTTCTTTCTTATACATAAGCTTCTTTACTTTCATATTTAAAGTTCTATCTTGAAAACTGCAGAGTAATGTAGCCCCGGTCACATAACATATTTCCCAAGGCTCAGACGTGTTTTGAAAACCGGAAGCCGCACAGTCTGTCTCTGTCTGTTTGTCTGTCAGTCTGGGCTGATTCTCATTTACTTTGGTCAGCATCACAGCTTTAGCATATCACCTTGTTATATCATTTCCCTACAGAGAGCAGGAAGTGAGAGATGCTAGCTTGAAAATTCAGAGGTCAGATTTAGTTCACAGTCAGAAAATGGGTTGTTTAAGTGAGAAAACAACAACTGTTGTTACCGCTTTTCCCACTTTTTTCCCATGCTTTTCACTTTTTATGGTGTCTGCCTGCCTGCTGTGAATAACTGGCCATATGAATTTTGGTTACTTGTCTTTTTTCATAATTTTCTTTCACTCCTTTCCATTGTCGCACTGACATATGATTAATGCAGCTGTTCCTACTTTGTCAAGCAAATTTTTATAAAAATTTGCTGGAATAATGAATCTGTAATTAAGCGGTAACATGACCCTTTTGTGAAGCTCAGAGCATCATGATTACATGTCATAAGAGGTCCATTGTTACCCAGACAAATTGAAAGTTCTGATTAGCACTGTGAACAGTCTTTCTTTCTTTTTCTTTCTTTCTTTCTTTCTTTCTTTCTTTCTTTCTTTCTTTCTTTCTTTCTTTCTTTCTTTCTCACATGATACTTTGATAGCCAAAGATTAGGGACCTTTTATCAATGCATTTTTAAGGAATAAACATAGCAAATCTTAAGTTTAATATAAATGTATTCATTTAATCAGTCTGATATAGCCATTGCAGCGATTTTAACATATTATGCTTTGACAAATCATGCTTATATGACAAGTCAGTCATTATCTGTGTCAATATAACTGGGTCAGAAAACAAAACCAAAAACTAATGTTACATAAATACACAGTCTGTGTAATTGTAAAGAAGGTATGTGATGATTACAGTAAATTAAAACACTATAATATGTAAATGTGAAAAGGCTCACCCTTCCTTTGTGTACTTTGATAGTTCTGGTACTGTTATTATATCAAAATCCACAAAAGGAAGTACTGTAGAGTGGAAGTATAATACATAATGAGAGGTGTGTGTTTATGTTTTTATATCAATATAAACTTTGTCCATGTAAACACACAACAGCAATAAATAAAGATGATATGGAAAATACATATTTTAAATGCACAGTAACATCAGCGAAATAGAGCAGATTTTCTCTGGATTGGTATTATTCACTGGCCAATTTCAGCATAACATGCATGAACCCACATTTCTGCTGACCTAGAGGAAGCTGTATTGTTTATGGAGACAGGGAGGCAGGTTTATTATTTTTTGTTATTTTATTTTTTTTCCTTAATATTGCTACTAAATCAGATCCTAAAACAACAGAATATGCTTTAGGGCAGCTAATTGTTTTAATTTTGACATGATGCTGTTAACATAGACCACATAATCAAAATTACACAAGAAAGACATTTGTACTTAATTCACTTAAATAAGTAAACAAACAAACAAACAAATGAATGAATGAATGAATGAATGAATGAATGGATGAAAAAGTGTTCATGAAACTTTCTGATATTTTAGAAAGAGGCAGATCACTGCATTATGCTGACAGATCTAATATGGCAATGCTGAGTGAATTATACTTGTTTTGGATTGATTGATTGATTGATTGATTGATTGATTGATTGATTGATTGATTGATTGATTGATTCATTCATTCATTCATTCATTCATTCATTCATTTGCATATATAATGTGTTATATACGTAAAAATGCTTTTAAAAATGTATTAATTATATTGCAATCTAATATGTAAATGTATATTTAATTTATAATCAGTAATTTAATTCACTCCTATAATCATTGTATTTTATTGTTAACCAGAATAATTAATTTTGTTTTATTTATATTATACATTTTATTGTTACATTAAATAAAATATTATTCATAATTATAGATGATGGTGTAGATATGTAGACTTTGCCTTATTGTTTGCCTTAATATTAAAATTTGAATGACATGCAGTCACAGGTCTGTATGTATATATATATATATATATATATATATATGCATATATTGTGACTCATCTCATCAGAATTCATATTTGGAAGTATAATTTTAGAATTAAACCTTTGGATTGTCTGTGCCTATACAGTGTATGTTTAAAATTAAAAGACTTTAGTAAACACAGAACCAGTCTATTTAATAGGCCAGGCTTCCACAACAACCAATCACAGCGTAACCCTCACCAGAATTCTGATTGCACCTGCACACTAGCACTCAGTTAGTTTTGACCAAGTGGACCTTCTGAAACAATCATTACAGTGTCCTCGTCTGTGTCAGCTCCTCAATGCAAAACATTTCACTAAATGCTCAAATTTATATATCATTGGACAAGTTTTCTTCTCTCCTACTTATTTAATAATGTGTGATATCTAACGCTGTGTGAGAACTTTAATAGATGTTTATAGGTTAGCTGAAACAATCAGAGAAAACATTTCACTAAATGCAAACATGTTTTCACTTATTTAATAATGAGGAACAGCTGTTTCAAATCAGATTGCAGACCTACATCTGTTGACTGAAAGTGATTCACCAGTATTTAATATTGTTTTAGTAACACTGACTAGACATGAGCCATATGCTATTAGATTGTTATGAAATAGCCCACCTCTGAAAAACCACAGGTATTACCTTAAATTACATTGGTGATTAGTTAACTTGCAGTAATTTGCTTAATTGAGGTCCTCAGTAATGAGATCATAGAGACATACAAAAGAGATGTCTCTAAACAGTGCTGACCTGTAAAGAGCTGCTAATAAAATATGCCGTTTGTAAAACAAGACTGACACAGGTGTAACATGACTTTTTGTTTGGCTAAAATCTACAAAAATAACAATGGTGAGTCAGTATCACAGTAAAATTATGAGCAACATTGCACATCAACATAATAGTGCAAATGTACATTTACATTTGTTGACTTTTTATAGATAATGTTCCTTGCCACTGTCGTAACGGTGCGCCGGTGTAATATCATCCTATTGAAAACTGCATCCATTATCATATTCATGTTCAGCTACCAAAGTGGATTAGGGAGGCAAGAATAGCTTTACTGGAACTACTTGCAGCAGTTTAGGTTTTTCTTACATACGCTATGTATTGTAACTTCAGTGAGATGCTAATATGCCCGTTCCTGATTTGAGTAAATACTAGTTATTAGAAGCTTTTAGGTTTTATTGCATTTATTTTTTACCTATTCCCTCATTATTTAATTCCTAAAATGTTATCTTTCCTCTCACATGCCTCCGCAAGTGTCTCCACTTTTGCAGAGATGTTTCTACCTGCCCTTTCTTACACAACAATGTGTGACCTTTCACAACTTCCAGCAGATTTTTTTTTTCTTTCACAGTATCTATGTTGTGGACTGGTAGAAACAGAACAAATTTCCTGGCAATAATTTCCAATATAGTGAAAGTTAGTTTAGATTAGGGCTCTCAGGCTTCAAAATGAAAGGTACAGCACTGTATAAGTATCAAACTGTAAATGTAGTCAATGTAATTTGTATGGTATCTAAACATTGTTTGTTTGGGTATCCTGACCAGCCTGTCACAGCAACAATTGCCCAAGCAACACAAGGTTGGGGTGTATATGTGTTTTTCTGACCACTGGCAAACAGAGAGTGTTTGAATGCAATTCAAATTATATTATTATTGCAAAAAGGTCAAACCAAAAATATTATTATAGGATCAATTTGACCCACACAATAAACATTGTACCCAGAAATTGAACATTGTAGTAGTTTTTTTAGGGAAGGTAAATACCTTTGATTCAGTTATTATCATATTCTTGGTAAGGTACAGATTTCCATTTTTCTTGTATATTATATCTGCTAGACTCCTGACTAGACTGGTAGTATCGTATTGAGTTTTTAGATTATATTTAATTCATTGTAGAAAACATATACTGTATATTTTTTTATATTAGTATCACAGGATTTCCTATTTCTGTAATTCAAAAGAAAAAGTTACATCCACAAATGAATACTCTTTTAGGTAGATCATGATGTGCATCACAAATTGATGTTGTTCAGCTTCCAATATTAGGAAAATGCACAGATGGATCCATCCCTCATACAGAAAGACATGCTCTACTGCCTCTCATAGATGAGGTTATTAGTCCTTAGCAGAAACACACTCACACAATCACTCACACACACACTTCTCATAATCAACATCGAGGATGATGGGGATAAAGCATTTATTAACACAGGGTTGAATGAGGATGATGCACAATATTATTCATCACCAGGGTACATTCTGATGTGGTTATTGGACAGTGTGGAAATCTCTTATCACACTCAAAGTTAAGGCTACTAGAAGACTTTTTATTTTAATGTTTTTAGTTTTTATTGCTCAGATGCCATAATTTACTAACATCCATGTCGTTCCAAACCTGTATGACTTGAAAAAGAAGAAAAGAAAATGAAAAAAAGAAAAGAAAAGAAAACAGTTCTTCAAAATTCTTTATTATTTTATCAGTTACACTGTATTTCAATAGTCGTTTTTAGACATTTTACTAGCGATAGACTTATTAAGGTTGTGCAGTATACCGATACTGGAAAAATGCTGGTGTATATATTATATTTAAAATGGTACAATGATTTTTCATTTTTGCCCATATCGGTACTTGATATGTTTACCACTTTGAAACAAAACCTTATCAAAACTCCTTACAAAAGATACAAAAATTTGAACCCATATATGTCAAATGTGATATGTTTGGGAATGTCAACAGAGGAACAAGCTGAAACAAACTGGTCTCTGTATAGTTAAATGCAAAAGAGAATGTTGTTTGCGATATAGAAAACCACACATGACAATATGTAACCTGTGAATACAACGGCGCGAGTTGATAGAATGTTGATGATCTTTTGTGTTCTGTGTCCTTCCCTCTTCCCCTCCCTTTTGTATTTGTGTTTGCCATCAAAACCGTCAAATGTGAGAGGAACAAGCTAGTATCAAAGGATTCTATTTATTGATAGAATGTTGATGATCATTTGTGTTTGCCATGTGTTTTTCTATTTACAATGCAACAGTGACCACGTTTACATGGACATCAACACTCAGTTAACGATTATAATACGATTAAGACAATACTCTGATTAAGAGTCTACCATGTAAACAGAGATTTTTGATTACCTTAATCCGGCTAAAGTCATAATCGAAGTAAACACAAATTGAATTAAGACATGTGGAATATTCCTATTTTAGTCATATTATTGATGTGCAGTACAGACATGTACACACCTTAATCAGACTATTACCGTCGTGTAGGACTTTTCGCCGCATTTTGCGACAGGATGCAGTGATCAACCGTTTGACGCAAATAAAAGAGCTTCAACACCGCCGTCGTCTGTATGCACGTGCAAATAATTAACTGCACTTGAAGCTTTCATAAAATTTAAAATGAAACACCCAAAACTGTATATGGCATCATCACGAAGACAATCTATATGTTTATACAGTAAATTCTGGAGGGGACGTCGGATGGCATCGCGTGGTGACGTAATGATGTGTGCCATTAATCAATCTATGTACTATAACATGTAAAACGGGAACATGAAAGGATTATTCTAAAAGCAACTCATGTAAAAAAACTTAATTATAATATTGTCTTATTCAGAATAAGGTAAATAATTAGATTACTGATGTCCATGTAAACGTAGTCAGTGAGATGTGCATCAAATGTGCTTACATTGGTCTGAATATACTCAACAACACTGAAAATGCAGAAATTAAAATGCACCGAGCTCAGCTGCAGAACACTCGCGAATCCCTTCATTATACTGTAAAAAGCAACAGAATGTAAATAAGAGATTCACTGTGCAGTGTTCCTTGTCGAAAAAAAAAAAAATTCTAATTAGAATTTATATAATTATTTGGAACCATTCCAATGAGATTCTTATAGGACTTGACATTCCTGTGAGTTCCCATACAATTCTCTTATCGGAATCCTTTAGGATTTGTTGACAAAATGAAAATTTTAATGGCGGATTGAATGCAAAACTGCGATGACTGACAGTGATTGCAATGGATGGGTCAAAAACCTGATGCAAACTAATAGATCTGCCACTTGTTCTATGTAATACCGGTATGTAATGTATTATTTTTATTGGAAGATTGCATGTTTAGTATAAGTCAATAATATTTCAAAAATAAAACAAAATCAATTAATTAAAAACATTATTTGTATCGTTATTTTACTGAATATGAAGCACTGAGAAGGGTCACACTTTATTTTGAGGTCCATTTCTCGCCATCAAGAAACCATTGTGAATTTTGCCTCAATAAACTCCTAATTTGTTGCTTAATAGTTAGTAAGCTACACTGTAAAAAAATAAATAAATAAAAGTTGAGCAAACTTAAAAGTTTAGGGCAACCAGCTTCAGCAGATTTTTGAGTTTTCTCAACTTGTTGTTTTAAGTTTATACAAGAAAACTCAAAAATCTGCTGAAGCTGGTTGCCTTAAACTTTTAAGTTTGCTCAAATTTTTTTTTTTTTTTTTTTTTTTTTACAGTGTATAGTTGTTAAGTTTAGGTATTGGGTAGGATTAGCAATGTAGAATATGGTTATGCAGAATATGTGCTTTACATATGTACTAAACAGCCAAAATGTTAATAATAGGCATGCTAATAAGCAACTAGTTAATATTGAGAATTGGTTCCTATACTAAAGTGTTACCATTTATGATAGAAAACAAACACCACATCTGTTACAGCAGAGTTTTAGGCAGTGATCTTAATGCAACTGTTTGTAATTCAGGTATCTAGGCTGCTTGTCACCTATGGTATCAGTTTACTATCTATACCGTGGTACTGAAGCCAAAACTGTGGTATTGAGCCATCACTAGTACTTATGTACTTGCAAAGTTATTTATAGTCAGTCGAATGTCTGTTGGGGCACCATCAAAATTAAGTATTAGTAGATATTAAACAGACAGTCTAATATTTTAATGACTTTTGGCATGTAGGTGCAAAATTACTTATAGTTAGTAGAATGCCTAAAGTGGGCTATCGAAATAAAGTATTGCCATATCATATTTTGAGTTCTGCAAAAAAGAAAGAAATGTTTTAAAACAAGGGCATTGAGCAAGAAAAAACATTTCACCTCTAGTCTGAAGCTAATTATGTGATTTTGTACTGTACCTAATGGAGAAATCAAAATTATAAGTTTATTAACAATTTATCATGACAGAATTTGATCTGCATTTGAAGATTTGCTAACGCAACTTGGCTGCAATGTGAACAATCTTTGAAATGCCTCTGGCGTTTCATTTCTCTTTTCTTCCTGTTTGCGTAGTTTTTTACATTTCCATGCTAGTGAACTTCTCTTCTCTTAAAGAAAGCTTTTCTCTTGGTATAACTGAGTTCTGTGCATACTTTTGCCAACCTCTTTGGCAAGTCGGTGCAGAGTTATTTGGGCTATTTTTTCCACATGGTAGCAGTGGATAACCTTTCAAGGGGGCGGGTGTAGGCAACCTCTCCTGCACACCTTTGCACACACTTACATTAAAATATTACAGCTTATTTTAGGAGATTTATGGTTTTACTGCCACTTGATATAACTGTTAAAGCTTAAGGCTAAAATGTTGCACCCTCACACATCCCTGAAAATGTGAGTTTATCACCTTTGCTTTGGACATCTCGCTACAGATAGTTCTTGAAAACTTTTTTTTTAGCATTTTTAGCAATTTACCAAGTCTTGGGTGGAAATAAAAAAGGGGGTGTTAACTGATTAAACATTTTAATTGAATTCATTACATAATATGTAAATGCATTCTTGTTTTCTGTCAGCAATTTTGTGCAAACTGACGTCTTTGGTAATTGTGTTTGGTGAGGCAGCTGTAAACTTGTCAAAACATGAAGGTGGTACTTTTCGCTTGAATCACTCTAACGTTAGTGCAATTCCTTATTATGAAATTTACATATAGGTCACAGGGCATAATTAATTCTGGTTTTGTCTTATCATATTTTTCATTATTATTTTATATTATTAGAATTAATCACACTATATTAGCATAGAGAAAATAATAAAGCTGTTTAAATTGTTTTAATTCAGCCAAAAAATGAAAATTCATTATTTACTCACCCTCATGTTGTTTGAAACCCTTAAGACTTCCCATTCATCTTCGGTACACAAATACGCTTTTGCCATGTTTGTCCATACATTGAAAGCCCAAGCAACCAAAACTTTAACAAATAAAAAAATACAAAAGCATTGTAAAAGTAATCCATGAGATACGTGAGAACCAACGAGGTTTGTTCTTTCTCGTCAAGCAAGTATGGTTAAGCTTCCATATTAATCCATATTTGATATGCTCTATGTTTGTGTGATGCTCGTTAAAAATGAATAAAAGCCTAAATTAAATGTATCGCAGAGCAATCATGTCTCTTCAGAAGTCTTCCATTGTCTTCATGAACCTTCTGATGCATTAAAGTTTTGGTTACTTGGATTTTCAATGGATGGACTATATGTTATATATGTATTAAACATATCTTCATTTGTGTTCTGAAGATGAAAGGAAGTCTAATGAGTTTGGAACGACAAAAGGCTGGGAAAATAATGACTGGATTTTCATTTTGAGAAAACAAACAAACTATTGTTGAAAAATGCACTTACACTAACGGTAAGCCCTAGTACACTGAAAAACAGGTCAACAATATAGTTTAATATCACTGAACCAATAGGTAACACTTTAGTATAGGGTCCAGTTTTCACTATTAACTAGTTGCTTATTAGCATACCTATTATTAACATATTGACTGTTTATTAGTGCTTATAAAGCACATATTCTGCATGACCATATTCTATATCCCTAATCCTACCCAATACCTAAATTTAACAACTAACTTAACTATTAATAAGCAGCAAATGAGGATTTTTTTGTGAGGAAAAAGTCATAGTTAATGGTTTGTTAATAGTGAGAATTGAACCTTAAAATAAAGTGTGACCAACCAATCTATATACATTAATTTATACCTGCAAAAGTAATTTCTATGGGTTAAATCACATTAAAAAAAAGCTCTTTAAAGTAACAATTGCTGGTTACCACTTGCAATGCAGAAACACTATTTATCCAAATTCAGACAGATTCACAGTGGGTTTTGAAACTAATTGTCCCCCAACTGTCGTCTGCATCAGAACATTAAGGAATTTCATGGGTATGTTGACTCCAGATTGTTTGGTTTGTGAAAATCCTGCTATGATGTAAAAATTGCAACAACAGAATCTGTGTTTAAAAGTGGCTTTGTACTTTATTGTCCCATATCAAAATGGGTGCTGGTGGTAAATGGTCTGTCCTCATCTATAGAAGTGTAAACTATGTGCAAATCTGTGACAGAATGATCTAAATGAAAGGGACACAAAATCAATGAGGGCAAAATTAAGTGGATCAGTTCAGGCAGTACAGGCTCAATTTAGCAAAGCTGCGATATTCACTCTGAAAACACACTGAAACAATTAAAAGGAAGGAAGGTGCTGATTAAAGGTAAAGGATATTGACAAGGCCACTCCAAAGACCCATCTACTCAACAACCTCCACTAAAAAGACAACTAGAAGAGAACTCAAAAGAGTTGACTTGGGATACAATTGTATGCTTCTCTTTTTAGCATACCGAGGAGAATGGATCCAGGATTAAGTTCTGCAAAGTTGTTTGCCTGTGTGTGGAAACTGTTTGAGCGACAATTTACCTCAGGAATGACGCCTCAGCCCAGTCTGTGGGTGTTTGGTTTGTGCGAGGAAGACAATAAGCTGACAATAAGCCAAATAGATTTTATAAATGTGGAAATTGAGAAGCGGCTTAACTCGATGACAGAAAGTTGGGAATGGAAAAAACAAAACAACTGCATATTCAACTGTATAAAGAGTCATTTCTTCTAAGAAAGACCTTATCTGAAGTTTAACTTTAGCGCTGTGTTTTGCTCACTGAGAAATATAGCTTATTACCTGTACACTCCTCTGTGTGATGACAGTATGCATAAATTGTATTGTGACAGGCTAATTTTCTTGAGTCTCAATAAATTGTGTGAAGGCATTTTAAGTCACCCCTTAGACATAAAATATTTACTTGAAGTAAATATTGCTCCCTCCTTAGATTTTATGTCAATATTTCATTCATTTAATGACACATGCAAATATAGGCCATTATATTGTGATTATTCTGTATTGCTGCTACTGCTGCATCTAGACACAAAAACAAAGACTGTTAATGGAAATTAAATTAATTTTAATGTTGTTCACCCTTGGGTTCGCCCTTTACAAGAACCAACTTACATTATTTTAATTTTGGCAGAATATTGGTAAAATGCTGTAAATGTCTAACAGCTAAAATGCTGGGAAATAATCAAATGCAAATGTAAATAAAGTTAACCCAGCATACTGTTAAACTCAGCACTTGCAGAGATGGAGTTCATGAGAAACAACATTTTCTGTGAACCGAGGCGCTCTGAAAACACGGTATTATTAGCTCACGAAACCTCGTTTGGGAAACCCTAATTTAGACTTTATGGATTTCATGGGCCCAGATTCCCTATTACCACTTTTGTTGGGGAAAATTAAATTTATGCACATTCAGATTTTTCAAAGCATTCGGCGACATGCCATTTTACTAATAGGCATACAAGCTGAGAATGCATACATAGATATTTCTGCATCGATCACACACAAAACAGACCTTAAACATGGCTCTAAATTTTAATAGATATATTTATCATCCCAAACAGTCTATGTTTGCCTCATCTCCCATGAGACATAACGCATGGAGGTCAGCGAAAATATGCAGGGGTTAGAAAAATGCAACCTCTGTCCCCTTTCACAGAGCAAACACAGACAGAACAACTCCATACCACCAGCAAGATTATACTGACCTTTAGTCCTCTCACTGTTATTCCTCTTCTCTCCATATCTCCTGCCATTTCCTGGGAAGGCTGAACGCCGTACAATTACTGTCACTCAGAGCAAGAGTTGCTGGCTTACTCGGCTCTGCGTCAGACACAGGAGGTGGTATGAAAGTGGAAGCTCTCTGCGATGTAGTGTGCATATCTTAATAACTATTGGGATTTCCATACACAGGCCGGGGAGACAATTAGTTGACTACCAAGCAAGCAAGACACTTTCCCAAAAATGAAGTGTCAGAGTGGTTTGTAACAAGAAATCCAGTTTTATTTGAAATAAAATTGTCGGTAACGTATTATCTTGGTGAAACTTGCAGACCTATGGTTTGTAAGTGTCCTTACCAAATCAAAACACTGTGACAGTACTGTGGGACAGTGATGTATCAAATAGTAATACTATGGTACTTTTGTTATACTGAATCATTATCATATTTACATACCATGGTATTGACTGGTATACTGCAAGGTACTTGGGAAAAAAAAAGCATACCATGTCCACATCATTGCCAATGGTAATGAATAACTGAATTTTTTTTTTTTTTTTTGGGGGGGGATAAGAAGAAAGATAAATATACATTGCCTTATTTTTCTACAGCTCATTCAGAATTCATTCAAGCTGTGACTCATGCATTTCTCTTCATAATTTCTTTTTAATGGATTCGGTTTGTAGTTCTCCAGTCTAACTTGTCTAGGGGAGTTTTACCTCACAGCTGTAGATCCATGTCATTGATTTATGAATTGTGGACAAAAGTAATGTGGTTATCACAAAGCATATGCAATGGAAATCATAGCACATTTGCAAGCTTTCTAAAGAATTTGAAATATTTAAAGCACATGAAAAGTAGGTGATTAATAATGATTCATTATACTCTAAAAGACAGTGCAAAATTAGTATGTTTGAGCAATATTAACATAATGCTTGAAATCCTTATGGCTCGTAAGTAGGTGTAGGAAGGACAAAATTAATGGGAGAAATGGCAATTCTCTGCAGGAAAATATGTTCTAATCTTAAATAAAAAAAAAATAATAAAAAAAAAAGACAAGTGCTTTATTGTTAAAAAATAGAGTGGAAAATATATAAAATGGAAAATAGCTGCCAGGATGTGAATGGTCTCAGATTTGTAAACTTGGCCAGTCGTTTTGACCAACTTGCTTAAAGGCATAGTTCACCCCCAAAAAAACATTTGATGTTTATCTGCTTACCTCCAGGGTATCCAAGATGTAGGTGACTTTGTTTCTTCAGTAGAATACAAACAAAGATTTTTAACTTAAACCGTTGCAGTCTGTCAGTCATATAATGGCAGTCAATGGGACCCACGGCTTTGAGAGTCAAAAAAAAACATACACAGATAAAACCAAATTAAACCCTGCGGCTCGTGACGATACATTGAGGTCTTAAAACACGAAACAATCGGTCTGTGCAAGAAACTGAACAGTATTTATATTATTTTTTTAACTCTGATCCACCGCAATGTCCAACTGTCCTGAGCGCGTTCACAACATTCGGCACGTGACACGTCTGGCAATGTGCTCTGGCATAGTAGACGCATGCGCGGAAGCGATCTGTCACACGTATACAGTACGTCACTCATTGTTTAGATCGCTTCCGCATTTATTTAGTTTCCTGAGGGACACTGGTATAGCAAATAGGATATAGAATATAGTTTTGGAAATCATCATTATTAATTAAAGGGGAAGTGGAGGAAGAGAGATGAAAGTCTCCCTTCTAGTTATAGTTTATCTCTGTCTAGCTCCGGTTCACACTCCAGTACAGTAGGTGGCGGTAATGCACCATTGAAGTTGGATGCCAACCACCATTAAACTTTAAGGAAGAAGAATAAGAAGATCGCTTCCGCGCATGCGTCTACTATGCCAGAGCATGTTGCCGCGTCATGTGCCAGATGTTGTAAACGCGCTCAGGACAGTTGGACATTACTGTGGATCAGAGGTAAAAAATGATATAAATACTGTTCAGTTTCTTACACAGACCGATTGTTTCGTGTCTTCAGACCTCAATGTATCATCACGAGCCGCAGAGTTTAATTTAGTTTTGTCTGTGTATGTTTTTTTGTCTCTCAAAGCCATGGGTCCCATTGACTGCCATGCATGACAGACTGCAACGGTTTGAGTTAAAAATCTTCGTTTGTGTCACCTACATCTTGGATGCCCTGGGGGTAATAAACATCAAATTTTCATTTTTGGGTGAACTATCCCTTTAAGAAGAAAGCCTTCTTAAAGGCCCATCACTAGTAAATTTTAATCTGACATGATGTTGATGTTTTTACATTTTGGTTTCTCTCAAAACAGCTGAGAACTGGGTCAAGTCAGTGTACCACCAGAGTCCAACTTTTAACTCCTGGTGCCCCATCTATTTTGCTCTAATCTAAGAATGCCCAGCGAAGCCACTTTATTCTCTTTTTCTCTATCTCTGTCTTTTCACTTAGTCTCTTTCGTTCACCCTAATGTTGACGGACAACACAAACACCTCTTTCCCCCTGCAGCAGTGAAATGGCTATTAGCATTCCTTCCTGTGAGGGTCATTAATTTTGCTTGCTTTGGCACAGACAAACTCCTCTCCTTCATCATGTGGAGGACAGTTCACTGATATATCAGCCCAAATTGAGTGATAAAGGAAGAACTTTGCCATCAGCACACGCTGATGTCATTCATCGTTATAGAATGAACATGAGGTCAGACGTTCAAATCGAATTCAGCAAAAGTTAAAAAGAAAGTGACAGCAGACTACAAACAGTTTATGTCAAACGATTCCATGGTGCATTTCTCATTTTGGAGTAGTTAAACTCCTGGTTCTCAACTGGTGGGTCACAGGGTCTGTTCTGATAGCGGACAGAAGAGACAAAACAATGCTAAATGCAGCTAATACAATGTGAGTATACTATTTAATTATATGTATAGTATTTGAATCACAAAATAAATAGAATATTACATTTAATCAATTACATTTATTAACAAATTAATTTATATAACATTCATTTAATGCATTTACCTATTCATTAAATGCATTTAATTTGACTCAATTTGATTTTGTGTGCCATTTCAACTTATTACAAATGATTACATAACTTTTTCAAAAGTCTAACTCTACAATGTTAAAATGAATGAAAATTCTGTCATTTAGTCGTGACATCTTCTTTCGTCAGCAGTTAAAAAAAATGACATGATGCACTATAAAATTATCATAACCATATAATAGCATATTGTATCTGTATTTAACTGTAATTATTGCCTTTATCTGGCAATTATTTTTATTTTTGTTTTATTTATTTATTTATTTTATATATTTTTTGAGAAGTGTTTAGGGTCAGGGGTTTAAAATGTAACTACACATATATATTTATAATATAAATTATTTATGAAGTTGTACATTTCTAAAGCTGTGCATATGTAAATATTTTTTATTTCAATGCTGACAATTTGTTCATATTGTACATTTTAATGTTTCCAAACATACAAAAATGTATGTGTAAACATTATGAGTAAATACCAACAAATACTAATGCGATCAGGCAGAGAAAAATATATTCCAATATATTTAGTTTTTGATTTCAAAGGTTGTGTGTTCCAGTAAACAAGTTATTTTGGTGTAAATTCAAATTTGTTGAGCCATCTAGCCAATTTAATCAGATGCCAATGTGGGCAAGGAGTGACATGTTTGAAAACAAACCATTGACAATGAACCATGAACAAACCATTGCAAGATAATGCTGCAGACATAGAATACAAGTTCACTCACAACAAGGACAAATATGATTTATGCTGAATATAATGCATTGTTCACTGTGGATTATTGGCTGAAGAGATGACTGAAACCATTGAAATTTAAAAGACATTTAGAAAACAACAAATACACTGGTCAACTTTTCTATGCATCTTACTGATACCACATTAATAATTAAGCTTATTCTTTGGCCTATGCAGTCTGTACCAAGGTTTGAGTCTAAGGACATACAGCCTTCAGAGGGGTCGTAGTAAAACAATAATACCATCACAGCCGAGAGCAGAGCAATTGCCAGGAAAAGACCAAACATAGTTATGATAATAGTAGTAAGTAAGTCAATAAATAAATACATACATTTGTTGTGTTGCCAACTCAATGTCTAATGTGTATTTTGAAGCAAACATTGAGAAGCAGTAGTCTAATTGATCTATTCTGATCACAATGCATTTATCATTTAGATGTATCTTATAAGATGCACTGCATATTGAGGTGGGGGTTGCATGTACTAAAAGTAAACTTGTCTTGCGTGACTGCACGAGGGTAGAGATGAGATTTGTGCAGCCCATGTTCCCCTTTCAGCAATAAAACTGATACAGCGTGAATAAAAGGTGGGGGAAATCATGACTGGAGAGTTGGATACGTGGCTGCAGTTGTCAAAGAGCTGCAGTGAAAACACATTATGATGTCTCGTGGGACCAAACCCTCCACTGCCTCGCCTTTCATAATAGCGAGAAGCTTGTTATTGCCTCTGTGGAGCCAGCCAAGTATTTTCATTTATTTATTTTTTAACATCCCCCTTACCCCCCTCCGCTCTCCACCATCATCTCCACCGGCATGACTCTGTCCGTGAGCATTATAGAGGCTTCAGCACTATCTGTATATACTCCTTGGTATTGCTTTGTGATATAGTTTAAGAGCCCTGGTCTTTTGGAAATACTGGCACATTTTCTTTATTTTCTTGTTCTTTTTTGTGGATGCCAGGAAAGCAATATGTCACAATTGGTCATTGTAACAGATTCCCAGTGCCATAACTAAAGAAGATCAAATTAAAATAAGTGACTGCACAGTGCCTAAGCAAACAAGATACACTTACAAATACTTACCTATACTTACAGCTACGTCATGATTACTCTATTGGCAAACTCTCGTATGTGAGTGAAAATGGAATCTTTTTTGGTCAGATAAAAAAAAAAAAAGTGACAGATCTTTTATTCTGTGTATCTGAGTTTAACAGTTTATCGGGCTGAATGAATGAATGTATGCAAACATACAAGCATACATAAAACAAACAAAATAAAAATAAATAAAATAAGGCAAGCAAGCAAGCAAGCAGTCCTGGAAGGACAAGGAATAAGACAGACTAAATGATTGGACAAGTCCCGAATAAGTCTGTTACTTTCACCTGAAGATCCAGTTGCAACATTTTGATTAAAAATTCTGATTCATTTCTGATTAAATTCTGATTGGGAAAAACAAAACAAACAAACAAACAAACAAAAAAACCCCGGAATCATTCACAGTAAAATCTAACATGCATTTACAAAATGGATAGGGTAAATTTTCTTTTCTTGGTAACTTTACAGTGTGGGAAATAGCTGTATCTTCAGCTGTAGTCTTACATGAAAGCATAATTAAATTAGACAAAATATCTAGTGTATAACAGAGTATACACTAGATAGATACAGTATATATATGTATCTATCTAGTGTATACTGTATTATACACTAGATATTTTATATATAATGCTTGTTTGCATTTTTCTTCATGTATTTTTGTTTGTTTGTTTATTCATTTTATATAGGCACATACTGTAATATTTCACCATAATGATTTGAGTGTCCCTTGTGCTTTAATGACAGCAACGCTCGAGCCACTAGTATGAGTAAAACCTGATAATCATGTTCTCGAACATGATTTGAGATGATACAAAGAGAATCTATTTCTTAAATGGAAGCAAGAAAACATAACTGTCTATAAAATGTTCACTTAATCAGTGTCCCAAATTTAATTATTCGATTAGTCAGTGACAGCATCATATTTTTACATAACTAATGTTTGTTTTGAAATTTGTAGAATCCTAAACTTTACTCATTTCCAGATTTGATAAAGGGGAAACTGGTCTCAGGAAATTTTCCAGAATTTACAGCAATTATTGCCAGTTCTTTTCAATCCTAGTGCTTATGCTCTTATCTGATGTATTTGTTACATTTCTTTACATACACAAGATAATTTCTGTACACTTTTTGAGCTGGGTCATACTGAGCCGCTGAACCTTTCCTGCCAATGTCCACTGATCATTTGTCTCTCAGCCTCTTGTACAATCTGCTCAGGATTATGTTCCCAAACATGGTGAGTCTTGTGGTCCAACTAGCATAAGACTATCGGCTTCATGTGCCCATGATCACCATAACAAGCACAGTATGGATGCTCAGATAACAGACTGCAGGGGCTCACATGCACCAGAGCGGAGATGATAGGCAGAGTTTAACTCACTTATGCTGATGGGATTTACCGTTCAGTCAAAACAGTCCTTGTGCTTGTCTGCCACGATCCTGCAAAAACCCTACCACACGCACACTTTGTATAAAATGGATACATTAATTCTTAATGAATAAATAATATATATGTGTATAATAATATATATAATTTTTTTTCCACACAGACCTTATCTGTTTCCCTTTTTTTTTTACCCATTTACTAGAGTTTTAAAAGTATTACATTACTTTTTATATAGAATTAAACATTTTATTATTTTATTATTGATGTAAGAGAAAAGTGAGTGGCATTTACTTATTTATTATTTTATTGTTTTTCATATTTGACACAGGTTACTGGCTATAGGATGGTTATATAATAAACAAAACAAAACAAAACAAAAAAGTTATACAGCAGTATATTGCAGGCAAGGGTCTATTTTATGACAGGGAACCTTATTACAATGTTTCTTATTGAATTTTTTGCATTAGGTCATGTTAGGTAAAAAAAAAACACGACCTTACTGGAACCATCTACAACACTCAGGTTTTTCAACATTTGCAAATCTATTTTGAATGAAATCTGTTTCCTGTCCTGCAGGGCAACACACTGAACTGGTTTTGTATTAAACCAGCATCTGCAGTTTTGATAATGGGAAATAACATCTGCAATCTTGCTCAAGGCTTTCTGCAATACCCATTTGTTTTCATCATTCTTCATCAAACTAATATTGCCACCAAATAATCCAAAGGGCTCGGAAAAGAACTGTTCACAAAGTAGGAAATTAAAAACATTTTTTATGCATACATATTGAGATTCCCAGAGTTCTAAAACAGAGCTGAATGAGACAAATGCAGGACGATGGATACATTTGTTTTTAAGCTTGAACGTACAAATGGGTTTCCGATATCGCAGCAATAAACTATTTTTGTAAAATCAAAAGTAAATAGAAACACATAACTGGTTTATATCTGAGGGACACTGAGTTAGGCCTGTTTCACATCACGCACGTGAATTGCTTTCACACGAGTTTCTGCAGTTTACAGTGATTTCTGGGTTAGTACATTAATATTTAATTTAATAATGGCCATACATTCTACAGTTATTATTGGGAATGGACCCTTAACCAATCTGATCATTGTGAAATCTTAATTCCATAAGGATGGAGACCACTTCCATATAGAGCAGAACGCAAACTTCAAAGTTTAGCTATAAATAACTTAAATTGTCCAAATTAAGTCAGATTTATGTCATTATGTGTCATTGCTTCATAAAATTCTATATTGCATATATTTAGAGAATTTTCTCAATTTTCTGCTATGTTCAGAAGAAATTCAGCATGCTATATGCAGAAACGTATTGAAACGACTTGCAACTATGATTATGCTACAGAGGACAGTGTAAATGCTGTATCCTGTTAATATGGGAGCTCAAATAAATATGTGCTGCTGTAAAACAGGCCTTAGGCTGATACCTTGATTAAAAGTTCTGGAAGCCGACTGTAGCAGCTCTAGGTCTTCACGGCAAAGGGGCCCTGCAAAGTCTACCATGTCCAATTGCAGCTTTGATAGACTTTGTGGCGGGAGAATTTCAATTGTGCAATTTCCTCAGAAGCAGTTTTTTGTGCAACCTTCTGATTTTCTAGGGAGTGGGAACAAGCTAGTATGAAATGGGATTAGTATTAGAGACAATTTCTCTGACAAAGCCATTCACTTTCTTGTTCTGTCGGTGTTGGCGCTAGCTCAGGGATGAGGCTCATATAGACCAATGTGATAAAGAGCTCTCCATCTTGCCTGCTTTTGTCCTGCACTACAGGCAAACGCAAGGAGCTTTCTAAAGGTCATTTTATCGACTGAACACAACTGCATTTTGAGAAGTGGGAAGAAACTACACAGCTTTTAGCTCCTTGGCTTTGTAGGAAAAAATTATCTCATGGGTTCAAAGTGAATTTGTTGTGTCTTAACAAATCAACAATTAAAAGGATTAATCACCTTTATGTTTGGCAAATTTCAAAGGCTTGAATTATAGCCTGTGTGTGCATTTGCTGTAAAGAAAAAAAAAATGCTCTAAAATCCTGACTAATTTATGTAGTAGCTGTCCAATATCATGCTAAGTGAGATGAATGATGAGGTTAAGCACTCTTTCACACATTAGGTATTTTGAGAAGTTGAGTATTTAACACATTCTCCTAATATCATATGCATTTACACATACAGTTATGTTATTTAAATAATGAAAACCAGAGTTTTAAAGGAACTAAACTGAAGTGTTGCCCATTTTTATTTCATATTCACAAATTGTCATACCAAAAAATCAATCCTTACCCATCTTCAAGAAACGGCTAAAAACACATATCTTCCATGTTTATTTAACCCTCTAACTCTAGCACTCTCTATTCTAATTCTATTTTATCTATCTGTCTTCTTTTTATTTAAAAACACAACAACACACACTTGAGCTTCTATCAATTGCATATTTATTCTCTAACTGCTAGCTTTCCTTGAAAAACTAACACTAGCTTTCTTTTTTCTATTCTATCTACTTGTTTCTTATATATATATATATATATATATAAACACTAGGTTTCTTTTTTTCTATATTCTATCTACTAATTTTCTTAAAAAAAAAAAAAAAAAAAATCTACGTGTACTGTGTCAGGCTAACCAAGACTTGTCATAGCACTTGCATGTTGTTGTTCTTTTGTTGGTTTTGATTGCTTCTATTGTCCTCATTTGTAAGTCACTTTGTGGCGTCTGCTAAATGACTAAATGTAAATGTAACCAAAATCTTGTTATAGCCTTAAAGCTACATTTTAAACATGTACTATAAAATTATTCTGTAAAAATGTACTGTATTGATATAAAGGAATTTTCCTGTACCTGTTTCACCTGAATTGTGAATTTTGCCACTCATAGTGTTGTGTTTTAAGGCTTAATGCAAATGTCCATAAAATTAATGGGTAATATCCTGTCAGACACTAGAATCTAGGCTAATAACCTTATTTAGATATCGCAATACATTTCACTCACATTTAAAGTGTTTATAATGCTGAGGCCAAGGGTTCAGTTCCCAGGGGACATAAATAGTGCCAAAATGTCTGCCAAATGATTATGTAAATGTTAAAGGGATAGTTCACCCAATAATGAAAATTCTGTCATTAATTACCTACCCTCATGTCGTTCCAAACCTGTAAGACCTTCGTTCATCTTCGGAACACAAATTAAGATATTTTTGATGAATTCCGAGAGCTCTCTGACCCTCCCATAGACAGCAAGGATCCTAACACAATCAAGGCTCAGAAATGTAGCAAGGACATCGTTAAAATAATCCAGGTGACATCAGTGTTTCAACCATAATTTTACGAAGCTACGAGAATACCTTTTGTGTGCAAAGAAAAAAAAAAAGACTTTATTCAACAATTCGCTTCCTCCCCGTCACCCTATAGCGCCATTTTGGAGAGTATCACATATGAAAACAACGTATGCAACGTATGTACGCGGATACATTGTTTATGTTCAGATCAAAGCGTAAACAATGTAAACAGTGTATCCGCGTACGGTGCTGCTGACACAGAACAGCATGCGTTGTATACGTATGTGATACTCTCCAAAATGGTGCTATAGGGTGGAAACGCCCCTAACATGGAGGAGATGAATTGTTGAATAAAGTCGTTATTTTTGTTTTCGTTGCGCACAAAAAGTATTCTCGTAGCTTCATAAAATTCGGTTGAACCACTGATGTCACATGGATTACTTTAACGATGTACTTGCTACTTTTCTGAGCCTTGATCATGTTAGGATTTTTGCTGTCTATGGAGGTTCAGAGAGGTCTCAGAATTCATCAAAAATATCTTAATTTTTGTTCCGAAGATGAACAAAGGTCTTAAAGGTTTGGAACGACATGAGGGTGAGTAATTAATGACATCATTTTAATTTTTGGGTGAACTATCCCTTTAATTGGTCATACTATTTAAGTACAAAAGTATTTTTCCCCCCACTTGTTTTAAGCATTAACCTCATGAAATGTATTATTGCTTATTTCGTAACACACTTTTGTGGCAGCACTCTTATCAGTCGTCTTGTTGCTCATTTGTCAGCGTTGCTGTTAAAGGTCTATCTTCACCAGATACACAGCTGTAGGCCTTTATCTGTGCACCTGATGATAAGCCAATCGGATCGATGGATGAAAAAAAGTGCATGTGAATGATGCAGAAATCCGTTTTAAGACCTGATTGCTGATATAAGTGATATATCTAATGAGGTGCCAGAGCAGCGCTGGGTTATTTCAGAGGTGGATTATTTCAAATGCACCCCCCCCCCCCCCAGCCACAGTTGTTAGAGTGTTGCAACCATGTTCTGAAATAATGTGCAAGAGCATATGAAATATAAATGCATGAATGGTGGCACAGAGATTCAGTAGCCACCAATAAATACATGATGAATGTTGTGTTTAGAGCCTTCATTACTTACACTACACACCAGCTCCAGCCAGCTGTCGTGCAACACTCTGAGGATGTTTGATGCATTTTCCAGGATCCTTAAAGAGCGCTTCGGTGTCTTGTGAACAAGTATGAATGCAGAGATAATGCCAAAGCTTGGAGGTTAGACAAGTTCATAGTGATTGTTTTTGTGTTTGTGACATTGTGTGCTTTACAGCTTTTTGCACCAAAATCATTTGTCTGCTTTTGGAAAAACAGCATAAATTAACTTTCTGAAGAAAATGTGAGATGTTTGCCAATATAAAACTCACAGGAGGTTTGGATGTCAGGTGTTGCCAGGGCATTGTTGTGTTGTTGCTAAGGTATTCCAAGTGGTTGCTGTATTGCTGTTAACATGATTTGGGTGGTTCTTAGATATTGATCATCTTTTATAATATTTAATTGTTGTTTTAACAATATGCAAGCTGACATTAGAGTATGTCACTCACTTTGCAAAAAAACAAACAAAACACATCTTGAGAGTGGAAAAGCATTTACTGCGTGATGAAGCCTGTTAGAATGTCCCTAATGCAAGTTATAAAAAGCAAAAAAATATGTTTTTGTTTGCATATGATATAGTTTAGTAACATCACACAAGCAAGAGTGTACACAAGAACATGTGACACTGGTTTTAGAAAAGAGTTGAACCAAATAATAATAATATTAAGTGAATTACATGTTAAATATATATATTTTTTCTTCTGTTTTGTCACTAAAAATAGTTCCAAACAAAGCTTGAGCAGTATTTAGCAGAATATTTGTGCATCGCAGGGCAAAACTGTGTTCTAATTAATCTGTCAAGTGAGCCAATGATTGGAGCTAAGATGCGAGGAAAGGAAATGCAGATGCACAAGTAGAAATGAGAATCACTTGCTTCATTTCTAAATGCTGTTTTGAACAAATCATTTGAATGAATGATTCAGTGAATCACTCATTAACGCAGTGACTTGTCGCCACCTACTGGCAGTTTTAGTTTCATATTTATTTATCCAAGACAGGCCTAAATCAGCCAAGGTACCAGCACTAAAGCACTTAGCAAACTATTATTTAGTTATTGTTATCAACAAAAATCCCCCAAAATATTGATATATATATTTTTTTTTTTTTTCAATATCGCTCACCCCTTTTCTAGAGCAATGAAAGTTAGTTGCTATGATGTTTGAGGATAGGTTGGTTTTTGAGTGAATCTTAGGGAGTTCTGGAGTCCTTGCTAAGGCATTGCTGGTGCTGTTACTGTTGAATTATTAGTTGGTTGCTCTGGTGTTCTGGGTGATTGCTAATAGGGAAGAAAAGTAGTGTGAGTTATGTAATCAGATTACTTTTTTCAAGTAAAAGTTCTTCAAAAAATCATGAAAATGATGGTCGTTTGTGTAAAACAAAATAAGAATAAAACAATATGATTGGTTATGATGGCATTTTGGGCAGTGCATTGAGGTCTTGTTGGTTAAAGGGGTAATTCACCTTTAGTTTCTGTTCCCTATTGACATGCATTTACTTTATTTTTTTATTTTTTTCCCATACTATGGAAGTCAATGCGGACCAACAACTGAAGGTGAACTATCCCTTTAACTTTGGGAGAACTATAAATGCAAATGATATAAATGATGAGTTACAAGTTTTGGGGAGAAAAAACTTCAATAATGTTTTCCTGAGCAAGCAGCAGTAAAATTCATAAACTTCCTGTTTCCAATTAGATGAGAGAAACACAGGTCTAGAATAATTTAGAGCAATTAGCTTTGCCCTCCTTGATCCTTTCCAAAGCATGGTAATTACAGCCTGAGCTTCACCTCACACCTCTAAGCATGGTTATTTTAAACTAGAAGCTTGTTGGTCTTCCCTGTGTCATTTCCAGGACCTGTGTGAGAGCAGCCCATGACCGGATCATGTTGTTTGTCCGTCTGTGTGCTTGTGATTAATGTGTGCTGGTGTTCAGAACACCCCTGAGAGAAAAGCCCAAAATTCCTCCATCTGTGTGTGCAATGGCATTTTGTGACATTAGGGACCGCAGGCACGTTTAGACCCACTGCCTGTCTCCCATTTCCACATCTGCACACATAATATCCATGCATGAGGGTTATCATTAAGCTACAGATTATAGTGATGTCAATGATGCTTCATCAGCAATGATATGCAGATATACATCATTGCAGTTCAACATCGCAAGAGCAAGGGATTTTCTAAAGACTCCCATAAACTAACGATGAGCTATATATATATATATATATATATATATATATATATATATATACAGTGGTGGCCAACATTATTAGAACACTAGTATTTTCACCAGCTAAAAAAAGTTTTAAGTCAGTTATGTCTATCTTTTGCTGTAGTGTGTCAGTAGGAAATATCATTTTACATTTACAGACATTCATTTGGCCATTAATTGTAATAATCCAGTGAGATTGTTGTTTGCACAAGGTGTCTGACAACAGCCAGTTCTCTACAAAGAGATCTGATCTCATCATCATCATCATCATCATCCAGTCTCTCTGGAATGCACAGAACAAACTGAGACAGACTAAATCCAGAAGAACTGTGGCAACATCTCCAAGATGCTTCAAGAAACCTACCTGCAAAGCTACAGTACTGTTAAACGTTTTGGTTTCAAAAATAATGTCACTCCCCGTGCACACGGGTATAAATAGGCGACAGGTGCATCCACTCATCAGATTTTTGCTTCGGAGCCGAGTGGATGAACGTGTTGATCTCCACAAAGCCATTCATCATCTGTCTGGAAGCTGTTCTGGTTGGCGTTACGGTGCGAACAGCGGTGTCCCTGTCTGCAGCGATTCCCCTGGGCACTTCAACTAAAAGAGCAGATTTCCTAAAAGAGCAAAAATCACGGTCGGTTCACGTCTTTTTAAAGACGCTGTTCCGGCCGTGTCCTCTTGGTTGCGGTCGTTTCCTATCCTCCGTCGACAGCCACGATCGTTGTCTTCAGTGTCTGGGCATCCAGCACGCTGAAGCTGCGTTCGTGGATGGTTTATGCGTTCGTTCTGAGCGTGTAACCATGGCAGCGCTGCGATCGCGCCTCTCTCTCCTCACGGGGATGGGAGGGGCTCCCTCTGTCACTACCCGCGCTGGCTTCTCTGCCACGAGCAGAGAACCATCGGCTAGTGCTCTGGGCGATCTGAGGGTTACAGTGAGAGCTTTCCGCCGGGCCAGTCCCCACGGACCTTTCACTCCTCCCGCAGCAGCTGTTCTGTGCGGCTCCCCGGTGATTCTGCTGTGCCGTCTCACGGCGTGCCCAGCGTTTCATTCGGCGCGCCGATAGAGGATCAGATGTCGATCGCGGCATCGGAGGATGGGCAATCGTCCTCTGAGGATGAAGATTCGGCGTAGCTGCATCCCTCGGGTGTCGCGGCCGCCGCCGAATCGGACCCAGAGTTGACGGCCGTGCTTTCCCGGGCCGCCGCGAGATCGGGGCTGGAGGCGTGCACACCTCCTTGTCCCGAGCCCTCGCGGTGAGATGATTGGCTCCTCGGCACGGGCCGTGGCTCGCGACCACGCCCTGCCCTGGTTCCTTTCTTCCCGGAAGTGCACGAGGAGCTGATGAAGTTGTGGACGGCCCCTTTTTACGGCCAGAAGCGGCTTGTCTGCCTCCTCCATCCTCGCTACCCTCGATGGCGGGGCGGCTATGGGGTACGTTGACATTCCACAGGTGGAGAGTGCGGTTGCAGTGCACTTGTGCCTGCAAAACGCCGCCACTTGGAGGAATTGTCCTCGTCTCCCGTCCAAAGCCTGTAAGCTGACGGCCGCTCTCGCGGCCAAAGCTTACAGTGCGGCGGGCCAAGCCGCCTCTGCGCTGCATGCCAAGGCTATTCTGCGAGCACACCAAGCCAAGGCATTAAATACACGAGGGTAGTACCAACCCGAGGTTGAAGCAGGAACTGCGCTCAGCGACTGACCTCGAGGGAAGTCGCAGCACAGTCCCTCGGGAAGGCGATGTCCACATTTGTGGTCCATGAGCGCCATCTATGGCTCAGCCTTGCTGAGAGGAGCGAAGTCGACAAAGTGAGCTTTCTCGACGCTCTCGTCTCCCAGGCTTGACTGTTCGGCGACACTGTCGAGGACTGTGCCCAGCAGTTCTCGGCAGTATAGAAGCAGACCGAGGCAACACATCTTGCCCCGGCGTGATGCACCGCTCCGCCGCAGAGCAAGACCCAGTCTGCTTGTCGCCGTGGGCGCCCTCCTGTGTCCTCCAGAGCTGCTCCGCCCCGTGCTGAATCGTAGGCCGGCGCGTCGAGCCTCTCGCAGGAGCGCGGCGCCCCCTGTGTTCCAGCTGGCCCCGATATCGTCCAGAGAGGTGATAAAGCGGCCCTGACACAGGCAACCCGGAGATGTGGGAAGCTGCTTGATCTCAGGAGATGGCGAGGACAGCGCCACTCCTTCCCCCGAAGGAGGGCAGGGGGAGAATCATTCATTCTGTTCCGCCGCTGGCTCAAGGGCCAGCGGTACCCACATTGTCAAAGGAAGAGCAAATTCCCTTTCCTCCGAGTTTTCAGCCTCGCGGGCTGACAGTGTGCGACGCACTGCCTCCTCACTCTCGCCCGCGACCCATCTTGCCAGTGGCCAAGAGAGTGCGGTTGGGGGACGGCAGGGCCTCCCCACGCACCTCTAGCCAGTCCCTACAGGGACTCAGGGAGTTCTGCGAGGATGAGTCAGAACGCAGGGCTTTCTGTACCATCCAGCTTTACTCCCATTCGCTGCACCACTGCGGGTACGTCGATTGTGCTGTTGGAGCCACTTGCACAGCGTCTGGAGGCGTGGCTTGCGCTGCCCAGCCCGTGTCGTTGGCTCACGCGCACAATTCGACTCGGCTACGCGATTCAGTTCGCCAGGCGACCTCCCAAGTTCAGCGGCGTTCTCGAGACTGCGTTGGCAGCTCGGAATGCTCCTGTCTTGCGCGAGGAGATTGCTGTCCTCCTGGCAAGGATGCAATCGAGCCGGTCCCTCCAGCCGAGATGAGGCAGGGATTTTACAGCCCTTATTTCATCGTACCCAAGAAAGACGGTGGTCTTCGACCAATCCTGGATTGCGACTCCTGAACCGGGCCCTGCACAGGCTCCCGTTTTAAGATGTTGACGCACAGGCGCATGATCAAATGCATACAGCCCCGGGATTGGTTTGCAGTGATCGACCTGAAGGATGCTTACTTTCATGTTTCGATCCTTCCGCGACACAGACCGTTCCTACGGTTTGCGTCCGAGGGTCGGGCATGGCAGTACAGGGCTCCCCTTCGGGCTCTCCCTGTCCTCCCGTGTCTTCACGAAGATCGCGGAGGGCGCCCTTGCCCCGTTACGGGAAGTGGGCATCAGGATCCTCAACTGTCTCGAGCATGGCCCGCGCGCGAGAACAGTTGTGAGATCACAGGGACCTGGTGCTTCGGAACCTCAGCCAGTTGGGGCTTCGGGTCAACTGGGAAAAGAGCAAGCTCTCCCCTGCGCAGACAATCTCTTTTCTTGGTGTGGAGTAGACTCGGTGAGTATGACGGAGCGCCTCACGGAAGAGCGCGCCCAATCAGTGCTGAACTGCCTGAGTTCCTTCAGAGGCAGGACTGTGGCTCCGCTGAAACTGTTTCAGAGGCTCCTGGGGCATATGGCATCCGTAGCTGCAGTCACGCCACTCGGATTGCTTCATATGAGACCACCTCAGCACTGGTTGCACTCCCGAGTCCCGAGGTGGAGCATGGCGCCGCGGTGCACTTCGGGTGAACATCACACAGGAGGGTCGCCGCTCCTTCAGCCCCTGGACGGACCTTGCTTTTCTATGGGCCGGGGTGCCCTGCGCGCTGTCCATATTCCGGGGGAGCTCAATCGTGCGGCCGATGCGCTCTCACGACAGCTCACTTCCCCGGAGAATGGCGACTCCATCCCGAGCTCAGGTAGACCTGTTTGCTTCCCGCGAGTCCTCCCACTGCCAGCTGTATTTCTCCCTGACCGAGGGCACCCTCGGCACGGACGCGCTGGCACACAGCTGGCCTCGGGCTCTATGCAAGTATGCATTTCCCCCAGTGAGCCTGCTCGCACAGACACTGTGCAAAGTCAGGGAGGACGAGGAGCAGGTCCTGCTGGTCGCGCCGTTCTGGCCCACCCGGACCTGGTTGCCCGAACTCATTCTCCTTGCGACAGCCCCTCCCTGGCCCATTCCTCTGAGGAAGGACCTCCTTTCTCAGGGGCTCGGCACCATTTGGCACCCGCGTCCAGACCTGTGGAACCTCCATGTGTGGCTCCTGGATGGGACGCGGCAGACTTGAGTGGTCTCCCACAGGCGGTGGTAGAGACCATCACTCAGGCTAGAGCTCCTTCTACAAGGCAAGCCTATGCACTGTAGTGGAGTCTGTTCGCGAACTGGTGTTCTTCTCGCCGAGAAGACCCCCGAAGATGCACGATTGGAGTAGTGCTTTCTTTACTGCAAGAAAGGTTGGAGCGTAGGCTGTCACCCTCCACCTTGAAAGTGTATGTGGCCGCTATCGCGGCCCATCATGATGCAGTGGACGGCCGGTCCCTGGGAAAGCATGATCTCATCGTGAGGTTCCTGAGGGGTGCCAGGAGGTTGAATCCCCCTAGGCTACCCCTGAGGCCCTCCTGGGACCTCTCTATCGTCCTGGCTGGACTTCAAGAGGGGTCCCCTTGAGCCGCTGGACTCAGTCGAGCTGAAATACCTGTCGGCTAAGACAGCGCTCCTGACCGTGCTCACTTCCATCAAGAGGGTCAGGGACCTCCAAGCATTTTCGGTGAGCGAAGAGTGCCTTGTGTTTGGGCCGGACTACTCTCACGTTGTCCTGAGACCCCGGCCTGGATACGTGCCCAAGGTTCCCACCACGCCCTTCCGCGATCAGGTGGTGAACCTGCAAGCACTGCCTTCGGAGGAGGCAGACCCTGCCTTGGCGTTGCTGTGTCCCGTAAGAGCATTGCGCATATACGTGGACCGCACCCGGAGCTTCAGAAGCTCTGAGCAGCTCCTTGTCTGTTACGGTGGTCAGCAGAAAGGGAAGGCTGTCTCCAAGCAGAGGTTGGCCCACTGGATAGTGGATGCCATCGCCTTGGCGTACCAATCCCAAGGCGAGCCGTACCCCATGGGGGTGAGGGCTCACTCCACACGGAGTGTTGCTTCCTCCTATGCGTTGGCGCACAGCGCCTCTCTGGAAGACATCTGTAGAGCTGCGGGCTGGGTGACACCGAACACCTTCGCGAGATTCTACAGTCTCCGCGTTGAGCCAGTTCTTCCCGTGTGTTGGGTAACAGGTAAGTGGCGGGAAGAACTGGCCGGTGTCACGCTTGCTGCGCCATTCCCCCTCACCCGGAGATACGAGCGCCTGTTTTCTCCTCCAGTTCAGTTCCCCGGACGGCGAACCCTGGTGGAGTTCCTCCAGCACCCCCGGCAGTCAGACTGGGCGGAGCAGTCTGACGCCAGGCCCAGTACTTGTGCTAGCTCGCCCGGGTCTCCGGTCAGCCCCTGTACTCGGCTAGGTGTCCGTATGGCTTTGATTCCCTTCGGGTAATCCCATACGTGTATTCGTCCACGGTAAGGTTTCCCTCACGGTAAACCCGTGTCTTCCCTTTGACAGAGCTCTCTGTCAGGCCCTGCTGGCAGCCCTCCTCCCTACTCCTAGGTAGGATCTGCCCCAGGGTCCAGTCGTATGTAGTACTGCCCCAGGCCTGGGTCAGTCCATATCAGTGTCTCCACATGGTACCTCCCTTCGGGCAGGATGTGGCCTCCATAGCGCCCTTCTCCGGAAGGCTCGCTTCCCCGTCGTTACTGCCAAGCTGTAACAACAAACAGGAAAGACGTGAAGCATCTTTCATTGCAGGTCGAAATCCCTTCCGACTTCTGGGGAGAGGAACAGCGGCTTGGCTATCTCCAGCAGCGATGTACTCAGTGGTCACTGCGGGCACCAAGGTTAGCGAATTTGCGCTGGGGCGACGGGAAGGTTGCGACCTTTCGCATGGCATTTGTCTGTCACGCGCTCGCTTGTCAGCATCTGCATGCCACAAGGTCGTGACGGGGTTCAGGTTGTGGCGCTTTCCATAGGACCCCTATGTCGTCACGACATAACTCGTAGTGACCGACAGATAGGGAACGTCTCGGTTACGTACGTAACCCTCGTTCCCTGATGGAGGGAACGGAGACGTTATGTCCCCATGCCACAATCTTGAACCATCGCTGGGTGCCAGGGACATGTTCTCGGCTCCTCAGCGTAAAACCTGATGAGTGGATGCACCTGTCGCCTATTTATACCCATGTGCACGGGGAGTGGCTCAAGTATGCAAATTCCACTAGCCAATATTCATTGGCGTTTTCTCTTAGTCAGAGATGACTGGGGCTTCCAAGTAAATCCCCTATGTCGTCACGACATAACGTCTCCGTTCCCTCCATCAGGGAACGAGGGTTACGTACGTAACCGAGACGTTCTTCTGGATTTAGTTTTTTGAATAAATAGCCTATTAAGTCTAAATATTTAAGTATTTGGCTGTTTAAATAATGTAAATATGTTTCAGGAATATATACTATCTTTGTGAATGTTAATAGAACAAACAATTAGTATATGCATTTTTATTTCATAGTGCATTAACTAATGTTAATTTATCAGTGCTGCATTTATTTGATAAAAAAAAACAAAAAAAAAAACAGTAACATTTTGAAATAATATTGCAGTTTAAAATAACTGTTTAAATGTTTTACATTGCCCTCCACTAATATTGGTACCCTTGGTAAATATGAGCAAAGGCGGCTATAAAAATAAATCTGCATTCTTGATCTTTTTGATCTTTCATTCAAAAAAATCACAAAGATTTTAACTAGGGGTGTCAACGTTAACGCATTAACGCATGTGATTAATCTAAATTTTTTAACGCGTTAATATTTTTTAATGCAAATTAATCGTTTGATAAGGTTTGACCCCAACTACTTCCCGTCATCGCAGCGCAGAAGGTTATCTATCATTGTGTGATGAGGGTACAGCGAACAGTGTTGCCAGGGTAGTGGCTGCGGCACAAGTGGCTGTGGGCTATTTTGAAAATACAGTCGCGGGAAAAATTACAGAGCTGTGGGTTGCGGTTTT
Source organism: Schizothorax lantsangensis (assembly GCA_027422415.1). NCBI lineage: Eukaryota > Metazoa > Chordata > Actinopteri > Cypriniformes > Cyprinidae > Schizothorax > Schizothorax lantsangensis. The sequence goes on along the minus strand of CM049861.1, from coordinate 23,655,986 downwards.
TTGGGCTACTTGTAGAAGCTACCGCGGCCGCCCAAAGTGTATATAGACAAATTAAAATTAAAATAGATTAAAATATCATCCTTATGCAAGGTGAGGAGGAGAGTTTGAGTGGCCAAAGACTCTCCAAGGATCACAGCTGGAGAATTGCAGAGATTAGTTGACACACACACACACTCCATCAGGACAATAATGTTTGTTTTTCTGAATTGTGGGGACATTCCATAGGCGTAAAGTTTTTATACTGTACAAACCGTATTTTATATTGCCCCACACCAACCCTGCACCTAACCCTACCCCTTACAGGAAACTTTGTGCATTTTTACTTTCTCAAAAAAAATAAAAATAATTATAAGCCTTTTGAAATATGGGGACATGGGGTAATGTCCTCATAAGTCACCTTCTCCTTGTAATACCTATGTCATACCCATGTCATTATACAAAGTTATGTCCTCATATGTCACACACACACACTCCATCAGGACAATAATCCAAAACAAACATCAAAATCAACACAAAAACTGAGCACAAAATTATCCTTCTGCTGTCCTCTGACCTGAACCCTATAGAAAATGAGTGGGATGAACTGAAGAGAAGCACTATCATAAAGCTGTGAATCTGAAGGATCTGGAGAGATTCTGTATGAAGGAATGTCTCTGATCTCTTATCAGGTGTTCTCCAAATTCTTCAGGCATTATAGGAGAAAACTTAGAGCTGTTATCTTGGGAAAAGGGTGTTGCAATAATTGACCTATCGGTAAGCCCCTCCCCTCGAACGCAGACTAGCCAATGGCAGTCGAGTATCAGTTGCACGGGGAGCGGAACTCGGACATCTTTAGGTTTCAGCGCCATAGAGAAACAATGGAAGATCCGAAGCTCGCATCGGTTTTATGGGGTTTATGCTTCAAAAATGGAAAAACGATGTGCCTGTGGTACTTGTAACACTGATTCCAGGTACCTGAGAGGATGGGCAATATAATTTGTTTAATTACATTTCCTGAATCCAAACAAAACAGAGCAAAATGTCCCAAGTATTCAATCCCAATACAAATGAAGACAAAAATGTTAATTTTCTGGTTGTCATACACTCATTAAGTTACAATTTCATCTGCTCAAGCAGAACGTTAATGTTATCTTGTGCTTTAGCAAGGTATCTCTGGCTAAAACTAGCTAACGTTAAAGTTAGTGAGTCAAGACCACGGAGCTGGTGGTGGATTTCAGGAGACAGAGCAGAGAACACACACCCATCACCATCGACAAGACACCTGTGGAGCGGGTAAACAGCTTTAAGTTTCTCGGCGTTCACATCACTGAGGATCTCACATGGTCCGCTCACACAGATGCAGTGCTGAAGAAGTCACATCAACGCCTCTTCTTCCTGAGACGGCTGAGGAAGTTTGGAATGAGCCCCAGCATCCTCAGATCATTCTACACCTGCACTGTGGAGAGCATCCTGACCGGCTGCATCACCGCCTGGTTTGGAAACAGCACCGCTGGCAACCGCAAAGCTCTGCAAAGGGTTGTGCGAACTGCCCGCCACATTGTTGGAGGTGAGCTTCCCTCCCTCCAGGATATCTACACCAGGCGGTGTATGAGGAAAGCCCGGAGGATCACCAATGACTCCAGCCACCCGTCCCACAGACTGTTCTCTCTGCTGCCCTCAGGAAGACGTCTCCGCAGCATCCGATCCCGCACTAGCCGACTGAGGGATAGCTTTTTCCCTCAGGCTATCAGGCTAATGAACAGTCAGAACTAATACACCTTACAGCACACTCCCACTTTACGATATGCCACGCACTGCACTTTATCTCCACAGTTCAAACTGGACTACACGTACACACTGCACAAATACAACAATCTATCTGCTACCACTGGATACCATCCAATGCACATCCATGACATTTGCGTATACAGCTTATGTATAATCTACTGCACCTTTGCATATTACTGTGTGTGTATATATGTGTACATAATGTAGAATGTGTACATACGGTGTATAATGTGTATTGATAACTGTAAGTATGTCTAACAGTACACTGTGTGCACTGAGTATATGTATGTGTATATTGCACATTGTCATCTGTATAAGTCTGTAAGTATGTAATGGTACTGTCTATATGTTAATTGTTTCTGCACTGTACATGCTCTCAAGAATTTCACTCATCAAGGCACATGTGCTGTGATGATGTGACAATAAAAGTGATTTGATTTGATTTCCATGCTAATGTACAAACCTAAATAGCGGACTGTTTTCGCGTCGCGTAGATCAAAATCACATAAACGAAGGTCTACATTTCAGTGCCTCTCCATATTAAACTGGTTAAATGTACATTAATTTAATCGTACCCTGCGGTACATGAACAGTGTTGATCCTGCATGTTGTCATCCGCGATCGTGATGGCCAACCGTAATATGAGACTTCTCCAGCTTGCATTGTGATCTGTAAACCCTTGCTTTAAGTTACCCACCGTATTTATTTTTAAATATTTTATAAATCCCTCCATGGAATATTTAATTCCCATTTGGTGGCCTTCTGTGTCCAAAATTGTGCAAAAACATAGTGGGACAAGGTTTTCACACTGCAGCTGTCATTGTAAGACAGTGAGCAACTCTGTTTGTTTGTCCGAGGGAGCAACAGTAACTAAGGGGGGCGGGGCTTACCGATAGGTCAATTGGGTGCCAATAATTGTGGCCAACATGAACAAGAGAAAGCCTTTATTTCACAATGAGACCCCCGCCACTTTTAATTGTTTTACTTCAATGATATGCAAGAATGTTGTGATTTTTTTGAAAGGAAGATCAAAAGGATAAACAATGCAGATTTATTTTCACAGCCGCGCTTGCTCATATTTACCAAGGGTGCCAATATTAGGTGAGGGCACTGTATATATGTTAAAATGTTATTTATTACCTCAGTCTTCAGTGTCCAATTATCCTTTATAAATGATTTTTATATGCTGAATTGGTACACAAGAAATGTTTAAAACACTTGTGCTGCTTTTATTATTATTATTATTCAGCTTTTGATTAATTTAATTTATCCTTGCTGAACAACAGTATGTGTAAAAAATAAATAAATAAACAAATAAATACATATTTAATTAATTAAAAATAAGACTATCTAGACAGTTTATATTTATTTATGTATTTTTCTTTCTTTCTTTCTTTCTTGTCTTTTCTTGTTTACGGCATCAAGTTGCCAGGATTACCACTTCTGCCAAAAAAAAAAAAAAGATGCATGGCTGGATTTTTAATTCAAGGGCATTTCTAAATTGTGATGGGGGATGTGGGTTGTGGGTAATGACCCAAACTATACTCAAGCTTGGGTCACCCACACACAACCACTTCTGTGCAACGTGTTGGAACACGTGCACTACCCACCAGGCTCCAACGCAATTTTGACTTGTTAAACAGGCAAGCAGCTACACTTCAGGGTTCATTAGCTTATTGAAAATGATCCTACAGCCTGTGAAATGGCAAAAGTGACAGAATAAGCTTTCAGAGAAGGGAATGGTGCTAATAGAAAGGTAAATACTGTAAAATGAGCAGCATGAACAATTTGCGAGTATGAGAAGGTCTTGAAGTGCTCATATTTTCTCTCTGTTTCAATGACACATCTGATCGCATGAGGTCTATTAGGCCGGATTAATGGTGAAACCCAGCTGTGGGGGAGGTGGACAGATTGAGGGTGGGGCATCTGCTGGAGGCCAAATAGCTGTAGACTACAGACAGCAGTGAGCTAATTGTTATAGCGAGCCATGGAGCTCTCAGTGACACATTACTCACTGGGTAAGACCGCTCCACCTGGACGGAGTGGATGAACATTGTGGAAATGAAGCCATAATGTGGTGGATAGATGGGTTAGGGATATTACAGTCCCGGCCTCAGATGGCACATCCATTGACTCGTCACGGACTATCCATGGACTGTCTGATGCATGTTGCACACAAAATTGTAGCTGAAAGGCTGAAATAAGCAGTTCCAATCTGACTGGCTGTCTCCTTCATAGTTTAGGGGTGTCCGAATGCACATGTTACCAGGCTGCTACAGTGAAGACTTCCAAGGCAAAATCACTAGATTTGCCAAATATTGCGAGGCTCATGGCATCAAATACAGCATATGTTGTATCTGGATGGCTGCTGAAAAAAAAACATAGTTCAACAATTCAGTGTTTCCCGAAACCTGTGGTTAGAAGCATAGTTAAGTTAGTAAGACATAAGGTCTTAAATAAATTATGGTCTTGGTCACAATAAGAAAGCTAACATGCAGTGTAATCTGTAACATTTTATTTTAAGGTGTCATAATACAGAGTAATTACCTAATTAAGTACTTAGTAGTAGCTGTTGTACTTACATGAAATAAAATGTACTTACCATGTAACTAAGTTATGAAACAGCCAAAAGGCAGGGTGCAAAAATAGTAAATTGGTCATCAGGTGCCATGCTCAATACAGGAGTATCTCTTAGATCTCCAATTAAATAGCAAAAGTTATTAGTTCACCACGTGTGTAACATCTTTAAATACACCCTATATTTTTGAAACAATGTGGCTCAAACAATGGAGAAGTGACCATGTTTGGGAAACAGTCGTGACTAGCTAGTTAGTTTCCACAACAATGCATCGTACTTTGGTGGTTATTCAGCGAGACACGTAATTGTATGGGAAACACAAACCTGATTGGCTGGTCTTGGCTGGTTTAAGCTGGAAGGATAGCTGGTTCTAGCTGGTCTCCCAGCCTTTCTGTTGTGCCACCTTATTACGGAGTTTATCAGGAAATTAAATGTAAAAGTAAAAAGTAGATTTTGTATATTGACGTTATATCACTTAATGAAATATAAAGTTTCAAGTAAAAAACAAAAAAACTAATATATCATCCCATATTTTTTTTTGTGTAACCACAACTTCTGTTTATTTATTTATTATTATTTTATTTTTTTACAGAGAAGATCAGTAAATGATCACGTTTGCATATGATGTGAAAGAGCCTCTGTGTGGGAGGTTTTTGTAGAGAATAAACTAAAAGGTCACCCAGACTTACTATAGTAAATAACTCAGTATATACAGAGTATATAGTGTGGCTATGTGGGACTAGTGATATGATAGAAAGAACTAACTTAGCGTGACCTTGTATTGTCTTTTTACCGAGTCATAGTGTACTTGGCACAAACAGTGCTGCAGCGCTCTTGCTGTTTACTCAAGACATTGTGAGTGTGTGTGTGTGTGTGCATGTGTGTGAAATGAAGCAGGAACGCCGGGTATGGCTGAGATTATGATGTGTCCGCCGGGAAGGGGAATGGAGGCAGCAGGATATAACGGGACAGGCTTGGGCTGCAAAATGGCATGTGTGACAGAGATGGATGAGCTCAGGCCCAACATCAGAGCCCCGTTTAAAGGGCTCGTCCTGCGGAGCGGCAGGAAGCAGTGTTTAACTGTCTCCCACCTGCAGGCCACAGGCAACCACCAGCAGACTAAAATACACTTTACCCTTTAACTGAGACGCTCATCAGTTCTGTCATATGCTTCAATATCAATCTGTTGATCTGTGTATGTGCTCAAAACATGACTCTGATAATATGGTAATAAAATAGACAAAAAGAACAGAGAGTACATATGTTTAAATTGAAAAATATTAAAGAATTTACACCACAGGGCTATTGAATGCTTGATTCTGATTGGTTGATGAACAATTTAAGGTATGCAATTATTTTCCAGGAAGTGCACAAGTAGTTCCAGGTCTGTTGACTGCATGGCAGTTCCATATCACCGTGCCAAATTATTTTAGTTATTGATCCTAAAACAGCAAAATAACTAAAACTTACAAAATTACATGTTGTGCAAAGCATGCTTTCTTGTTTATGCACACACATACAGTACAGACACATACACACACAAATAAATTAACGTCGCTGTTCTTGAAGCAGATACACTTTTTTGCTGTTAATAGAAATGCTGTTGCTGTCTCTATCAACGAGAGCATTTTAAGGACAAAAAACATGAAATGTCAAAATCACGTCTTGAAATAAATCATCTGAACAATGTCTTGAGGGGTTGTAACAATGATATAAGATTAATAATTGACTCTAGTCCTTTGAATTATTGAAAAATAATGGACATTTGTGGTGTCATGGATGCAGTGTAATTACTGTCTCTTTTTCAATAATTGAATAGTATGTTGCCAATTATTCCTAACATATAATAAACAATTATATTAATTTAATTATTATTGTATGTATATATATATATATATATATATATACTGTATATTCTTTTTTTTTCAATAAATTAATGCTTTTATTAAACAGGGATGTATTAAATTGATCAAAAGTGACATTTATAATGTAGCAAAATATTTTTATTTCAAACAAATTATGTTCTTTTAAGCTTCATCAAAAGTAAAACTTATTTCAAAACTTCATCAAACTTCATCAAATAAACTTGAAAAAAATAAAAATAAATAAACAAATAAAAAATGACTTAACACACGATTTCCACAAAAATATGAAACAGCACAGATGTTTTTAACATTGATAATAATAAGAATTTTTTTTTTTGTTTGTTTGTTTTTAAGCTGCAAATCAGCTTTGCTGTCACAGGAAAATAATACATTTTAAAATATACTGAAATAGAAAACAGGTATTTTAAATTGTAATGATATGTCATGATATTACGGTTTACAGTATTTTTGACTCTAGTCAAAAATAAATACAGCCCTGCAAGGTGAACGAAAGAGACTTATTTAAAAAAATCTTACTTAGCCCAAACTTCAAAGGGCCCTTTGGAATAAAGTATTTTGAATAGTACAACTGATAGAGACTTCACTCCCATGGTTCTTTACATAGATTTAATTGTGCAATGATGGTGTGTATTCCAAGGAACCACTTTTTGTTCCCCCCCTACACCCTTCATCCCTTCAAAGCTCAGGTCACAGGTATGAGCCCTTCAGAATACCAGTGCACAAATCACCAAAAGACCAGTTGATAAAAAGTATATTCAACAATGTCTCAAAAAAGGAAAGTGAAGTAAGTTTTAAAAAGAAAGTTTGGTTTGATATTTTGTCATCTGCAATGGAATTCATACATTTTTAAAAGTGACTTCTGTGTCCAAACACATCTCACTATCTAACTATATAAACACAAACACATCCCCCCCCCCCCATGAATAGGGTTCCTTTCCGAACACATTTTGAATGCCAGCATATATAATAGCAAACAAAACCAGAAGCTCCACTGTGACTCTTGAATAACCTTGCTGGATCTTTTTCATATCATGAGTCACACAGGTCTTATTTCCCCCTAAATTCAGATCTGATGTTCACATAACTATAATAGCACATTATCTGGAGACGGGATGTTCGAAAACATTCCACCAGCAGTTACAAGAAAGAACCCGGCCTGATGGCACAGCTAGCAAAGTGTGATCAGGGATCGGCATTCTGCGTGAATGCATATCAGTAAATCTGAGTTGAGTGTGGCGAGAGCAGCTGTGGGGATGTCTCGACAGAACCACGCTGCCTGCCTCGCTGTTTATTTCTGTTTACTCAGGTTTGCTTCCTCAGATTAATCTCCAATAACAGCTGTGTCATATTGTCTGATGTGCTATTAATGGCGCTCGTGTAATTACTTTACGCCCAATCATATGACTTCACCAAGAACGCAAATGAACCTCCCTTTGGGCACTCATTAAGACTGCTTTCAATGGGTACACATATCAAAACAGCTTAACCACACTTGTCTGGTTTCCTCACAAAGTCAGTGGCATCAAGCTGTTGATATTCAGCTGTTCTGTAATGTTTGAATGCGAGATTTCTGTACTTTAGACAGAGAGTGGGCATCTGGAGAAGATTATAATAGCATTAATAGAGCTAATTATGACATCTCTGTTAATATCAACATTCAGAGTCTATATAAAATACATTCCTGCTGCGGTTTTTAATTAGTGTCTTTTTAGCGAGATAAGCCTCTCTGTTGATAATGAATTGCATCAGCCGATATTAGAACTGGACTATGTTGAGAATGGATGCTAGTAATAATACTGCACAATATGTGGACCTGGAACGTTTGTTTATTTATTTTAAATAAGAATTGTGCCACCCTGCTTTCGAAAGGAGAAATATGTTTTTTTTGGTAGTAGAATATCGTTTACTAGCAGGGCTATGCTAACCAGCCAAATACCTTTTGTCATTTTATCATTGTACCTTTTGGTCATTTTCAACTGTATTTGAATGCAGCTGTACTTGATTTTTTTTGAATGGCTATTATGCATTTTTAATATTGTATTACACAAATGTCTTAACTAGACTTCTGCCAGATTGATAAATTAATGTGTACATTGTATGAAAGAAAATTAATAATGAATTGCAATATTCTATATTGTGTGTTGTATAGTAGGCTATGCATACTGTTGAACACTCTGCATTTTTAGTAGGGCTGTGTTTGAAAGTATTAAATCTTAAATAATCCCAAGATCAATGTTTTCAGTTTATGCATGAAAAAAAAAAAACCTCACGAAATAAAAATTGTACCCTGCTTGCCATCACGATTACTATAATTATTTTGTTACTTTTGAGCTGCCTCAGTATTAGCAGCACATGAATGGACAATCTCTTTACTACTAGTTATAGTGCAAAATAAGTGTGAATGAACATCAGTATGTTGAATGATACAGTGCAGATGCCAGTAAAACAGCTTGTAAACAACATGTTTGTTATTTACCTCAGGAAACTCATTCAATATCCATAGCTAATAAGCTAACTAATAAGTTAGCATAAAAAAATATCTTAGATCTTAGAGAGAAGCATATTACAGAATAAATCTGTCATGAAAACAAAGTTTTATAACAGTCACAACTTACAAGTTTATTGTTCATTATTGTTCATATTGTTTATTGTTCAGACACAATTATATCATTAAAATCTGATACAGAAATTGCCATATGTCGCTTTTTATCACTTTGTTCTGTATTTATTTATTTGTTTATTTATTTATTTGAGTATTGACTATTATGACCTAACCTAACCTAACAGTCTACTCTGAGCGTTAGTAGACATGTAGTTGCAAATTAATGAGAATTAGTTGACATGTAGTTGCAAAGTTACTTATAGTTATCAGAATGTCTAAAGTGGACATTCTGTGCAGTGTAGTGGGAAATATGTTGGTTTTTGTTTTGTAGTTGGCTTTCGGCCATTATAATGCATGAACATATGCATATATGACCATTCAAGCTCTTTGACTTGATAAATGGGTAACATGTGTTTGTGTATTTATGGGAATTGATCACACCAGATGCCCATAATCTTGATAAAGTGGAACAGCACTGATATCTCTACACATAACAGATTCATAAAGCACATCTATCCTACTAATGTGTTTTTTGGTGAATGCAGATCACACTAACTTGATTACTTGAAAGGCTGTGCACCTGCACATGACACACACACGCTAATATGCATAAATGGTTATGCAAATGCTGAGGCATTCACAAAAATGAAGTGTGATTTTTGATCATTTCATTTGAACCACAAATGCAGTCACCGCTGCATGGTGATGGAGTCGTTACGTGTAATCTCGAAACACACTGCTTGTCTGCTTCTGACAGTGCTGGGCTGCGTCAGCTGTTGAGCATTGTGTTTTAATGTGTCCTCATAACATTAAACCAGCCATCTGTGACCATTTGCACTGTGGCACTTCTCAAGATATGAAATGCTGCTACAAAACCTACAAAGAAGGGCCACATTATTTCCTCTGATTCCTGTGATTTCAAACCACTTTGCCTGAATGTCAAATATCAAGTATACAGTATTTTTAAAGTCAGTCCCAGTTTAGTCATGAGTGATCATACAGTACTTCAGCATTTTTATGTCAGGTTTTGGCAAAGTTGCTCTACTTAGCATGTGCTTTTCAAGCACATAAACGAATTTGGCAGCTAATGTTAATGTTGATGGTACTGAAGTTTTAGCACTCTACAAATGTTTATGTTGACACTGAAGTGAAATTACATGGCATACAGTAACTGTGTAATACATACTATTGTGTGATACAAGCAGACAGAACACATTTGTCAGTGGAGCTCCAGCACGTTTGAATCGTGTTGATATGAATATGATATTTAATCTTTGAAATAACATTCAATTATTCAAAACAAACAAACAAATAAAAACAAGAATATGTAGTAAGTAAAATGTGTCGTCATAATATTGCTAATGTATTATTATTATTATTTATTTATTTTTCTATCACATAAAACTAGGATTCTGAATATTTTATCAACGTGTATAAGGCAAGAAACTTAGGTTGCATAGAGTTAAACACACATATCCCCTTGAGGTTAAATAGTACACTAAAAAGCTTTTATAAAGTGTGTGCATTTGTCATGCGTGTGTGTGTGTGTGTGTGTGTGTGTGCGTGTATGTGTGTGTGTGTCTTCTTGAGTTTAAAAGTTACTGCTTAATGGTGAATAACTGGAAATAACCACTGTACGTAATCTATGCAAAGAAAGCGGTTATTCCTTGAATATTATTTTCCATGTGAATAGGCACACCACTGACCTGACTCACACTGAAATCTGCTGAATGTACATCATGCCGGAAATAAGCTTACAAAACCTGCACAATTTTATGGGCCAAACATGTCACACTTTCATATCAGGTTTGTGCTTGCAATTCAGTTCTCACTCTCTCGGTGGGCTGAAATGTAGATCAAAGTCCTACACCAATACAACTTTCTGGCAACAGAAGTAATATTTTTTTCAGAGGGAAAATTACATTCTTTCTTTGTTCTGCTGAAACAAACAAAAACACAGGACTCAGGATTCTGGATGCAATTTATTATTGTGAGTGGCTGTACCAACAATCCCTCTCAGATTTGACTCCACAAGCTTCTACAATTCACAATTAGCCTAAACTTGCTTCATTTAATTTTCATTTCTAATCTGGCCTTTCCTTTTATTTTATTTAATCTTTTCCTTCTTCTTCTTCTTTTTACTACTTGAACTTACGTGGCACCCAGGAAGAAACCTTGATTAACTGTCAAAATATTCAGTATGCAAATAAATGTTTAATATCTGCTTTAAGCAGAACCTGGACTTTTTGGAATTTAACAGTTAATATTGCATAACCAGACTTTTGCCTTGCAGGATTAGACAAGTCAGTTGTGATGATTAACATGAAAATAAAATTAAATAAAATATATACTTGAATATAACTGATATGTAAAATATATACAGTTGAACTGTCCCTTCTGTTATGTGCTTTTGTCTAACACAAATATCTGACTCTATTTTAATACTCTGAGTACACAAACCTTGAGAAATCACAAGCTTTTGTTCAAATGCAGCCAAGAGTGGAGTCTGGTGTTATTGTATGCAAATAAACTCATCTTAAAAGAAATGTAAAAGGGATAAATATATTGAAGACTGAAGGCATCTGCTTTTAACTACAGTGTGTTCTCAGCATGATCAAATGGATATTAAATTGAAACTCTTGTTAATAGAAAGGTGTATCTCAAGAGGCCTCTGAGGTAACGTGCTGATTTGTTCACTTAGCTAAGAAAACATTAAGAGAAAATTGTCTCTGCCATTTTGATGAAGCTGTAACATACACTTTGGCATCAAATAAGGATACTATTATGGTGCAGATAATAAAAAGTTTCTCTATCATGAATGTTACATATATATATAAGTTCTGAATCACTCATACTAGTTTTCTTCGAGCTCTGATGGGAGATGGATTCTTGTTTGTCGTCTTGAGGGCACATGACAGTCACAACCGTGGTGTTTCACAAAGCTAAAAGTGAATGTGGGTGATAAGTGGGCTACTTGACCACAGGTGAGGCTGGACTGATGTCGGTTTCCAGAAAGCACCAATATGTATTCATTGAAAATGTCATCAGCAGGAGAATGTATGGCCCTCCAGAACCCCACCAGGAATATCTGCTCTCAGCAAAAGTGTGTAATTACTGTTTCCTGAAGGAAAGGAGTGACAGATTATTTGTCCAATTACTAGACGGTCAGATGGCGACTGTTATATAACCTTGCCATTTCTTTAAACCATATGTCACACTAATCAGAATTATGATTATTAGTGTTTTGGGTACATTTATATTTATTGTACATTTTGATAGATAATTATCTATATTTGCTAACTTTAATTTTAAATTAAATTAAATTAATTTATTTGTTTGTTTGTTTGTTTATTCATGATATTAGCATTTATTTTTCGCCTGGTGTACCACACTTTGGCTCACCCAAATCTAAATACTACTACTACTACTACTAAATGAGCTAACCATAAACTGTGACTTTTGCCTAATAAACTCCTAATTTGCTGCTTAATAATAGTTAGTTAGTAATGTAGTTGTTAAGTTTAGATATGGGGTCGGATTAAGGGGTCTAAAATATGGTCATGCAGAATAAGGCTTAATATGTGCTGAAGTACTAATAAACAGCCAACATGCTAGTAATATGGGTGCTAATAAGCAACTAGTTAATAGTAAGAATTGGCCCTTAAAATAAATGGTTTCCTAAATTAATTATTAAAATATTATCTATATATAGCATGTACATGTTAACATAAAGTACAAAATATGTTAATATGTTGCTAAACTATTGTTTGATACTCTAATAAGCATATACACAAATCACAGAAATATTACATTATTATTATTTTTTTATTACAGTGAGCTGCATTTTATGAATATTTTTCATTACTGAATGAAATGTAAGGATACATCCAATGCTGCCTTAAAATTTGGCTAAAACAAATCTTAGGAGGCAGCATAATTAAGTTGACTTCCTAAGCAGGCAGATCACTAGGTTTTGGAACAGAGCCATAGTTTGTGTGCTGTCTCATCATAATCGATACAATGTGTTAACCTAGTCTTTAAGGAGAAGACAAAACTGAACATAAAATATTGATCGGTATATTAATGCTGCATGTGTTTTGAGACATGAACACACAGTAACGTACAAAAATTAACATAGAGCATGAGAAGCAAAAACTTCCTGGCACAGTCATTATACAAGTATACTTTACTTTACTTTACATTGATTTATGTATGCATGTGCGTATGTATGTTCCAGAAAGAGTTTGCCCTTTTTATCATCATTACAATAGTTTACAGTACAGGTAGGGTATGTAATGTTTTCATAAACATTTTTAGTTATACTGGTTTATTGTAATCGATAATTAAAGTGGTAATGATAGGCTGTCCTACCTGCCTGCCAACCTGTGTGTTTGCACACCGCCAAAATACACAGGGTAAACTAATATAAGGGTAAGCATAAGCAGTGTTTTTGATGGAATATTTGGGTTTCAGTCAAGTTTTAAGATTGACATGTAGGCTAAAACTAATCATAATATTTTGGACATTTTATTCAAAATAGCCTGTTGAGACATGCCTTCACTTTTATAGAAAAGATATGTTTGTGATGTGACATGACTAATGTTGTTTGAAAACATGCCACGAGTAGCACATACTCCACATTTAATTTCATTTATTTAGGCTAAAGTATTATTTAATATGATTGATTTTAAACTATATGATATACTATGTGTTATTGTAATGCATGTCATCAAATAAGGGTCAAAACATAAATAAAAAGAAACATTGCACCTCATTTCCTTTTTTTTCTTCCCCTTTTTCTTTCCAGCCCACTATTTCTGTGAAAAAATGTTTTGTCTCCTTATTTTGTTGTTTTGTATTTGGTAGTACTGTTTCATATTGGACATCGTGTGATCAGCTTTAGGATATCATACATTTTAAGTCATAAGTCTTTCATAATAATTTTCTTGAAGTGTACTGCATTGGCAGCAGCTGCTTTGCAGCCCACTTCTCCACTTTACTGCTGCACTTCTCAGACCTGCCCTGCAGCTGACTCATAAAAAATGGAGCACTTCACACATATTTTCATCTAATAAGTCTTAAAAATATTTTTTTTTTTCTCAGAAATAGATGTGCAAAAAAAAGAAAGGAAAGGGTAAGGTGAAAAAATATCTAGGATCCAGATTTTTTTTCATGATCTGAATCAGTGGATAATCAAAATAAAATTGGCAATGCATAGGTGTACCTGTTGATAACCAATAACTTTTGACTTTTATAAAACAGAGACAAAAAAAAAGAAAAAAAAAACTTTCTGCATAAGTATAAGGCAAAATACTTTTTTTCAATGCAAAATTGCAGCTGATTTTACATTCAGTGACTTTCAGACATTCATGCATGTTTAGTATATGGAAAAGAGCAAATCTGTCTTTTGAATTTTAACATCTTTTTTTGAAGGTTGCATTCATATCCATTTAATTAAAACAGCACATGGCATCTCACTTTGAATGCGCGTGATGCTTCTGCCCGTGACAATAACCTTAGAGTTTCTCATCTGCATGTCGTGCATCTGTGTTCCCTGAAATGGATCCGTGCACAGGTGTGCACAGAGACGCACCGTGATGACTGCAGGTTTATTTATTTTCGTCATATGACTCCCTGCAGCTTCCATTATGTGCTAAACTGCAACACTTGACTGCTTGCGGCTCAGCATAAGGAAAGTCTCTCTCTCTCAATCTCCCAGTCTCTCTCTTCTTCTCAGCCGGGCCAGAAAGCTCTCCTGCAGAGGCGCAGGATTACACCCACATGTGCTCCCTTCCTGTCATGGTTGTAAACATATTGGACCACCACCATGCACACGCCGGTGAAAATCCATGTCTCCTACTGCTTTTAGCTGACTGACAGCGGCCCAATTAGAGAAGCCTGCTGTCTCCCCCATAAAGCACAGAGACATGCCTGAGTCAGAGTCGTCCCCACCTCTGCTGGATACTGCATGCAGATCTCTCTCCCTAATATCTAAATATAGTCCAAAGCAAAGAATAAGAGTGCCAGATCTGACTTGAGAGAGGTGCTGAGGTGGAAACAGGGGTGTGCTGAAAGCATTAGTTAGTTTTCATGGCTGAGTGATTTTGACTAGTTGCAAAATATCAGTTCATATTAAATAAGCATCAAAATATCTGATCCTGTCAGATGGTACACCACTGGCCACGGCTGAATTCTGCCTCACAACAACCCTTATAGGAATATTCCAGGATAAATGCAATCAACAGCACTGCTGACATAATGTTGATTACCATAAAAAATGTATTTTACATAGTTTTCTTTAAAAAAAAGTAAATGATTTGTTACAATGAGGCTATGGGTGATATACCTAACCTGTATACACAATTAACCGGTAAAGATTTTGCTGTGCTGTTGCTGTGCTACATGGTCACAAAAACGTACCTCTTGCACACATTTTTAAGCATCGCGGTTTAAAAACAAGTGATGTTAAGCCCTTGAAACGCAATCAACAGTGAAAGAGTACTCCTGAAGACAGTGCTCATAGCATGGGAAGATTGAACCGAGTTATTTTTGCTGCTTTATAGGACTTGAACGGTTAAATACACAAACTTGTATGTGTCAAAATGCTGAGAAAGAAAACACATGCACAACAGTATATTGGATCCAGGCAGCTCTTAAAGTGACAGCAGTCTAATACCCCTGCTGCCTGTCATTCATGTTAATCAAACCGCAAAAGAGAGAAAATCTTTCAGTGCTCTTGACTAAAATAATTTTTATTTATACATTTTATTACTTTTTTTTTTTTGTCATAGCTTGTAATTCGTTTCGTATTCTTATTCTAATTTAATCACTTGTCTCAGTGAGCTTGAGGTTTTGAGTTTTTTTTTTATTTATTATTAGGCTAGTATTAGTTTTTTTGTGATATTTACACTGGTGACAAGAATTATGGTATCAACAATTTTGATATCATAAAGACCTTATTTAAAGCAAAAAAATAAAAATAAATGAATAAAATAAAAATAAAATAACTATACCGTGATATATATGGTCACTGTGAAATAAAATTACTCATATCGTGATATAAGATTTTGGTCATATGGCCCACCCCTAAATGAGACATTTACAATGGTTGTGAACGGAGCTAGTTCCCATTTAAACTTTTAAACTATTTTTTTTGGGTAACTAATACTTTTAGAGTATATTTTAAAATGGGTACTTTTACTCTTAATCAAGTATATTTTTTGAGAAAAAATGGTACTTTTACTTCGTTACTGTGGGCGACTCTCCTCTCGTTACTTTATCTTAATGAAATACAAGTTAAAAATGCTTCCAAATTTATTCCAAACGCGCCATCTACTTTTCTCTGGACAATAAACGATGCCCATTTGCGAATGATTCATTCTTTTTAATCGATTCTGTTTAAAGGCTTTATCAAACCAGTTGGCAAACCAGTGAATCGGTTCGCGAATCAGTTTGAATGATTTATTCAGTTCCCTGCCGCACGTGCTGACTGAGTCGTCTGAAGCGGTTCACTCAGATAACATCAAGAGCGATGAAGACGTGGCTTTGGATCTACAGTCAATTGAAAGCAAATCTGCAAAGGCTTGTTTGCTAGAGCTAGATGAAGATCTTTTATTAGATGAACACCGCCTGTGCTGTCTACTGTTCCACAGGTATAGGCCACGATACCACTATGACGTTATTACCAGTTTGTTGTACATGTACCTTATACATTAAATACAATGTATATTTTATACATTAAATAAGCTGTCACAGAGTATGAAACAAACACCCGCCAAACCCGCTTTAGCTCTGTGCAGCGTCGCGCGACCTGTTCTAGACACAATTAATATTCATGTTTACAATATTTACTCTTGCAAAAATATAGGCTACATTTGGTTACATTTTGCAGAACAGAAGATCCGTCAATGTGCATTTGTTTTGTTATGTTCAGAGCAGTCATGTGAGGAGTTTTCAGAGGTTTCAGTGTCAGAGGTTATAGAATAATACATAATTAATTTACTTTAAAATATAATTTAATTCAGTGATGCAAATCAGAATTTTCATCAGCTGTTACTCCAGTTGTCGGAGTCATATGATCCTTCAGAAATCATTCTAATATATTGATTTATTACCAGTGTTGGAAACAGTTTTGCTGCTTAATATTTTTTGGAACCTGTGACATTTTGTTCAGGATTCTTTGATGAATAGAAAGCTAAAAAGAACAGCATTGATAATAAATCAACATATTGGAATGATTTCTGAAGGATTATGTGACACTGAAAACTGGCGAAAAAGGCTGATGAAAATTCTGATTTGCATCACTGAAATAAATTACATTAAATAATAAACAATACACACACACACACACACACACACACATACACATTACATAAATGTAATCTATCTAAATAAAAATAGACTATATTCAGTATATGATCCAAAGTAACTAGTTTTTTTTATCCAATACTTTTTTTTACTCTTACTCAAGTAACTATTCAGACGATTACTTTTACTTTTACTTGAGTAAATATTTCTAGAAGTACTAGAAACTACAGTTTTTGAGTACTCTACCCACCTCTGATAAGTTGTCACTGACAGCAGTTGGAAAACATTTGTAACTTGTGAACGCTGAGCCATGCCTACTTGAACAATTATTTGCCAGCTGTACCATCCCTCACATCAGGGAATACGGCTTCTCAATCAATCACACTTTGGATAGGTGCTATATGGTCCGTTTTACTGGCATCCACTTGCTGGTGGGGTTCGTACATTATTTTGGAGTCAGGTACCTCCATGACAGTTTCATGTCTACAGAGGGGGAGATTTAGAGGCTGTGCGGTCACGTTGAATTAGAATCGATGACAGATGACACAAAGACAGATGTTTGTGCATCAGACATACATCTTGGCACTGACTTGCTGTTGAGTTGTTCATAAATCTACCTTAGGTTGCTGATGACCACACATGAAACACTCTAATAGTCATGTGTTGGTCCTCTATTCACACGCACAAAGATCTGAAAAATGTTATTTATGTAGATGTGGTCACCATAACATTAAATGAAAAGACTGGACTAAGATTGTGTACAGACTTTAATTTTATTTCATGTTCTCATTAGGCCTCCCTTCAGGCAGTTCCCCTCAAAAGCAGCATTCTAATTGAAATTGAAAAGAAATGTAATAAGTAACTGTTTTGTAACATAGGCAGCAGCTCAGTGCATCATACAAGTAGCACTTCTCACAGGCAAATTGAAGTGACAATCGATTCCAGTAGAAAATAGTGTTATGATGTTTCTTCTTTTTTTTAAAGACTTATTTTTGGCGTTTTTGCCTTTTATTTGATAGGACAGTAGTTAGACAGGAAACGAAGTTGGAGAGAGAGAGGGAGGACGGGATCAGGAAAGGTCCGCGAGCCAGGACTCAAAAACACAGGACGCCCGAAGCGCAACGGCGTTACATGTCCACACGCTGCCCACGAGGCTATCGGCGCCGACAGTGTTATGATGTTTCTAACGTAATAGTCAAAAAATAGCATAAAATCCATAGTACAAAATCGTACTTATGAACAATTATTTTGCTTTGTCTGCCATCTTGGAGGAACTTACAAGGAGCTCTTTGCCATGCATTTTGGGATTGACTTCTCCTCATGGAGATATGCTACGTTACCTTTAAATTTAGAGTTTAAGTGTTATATCGGTTCCACATATCTCAATGACATCATAAAATGACAAATATAAATAAATAAAATAAATAAAATAAAATAAAAGTTATATCAATAATTCGCCTAATGTCATTCCAAACTCAAGTTTCGTTTAATATACACACATATAAAACCTGTGCCTCAGAAGTTTTTGTCCCTCCATGGATGTATGCATTGAAAGTCCATTACACCAAAATTTAAAAAAGTTCATAAAGACATTGTAAAAGTAATCCATGTGAATCAAACAATCTCTATATATAAACATATTTAATTTAAGGTTTTATTAATATATAAACATTGAACTCACATGCACAGAACATATCAAATATGGTAAATGGCAGCTCAACCATACTTGCTTGACACACCCAATGTTTAAGCAAATTAACTTTCAGTAGAGGGACATACATTTCTAAGGATTCAATTAAAAATAAATTAATTTGTGTTTCAAAAATGAACAGAAGTCTTTTGGGTTTGGAACAACGTGAGAGTGAGTAACTGATTACTTTAACCACCACAAAAATAACTAATAATGATGACAAAATCAGCAACTGTAGAAAATAAAATCAGCCAAGAAGACAACAATTCTTAAACAATAACTGCATTATTTGTTCATGCTGCAATGCATGCTGGGAGATCACAAATCCTTAACACAACCTAAAATTGTTTGTCCAGACTGTGTAACTGTGTTTGGCTAGTTGGGGTAATATTGCTGTGGTATAGATTCAAAGTAATCACAAATTATAGTGTCTGTGACTATCATAAGCTGAAAAAAAGCCACTTCTTTCTTTTACAGTGTAATCATGCTGCAGACTATATACTGTAGTTGCGTCAGAAGCACGTCTATCATGTTTTCAAATATTGCCTCCATAGACAGCTCAGTAGATTATGGAACCAAGCCACTATCTCACTATAACACACAATGAGAATGTGTGCGCTACAGTGTGTGTGTGTGTGTGTGATACACATCAGATGTCTGTCAGAGAGGTGTGGGGTCCAGCAGAGAGTGGGACATTGGATGAGAGGAGTTCAGCTGTGGCTATGATTGAGAGTGGCCATCGGGGACTGTCACCGTGTTGATCAAACTATACAAAATGAAGAAAGCCTGACAGACCTGTCAGTTCTCAGCTCTAACTGAGAACTGAGGGATTATGGGAGGAGCAGGGCCGTTGCTAGTGGGGTGAAAGGTGGTGACAATTCTAGGGGCCCCCACTGCCCAGGGGGCTCCACAAAATCCAGGAATTTTACTATATAGGCCCATGTTCTGTGAATAATTCTAATATTTTATTACAACCCCAAATCAGAAAAAGTTGGGACAGTATGGAAAACGCAAATAAAAAAAGAAAGTAGTGATTTCTAAATTTACTTTGACTTGTATTTCATTGCAGACAATATGAACACAAAATATTTCATGTTTTGTCTGGTCAACTTCATGTCATTTGTAAATATACATCCTTTCCTGTCATTCAGACCTGCAACACATTCCAAAAAAAGTTGGGACAGTAAAGCATTTACCACTTTGTAATGTTGCCATTCCTTTTCACAACACTTAAAAGACGTTTAGGGACTGAAGACACCAAGTGATGAAGTGTTTCAGGTGTAATTTTGTCCCATTCTTCCTGCAAACAAGTCTTAAGGTGGGCAACAGTACGGGGTCTTCGTTGTTGCATTTTGCAGACAGGTCGGGACTGCAGGCAGGCCAGTCAAGTACCCGTACCCTCTTCCTCCACAGCCAGGACTTTGTAATGTGTGCAGAATGTGGTTTTGCATTGTCTTGTTGAAATATGCATGGACGTCCCTGGAAAAGATGTCTTCTTGAAGGCAGCATATTGTGCTCCAAAATCTCTATGTACTTTTCAGCATTAATGGTGCCATCACAGAAGTGCAAGTTACCTTTGCCAAGGGCACTGACACAACCCCATACCATGACAGACCCTGGCTTTTGGACTTGTTGCTGGTAACAGTCTGGATGATCCTTTTCTTCTTTGGTCCGGAGCACACGGCGTCCATTCCTCCCAAAAAATACCTGAAATACTGATTCATCTGACCACAGTACACGTTTCCACTGTGTGATGGTCCATCCCAGATGCCTCCGAGCCCAGAGAAGTCGACGGCGCTTCTGGACACTGTTAACATAGGGCTTCCTTTTGGCACAGTACAGTTTTAACTGGCATTTGTGGATGTAACTACGTATTGTGGTACTTGACAAAGGTTTGCCAAAGTAGTCCTGAGCCCATGTGGTGATATCGCATATAGATGAATGAGGATTCTTGATGCAGTGCCGCCTGAGGGATCGGAGATCACGGTTGTTCAGCTTAGGCTTGCGCCCTTGTCCTTTACGCACTGAAATTCCTCCAGATTCCTTGAATCTTTTAATTATGTTATGCACTGTTGAAGGTGAAATATCCAAATCTCTTCCTATCTTTCTTTGAGGAACATTGGTTTTAAACATTTCAATAATTTTGTCACGTATTTGTTGGCAAACTGGCGATCCTCGGCCCATCTTTGCTCCTAAAGGACTGGACCTTTCTTGGATGCTGCTTTTGTACCAAATCATAATTACAATCACTTGTTGACATCAACTGTTTCAAATCACATCATTATTTAACCAATTTACCTCATTACTAGCCCTAAATTGCTCCTGTCCCAACTTTTTTTGGAATGTGTTGCAGGTCTGAATGACAGGAAAGGATGTATATTTACAAATGACATGAAGTTGACCAGACAAAACATGAAATATTTTGTGTTCATATTGTCTGCAATGAAATACAAGTCAAAGTACATTTAGAAATCACTACTTTATTTTTTTATTTGTGTTTTCCATACTGTCCCAACTTTTTCTGATTTGGGGTTGTAGTTGTATAACTGAGATATTATGAAAACCACAAAAAAAGCATGCAATTTGGTTCCATGCTTGTATATTGTACAGTATATGATATGTGTGTGTGTGTGGGGGGGCCCACATCAATATTTTTTCAGGGGGCCCCCAATCCTCTAGCTACG
Source organism: Schizothorax lantsangensis (assembly GCA_027422415.1). Taxonomy (NCBI): domain Eukaryota; kingdom Metazoa; phylum Chordata; class Actinopteri; order Cypriniformes; family Cyprinidae; genus Schizothorax; species Schizothorax lantsangensis. Next base: position 23,634,472 of record CM049861.1, on the reverse strand, counting down.
GCCCTGGGGAGGAGTAATGTTATCTTGATGTATTTTTCAATCTCCTTATAGTGCAGCTGCAGTACTTTCCTGAGTGCACAGGTCTCAGCAAATCAAAGGAAACGCTTTGAACCATGTGACTTTGTCTAGCATATATTATCAATCGTCACAGGAGAGATGAGCACACTGGTATTTGTAATCTTTTCAGGTGGAATTATACAAGCACTTAATAGCGTCAAACCCAAGAAATGCAGAAATGCATTTAATATTCTTTATCATATTGCAGCATACATTTAATATTCTTTATCATACACCACCAGCAGTTTCAAAGTAAGACTTTAATGTTGACATAATAGATCTTGAATTCTGTTTCTTTCTTTTTTTTTTTTCTGGATTCCATTTGAATGGTTCACTTAAATTTTAATAATCAAAAGGGGTGTTTAATCAATTGAAGTCATAGAACTTTGTACAAAATTTTAACAATATATATATTTGTATAGTCCTATACAAAAGGTTTTACTTTTTTTCAGAAATTCAGTGTTGTCTGATTTCATGTTTCCGTATACTGTTTTTGTGAATCGCATTTCTGTTTTTCTATTGTATATTTATACTATTTCTTACCACATATTTACACACATTTTTTTTCTCCATTTTTAAATATTATTTGCAACATTTTCTTATTTTCTCTTATTTACACACTTGAATTATAAGTGACCTAAACTAACATTTTAATTTCAATGTTTTGATATTGCATGTTTTGGTAACAAAATAAAATATTTGCTTGTTTGATAATAAAAATATATTGAGTGTCATATTAAAAAAATGCAGAATAAATAAACATGTTTCCTTATCTTTCGGTCACTATGAGTTATGTCGTGACTCGACATTATGGGGTCTTACTTGGGAGCCCGAATCCTCTCTGATTAAGATAAAACGCCAATGAAATTTGGCTAGTGGATTTTGCATGCTGAGCCACTCCCCGTGTATACGGGTATAAATAGGCGACAGGTGCATCCGCTCATCAGATTTTTGCTTCAGAGCCAAGTGAATGAACACAATTCAAGATTCACCAGGTGAATTCTCTGTGCTGCTGGAGGAAGAGGCTGTTCTGGGTGGCTTTACGGCACAATCAGCGGCATCCCTGTTAATTCAGCAATTCCCCTGGGTGCTTCATCTAAAAAAACAGTTTCTGATCCCAGATGGCTCACGTCCTTTTAAAGACGCCGTTCCGTCCATGTCCCCTTTGTTGCGGTCATTACCTATCCTCTGTCAATAGCCACGATCGTTGTCTTCAGTGTCTGGGCATCCAGCTCGCTGAAGCTGCGTTTGTGGATGGTTTATGCGTTCACTGTGAGCGTATAACCATGGCAGCACTGCGATCGTGCCTCTCTCTCCTCACGGGGATGGGAAGGGCTCCCTCTGCCACTACCTGCGCTGGCTTCTCTGCCATGAGCAGAGAACCATTGGCTAGTGCTCTGGGAGATCTGAGGGCTACAGTGAGAGCCTCTCCGCTGGGCCAGTCCCCGCAGACCTCTCACTCCTCCTGCATTAGCTGTTCTGTGCGGCTCCCCGGTGATTCTGCTGTGACGTCTGATGGCGTGCCCAGCGTTTCATTTGGCGTGCCGATAGAGGATCAGATGTCAATAGCAGCATCGGTGGATGGGCTATCGTTCTCTGAGGATGAAGATTCAGCGGGACTGCCCCCCTCGGGTGTTGTTGCCACCGACGAATCGGACCCAGAGTTGACGGACATGTTTTCCCGGGCTGCTGTGAACATCGGGCTGGAGGTGTGCACACCTCCCAGTCCCGAGCCCTCACGGCGAGATGATTGGTTCCTCGGCATGGGCCGTGGCTTGCGACCACGCCCTGCCCTGGTTCCTTTCTTCCCGGATGTGCACGAGGAGCTGATGTAGTCATGGACGGCCCCTTTTTCAGCTGGAAGCCGCTCATCTGCCTCCTCCATCCTCACTACCCTCGATGGCGGGGCGGCTTAGAGGTACGTTGACATTCCCCAGGTGGAGAGTGTGGTTGCTGCCGTCTCCCGTCCAAAGCCTGTAAGCTGACGCCGGCTTTCGCCTCCTAAGCTTGCAGTCCTGCGGGCCAAGCCACCTCTGCCCTGCATGACATGGCTATCCTGAAAGTACACCAAGCCAAGGCACTAAAATAAATGCACGAGGGTAGAACCGAATCGAGGTTGATGCAGGAACTGCGCTCGGTGACTGACTTCGCCCCCCCGGGTGACGAAAGTCACGGTGTGGTCCCTCGGGGAGGTGATGTCCACGTTAGTGGTCCAAGAGTGCCATCTATGGCGCAGCCTTGCAGAGATGAGTGACGTCGATGAAGTGCACTTTCTGGATGCTCCCATCTCCCAGGCTGGGTTATTCGGCGACCCTGTCGTGGACTCCGCCAGCAGTTCTCGGCAGTACAAAGGCAGACTGAGGCTATCCAGCACATCCTGCCCCGGCGTGATCCTCCACCTGCCACCGTCCCCCATGTCCCAGCCGGCCCCCTAGGAAGGCGACAAGGCGGCCCAGAGGAGGGCCAGGTGGAGAATCTTTGCTGTGTTCTGTTCCGCTGTTGGCCAAGGGCCAGCGGTAACCACATTTTCAAAGAAAGAGCAGTTCCTTTTCCTCCGGGCCATCAGGCTCGTGGGTTGACAGTGAGCGAATCACTGCCTCCTCACTCTCACCCATGACGTTCGGGGACGCAATGCCTTCCCACGCATCTCCGGCCGGTCCCTCCGGGGACACGGGAAGTCCTGCCGTGACGGGCCAGAACACGGTGCTTTCTGGGCCATCTGGCATGACTTCCCACCACTGCACCACTGTGGGTATGTCGATTGTCCCTTTGGTGGCACTCACACAGAGTTTGGGAGCGTGGCTCGCGCTGCCCAACCCGTCCTGGTGGCTCATTCGGACAGTCTGACTCGGCTAAGCGATTCAATTCGCCAGGCGATCCCCCAGGTTCAGCGGCATCCTCGAGACTTTGATGGCAGTCCGAGACCCCCCTGTCCTGTGTGAGGAGATTGCTGTCCTATTGACGAAGGACACAATCGAGCCTATCCCTCCAGCTGAGATAGTGTCGGGGTTTACAGCCCTTACTTCATCATGCACAACAAAGACAGTGGCCTTCGGCCAGTCCTGGATCTGTGTGTCTTGAATCGGGCCCTTCACAAGCTTCCGTTCAAGATGTTCACGCAGAAGCGCATCATCAGATGCATCCAGCCCCAGGACTGGTTTGCAGCGGTCAACCTGAAGGACATTGACTTTCATGTCTTGATTCTTCCTCGACACAATCCGTTCCTACGATTTGCATTTGAGAGTCGGGCATGGATGTCAAGGTCCTTACCTTCAAGCTTTCCCTGTCCCCCCCCGTGTCTTTGCAAAAGTCGCAGAGGGCGATCTTGCCCCTTTACAGGAAGTGGGCATCAGGATCCACAACTATGTCAAGTATGGCCCGCTCACGAGAACAGTTGTGTGATCACATGGACCTGGTGCTCCAGCCACTTGGGGCTTCGTGTCAACTGGAAAAAGGGCAAGTTCTCCCCAGGCAGAGAATCTCTTTTCTCAGTATGGAGTTAGACTTGGTGAGTATGGCGGCACATCTCACCAACGAGCCTGCCCAGTCTGTGCTGAACTGCCTGAATTCCTTCAGAGGCAGGACGGTGGTACCACTGAAACACTTTCAGAGACTCCTGGGGCATATGGCATCCACAGCTGCAGTCCCGCCGCTCGGATTGCTGCATATGAGACCTCTTCAGCACTGGTTACACTCCTGAGTCCTGAGATGGGCGTGGCGCCGCGGTACAGTTCGCGTGACCATCACGCCGACGTGTTGCTGCTCATTCAGCCCCTGGACGGACCTTGTCTTTCTACGCCCCTGAGTGCCCTTAGAACAAGTGTCTCAGCATGTCGTTGTCACGACGGATGCCTCCAGTGCGGGCTGGTGCGCTACATGCAACGGGCAGGCAGCCTCGGGTTCTGGACAAGGCCTTGACTGCTTTGGCACATCAACTGCCTCGAGCTGCTGACAGTGCTACTGGCCTTGCACCGGTTCCAGCCACTGCTGCTTGGCAAGAACGTGTTGGTCTGCACGGACAACACTGCGACTGTTTTGTACATCATCTGGCAGGGTTGTCTACGATCACGTCGCATGTCACAACTCGGCCGACATCTCCTCCTCTGGAGTCAGACGCGGCACAAGTCGCTGAGTGCCGTCCACATCCTGGGGGAGCTCTGTCATGCAGCCGATGTGCTCTCACGACAGCTCACGTTCCCCGGAGAATGGTGACTCCATCCCAAGACAATCCGGCTGATCTGGAGTCGATTTGGGGAGCTCAGGTAGGCCTGTTTGCCTCCCATGAGTCCTCCGACTGCCAGCTGTATTACTCCCTGACCGAGGCCCCCCTCGGCATGGGCGCACTGGCACACAGCTGGCCTCAGGCTTTACGCAAGTATGCATTTCCCCCAGTGAGCCTTCTCGCAAAGACACTGTGCAAGGTCAGGGAGGATGAGGAACAGGTCCTGCTGGTTGCACCATATTGGCCCACCCGGACCTGGTTTTCGGAACTCATGCTCCTCGTGACAGCCCCTCCCTGGGGCATTCCTTTTTTTTCAGAGGCTCGGCACCTCTAGCACTGGCGTCCAGATCACGGGACGCGGCAGACCTAATTGATTTCCCACCGGCGGTGGAAGACACTATCACTCAGGCCAAAGCCCTCTCTACGAGGCGAGCTTTTGCCTTGAAGTGGAGTCTGTTCACGATCTGGTGTTCTTCTCACCGAGAAGACCCCCGAAGATGCACGATTGGAGTAGTGTTTTCTTTCCTGCAAGGAAGGTTGGAACGTAGGCTGTCACCTTCCACCTTGAAAGTGTATGTGGCTGCTATCGCGGCACATCACGATGCAGTTTACGGCCGGTCTCATCGTCAGGTTCCTGAGGGGTGCCAGAAGGTTAAATCCTCCTAGGCCACCCCTGGTGCCCTCCTGGGATCTCTCTACCGTTCTGGCTGGCTTACAGATGGATCCCTTTGAGCCGCTAGACTCAGTTGAGCTGAATTTTTGTCTGCTAAGATAGTGCTCCTGACTGCACTCACTTCCATCAAGAGGGTCGAGGACCTCCAAGCATTTTCGGTGAGCGAAGAGTGCCTTTTGTTCGGGCCGGCCTACTCTCACATTGTCCTGAGACCCTGGCCTGGATCAGGTGGTGAACCTGCAAGCACTGCCCTCGGAGGAGGCAGATCCAGCCTTGGTGTTGCTGTGTCCCGTATGAATGCTGCGAATATACGTGGACCGCACCCGGAGCTTCAGAAGCTCTGAGCAGCTCTGTGTCTGCTATAGAGGTCAGCAGAAAGGGAAGGCTGCCTCCATGCAGAGGTTGGCCCATGGGATAGTGGGTGCCATCACCTTGGCGAACCAATGGCGATCCACACGGTGTGTTGCCTCCTCCTATGCGTCGGCGCATGGCACCTCTCTGGCAGACATCTGTAGAGCTGCGGGCTGGGCAACACCGAACACGTTCACGAGAGTTTACAGTCTCTGCGTTGAGCCAGTTTCTTCCCGTGTGTTGGGTAACAGGCAAGTGGTGGGAAGAGCTGGCCGGTGTCATGCTTGCTGCGCCATTCCCCCTCACCCGGGGATATGAGCACCTGCTTCCTCCTGCAGTACAGTTCCCCGGACGGCGAACCCTGGTGGAGGATCCTCCAGCACCCCTGGCAGTCAGACTGGGCGGAGTATTGGTGTTAGCTTGCCCGGGTATCCAGTCAGCCCCTGTGCTGGGCTAGGTGTCCATATGGATTTATTCTCTGCGGGCGATCCCATATGTGTATTCTTCCACGGTAGGTTTCCCTCCTGGTAAACCCGTGTCTTCCCTTTGACAGATTATTCTGTCAGGCTCTGGGTCAGGTTGTTCCATCCCTACTCTCAGGTAGGACCTGCCTCAGAGTCCATTCCAAATGTAGTACTGCCCCAGGCCTGGGTCAGTCCATACCAGTGTCTCCACATGACACCATCCTACGGGTAGGATGTGGTCTCCGTAGCGCCCTTCTCTGGAAGGCTCGCCTCCCCATCGTTACTGCCAAGCTGTAACAACAAATAGGAAAGGCTTGAAGCAATCTTTCATTGAAGGTTGAAATCCCTTCTGTTAAGAAATGTAAGTGGTGAAAGGAACAGCGGCTTGGCTATCACCAGGAGCGATATACTCACCTTTGGTCCCTGCGGGTACCAAGGTCAGAGAATTTGCGCTGGGGCGGTGGGAAGGTTACAACCTTTGCGTAGCATTTGTCTGACACCCCATAATGTCGAGTCACCGACAGATAAGGAACGTCTCGGTTATATACGTAACCCTCGTTCCCTGATGGAGGGAACGGAGACGTTATGTCCCCATTACACAACCTCAAACCATCGCTGGTTGCCAGGGAAAAGTTCTCGGCTCCTCAGCATAAAACCCGATGAGTGGATGCACCTGTCGCCTATTTATACCAGTGTGCACAGGGAGTGGCTCAGCATGCAAAATCCACTAGCCACTAGCCGTAATCGAGATGTTCATTGATCAGAATTTTATTTTATTTATTTATTTATTTTATTGTCCAGTAGTTTTAAGATACTGAAAAAAGATCAGATACTTTTACTCAGATACTTAATTTGTGTACTTTGTCCACTACTTCTTCCATGTTTCACATATCAATGCATATTCAAAAACCTTGACTAACATTATAATTGGAATGAAGAAAAAAAAACATAAATATGATTGCTGTAACACGTCACTTGTTCTCCTCTCTGAAGTGACTAGGGGACACTGCTAAGTTTGGCAGTGTGAGGCAATGATCTGTAAGTGTAACATATGAAAGGACCAGCACTCATGTGCACATTAACCTTTGGACTGCTGTTCCACTCACTGCACACTGTCCTCGTAAACCGGGTTCTTCTTCTGAGAACAAAGCATTGAAACATTGAACCGGAAGTACTCGAGTATACTTAAGAGCTGATTTTGTGAGAAATGAAAGACCATGTATGTACAGTGGGGGACTGATTAGATATACACAACCAGTGAGGAATCAAATAGATAACTATTCAAATCTGAATGAAATCCAAAATAATAAAAAATAAATAATAATAAAATAATAATAATAAAGAATACAAATAAAATAACATAAAATAAAAATCACATGGGAATGAGAATGCTCTTCATTGGTGATGTTCAAGAGGACAGGCACACTTTTAGATAAATAAATTATTTATATTTAAATTTCTTAAATTATTTACATTTATTTAAATTACTTATAAATAAATAAATATGTTCTTTCAGAACTACAGAGTATTACTCGAGGGCAACTGAAGACATTAATGCTTTGAACTTTTAAACATGACATATAATTATAATTCTAAGTCAAGTAATATACTGGGTAGAAAGTGCCAAACTGTTCATCTAGTGCTCCTAACTGAGTTACTGAAGATTGAGATTTCTGTTGGTTCTGAAGTGGCCAACAAAACAAAAGAGACAGTAAAGCAAAACCCTTTCTTTCTTTCTTTCTTTCTTTGGTTATAGTTGTGACACAGTAAAACTGATATGTATGTATGTATGTACAGAATGAATGATATCGTCGTCAACGAACCTTTATCACGTGACGAAAACGAGACGAGACGCAACGTAAATGCTGGTCATGTGACGATGACGATAATTAAATGTATAATGCAATATCGTTGACGAATAAAAACGAGACTAAATGTGGTTTACAAAATAAAAACTATGCTAAAATGTCTCTTCATTTTCGTTGACCAAAACGAGACGAAACGAAATGTTATAACGTTATTTCGTCTCGTTTTGTCGCGTTTCCTGTGTCTTACTCATGGTCTCACTTCAGGGGCTGTCAGGGTTGCCAGGTTTTCGCAATATAACCCGCCCAATTGCTACTCAATTGGGAAAAACAACACACGGCAACAGTGTTAAAGTAGCCCAATTCCGCGGGAAAACCGCGGACATGGCAACACTCTGCGCAACTTCCTCTGCGCACTTCCTCAAGCTCCACTCTCGGCATTATTTAGAAGATGACAACAAACAAAGTTAAGTATGACACAGAGAAAGGGACCGATGGCCGGCTTCATCTGACTTCAGTTTACAAGCATACAAGTAACAGACACACATTTTATTTGCACTTTTTAGTATGTTATTGTAGCTCGAGCATTCAAGCACCTTGTTTCTCTTTGTTAAACTTGAATGTATTTTTTTTCTGGCATTGTCATGTGATGCTATTTTATTTATTGTTTTTATTTATTTAAATTTATGTGTGTGTGCTTCTAACATGTTTGGTTGGTAAAATAAATGTTGTAAATTCAAATCGGAGCGTCTTCCGTGTCTGGAATGGACGTATTCTTGAGTCTATAAGGTAACAATAATATAATAAGATAACCTTGTTTGAAATGGGTTTGGCTAAAAAAAAAATGTGGTTTTGTCTATACTGCTAGGTACTTATACTATATTGACTGGGTTAAATAGAATTGCATTATTAAAAAGAGACTAAAATACAATTTTCATTGACTAAAACTAGACTAAATGTCATCAGTTTTCGTCGACTAAAACTAGACTAAAATGTCATCAGTTTTCGTCGACTAAAACTAGACGAAAATAGTCATGGATAATTCTGACTAAAATAAGACTAAAATGCTCAGACTTTTAGTTGACTAAAACTTGACTAGACTAAAAAGAGTATGAACGTGACTAAAACTAATAAAAACTAAAATGACAGCTTCACACAAAGACTAGACTAAAACTAAAATTAAAACAGGCCGCCAAAAACAACACTACTGCCCACACTGCCAAAAGCACCAAAAGTTGGTTAAATGACCATGGTGTTGGTGTGCTTGACTGGCCAGCAAATTCACCAGACCTGAACCCCATAGAGAATCTATGGGGTATTGTCAAGAGGAAAATGAGAAACAAGAGAAAAGATGCAGATGAGCTGAAGCCCACTGTCAAAGAAACCTGGGCTTCCATACCGCCTCAGCAGTGCCACAGACTGATCACCTCCATGCCACGCCGAGTTGAGGCAGTAATTAAAGCAAAAGGAGCCCCTACCAAGTATTGAGTACATATACAGTAAATTAACATACTTTCCAGAAGGCCAACAATTCACTAAAAGTGTTTTTTTATTAGTCTTATGAAGTATTCTAATTTGTTGAGATAGTGAATTGGTGGGTTTTTGTTAAATGTGAGCCAAAATCATCACAATTAAAAGAACCAAAGACTTAAACTACTTCAGTCTGTGTGCATTGAATTTATTTAATACACGAGTTTCACAATTTGAGTTGAATTACTGAAATAAATTAACTTTTCCACGACATTCTAATTTATTGAGATGCACCTGTATATATCCATCCATCCATCCATATATACATAAATGTAGTATTGCTTGTTGTTGTTGTAAATACCATATTCATATTCTCATATTCAGATATTTAATGAATAAAACTTGGGTACATTCTGTTTTTATCAAATTTTTCTATAAATTCATAATTTAACACCACAGATATGATCCAGAAAGATGTGAGTAGCTTTATTTCATATTGTTGTGTGTTATTTATTATATATGTTTTTTTTTTTTCTCAGAACTAAGAGAATACAAATGTATTGTCTTCAAGGCTGTTTGGACAGACTTTTTCCACCATTAACTTTCATACCAAGATCATTACCTTTTGCTGTGAAGTTATTTGTACCTTCATTTAACTTATCAGACAGTCTATATCACTTCAATACACAACATCAGCAGGAAGACACTTTTCATTTATTTCACTCCAGACTCTTGAATCCTCACTTGAACCCTCTGTGAACTAGCTAATGATGTATAATTTCAAATTTGAACGCACATGGTGACTGAAATAATGATCTTCAAACACAGAGTGTATTGTCCGCATATTTCATATATCTTATTAATAACACTGAGATATCTGATGTATTTGAGTAAATATTTCCCAGAGCATCTTTGTTTTGCTCAGATGGTGTATGTTTTTTTCGTATTAAACTGCATCATTTGTGTAAGTACATCAGTGTGTGCGCTGAATACTTAATTTTCCATTGCAACTGAATCGATCATGCAACAACCAGCACAGAAAACTTTGTTTGTAAATGAACAAACTGGAATAGTCCTAGTGGTCTGCGGTCATGAAGGATAAGCTGCAAAGCCATTATCGTTTTTCCCCTTCAATATCCTTGCAAATTTCCATAAGCCTCTAATAATGAAAGAAAAACTTGGAGGCTCTCTCCTCCGTGGCTCTTTGATCAAAGGGAATGTATATTAGATGAGACACTCCAGTTAGCATTAATGGAATTCATTTCAAGTGTTTATTCATAACAACTTCCCTTTGTCTCTGCTGTAGTGTTGTAGACATTTGATAATGGAACGTCCGCATTAAAACTGGGAAAATTATGTTCAATTGTGGTGACGTAACATACACTGAACAAAAATATAAATGCAACACCTTTGTTTTTGCCCCCATTTTTCATGAGCTGAATTCAAAGATCTAAGACTTTTTCTATGTACACAAAAGGCCTATTTCGCTCAAATATTGTTCACAAATCTGTCTAAATCTGTGTTAGTGAGCACTTCTCCTTTGCCGAGATAATCCATCCACCTCACAGGTGTGGCATATCAAGATGCTGATTAGACAGCATGATTATTGCACAGGTGTGCCTTAGGCTGGCCACAATAAAAGGCCACTCTAAAATGTGCAGTTTTATCACACAGCACAATGCCACAAATGTCGCAAGTTTTGAGGGAGTGTGCAATAGGCATGCTGACTGCAGGAATGTCCACCAGAGCTGTTGCCCGTGAATTTAATGTTCATTTCTCTACCATAAGCCGTCTCCAAAGGTGTTTCAGAGAATTTGGCAGTACATCCAACCGGCTTCACAACCGCAGACCACGTGTAACCACAACAGCCCAGGCAGGGGCGCCGCTACGGATTCTGGGCCCCCTGGACAGCATATTCACTCGGGCCCTCATGCGTTTTGGGGGGAGGTGGGGGGTATGGGGTTGTTGGTTTACCCCTCCGTACAGATCACGTTCCGGTAGAATCCCCCTCGGTAGAAATCGCGATCGCGTTCCCGGTAGAGCATGGGTCTCAAATTTAGGCCTTAGCCCGGCACATGTCCGACAGCTTAACAGAATTACCGGCAGAGTCAAGCCCGTCTTTTTTTCCCCTTCTCCCAAATCAGATTATAATACTGTTTCAGCTATTAAAGTAGTTCAGTTTTGTATGTAATGGCAAAGTGATTATAATTCGTTTCATTTTTAGATTAAGTTAATTTAGAAAAACTTTTGGAGCATTTTTTTGTTTGTTAAATACGTTTTTTCTTTCTTAAAGTAACGACCAAGCGGCCAGCAGCAGACCGGCAGGCTGATCATAGCCTATGTTTGATCAATTTAGCCTTCTCAAATCATTACGACTTGCCTAAAATAAAATATATAGATATACTAAAACAGTTCAAGCATATAACAATGTTTAAACGTTAAACCTAGATAAATGTGCGCTGCATCCTAGTTTGTGCGGAGAGTGGAAGTTAAAGCGCAGGACATGTAGGCACCAGCGCAATCAATTGCATTTTTTTCAATGGAAACAACTTAAAATACATCGTAATTTTTGCTCATAAAGGTAAGAGTAATACATAATTCGGAACTGTAAAGGGTCTACTTTTATTTGTGTGCACTCACAATATCAACAAAACATCGTGCTTTTAAGAAAACAATGATGCGCCGTCTCATCTTGAACAGGAGTGCTTCACAAAAATGAACCGAAAGTCAGCGAATACATGCCTCACAGACATGATAAATATATCTATAGAAAGATTTAAATTACTACTTAACGAAATAAATCAAATCTAAAACAGAAACTCTTTCATTATAATCATAATCATAATCCTGAAGATGCACTTCTCTCTAAAGGCGCGTCTAATGAGGAGACGGCGAGTCAGGTTCTTCATCTTCAGCTTTGCGACACTGACACAGAAAACACTAGTTTATTAGTAAATAATTCAAATATCTCCTTACTATTTCCCCCGGACACATTCATGGTAATTACATTTGCTGGGGCTTTACGGCAAGCTTTATTGCATGTATTTGAACGCAGAACTCTTCAGCTGCGCTGACGGCACTCGCTGCTGCTGCGGGAAACTAAACACCGTCGAGACGCTCTTCACAGTCGCGGCACGGTCTCGTGTTGTTTCCACCAGCGCGGCAATTCTTTTCATCACTAATTGATGGATGTCTAAAATATAAAAATAAGGAGAAGCCATAAAAAAGGCCCGAGGCCTGGCCCGCGTCTGAACTATGACGTGAAAATTGGCCCGATCGAAGTCCGGCCCTAGAGGCGTAAAAAAGTCGGGGCCCGCCAGGCCCAGACTGAAGTGCAGGGCTTTAGCGTTCCCCTTGGTAGAAATCACGTTTCCCCCTCGGGGCCACCCCCCCATCGTCGGGCCCTTAGAATCGTCCTAACTCCCCCCCCCCCTTACGGCGCCCCTGAGCCCAGGACCTCCACATCTAGCATCTTCACCTCCAAGATCGTCAGAGACCAGCCACCCGGACAGCTGCTGCAACAATCGGTTTGCATAACCACAAATTTCTGCACAGACTGTCAGAAACCGTCTCAGGAAAGCTCATCTGCATGCTCGTCGTCCTCATCAGGGTCTCGACCTGACTGCAGTTCGTCATCGTAACCGACTTGAGTGGGCAAATGCTCACATTCGATGGCGTCTGGCACTTTGGAGAGGTGTTCTCTTCACGGACGAATCCCGGTTTTCACTGTACATGGCAGATGGCAGACAGTGTGTATGGCGTCGTGTGGGTGAGCGGTTTGCTGATGCCAACGTTGTAGATCGAGTGGCCCATGGTGGCGGTGGGGTTATGGTATGGGCAGGCGTATGTTCTTGCATGGCCAGCATAGTCAACGGACATGTCACCCATTGAGCATGTTTGGGATGCTCTGGATCGGCGTATACAACAGCATGTTCCAGTTCCTGCCAATATCTCACAGCCATTGAAGAGGAGTGGACCAACATTCCACAGGCCACAATCAACAACCTGATCAACTCTATGCGAAGGCGATGGCAAATGGTGGTCACACCAGATACTGACTGGTTTTTGGACCCCCCCGGACCCCCCAATACAGTAAAACTGCACATTTTAGAGTGGCCTTTTAATGTGGTCAGCCTAAGGCACACCTTTGCAATAATCATGCTGTCTAATCAGCATCTTGATATGCCACACCTGTGAGGTGGATGGATTATCTCGGCAAAGGAGAAGTGCTCACTAACACAGATTTAGACAGATTTGTGAACAATATTTGAGAGAAATAGGCCTTTTGTGTACATAGAAAAAGTCTTAGATCTTTGAGTTCAGCTCATGAAAGATGGGGGCAAAAACAAAAGTGTTGCGTTTATATTTTTGTTCAGTGTAGATCCTGAAATCATTATTTACCCTTATATCGAAATGCGTATGCTGTTCTTTTTTAAATGTGGAATACAAGGAAATGTAAAAAAAAAAGATTCTGATTTAAAAAATGAATGAATGAATGAATGAATGTAAAAAAAAATCATACAGGTCATACATAACATAATTCCATTTTTGGCTGAACTATCCCATTCATTTGCAAATGTTTAAGTTTTTATAAATTTCTACCTGATACCTTTCTTATTCTGCACACATACACACTGTGAGGCTTGGTGTAATTACTTTCCTATCATGGTGTTTTGAGGCTAAAGGGGCCTGTAATAGCAAATGAAGCATCTTCAGTTTTGCTCGCACAACAGCAGTAAGGAGGATTTGGAGAGCAAACAGTGAGAGAATCTTGACTGGAGTTTGAAATAGGTTTGGATGACTGGAATCAGCCAGCACATGCTCTTCATCAGTAGTGCTTATTATAGCCAGCTGAGACCAGGAGCTCCACTGAAGACACTCTTAACATTTTAACATACAGTAACCGTAACCACAAGGACTGGAAACCACAGAAAATTACTGGGGGGGGGGGGGGGGGGGTATTTTAAAAAGTCTGAATAGAATATAGATAGTTTTACAGCATTTGATGTTCCACTTGAGGCTTATGGGTTATTTCTAGTGCAGTATTAATATGTTGAATGAAATATGAAACACTCAATTATTGATGATTGTAAACCAAATTATTTTCATTTTATCACTATACCACAATTAAATGAACTCACTGGTGAATTTTAAATCAGTTCACATTTTTGTCATGTTCTGACAGCTGCACTGAATTCTATATTATTATTATTATTATTAATAATAACACTACTACTACTACTAATAATAATAATAAAACAGACAATTAAAAAAAAGCCTAGGACTTTCTTAATTTTACTTTCTTACCTTTTTATCATAAATAGTAAAATAAAATAATTTATAACTTTTTAAATGTTATTTTAATATGTATTGTTTATGTACTTTCATAATTAAAACAGTTGATTTATGCATTAGGACATACTGTATTATTTATTTGTGTTTGTTTGTTTTATTTTGTTTTGTATTTCTTTATTCTTTCTCTAATCAATGGTTAATATAACAGCAGCACAGCTATATTTATTTGATTGATTGATTGATTGATTGATTTCCAGTGACTTTAACTTTAGAAATATTCCAAATATTCATTTTTTTCCCTTTCTCGAATTATAATTTAATTTAATTTAATTTAATTTAATTTCATACGTGACATTAATTATATGACAACAAGATGTTTCAAATTTATCTAGGAGAACTTCTGTAAACTTTAACAGTGCGTTCACAATTCCTGCATTTCACTGCTGATTGTACTTTGTATGATTGTGTATGTGACAAATAAACCTACCTTGACAATATATAAAGTTGATATAATTGATTTTCCAAGTGCAGAAGTGGAGGCTGCACTGAATTACAAGGTCCTGTTTTGTTGTTTGCTCAGCCTCACTGTCATTAATTAATTGACTGAAAGGGTCTTTAAATATCCAGAAAGGAAAACCACCTGCTGCTGGCCAGAGCCCCTGTCTTTCAATCTAATTAAAACCCCACTCTAAAAAAATCTAGAGTATCACTTCCTTCCCAATTTGCTGCAGTCTATACACACTTTTATTCCTTAAATATCCTCCAGACAAAAGCTTGCAAGCTCCATGGATCAAACTGAAATCTACCTCCTTTAGAAGAGGTAATAAAAGCCGGAGATATTGTAGCATGTCATCCTACCTCGTCCAGAGTGTCACGTGGGGTGCGATCGCTTCAGCGTGCCAGACACCGCTCACTTGGAACCCAAGATGATGCTGCATTGATAATGGGGCCAACACCCTAAGAATGGAAAACATGCAAACATGACATGGAGTTATTCAGTGTCAGGTCTCTCAACCTCAGATGCAATGCCCTGGAGATATGTGATTACAGTGTGTGCCGCTCGACTCCAATTAGTATATTGGGTGAACAAGGGACGAGACTGAAAGCCTAAATAATTTAATCACCGGATGTCTGCTTCAACTTTGTGTTCTGAGAACGTCACAACAGACCGCTTTTGTTCAGATGGTAATTGGCGAGTGATGGAGGGAGATGATGTTTAGAGTCTGTGGATTTTAATTGTTTAGGCTGACCAGGTTTTTGCAGGGCTGGAAGCTGTGTAATACAGTGACATATGTGTCCTATTTTTGACTGTTTGGAACATGTTGATGTGTTATTACATGAGTGCTTTTGAACTTCTTTTGAATGTCAGCAAGGCTTTGAGTGTCGTGGCGAACACTGTATCTGTGATAAACCCTGCTCTGGGTGATCCAGGAGTAAAAGAAAACACAGATGCTACAACTTTCAAAAATTTGTCCATTGCTCAAGGCAAAATGCACAACGGACCATTTATATACTCTGGTCTGGGACACCGCAATTACAAATGAGCATGTGTGAGTTTCCCAAAAGCATTGTAAGCCCCGCAATTACAAATAAGTAAGTGAGTGTTTCCCAAAAGCATCGTAAACCAACTATGGTCATTACAAGTTCCATTGGTACTAACATAATTTAACAATTCAGTGTTTCCCAAAACCACAGTTCCAATGAGTATTCACAAACAGCATCACAAAGTTGAGTGGTTGGAAATGCAGCTTACAACTTGTGTTTTTTTTTATATGACATAAAATAAAATACACAAGCTAACAAGTAGTGCAATCAATATCTTTCATTCCATATATATATATACAAATTAAATTCTTCTTCATTCAAAAATTGTGTTTTTGAAGAATGTGAATGTAAACAATGCTATAGTACCCCTGTGAACCCCAGAGTATGATATAAGAGAGTTGAACAATTGAATCAAACTTCTTGAAATAAAGCAAAATAACAGAGAACACAAAATAGCAATAGAAATATGTCTCATATAGAAGTAGTCTTCAGACAACATGTTCATTATATACAGCAATAACCTGAAATGAATCTGTTCTGGAACAGAAGCTATTGCTCCACCTGTGTGACGTCAATAACCACCTATATTGGTGAACCAAGATGGTTTGAATGGCAGATGTGTGACCAAAGTTCTTGGGTTTTTGGGAAAATTCTTGACTAACTAGTGAATTTCTAGAATGATGATTCATAATTTGGTAGATAAGCTGCAAATTATATCGTAATAAAAGAAACGCACCCCAGAATGTTAAAAACAGTAAAGGGTCTTGGTGCTCTTATACTATTTATCAGTACTTTTGAATCATCTCTCGGCCAATACATTTTTACCGGAAAACAAACCAAATCAACCAATTTACTACACTGCTGGGAGAGTTTCATGTTTCTCACTTTACACTGTGTCCAAATTAGGCTGTTGCATCGCACCACACAATCACAGCCATTCAGGGATGCTTTCCCACACAACAACGTAACCCCAACTACTGTAGTATGATGAATCGTTAAAGAAATGAACTTGCTAGTCATGAATGTTTCCTGAAATTGTACTAGCTTTGTCACACATCTGGTTCAATAATATAAAACAGTTCTAGAAATTATTGGATTTAAACATGCAAATATTCCTGGTGTTTGGAGTAGAACTACTTTACATTTTCATTTCACATAGCTTTATTTTATATAGTTAATTTCATTTCACATAGCTTCATTTTATATAGTTTTATATAGAGGTCGACCAATTGATAAATTTTGCCGAGTAATCTGCACCGATAGTTGATTGCTGGAACTATCTACTTATCGGTAAAAGTCCGTGCCGATAGTTTTCCGGGTTGCGTCCGTTGCTGGAGCGGCTGAGAAGGGTCCGCTGTCATTATACAGTACGAGAGCGGCCTCTAGAGGTGGAAATCACTGACACCTCGTGTTGTTTTTGACACGTGAGGCTGCGCGCTCCGGGAAACTTCAGATGTGGATTTAAATGCAGCCGACAGAAAATCCTGCAGCGCCACAGAGCACCATGCAAATAGTTTTAGATTAGATAATCAAGTGTTCTAAAATATAAGCAAATAAAGTGTGAAGAGTATGAATACAATATCCATATGTATGAAATTTATAATTTTTTAAAGATATTTGACTGTTGAAATGAAATGGTAACGCTTTACAATAAGAGTCCATTTGTAACATTAAGATTAATGAAAGCAGGGTCTAGATGGTCTCCCCCCTGAATTATATTTAGAAATTTGGGATTTGGTAGGGATACTTATGCTTAACTCATTTAATTTTGCAATTGAACATGGGGCATTTCATAGAGATCAAAAAACATCACTGATTTCATTACTTCTTAAAAAAGGGAAAGATCCATTAGATTGTTCCAGCTACAGACCGATTTCGCTTATCCCATGTGATCTAAAAATCTATGCTAAAGTTTTTGCTTCTCGTTTGGAGAAGGTAATTCACAGTCTGATCAAGGAGGACCAAACTGGTTTCATCAAGGGGCGCAATGCATCTGACAATATGCGTCGACTCCTTCATATTCTTGACTTTGCGGACTCCCACCCAACACCTTGTGCGGTCTTTTCACTTGATGCAGAAAAAGCCTTTGACAGGCTAGAGTGGAATTATATGTGGGCAGTTCTGCAATGTTTCGGCTTCGGTGAACACTTCGTTTCTATGATTAAGACATTATACCACTCACCTGCAGCATCAGTCATAACTGGTAATATTATTTCCCCCTCATTCCCTTTACAGCGGGGAACGAGACAGGGATGTCCACTTTCCCCCTTATTGTTTTGTCTATCTCTCGAACCCTTAGCACAAGCCATCAGGAAATCTGAAGTATCGATTAAGATTCATGACCATAATCATTGTATTTCATTATACGCTGATGATATTATTCTATATTTAGACCACTTTGATGTTTCAGTCTCTAGTGTAATTAAGGAATTTGATAATTTTAGTAGCCTATCAGGATATAAAATAAATTGGAGCAAATCTGCTTTAATGCCAAATAACAATGTTAAGGTTAATTTTTCTATTCCTTCATTTATCCCTATTAAGGAATCTTTCATCTATTTGGGCATTACCATATATAAAAACATTCATAAGATTGCCAGAGACAATTTTAATAACATTTTAGTTAAGGTCAAAAATGACATTCAAAGATGGAAGAATCTTAAAGTCTCTCTCCAAGGAAGAATTTCCACTGTTAAGATGAATTTGTTACCTCGATTTAATTTTTTTTTCTCTATGCTACCACTTTCTCCCCCTCCAGGTTACTTTAAGGAGATCAACTCCATAATTTCTAAGTTTATCTGGAATGATAAATGTCCCAGAATTAAACTTACCACATTACAACATCCTAATAGCGCAGGAGGACTGGCTGTACCAAATTTTGAATTATATTATTGGTCATTCCAGCTTAAGGCCCTTCATAATTGGGTTGATCCTCAATCTACAGTTTCATGGAGGGTGATTGAAGCTGACAAGGTTAAACCAAATAGACTTCAAGATATTCTATTTACTGGCACAGGAAAGAAAGGGGATAATTATAAATTTGGTCCGGTTGTGGCTAGCTCTATTAAAATCTGGAAAACGGTTGAACGTCGGATAGGTGGACCCTTCAAATTCTGTAACAGTACACCTTTATGGCACAATTTGAACTTTGTATGTGGAAATCGTCCATTTGTCCAACCCTCTTGGTCCTCTTTAGGTGTGAACACATGCGGTGATATGTATGATAACCAGGGCCTCTGTTCATTTCAGGCATTGAGAGCCAAATTTTGTCTACCAGCATCTGCATATTTTGTTTTTCTTCAATTACGTTCTGCTCTCAAAGCGTATGGCGTTCCTTGGTCTTCTTCCATTTCCTCTCATCTATGCGGGATGGATTGCACCATCTGCTGGTCGGCCATCTGTTTCTTAATATATAATAAAATTATTGATTGTATTACAAAACCTCTCTCTATTAAAACTATTTGGAATGGGAATTATCTGATCTTAATGTATCTGTCGACTGGGAGAGAGTGTGGTCTAATCTCTGCTTAACATCTAAAAATCTGGCTCATCGTCTTATTCACTTCAAAGTCATTCATAGAGCATACATAACTCCTTACAAAAGATTTAAAATGAAACTGCAGTCAAATTTGAACTGCCATATATGTAACACTACATCAAGGGCACTTTTCTGCACATGTTTTGGGAATGTCCTGTCGTCATCAGTCTATGGACACATGTAAACCTGTTTTGTCATCATTACTGAGAATTGATTGGTCTGTTAACCCAAGTTTATGTCTTCTTAATGATGATTCTGATCTCTGTATTAGTTCAATGCAAAAGAGAATGTTGTTTGCTGGTTTTACAGCTGTGAAGAAGACAATAATTCAGAACTGGTTTACACCACACATGTGTAGAGAGGCATATTGGATCCGTAGCCTCCTGCAAATTGTCTCATGTGAATGTACAACGGCGCGAGTCGGTGGGGCCAGGCCTTCAACCATTGAGGCTTGGCAGTGTTTTTTACTGAATATATGTGATTATTTAAAGGAGTAACTTTTGTGTTCTTGTTGTCCTTCCCTCTCTCCCTCCCTTTTGATTGAACCTTGAGATGTTGAGTATGTGTCTGCTGTTCTGTTTTGTTTTATTTTGGATATTATGTTGTGTTGTTTGTGAAAAAATGAAAATAAAAATTGTTGATAACAAAAAAAAGATTAATGAAAGCTGTATGAGTATTGTCCCTTGTTAGAGTGTGTTAATTTCAACATTTACTATCACTAATATATATATTTTTTTTAACAGTTTCTTCTGTTAACATTAGTTAATAAACTATGAACTTTAATGATCAATATAATAATTAATTAATATTTGTATTCATTTACAAAGTGTGGTTCAGTACTGTTTTTTTTTTTTTTAACAGTAAAGCACTACTTTAGTTTTCGTTAAGTATCCATAAAAACTATCAGTTGATTATTCAGTTATCGCACAGTGTGGTCAAACCTAACTATCAGTATCGATAAAATCCACTATTGGTCGACCTCTAGTTTTATACATGGATTTCTAATTAACAATGTAAATTGCTAGGTGTAAAGTAAACTGATTTTGTTAGCCATTCATATAATCAAGCACCGCTGTGAAGCTAACTACTCATTCAAACGCTTACTTCTGTGCTTGTTTGTCCATTCAGCAAGTAGTCAGTGTGAATATTTGTGCTGCTTAATATTTTTTTTTGTGAAAATCGTTATTCTTTTTGTTTTCAGAATTCTTTGATGAATAGAATGTTTAAAAGAACAGCATTTATGCAAAATATAAATATGTTGTAACATTAAAATGTCTGGACTGTCTGATCAACATAATACCTCCTTGCTGAATATAAGTTTAAATTCTTTAAAACAAATAATAATCTTGCTGAATCTTTCATGCACTTTCTCTTTCTTGCCTTTTTTTTTAACCAATTTAGCGATATGTTAAATGGAGACTCACTCAGAGTTTAGTGTCACGAGTTAGTTCGCTGTTCATTATGATGAAAATTGGGTGTAAAAAGGCAGCGACAGCACATACCAAATGCACATTCCAGTGTAGAAACGTCCACACGGAAAGTCTGGGAAATTGTTTCTATTACTGGATGAGGTTGTTTGTTTTTTTAAGCCACATTTTAAAGCAGCCTAACCTTGGGTGTTATCAGCATCAAATAAGACGAAACCTGCCTTAGTTTACCATTTGTTCAGACCATATTAGAGTGTAAAAAGCAATTTCTTTGTTATTGTTGATGACTTGCAGAGCTGCATTTTGATGTTGTGCTTGAGGAACGAGACATAGATGAATGCCAGCTATGGGCTGAATGTAAATCAGTAGAGTAGTCAAGCTCTCTGCTGCATTTCAATGCACTGGGGAGCTATTAGGAATTACCCACAGAGCCCTGTTTTTTTTTCTTCAGCTCAGTTCTGTGTGTGGCTCTGAGGCCAGTCCTTTGCTGCGTGTCCTTTTAACTGTAATGAAGGAAGGCACGGTTTGGCATTAGCTGAGCACTTTAGTTGCAGTACACACACTGGGTCCCTGGTGGTTTCTGAGTCACAGCAAAAGCAGGTTGGAGTCGTGTGAAGACTGATCAGTGTGAGTCATGGTGATGGGAAACAGAGAAGGGTCTGCAGCCTGGAAGCTCGTCATGAAGGTAATGGTGCTGCCACGTGTCAGGGGAACTTACTAGTCCAACTGTTTCACTCGCTTTTGCCTCAGGGAGGTACAAAACCTTCTGCTCATGATGGAATTTCTCCCAAAACTCCTATTGCACAGATGTATTAATAGTTGATTCACTGTTCCATTCATGAACATTAATGACATTTTTTAAATGGAAACAGTCAGACATGGATAGAAAGAGGGATTATGATCCTGTGAGCCCCAGGGTGAGTTTTAATGTCCAAATAAGAAGAAATTAAATAAAAAATATGAGAATAAAAGTCACTTGAATGAATATAAAAAATACTTGTGATGTACTGCAAAAGAGACAATGTCATACAACTTGTGTATGACATTAAAGCTGGGATAAGTTATTCAGAGGGCACTGAGGAGGGGCCCAGAGCAACAATTTTTCATTTCTCCATTTATTTAACATTGTGGCAACAGTCACTGGCATACATTCAAGTGCTGTTCGTCTATCTGTATCAATTTTCCATCTGTGTGGCTTGTTTCCATGTGTCGGGGCACTGCGGACCTCTCGGCAGTCAGAGGTCCCATGGCACTGGCCCCATTGGCGCAGTATCTAATCTGTCCTTGCACGGACAGCAGCAACTGCATTAATCAAATGTTTAATTTCAGAGTGCTTTAAAATCTGATTGTAATCTGATTTTAAGATGTTGTAAAAGAGCAGTTATACGCATGGACCGCATGTCAAAAAATTATTGTTATTATCTTTAACAATAAGTGGTGGATGAAGTAATCTACACAACTCGTGCATTTGAGTAAAGTCCACAAACTCTAATGAAGTACCCATGTGAAAGTAGAAGTATTTATTTTAAATTTCACAATATGTCTAGTTTTTAAAGCTACAAAATACTCTTTTTAATGTATGGAAAATTTATTTTATTTTATCATTTCTAGGTTTCAGGATGACTTTTTTTTTAAGAAATGTTTGACGTTTGGAAAAATATAAATTGATCAGAAATACTATAAAAACAGAAATATTTTTGAAATTATTACAATTTAAATAACTGTTATATATATATATATAGATATATATTAGTGTTGTCAAATGATTAATCGCGATTAATCGCATCCAAAATAAAAGTTTTTGTTAGCATGATATATGTGTGTGTACTGTGTTTAATTATTATGTATATATAAATACACACAGATACTGTATATATTTTGAAAATATTTACATGTATATAAGTTTATATATTTATATTATTATATTTTTTATTATATATAAATATATATAATATATAAACATAACATATTTTTCTTAAATATATACATGCATGTGTTTGTATGTATATATACATAATAAACATACACAGTGCACACTCATATATTATGTAAACAAAAACATTTATTTTGGATGCGATTAATCGCAATTAATCGTTTGACAGCACTAATATATATAAATGCAATTTATTCCTGATGTCAGCTGAATTTTCTTTACTCCAGTCCTCAGTGTCACATGATCCTTCAGATATCATTAAAATATGTGTATTTGCTGCTCTTATTATCAATGCTGAAAACAGTTGTGTTGCTTAATATTATGAAAACTTTCATACTTTTTTCTTGAGGATTATTTTGCTGAATATAACGTTTAAAAGAGCAGCATTTATTTGAAAAAAAAAATAACATTATAAATGTCTTTATTGTAATTTTTAACAATATAATGCATCTTTTCTGAATAAAAGTATTAATTTCTTAAAGAACCGTCTCAAAATAATGATTTGCTCATGAATTGGACATTATACTAGTACAAACAACCTGACCAAGTTTGACACAAACAACTAACAAATTCATCAACATTACGATAGTAACTAACTATTACCATAGTATAGATTATTAAGCACCATGACATCAACATTTAGTATTACACATGTGCTATCATTTTGCCATACTAACACCAGTGTTTTTGTAAGCATGTGAAGATATTGAAGTTAAAATATTATGAAGTACCCTTCTCAAATATTAAGGATACTCCCATAATGCATTTCTAGGGGGTCATGATGAAATCCGCAGCTCTCTGTGCTCTTTTAACAAGCATGCCACAGCACAGAGACTATTGGATTGTGCTGAATTCTGAGTGACTGACAGGAGTTTATTCTTGGGGTGCAGGTCTGTCATGTTGCTGTCTGTCTGGCATGGATACAGGGCTAACTGGAGTATTTGCTCAGGGCCGATTTCCACTGTGCAGCTTATGCTGATTGGATGATTGTGCTAAAACCAAAGGATGACTGCCAAGAGACATAAATACCCTCTGAGATAACAGCCAAGAGTGATGAAATACAGCGGGGATGTTTGATAATGCTTTTATAGACTTAACTTTCGGTGATGGATTTATCAAATGCTGCATCTTGAGTTACAGTTGTGAATGCTGATTGGTCATCCATTCATCTTAGGTTCTTTTAATGAATATTTCTATCCTCGCTATAAATGTGAAGCATATACATCTTTCAGTGTTAAAATACTTTCTCCTGTGCTGTGTTAATATGCAGAGACAAATATGAATTATCCATTAGCACGCTGATTCCCCAGTCTCTGTTGTCTTATCAAAACATTGCTCTGTTTATTTGTGCATAACAACACAGCTATAGTCGCTCAATGTGAATTTGGAGGAGGATTTTCAGTTTTATCCAACCAATGGCAAATGGACTGTGTGTTCAGAAAACCTCTAAAAAATAATAATGTTTTTGTTTATTTTTATTCTACTTTCTTCTCTTACCATGTGGTTTATATACAGATGAACTGTCTGTGGCCATGATGTCTTAAATGTATACTGATGTTAATGTTCAAAATTACACGTCTCATATAGACCATGGGACTATAAGGGGGAAAAGATATCACACGGCAGTTGAATTTCACAAGGATCATGAAAAAGTCTATAAAATTAATGGAAAGGGAGGTGAATAGTCATTCAGCTATATACCACTGTGAAAATTACTAAGAGAGCAGAATAAAGTCTGTGGCCCGAGTCAATGAAATAGCTGAGGAGAGCAATTGCACCTTGGGGGTGTCTCCTGCCACCCCTGCTCTCCATCACAGCGGTTTAGATAATAGTATTCCTCTGCTTAAACATACGGCACATCTGTTTTAAGCTAAAGTCCATCAGTGCTGCTCAAAGAAAATGTGCAGATCATCTTGAAATGCGAGTACTATGACAAAATAGATAAATAGATAATTAATTAATTAATAAAAGTGACACTACAATGTAATCAGGCCAGTGGGGGGCATATACATATATTATTGATTGATATATTTATTGATTGATGACCCCCCACTGACCTGGTAACAGAGATAAATGCCCCACTGTAGACGAGTCAATCACAGATATGGGGTCCAGGCTGGTAAAACTGGACAAATCTGGTTTACGTGTGTCAAATGCTCCTTTCTCTGTGATATAATTTCATGTTTTATTATTTATGTCTCACATGACAACAAAGACCATATTTGATCTGACAAACATAAATCTGCCAAATATTAATAATATTTTTAAGATAACACAATGATTTTATAATACAATAATGCTAGGCAATAATATTTATATAAATAAATAATATTTATTTATTTAAAATTATTTACATCTACAAAATAACAAATTTTCATTTTTTATGATTATAACACCCTGACTTATTTTATTATTGTATATCACTCATCAAATATTTGACTTTCATTGAAAATATATTTATTAAAAATATGATAGATAGATAGATAGATAGATAGATAGATAGATAGATAGATAGAATACTGCATTATTTGCAGTATTACTGTATTTTGGAATTAATTAATACAAAGGTATGGCAAACTCTGGCATGCTAAGGGGACGTTTTTGAACTGTATGAAAAGAGTGAAAAAAATATTATTATTAAATATATTTGTTTTATTCATTCAAGAAAGACATTAGCTGCATGGAAAGCTGAACTCACTTTTATTATAAGTTTTTTTTGAGTCTTGAAAGTGAGTCACTATCGACTGCTATTCTCTGGGAAGGAGCAACTCTGACATTTATTAGAATTTCTTCTTTTGTTGTCTGCAAAAGCAAATAAATGCCATATTGATTTGGAACATCACAAGATAAAAAAACAACAAAAAAAAAACAGAATTTAAATTTTTGGGGTGAGCTATCCCTTTAAGGGAGGATATGACACATAACTCAAAGGAAACAACGAACACAACAGCAGCAGTTCAAATAAAGCCAAAAACAGCAAACAATGAGGCGGTAATTTGCATGATTTATTCATGCCAGAGTCCAGCATTCAGCACGACAGAAATTAGCCCTGAATTAATAGATCCAGACACAATATGAGTGTCTTGTCATTGACCCAGATATGTTTTGTCCTAAACCACTTTAATGAAAAGCAAAGAACCTGCAGTGGAAGCAGTATGGTATCGGTTTCTGACAGAGAGGTGCACTATAGTCTAAGAGAGTCTTCCTGCTTTAATGGACACTGAACGGAGATATTGTCTCGTCTGTGTTATCATGCTGTTTATAAATGTACTCATGTATGTGCCTGGTGCCAGGCGATGGGCGGTTCAGGGTGTTCTGCACGAGCCTCCAGGTCTGTAATTACAGTACATTGTTGTCAAGTATCTGAGAGGAGTAATTTCAGAAACTCTTATAGAAGAGGAAATTGACCTGCCTTTTCATTATCTCATGGGTAATTATGTTCTGCCTTTCTACAGTTTAATCCACTGTATTCCCGTTGGTTAATGCAATATACACCCCTCTTTGTGAATGCGGCAACTTTGATTCATGATCTGGCACTCGTATGCTCAGTAAATGTGATTCTTGGCAATGGCTGTGAATTTGTATTTTTGCAACTATGCACTTGGTGCTGCATTTATCGCACCTGACTGCTGCTATCTCCATAATACTCAGAGCAGAAAATATGTATGCGTCTTGGTAAAATTGCCCAATTTTGTGCACATTAATGCCCTATGCTGACAAATTTCTATTCACTAGGCATGCATTAAAGGAATACTTCACCCAAACATTATTTACCTAAGCATCATCTTGTGTGTGTGTGTTTTTTTTTTTTTTTTTGATTGATTGATTGATTGATTCATTCATTCATTTATAATATATATATAAATAAATATATTTCAGACTTCATATATCAGACTTCATATATATATATATATATATATATATATATATATATATATATATATACATTATATTATATTACAGTATAATATACATTATACATTATGCCTACAGTATAATCAAAAAATAAGGGGCAAATGTGTAATATTTATGCAGTATTTTAACACAAAAATCTGTATCTTATTCATTGACAACCTTGAAAACCAGACACTAAATCCATAAAACAGCAGTAAGTATTTCAGTTCAATCATTGTCATTCTTTTCATTTGTTGTCAATCAACTTATTTCTCTGTGTAAATTGGGCTTATTGTCAATTGCGTCTTATTCACAAAACTCAGTGCTATTTTCTTGGTGCAATTACCATTGCACAATTACTACCCAAAGAAATCAGGCAGTAAACTGAATTTTATTTGAAAGAAATGGTTATGCTTCAAATGATTGAGAAGGGTGTAATAATTATCACACAATTAGCACAATTTCAACATTGTAAAGAGCTGATTCAGGTGTCTGAGCCGGTGAAGACTGGGAATTGCTCAGTGCAAATTGTGTTCAGAACAGATTTTGTTATCTTATTTGCATAATTCCTTTAGCGAATAGGGCACTAAAACAACACAGATAGTGAGTGCAAATAAACAGCACTAGCAACTCATTTTTTTTGCAAATTCCCCCTTAAGTGAATCACGATGCACAAACGCTCAAAGATAAGGGTATATGTCTAACTCTATATCCAAAAAGTCCCAAAAGACCGTTGATACCTCTCCTCCCTTTAGCGTTAAGTGTCACCACCGTAATCAAGCCTTCATATTACACTCTCTCATTAGACCTCCCATTTTCTTAATTAGGTCCCGTATCACTCTTGCTCTGAAAATACCATGTGTCTGGTTTCCCAAAACCTGATAAAGAGCTACTGTACAGATCGTGAGGATTTCTCAGACGAGATGATGCAGGCCTCCCAGCTCCAAACAACCCTATATGGTGGATTTCATGGAAATGAGGGCAGTCATTTATACTTCATAAACTGTTTGTCACTGGTGAAGTAATTATTGATGTCTCTACATCTCGGTAAAGCATCTATCCATCCGCTCGGTACGTGTGAAACAGCAAATCACTTCCATGAATCCTCCGAGAGAGTTGCTGTCAAAATAATGACCGTCAATGGCTTATTATTGAGATCAGTGTCATACAAATTGATCTAATTTTGATGATGAAAATAGCACATGGCGCATGATTTCTCAATATTGAGAAAGACTTTAAGGAGGCACACTTAACCGAGGAGGCTAAACAGCTGAAATGATCTGAGGGCGCTGGGGACGTGCCGTTAAACTGATAAGTGAACTGAAGTATTCAGTCATGAGGTGCCATTGATTTGATATGAACTCCTAGGGCAGTTTTTCAGAAAGGAGCTCAGTGCCTTTCAATATTCCATTAAGCGCATCAGAGATAATTCACAAAAGAGCATTATTTTACATTACATTTCACAATTTGCCTTTAACATGAGCGTGTTATCCCAACTTTAAGATGTTTCAGTTTAAATTTTAAATGTATGTAAGTCAGAGATAAAAACTGCAAAATTACTTTCAGTGGTTTTATCTGATAAAGGTCAGCTTATATCAGCTTTAACAACTAGATTTTTTATGGCTCCCTACTGTAATTTAAGGAATATGTCCCTCAAGTCTAATAACAAAGTGGCAGAAAGATTGTGTCCTGTGATGTATCCCTCACACAAATCTCATGGGCATTGGTGCATTTCTTTGTAACTGTTAGTTTGTTTGTTCATTTCTTTGTTTTTCTATGTATCTGTCTGTCTGTCTGTCCGTCCGTCCGTCCATCCATCCATCCATCCATCCATCCTTCTATCCATCCTTCCATCCATCCATCCATCCATCCATCCATCCATCCATCCATCCTTCCATCCTTCCATCCACCCATCTATCTATCTATCTATCTATCTATCTATCTATCTATCTATCTATCTATCTATCTATCTATCTATCTATCCGTAAAGAAGGTTTTCATTTAAAGCTCTAAAAATCTTACTGACTGACGTTTTAGTGCTTTTCCTGCAAAGATGGAAATAAAATTAAATAAATAAAGTTATAGTGAATAGCATATATTTGCCACACATATTATAAAACAACACATATTATACAACAAATGAATGCATTGATGGTTGAATGAATACATGTTTTGTGGCCTTTTCTTGGCAGTGTAAGCACAATTTAATTTAAATTTAAATTTTATTTTACAATTTAAATATTTTATATAATGAATAGCATCTCTGTGTAATGCATATTGTGAAACACATTTAAATACAAATACATAGTGCATATCACTTCAGTGCCACACATATTATGAAACAAAAATACACACATACATACATAAAAACGACTAAATAGATGGCCTAAAACTAAACATATAATTCTTTGTGGAGCTCGATAGGGAGCTTGTGGCTGTACAACGATGAACAGACCAGCTGGCATTTAAAAACATATATTACTTTGATATAAACTCTTTTGGCAAAGGTTGAATTGAAAAAACAACAACAAAAAAAACCTGGAAAACAGTTTCAAGATTACATGTGACGATGTACTTACTATCGAGCTCTGTGTGTGCAGCATGAGCAGCAGTATTAATGGAAAGGTCAGTGGTGATCTCCTGCATTCAGTGCCCTAATACCAGCACATTCAACACACACAGCAAGCCAATAAACACACACTGCATCTATATTTCATATGCGCTGAGCCATATGGTGGGGGGCTGTGATTATTACCCTCCACGAGAGAACTGAATCTGTGTTAACAGCTCAGCCATTTCAAGAATTCACTTGTGAACCTTTAATACATGCAAGATGCAAGATACAAGAAACTACGTTTGAAAAGAACTGACAATGTCTTACATCATTCATAATATCACCCACTATACATATCAAATTAATTTAAATGTGACCAACTGTGCATTACGATTCTTCCAGATAGTAATGAATCTCATTTTTGTTGCACCCCATTAAGTTGAGTGTGTCATGTAAAATGTAACTCATTTTTGTTATGGGCCACTTCCTGTTATACACGCCGACCTATTAAACCGCATACAAAATAACAAAGCCCCTGGAAATTTTGCATAATCATGCATTATGTACATCCACATGCATGAACTATTAGCCAGTCAGTGCCACAATGATGCAAGAAAAGTTTTTGATTGCACGATAGTATGTTCATTTTGGAGACAGAGCCAGCAGGGGGCAGGGGCCCATCTGCCAGAAATGCCCTTTCCACTTACTTGGCACCTTTTATCAGGCGGGTAAAAGCAGAGACAAGGCGGAATCACTTTTACTCCGCTGGTCTTGTTCCTTTGACATATACCGTTTGATCTGGAATACCAACTACTTGTGTGAGATACTGTACAGAAATGGAGACATATAACCATCTCTGTAACGTATTCTAGCTAAGGAAAAAATCAGGGACCTTTTTGCAACTATACTACCGTTCAAAAGTTTGGGGTCGGTACGATTTTTTTACATGTTTGAAATAAGTGTCTTATGTTCACAAAGGCTGCATTTATTTGAACAAAAATACTGTAAAATACAGTAATGCTCTGACATTTTATTACAATTTAAAATAACTGTTTCCTGTTAGAATATATTTTAAAATGTAATTTATTCCTGTGATGCAGAGCTAAATATTCTGCAGTTATTATTCCAGTCTTCAGTGTCACATGATCCTTCAGAAATCTTTGTAATTTTCATTCATCCATCCATCCATATATTTATTTATTGGAACATGTACAGATGTCTTAACTGTCACTTCTAATTAACTTAATACATACTTGCAAAAGAAAGAAAGAAAGAAAGAAAGAACGAAAAAAAGAAAAAGAAAGAAAGCAGTATGGTAGTAAAATGTGGTAAATAAATAAAGTATGTTTTTTATTTTTTACTATGACTATAATCATAATTAAATATGCAGTGATTATCTGTAAGTCTCAGGGATTTATCATCAACTTCACTGTTTCAAATTTGGATTAAACACAAGAAATTAAATATGAATGTTTTTAAAATGAAAAGCTAGTACAATGTAATTTAATGCTGCAGCTAAAATAGTCTGAACATCAAATACAATAATACAAACTGTAGACAAGTTTATGAAATGGTTGAGGGAATTCAAATTGACTAAATAAGACTAAAATAAATACAATCAGAATTCAATCAGCTGACACTATTCCAAAACAAATTAGGTTTTATAAATGGAAAAATACATGTATGCAAAGAGGAAATGTGTTTCTTAAGAACTTAAGCCGAAAACAGCCTCCTTCGTTTTCATCTGTGCCAAATGTTCCTTAGTCAAATACTTCATCATGTTTGTCTTAAAATCATTCAGCTTTGTGTATAACACCTCAGACTTTATTGAGCATGAAACAAGTGAAGAAAGTTGTGTATTATATCTTAATAATGCAACAAATTGTCTCCAACTAAAATTAATCTATAATTCGTCATAATAGCTCTTTTATTTCAATGTGTCTGATGAAATAGCGTTGATTAAATAATTTTAAAATAATTATTATAATGTCATGAATATTGTATGATATGGCCAACATGCCAATCATTTGACATTATTGTAATTACACTTTAACCTGTCGACAGGTTCAGGGTTGGTCATTTCGATATTTGCAATCAGAGTAATTGTCGGGAATGGTCTAGAGTTATATACCGTGGGCTTGATTTTGAGTCCCTCCATCATGATGGTTTTGTAGCAGCAGAGGCCTGTTAAGAGCAGCCTTCCTCCCTGGAGGGTCTGTGAATCATTCCTGGCAATCAAGCAGGTGCTGCTGCAAGACGTGCGGAGGTGAACGGAGAGTTGCCTTAACCCCAGACCCGATCCATCATAACAGGAAAAGGGGCTTTCAGTCAGGCTAACTGAAACCTCCTGTCACCTTTTTTTCCTCTGTAGACCACGAGGAGCACCAGTACATGTTCAGGTATTAAACATGACACGGGCAAACTATTATTAGGAAAGAAGAGCGACACATGGCCCCTCAGATTGTTGAGCTAAAATTAGATTTTTTAATGCATCCTTCAGAAAAGTATATTTCTATTTTTGATAAGTTATGTAGACCCGCCAACCTGTATGCATTATGAGCAGTGTTGGGGGTAACGCATTACAAGTAACGCGAGTTACGTAATAATATTACTTTTTTCAAGTAACTAGTAAAGTAACGCATTACTTTTTAATTTACAGGAAAATATCTGAGTTACTGCCCCTGAGGAACTCTCTGCACGTCCCTGTACACATGCTTATAATTCTTCATAAATAAAGAAAAGAACATATTCAAATATGAGCCTTTACTGCGATTGTCGTTATTATTGAATTTGATTAGTCATTAGTCATAATTCATTAGATGATTTATGCGCGGCTGTTCATGGAAAAGTGAGCAAGACACGACAATACCATGATTATGGTTAAATAAGAAAAAAGACATCTAATATAACGAAATTAGGCTACATTTATTTTCATATTAATATCTCAACACCAGTGTTGGGCACGTTACTTTAAAAAAGTAATTAGTTATAGTTACTAGTTACTTCTCACAAATAGTAACTGAGTTAGTAACTGAGTTACATCATTATAAAAGTAACTAATTACCAGGGAAAGTAACTATTGCGTTACTTTTTAAAAAAATAAAAATAAAATGTCAAATAACTTGGATGCCCCAATATTAAATGTTAAATGAATGAAATGGACACTAAATAGACTAAATTGTTATTATAAAACATTGTACATTAATCGACACTATTTATCTACTGACACTTAGCATCAGTTAGTCAAGCATTATAATATGATATTATGATAATTTAGCATTATATGATGATAGAACTTTAGTAATTAGAATAACCAAGTATGAATTCATATTTGTCATGTTGACTGAACTTAGGACTGGTGGTGGTGCTTAAGATATTGTTTGTCATTTAGTGTTTCTATAAAAAAAGGGGAACAAATTGATAAGATAACAAAACTACTACGAATTATACCACTAATAACAATATAAAACTCACTAAGGATAAAGGAGCTGCTGGGTTCATGAATATTAATCACGTTGTCTGCGTTCGCTCGAATTGATTCGCTGAAATCAAAACAGGGATGATAATATGTGAGCGCCGGCCAATGAGATTGTCGTTTGCGCATTAGCTCCGCCCACTAGCGGAGTTCTTAAAAGCTGAAGAATTCCAAAGGAACTCTGTTAGTTTGACAGGAAAA
Organism: Schizothorax lantsangensis; assembly: GCA_027422415.1. Taxonomy (NCBI): domain Eukaryota; kingdom Metazoa; phylum Chordata; class Actinopteri; order Cypriniformes; family Cyprinidae; genus Schizothorax; species Schizothorax lantsangensis. The sequence goes on along the minus strand of CM049861.1, from coordinate 23,601,568 downwards.
TACAACAAAGAATATCGTTTGCATGTAGCGCGTCAATTCTGCATGTTATGAAAGACTCTCTCGCTCTGTATCTTTCTTTGCGCGCGCGTGTGTGTGTGTGTGTGTGTGTGTGTGTGTGTGTGTGTGTGTGAGTGAGTGTGTGTGTGTGTGTGTGTGTGTGTGTGTGTGAGAGAGAGACAAAGCTACGGCGAGCCGTGCGCTTCACATGGTACGTCAAATACAGCTACACTGCGCATCCATTCAGATGAACTGAAAAATAAAATGATAATAATATTATAATAAATTATAGTAACGCCGCATTTTATTGTCAGTAACGGTAACGGCGTTGTAACGGGGGAAACAGTAATTAGTTTGATTACTCGTTACTGAAAACAATAACGCCGTTAGTAACGCCGTTTATTTATAACGCCGTTATTCCCATCACTGCTCAACACACCATTAGATTACATTATCGCAACTTGTGTAGATTTATGCGTTTCAGCATGTGTTAATTTTGTGTCGCTAAACTTTTGCCTCAATAAGGTTAAATTATGCCCAAGTCTTTCTTTGGCCTTTGCTCTGGAAGTGATCTGTTGATTCTGCTAAACTTAAATTAAAACCGAAACTAAACTATATAAAAACTAAATAAAAATGTGTTCACAAAATAAAAACTAAACTAAAACTAACAAAAATATTAATGAAACTAATACAAACTAAACTGAATTTTATAGCAAATTTGAAAACGATATTAAAATAAAACGAATTTAAAGATTCAAAACTATAATAACCTTGGTGTGAACATGCTGTTACTGTAGTTCTAGACTAAATGTGAATGTGCTTTAATTCATCCCACTCGCAAAAAACTGATTTAGTATTCATCAAAATGAATTAAAACGGTGAAATGCAAACACAGAATATGACACAAACCTGCAATAATTAAATATGTTAAACAACACAAATGTATCTAATCCCATTTTATTAACCAATGTCTTTGCTGCTGACCTTTGATGATCCAGTTCAATCATACTAATAACCAAAAATGACTTTAGATAAACTAACAATTGTGCTTCATTGTTTTTTTTATTGCTGAAGAGTGTTGAACTTCTTCTCCTGCGCTCTACTCTTCACACATGAATTTACTCTTCCTTCAGCCTGAGGTTTATTCATTACACTTTTTGGTGTGAAAGGGCTTTTACATTGCTATAATTACAACTTCTTGTATTAAAAACAATCAAGCCCTGCTCATATTTAAAAAGTAACGCAAAAGTAACGTAACGCATTGCTTTCCTAAAAAAGTAACTAAGTAACGTAATTAGTTACTTTTTTAGGGAATAACGCAATATTGTAATGCATTACTTTTAAAAGTAACTTTCCCCAACACTGATTATGAGTAATAATAATAATAATAATAAGCTTAGATCTTCAGGGCTTGAAGCACAATGTCCATGATGTTATCCATGTTTCAGCTTAGTTTTCAGTAAAAACAGACTTTGGTTTGTTCGTTTATTTATTTATTTGCGCTCTATCTAAAGTCTTGTTTGATAGACATACCATACTGTTCTATAAATGTATTTATTTATGTATTTATTTATTTAGTTAGTTAGTTAGTTAGTTGTTAGTACTACTGAATATTATTTTTCAGTACAATACTGAACAATACTATTACTACTGCAGTAGTATATATATATATTTTTTTTTTTACAAAACACCACCAACACCAGCCAAAACAACAATACTATTTATTTATTTATTAATTTATTAATTTTGTTTGTTTGTGTGTTTGTCATATTGAATGTGGGAAAAATAAACTCATATTTCAAAATGCTATACATTTCTTTGTGCAGTTTGTGGAGCACTGTGGAGCATGCAGATAAATATTGCAAAATAAAAACAAAAAGAAAGGAAGCTAATAAGAAATGCAGCACAGGAGGAAAAATAATGAAACCGATTAATTCAAAATTTGAAAAATTTTAATAAAAAACAAACCTTGGTGTGCAAAATAATCAAGCCTCCTATGATGATCTTTTATTTTATTTCATTTTATTTTATTATTATTTTTTTTTTTATTTTTTTTTAAATTCTTGCACAGTGCCTGGCCAAAGCTCACAGATGCATATTATTCATGGTCTCCACTGAGTCTGAAACTGTTACTACAGCCGTGTCTTTTCTTCAGCACACTATTTTGTGTTTTCAGGAGCTTGAAAGAATGTCCAAACAGTGCAGCAGGGACCAATTTGCTTTCCGGCCAGCAGACACTGTTATATCCCAGCAGGCATTTGGTCCAGGTAATGAGAAAAGATTAGCTGCCTTACATATCATTAAAAGCCCCACTAATGGTGTGAGTCTGGTCATTATTTGCCTCTGTGCATAGCACTGGAATCAGTTAGTCACAGAGAGATTGCCACCACAGTAAACTGTTGGGGGAAACAATTACAAACTTTCTGTCTTTCAGAGCAGTTACAAAATGGTATGCTAGCCAAATTTAGTGCACAATAATCAGGTGTTCCACAAAATGGACTTTGAATGATGATTCAGGATTAAAACCGGTGGGTTAAATGGAAAGAAATGATTACTACAGCTAAATGCTATAATTATAGTTGGGCGCTGTGAAGTTATGGTTTAGTCGTGGCTTAGAGCTGAATATATAATTTCTTCAATGTTACAATACTTCTTCCTATCCTACTTTAATGTGCTTCTGAAAGTAAGCCATTTGTAGGATGGTTTTCTTAAAGTATTTAAACACAAAGAATACTTGCAAAAAAATAAAAATAAAATAAAAAATCATAAGAACTGGTTACAGGTTTCTTAATTGAATTTTAATATGATTTGGAATCAGTCCTAAAGGACCAAGTCGATAGTCAGACACTGACCAATGTTTGAGCATCTGGCGGCCCAGTTGTTGTGGTGTGTTCTGCACCATTGACATTAGTTGAACCCCTGTTGGCAGCTATTTGGGCATGTGAACCAGTGCACAAGAAGAAAAAAAATGACGAAAGAGTTATTTCCTCTCACGCAGACGCAGAACGTATGTGCTATTTGGCCATAGGCCGTAATCTTGGTGGTGCGTTAAAGAACAACTTTATGGCCCTGCCGCAGGCGACGTGATGCGACAACACAGTCGGTTTGGTGCGTCTGGGCTTAAAGGATCCTAATGGGATCAAATAAGAATCCTCAAAGAATCATACAGGGTCCTACTGGATAAACCGAATTCCTACATGATTTTGTGTTCTTAAATGTGAGATTTCTGTTGGTTATTGTACAAGCTTTATCAGAAACATACTTGTCGAACTGAACTGATGTCTTGCAATGGGACAGTTAAAGAAAATCACACACACCGCTTTAAAATCCTGAAAGATTTTATCTAAATTCCATCCATCTTTTTATTTGATCCTATTTAAAATCATAGCTTTCTGTCATTTATCTATGGGCACAATAACTTGATTTTAAAGTTTCAGCTGAAGATATTCAGTGAACAGATTTTTTTTTTCTCCCAATTTATTAAAGTTTTACACAAACATAAAAAATAAATAAATAAAGATATGTGTATATATATATATATATATATAGAGAGACAGAGAGAGAGAGAGAGAGAGAGAAAGAGAGAGTGATAGAGGGGGGGGGGAATCACATTTCATGCAAAGGTCCAAAGTTAGCAAAAATAAGCAAATTGGTGCAGATGTTTTATGGCCAAAAAGCTGAAATTCTGATATAATTTATGATATAATTTATTAAATGTTAATGAGATCTTTGAAATAATACTTACATAAAATGCTAATACGTTCTAATAAGGCCTTTAACTTGCCAAACAGTATGAACTTTCAGTTGACAGAAGACAAGACTTATATTTAGAGGAAGAAATTCATGTATCAAATATGATACAGTAGGCTTTATAGGATTAAGAACATTTACATTAGGATCCTTAGGAAATTCCAGTAGGATTCCTTTAGGAGTAGGGGTTTTTGAGTGTTGGATCATGTACTACACCTGGACTTTGATTCCCAAACGTTTTACAAATTAGGTATTAAAATGAAGATGAGGGGTTATCAATGACGTACGGTCATGCATAAAATCCAACCATGCCACCACCTTCCTATTGTGTACCCCTGAACACTCCTGGCATCAAGGTGAATCTCATTATATGGAATATCCTTGTCATTGCCAGGATCATTCACAGAGCGTCAGTGAGTAACCAATGTCTTCACTGACCCTCAACCCAGGGAAAATGAAACATTGCACATCAAATGAGCAAAGCAGTGACTGCATAAAAAAACAAAACAAAACAAGGTCATTCTGTACAAAAATAAATCACAATCCTTATAATTAGGTTGAGATTTAGGAAAATAACGCACAATGGTATACAGTGATGTGCGATTTGATCTCAAGGGTTACATTTGCGTATAAGAGACAAGTGGAAAAACGCACATAAAAAAAAAATAATATATATTTTTATATATATATATAACTTCACACATAGAGAATGTTATTAAGAGATAAGATCCATCGTTATCGGAAAAAGCAGCCCTGATATTGTTTGCGAGTCTCTTGCTAACAACCAACTCTTAAAAAAACATAAATAGTAATACAGTCCTGCCATTACAACCAACAAAATAATGAACAGACTCCATCTACCTTCACTGTTTTTTTTTCTTCACAGTGTCTACAATCAAAAGCTCACTTCAGCAAACACAAGGATCCTGACAACACTCCACTTAATTAGCAGACTCAACTCTGGGTGACAAGAACACAAGAACTGGTCCAAATTAATGTGTTTGGTCTGTCTGTGTGTTAGCGAATGCACACATAGCCTACTTTCTGAAAACATGTAAAGGAAAGTAATGAACAATGTCCATCCCATTTATGTCAATCATTACTCCAGTAAAGCCCTTAAAGTACAGCTAGTTATCACAGTATTGTTGTGGAAATGATGAGGAGGAAGTGATGCTACTGTAGGCCTACATAAGGATGAAAGGATTTACTGTAATTTATGTTTGGTCACATGATTTATTACTTGTTTTTAAAGTGTCAGCTGAAGATTTTCAGTGAATTATAACCTATAAATACTGACTTATGAAATAATAGAAAAAAAAAGATGACGCAGATGTTGTTATTTCTATGGACAAACATAGAAAAGAAAGGTCAAATTCTGATAGCTTGTAATGTAACCTAATTTGATTTTTATAAACAGAACATCAGACTACTTACATAAAATATAAATATCAGTTGTCACTCTATATCGCCAAATAATGTCTTAGTAAGATGTAGTTTTTATTGTGGGGTCAATTGTGTGTGCAATGCAATACAACAATGACTGAGAGATGAACACATAAACATACATCAAAAGCATATATAAATATATATATATATATATATATATATATATATATATATATATACATATATATATATATATATATATATATATATACATATATTTTCACATGGTTTTTCTAGCCAAAGAAAAAGAAAATATATGTAAGGTGGTCATTTAGAATTCTAGTAAATTATAGTTATTCTAAAAGTCATTTTACTTACTAAAAAAGGCTATCAATTAGACAACTTTAGGTGGAATGTAGAAGGTCATGTTTTGATCATTTTGATAATTTAGAGGCCTTAGAAATTCATATATCAAATTTTAAATTGGGTCTGTTTCTCACATTAAGTCATATGAACAACTTACAAAATGCTTATTTGGTATTTTTGACATGGAAAAGAGCTGCTTGAAAATTCATCAAATTATCCTTTTGTATTTGGAAAAAAATATATACAGCATACAGGTTTGGAACAGCATGATGGTGTATACAGTAAATAATGGCAGAATTTTAATTTTGGGGTGAACTAATCCTTTAAGCAATTGTCCCATTTAGTGTAATGAGGATTTGGGGAAATGAATGGTGTTCTCCCTTTCAACCTTGCATTTCCACTTAGAATGATTACACAAACACATCTGTTTTGCTGCGGCTTGTTGCTTGCTCTAGGTATACACAGCAGTGCCATAGACAGCATGAAACCTTGTTTGCAAACTACCTCAGTGAATAACCTCATGGTACGATGAGAAGGAAGTTCCTTTTCTAGTCGTCTCTTTCTCTTCCCCCGCTGTTCTGCATTGCTCCTTCCCCCTGTCTTTTACATTTCATAAAAGATTGTTTTGCTTCAGTCTGTTCTGTGTCTCTTATCATTTAAGTTGCTTTTGTTGCTGAATTGAAGCTGTCTTGTAAACAACATGATCTGGTTTTCTCATATGTATCTTGGTTTAGTTGAGTTTAACCTTTAACCTTCATGGTGTGGGCAGCAGGGCACAGAAGAATAGGACACAAACAATGTGTCATGTAATGAGAATAGATAGATGGATGGATGGATGGATAGATAGATAGACAGATATATAGATAGACTCTCTAATACTAGCATTCTCTATTCTTTTTTCTATTCTACCTACTTGATTTCTTCTTATTTATTATAAAAAATAACAATACTAACTTGACATTCTAACTCAAGTATTATCTATTCTATTTCTATTCTATACACTTTCATACCTGAATGAATCATTGGCTGAGTGAATGACTTACTCATAAGAAAGTCATTCTAATTGAATCAGCATTATTATTATTATTAATATTATTATTTTATTATTATTTTTTTTTTTTTACAAATTAGAGTCAATAAAATCTGTCTGGAATGTGCAAAAACAGGCAAGTGAAAAAAAATACACACTTCAGTTAGTTTGCATTCTTATTTAAAATGCATTAATTAATTATGAAATCAGAGTACATATTTATTAAATAATGCATTCCCTCAAATCTCATTTCATAATATGGATGTATTCCATTTCCAAGTCATAATTACTTCATTAATCAAAGCATGTTCTATGTATCCTTGACATTATATTAAATGCCCATTTTTTAACATGCATGAACAAAACTACTCTAATGTAGAACGTTGAGCTCTGAATCCATTGTTCCTGATCAATGCACTTAATAGCATACTGTATAAGCACATCCAAAGGACTCCCCTTGGTCACATTAAAGATGATAATATTTGTAATACAGTATTTTGTGATTAAAACAATGTAGTACTAAAATGGAACTAAAATAAAACAAAAATGATAAGACGCCATGAGCTTTCATCTTACAAGAAGACTGTGAAGTGTCGTCATCAGAGTGAAAAAAGGTTCGGTGGACCTCCAAAGCTCCATTCTCTTGGTATGCCAGGGGGAGATACTAATACGGAAGCTCTTTTAAGTCTGTGGCACTGAAGGCATTTCCAGGAGCTTCTCCGCCTCTTTTGTAAAGGGTGACAGTGTATTTCCGGCAGCATTTAGGACAGTGTGACAGGATCAAAGGACAGGGAGGGCTAAGGGTTTTCTCCACCTACCTAATGAACACTGGCCTGAAGAACAGTCACACAGCAAGAAATCATGAAAGCAGAACCCAAGACACAAGTGACATTTCATAAATTTAAACACACACAGTAGTAACTGGCTGCAGGCAATTATAAGCATTTCACCTGTAATGTCTTAGTTCTAGTTGAAACAAGTTGTGCAGTTCTTGCTGACTCCAGGGTAAATATAACATTGTTCTTATATGTTCGTAGAGTGTGTCTCTTGAAGGTTCGCCTCAAGCAAGGCTTTCAGCCAACTATTTTAAGATTATGTTCAATAAGTTAAGAATCAAAACAGACTCAAGATTATGCAGATATCTGATTATGAAAGTCGCACCTTGAGGAGCAAAATTGAATATGTAACATTTTCATCATTGTCACAAAGAGAAAACAGTAGCATTGAATTTTCCTCTGTAATATAAATATATTCATTAGTGGTGCTTTGTATCCAGGAGGCTATTTTTGTCTGCTCAAAATTAACACTTAATTAGAGATGCTGGTCTAAGAACATAATTAATGTTGCTGTATGATGCTTAAAAAATGATTACACAATAACAGTTATTGTGTTGTGTGGTGCTTGTTAAGGCAAGGATCATTACTATTGTTCATGCTATGATTTAGCGAATTGAACAAGGCGCCAACTAAATAAACATCAACATGTAACTTATCACACACTGTTTATGCTACAGACAGAAACCTTCACCATGCTTGTTGAAGAGCGATGTCAATATTAGTAAGTGAATCAATGTACGATTTCATCTATGTGGATGACAAAACAGGCAAATAAATGGATACATGCATCCATACATACATAAAAATAAAAGGACCAAAATATTTTTGTGGTGATGATCTTTGACTTATAAGCCAATAAGCAACAATTTACTGCATACCCTAACTACAAAATGTAAAAAATTAGCAAAAATTTAAAGGGTTACTCCACCCCAAAAATGAAAATTTTGTCATTAATCACTTACCCCCATGTCGTTCCAAACCCGTAAAAGCTTTGTTCGTCTTCAGAACACAATTTAAGATATTTTGGATGAAAATCGGGAGGTTTGTGACTGTCCCATTGACTGCCAAGTAAATGACACTGTCAAGGCCCAGAAAAGTATGAAAAGCATCGTCAAAATAGTCCATCTGCCATCAGTGGTTCAATCTGACTGTTATGAAGCGACGGGAATACTATTTGTATGCAAAGAAATGAAAAATAACGACTTTATTCAACAATTCATCTCCTCTGTGTCAGCGTAGCACTATTTTGGAGAGTATCTGCTGAACGCAAATAGAGTACGTTGTTCTGTGTCAGCCACGCCACAAGGATACGCTGTTCTCGTTCAAATCAAATCGTAGAAAACGTATCTGTGTGGTGTGGCTAATTACACAATTTTCATATTGGGGTGGAGTAACCCTTTAAGGGCCAGTTTTACTAAACAGGGCAAATTAGCGCAAGAGCGCAATTCAAAAACAGTGCCGATGGGAGGAGAACTTTCTGCGGTTGATTTGCTAACAATGCGCAAATTAAAGAACACAGACGCAACATCTCATTTATATATCGACCAACAAAATATACCAAGCACAGTGCAAATTAGCGTAGTCGCAATTAAAAAAATAAAGAAATAAAGAAGCCACAGTACATTGAAAAGAACCGGAGGCGAAAAATTAAGTTTTGATAGAGCTGGTATTGCGTGACTCCTTGAGGGTTCCAAGTCGTCTTTTATTTCCTGAAGCAAATGAAAAATAACATGGCTTGGCAAATGATATGTTCGGATAATGTGTTCTTCTGGCATTCCAAATAAATAAATGCATGTGGAAAAAATCCTCTCCCTTCTACCACGTGCTCTCTTGTTCTCTGCGGTGCCTCCTCCTAGCAACAATAATTGCAGCCATTTCAAGCGCAAAATAGTTTAAGACATGCTTTTTTTGCCATTAAATAATAGCGCAAATACCAGTAATTTGATGAGCACAAACGTTAGTAAAACGCGTTTTGTGATTAATTTGAAAACTCTCCTCCCATAAATTTTGCGTCTGAAAGGAAAACTCCTACAAATGCATATTCAATAAGGTCAGGCGCAAAAATAACTGTCCACGCCTTTTCAATGCTAATTTGTCACTGCACGTCTTTAGTAAAACCTGACAGTACAATTTTAACACCAAAAGACAGCTTGTGCTGGTGCAAGCTGTTAGTAAAACTGGCCCTTAATGTGCTGTTATGCAGTAGCTGTTGTTATTTTTAGTGCATTGCTATGTTGTTTCAAAGATGTTTTGGATGTTAGGGCATTGCGAGATGGTTCCTAAGGTGTTATGTGTGGTTGCTAACTGGCCCAAATCAAAATATTACCTATAATAATCTAATCTCCATATGGTTCTATAATAGTGTTGTCACAGTACCAAATGTCAGTACCAATACAATTTAATTATTCTTAATAATAAAATAAAATAAAATAAGATAAAATAAAAAGTTTTAAATGTTAAATCATTTAAATTGCTAATTTAAATATTTATGAATAATAATTAATAAATAATTAATTAAAACAGTGGTATGTAGTCTACAAGTATTTTAATTAAACATTGTTTTGAAAATACAAGTTAACAGTCTATAATACTGTAATACTGAGAACACACAGTACGACTGAACTAAATACATACAAGTGATAGAACAAAGAGTGTTTTAAGTTTGTCAGTATATCTACACCAGAGGTTGCGTTAACCGAAAATTCTCCGTCATTGACGGATTTTTTTTAGCAGTGACGGAAAAATTTGAAGGCCGTCCGTCATTTTGACAGATTGCACTGAGAGTGATCTATTGTAATTTACAATTACCAACCCTGTCCAGTTGGTGGCGAGTGCACTCCAGAGGCAGCAGAGCGCGGGATCATCAGCTCCAGAACAAAAATAAAAGTGTTAATTTATGAGTCTTTTGCAATGCGTTTGAGGTGAGTACCCAGTTTAAGCTTCAGCGATCTATCAGACCACATTATAGAGCGCCAAAACGGTATTTATTGCTTGAATTTCCTAATAAAATTGACAGAATTTGAAGTCAGACTTTACCTGCGTCCCAATGTGCATACTATCCATCCTAAATTCCATGTGATATTAGTAATTTTCAATACTATTTAGGGCAGATAGGGTGGATAGTATGCACATTGGGACGCAGGGTTTGTTTCATATCAAAAGTAACAACGCTATTTATTGGATGGAAGGTGCACTCTCTGTACTGTTCATTCATCAACTGAAAACAGCATCGATTGGGATTTAATAATCGATAGTGGTTCATAAAAATCAGAATCTATTAAAATCGAGAAATCTTTTTTTTCCCCAGCCCTAGCATATTTTGTTTATAGTGGCCTCCGCTGTCACTGTGGTGTTGAACATGAAAAATGACACACAGTCAGTCATCTGTTCTCATCATAAATAAAAATCCATAAACCTATATGCTTGTCCTAGGTTTATTATTAAAAATGAAAATGAGAACAAAAATAGAAGCAATTAAATTTGTTATAACTAAAATATCAAAATTAAAATGACGGATAATAATATATTATTGTGGAATTTTTACGGCCCTGTCCGTCAAAATGACAGAAAATGTTAAAGTCTAACGCAACCTCTGGTCTACACATACTGACAAATTTAAAACACTCTTTTAGTTCAGGCATATTAAAACTGTTCAAGTTATCCAGTGTAGAGCAGCAAGCAATTTTCTCTTTTTCTTGTCAGTATTGCTTTTTGAGTAGCCTACTATTAATGGTAAAATAGACAGTGGCAGGTCTATTAGGCTGCATTTACACTCCAAGACCAAATGCAGTCTATTTATATCAGTTTTTTTGTTATATCTGTTTACGTTCACTTAAGACCAGGGCCGTTGCTGGCCAAATGGGTGCCCTAAGCAGGATTTTATTGTTGTGCCTCCTCCCTCAAATATTATGGAAGTTTTAAAAACCACCTACCATAGGGGTCAAAATAGAACTTTAATAAAATATAAAAGTAAATAAATTGTAATTAAATTGTATTATTTACAAATTACAATTGTAGCTCTAGACAGTTACCTATGGCAGTAATACACTTGTCTGATTGATTTTATGGTCTCAAGCATTCAGAAATCACGCAAAAGAAAATTAAGCAGTTTTACCACGAAAACCATGGTTAATTTCTTGTAAGGGTTGTGATGTCCACATGTTTTTTGTTGAAGAAATTATAGAGGCTGTGTCATCTATAGCAAAAAGGTTTCCAAAAAATAAAGATTAAGTGGATATTTGAATGAAATGTTTGGTCAATAGCCTATTAAACAAGGATATGATCGTCCTGTAAGTGTAACAACAGCAATTACCAGGCCTTTGGCTCCCTTTACAGGCATTTATAACATGTAATGTTGAAAAAAACTAGACACCGGATTACAAAATTTGTAATGGTTTTACTGGTTATAATGGGACTTGTATTGGTTTTAATGGAAACTGTAATGGACCCTGTTGGCCTCTACTGGTAATTGGTCACCTTCTATTGGTGGCTTGTTAAAACCAATAAATCCTAATGGAATATGTCCCAAAACACACTACAGAAAACCATTTTTTTTTAATTGTGTTAATGGTTAAAAGTTGATGGTTTGTAATGGCATTTGAGATTTATTTGTGATGGTGTTAGAATTTTCTGTGATGGTTCTATAGTTTTTTTCAGCAGGGTTGCCTCATTGTTTTTATATAATGCATTTTAAAGGCTGTTGTTGGCTTAGGTCTGTTTTTATAACCACACAAAAAAAAAAGTATTATTTTAATACTTCTTTGATTAGGCTATGAATCAGTGGTGGAGCCAGGATGTTTTCATAGGGGTGGCCAGGGAGGGGCCACCTCCCTGCAATATTCATTATTTCAATATAAAAATGTGATTGACTATAAAGTATTGGACTGTTTGAGTGCCTAAAACACAACGGAATACAATTAATTTCTGCTAAATTGTAATTGAGATATTTGTGAATTAGATCAAGTAATGCTGAGTGAACATGACAACTTGTGTATTATTCCTCACCTCCAGGTATTTTAATAAAGGGGCTCACTATAGCTTTATTTCTCAGTCAGCTTGATTCTGGTTCTCAAAACCCCTAAAAGCTTGTTCTCCATCATTGCATACTCATTGATGAGACATGCAGATAGTGATAAGAATTGGTTAATAAAAAAAAAGAAAAGAAAAAAAAAATGGCCGGAAGTCAACATGTCAGTAAAATGAGTTATTTTATGCATTTAAATGGTTTCATTTTCGTTTGTACTTTACAAATTAAAAAATAAAAACAGCACATATTTTCTAGTATAAGTGCACTGTGTTCATATTTACTTGTGCATACAAAAAAAACAAAACAAAAAAAACATCAGCTTGCGCCTTATATTGTGATCTCGAATTGCACAATATTTTAGTAGGCTACGTACATTTGAGAGACGTTCTTTAATGTGATGCTATACATACATGAATGCACGAATTGCCTTTTTGATAGTTTCATGACTTAACTGACGACAGAACTTTGTATGCTCATAGTTTCTTGCGCACATTATTTATGATGAAGATATAGAGCGTGTGCCTTATATTCGCGTAAAGTTGAAGAGTGTGCGCCGTGAGCACAGTGACGGCTGACAGGACAGGAAAGTTTTGTTTTGCTGATATATAGCTTGACAGCATCTCATCAGACCGCAGTTCACTGTTGTTCTACTGAAGCTCATTTGGTTCCTGTTCCTTTCCACGCTCGTTTGACCTGCGCCTGGCGCTGAGGCGAAGCTGAAGTGCGCGTCTGAAAAGTCTCCCGTTTTATGTGGTCATAAAGAGATACGCCGGTTCCGCGTCTTAATAAATGTATTTCTTGTCAAAAAAAAAGGGACAAAAACGGCAGTTTTGAGTGGGGTGGCCAAGCTTAGGTTAGTGGTGGCCACGGCCCCCCACCCGGCCACCAGGGGCAGACTTACTCATTAGGCAAAGGTAGGCGACTGCCTTGGGCCCCCAAAAGCCAAGGGCCCCCTAAAATGCTTTTCATATAGGAGATGCGCATTAAGCGCGGACACGCGAACGGTTGCGGTTTACGGTGTTTATTACCACTACAACCGTCTGCGTGTCCGAGTTGAACGTGCTTCTTGTGTATCCTGCTTGTAGCAAATATAAATATAATGCATCTGAAGCTGCCTGCCGCGCGAGCGAGAGGTCTCTCTCTTTCCCAGCGCGCGCACACCTCTCTCTCTCTCTCTCTCTCTCTCTCTCTCTCTCTCTCTGTGCGTCTGCTCTGTTCAGCGAGCTGCGCTTTCAGTTAAAACACATATGTTGCTTCTCTAATTTTACATGCAAGTATAGCCGAAATCACAGCACAGCTGTGGTCTTTATCTTATGTGTAGCCTATTTGACTTTATCAGACGACGGCTGGATTATAAATCATGATTTTTGTGCAGATTAACATCTTGGAAGGGAGAGCTGGTTATGTAGCCTAGTCTTAATGGGTCGCGTTTCAGTCACTATTTCATATTCATCCTGTTGTCTGACAACAGAAACAGAAAAAAAATATACCAATGAAAACAGTTTTATTGAGAATTTAGCTGCATCAAAATACAGTATATGGCACAGAGCGGCAAACAAATGTAATAATAAATGTACATTTTGCATGTTCAGTAGAAGAGCTGCCCTGTTGTGTGAAAATGTCAACAGGTTTGTGTCAGTAAATTGCTCAGTGCAAAGAAAGAGAAGTAATAGGAACCCGGTATTTCTGTTCTTTTTTTTATGTGTCTAATAGACATGAACAAGTTCTTTGAAAAACATCTATGACCTTTGAAACATGTCTACTCTTCATGCTCTATATGGTTTCACTAATAATACACATATATTGCATAAAGCATCCATATTTGTCCATGCCCATGTTGATTAGAGTATTAAAAACTTGAAAAGTATTAATTTAAGGTACATTTAGAACAGATAAAAATTATTTTTAATGCAAAAATTAATTTTACCTGATAAAGTACAGACTATAGAATGAATGTGCATTTTCAATAATCCAGTCTGCAGTTTTTGTTCAGACCAATGCGAAAATCCACCCACATAAACCCATTTTAAATAATATAATAATTTATACTTCTGACTCATCCCTTTTCTTAAAAAAAAAAAAAATGGTTTAAAGGTTCAAATGTGAGGTTTATCATTTTATAATTTATTTAGCTTTTTGTTAAAACTTGTATCTCAATGGTAAAACAATTGCTATATCTTGGTCTACAACATGAAAGAATAAAAGTGTCTGCTAAATGAATAAATGTAAATGTAAATGAAAGAATCCCATTATAACATGCAAAATGTAGAAACATTGGACACAATGGGGCACCATTGTGCAGCAGCAAGCATCACAACAAAAAAGAAACTTCAAGGTTGATCTTGGAAAATCTGTGCAAATGTATAGGGCCCCATTCCTATATTTGCCTGGGGCCCCCAATTCACTAAATCCGCCCCTGCTGGCCACCCCCTGGCTCCGCCCCTGCTATGAATGTAGCCTACCTGAAAATGACGTGAGGGCTTCATTTTCATCTTTTTTTTTCTCTTTTCTCGGCGCCGGACTGCTGATGTCTTTTCACGGGCATAGTTGTCCGTCAATTATGATCATCTGCATTCAGCCACAAACATGAGGTGAGAGCGGGCGCGGGTGCGGGAATGGCGCGTCAGTTTTTTTTTGAGCAACTGGGATGGTGCCCCCCCCCAGGAGTTGGTGCCCTCAAACGGCGCACTCTGCGTATAGGGGGCGGCGGTACTGCTTAAGACATTGCACTTAAACATTTTTACCAATAAAAATGCATGAACAAATTTGACAATCAACATGATATCTCTGCAACCCGGCAGTGTATTAAGACAAAACCAGATGGTGCCTGCACAGTTCAGGTTAATTTCAACCGATGGCCATGCATCTTGCCTCTTTATATTATTGTATTATTGGATTATATTATTGGATTCTAAAAATCTAGCATCGGCGTTAGTTCTGGCAGGTCACATTAGTCAAGCTTGCATCAGCTGACACTCAGCTGATCCACGTCTACCTATAGGGATGCGACACCTATCACAGCACTCATATATAAGGTCCTTCAATATTATCACCAGCTTCGCGTTGCTCAATAGCTAATTACCCACCTCCATCCCCGACTCCTCCTTGTCAGTCAGGATTCAGCCTTCTGATTACCCTTTGAATCAGACTAATTTCTAAAATGTTACATTACATTTTTGAACTTTAATGATATCTGCAATACATTTATGTTGGTTCTGTTCTGTTTACCCTGGGGGGTTATTGCTGCTCTCCCTGCTCTTGTCCATGCTAGGCTGCATGGATGCACAGGGAGTTCTTGCCCAGAACAGAACCATACCGCCAATCCAAACTGTATGCTAATTGTCAGTCATCTTTGACGATAGTGGTCCTGACAGAAAATCCAATAATATACAAATTGTCACTGTCAGACATTTAGTCTGTCTGTCAAAAACCTACTTTTTTCGGTAACACATTATTTTAAGGTGTCCATAATACAGAGTAATTACCTAGTTAAGTACATAGTAGTAGCCGTTGTACTTACATAAAACAAAATGTACTTACCATGTAACTAAGTTATGGAACATCCTGTACTTACAGTTTGTAATTATGTACATGTAATAGGCAGCTACTGTTACACATATGTAACAGGCCAAGTATGTTACACTGTAACTGATTTTTGTAATTTGAACAGTATTTTACTGTAATACGTACAGTAAGATACTGTAAAATGTATATACAGTATTTTACTGTAAACTGCAAAGGATTATGGGAAAATATATGGTCACTACAGTAAACTACTGTAAATTTACAGTAGTGAACTTGCCCGCGAAAAACTGACCAATGGCAAGGGAGATTTATTTTGTTTGCTGTTTGGTGGAAGAAGCGGTAAAAGGACAAAAGAGACTCCTTGCACTGTTATCTGGACAAAAAGGTTAGTATATTATTTCTGTTTTATGCAAAACTGAGATATTTTAAGATGTTTTAACTTGTTAACAGCAAACTAACATTATTCATCGTGTCGTTTCTCATGTCGGGAGTTGGGGCCTTTTTTTTCTCTGACTGACTGCTGCCGTCGCTCTGGGCCACAACACTGCCGGATTAACGCCGCCATAACGGTGATAACATCGACTGGTGAGTAAATTAAGGTCACCTATATTAGTCAAAATAAACCTTAGTTAAACCGAGAAACGCGTTTGTAGGTTCTGCTGCCCTTTAATGCAAGTTAGTTAATCTGGGAGCCATTACTTAACCTCAACAACGAACTAACCTGAAATAACGTTACTGAGGTAAAGTGCCTTGGCAACACCACTGTTTCAGTGGAGATTTTAAACAGTATTTTCAAGTAACGTTACTTCTTTTGTTTGTTCTTTTCAAGTTTCTAGTCTAAATGTCATCTGCATCGTCGGATGTGTATTTTGGAGCCTCTTCTTGTGAATGCCATCTATGATAACATCAACTGGTAACGTTAAGTGAATAATGTCAGTTAGCCGAAGTTAACGAACACAGAGAAGAAGAATATCTCTTGTACACTGCCACTATCTCAAGTGTAATTCTCTTCAAATGCTATTTAAGTTAGAAACGTGTGTACCAATGTTGTATGTGACTTTAGAGACGGTCCCTAAATTCAGTGAGAGACGTAAAATAAAACCGCGAGCTAACATGAAATACTGAGGAAAACTGAGTTAAGAAATACCACTGTAAAGTACAACTTTTGTATTTTATTTTCAAGTTTGTGGTCTTGTGGTCATGTCGTCTGCATCGGAGGAGTATTGGAGTGTGTTCCTGTGATTGCCCTCATAACAACAGGTGAGCTTTCATCAACTTAACTAATGTATGTTACTAAAGTAGCCAAATTAGCCACTGGCTGCAGTTCTCTCACTAACTCGCAGAACGAGTTTACTTTTTAAAGAGAGAAACAGGCTAGCAACACAGTTGCCAAGTCCGCGTATTATACGCGATTTAGGGCTTCTTTTTTTTTTAAAGTTGAGGGAAAAAATCCCTGGTCGCGGGTTGCGGTTTTTTGGGCTTCGTTTCTTCTTCGTTTCAACTTCGTTTCTTTATTTATGTTCGCCGTATTCTCCAATGCATTGATTGACACGCTGTCTGCTCGCAGTTAATAGACAACCAGTGCAATAATATAAGAGCCGTAGAGTAATTTGCCATATGTTCCGCCCCTCATTGAAGAAAAATCACATTCAGAAAGAAGACGCGTGACGCTGTAATCCAAGCGATGACAGAAGAAGACGTAGATGAGTTTCTTTTAGCCTAATTTTTACAATGTTTTTGTAATGTATTTATTATCACAGGCTGTAATAAAAAAAACAAGTAGTTATATCCTAATACTAAGATTAAATACATTTGGTTTGAATAGGCTGGTATGGCAATATGTCTTAAAATGTATTTCTTTTTTTAACATTTAAACTTAGACCACATTATTAGATTACCTTTTGACTTCATGAATACACAGCTTAATGATTTAAAAAAATATATATAATATTTTTAATAATATTATAACATTTTCTTTTTTAATATAATATATCTTATAATTTAATATAATATTTTATATATTTTTGTGTCATTTTGTTTTTTTATGTCATTTATTTGATAGTTATGTATACATTATTTTATTTTAAATGGAAGAAAAACCATTTGACCTCAAAATAAAGCACGTTCCGTCTGTACATGGCTGTAACGAGCAGTTTTGTGGTGCTTGGAATTCTTTATAATTAATTAAAAACAAATATTGCCACATTGATGGCTCAAGGAGGTGTAATTGTTAAAATAACAGTTTAATTTAAAAAAAAATATATAAAAAAATGTAACCAAGTGTTTTTCAAGTGTAATATTTCTGTAAAGGCTAGGGACAGAAAAATTGACATTTCCATAGAATGACCCCTATATATTTTAGGCTATACATATGTGGCTATGTTACAGCTCCCCTTTGAAGCTCTTGTGCTTTTCTCCTTTTCCATCTCTCCAATCCTATTCTGCTCACAGGTGATTGGAGATGAGTTTTGTTCCCACTTTTGTTGCAGTTTGCTAATTTTTGTAAAATAGCTTCTGTTTTTGCTTTTCAGATAAAAGAGTGGTTTCAGTGTAATATGTTGCAGGCTCATTTATTGGTAATAAATAATTGATAATAAATAATATTGATGATAATAAATCAAAAAGAATATTGGGCTTGATTTGGGCTTGTTTTTGAAGCTGCGGTTGCTTATTTGTCTCGTGAGAGTTGGCAACAGTGGCTAGCAATATATTAATATAGTAAGTTATGCTAATAAATATTAAAAATGTGGTAACACTTTACAATAAGGTTCATTAGTTAACATTAACGTTAGTTAAAAACATTAGTAAACATGAACTAAGAATGAACAATACTTCTACAGCATTTGTTAATGTTAATTTCAGCATTTACTAATGCATTATTAAAATCAAAGTTGTGTTTGTTAGCATTAGTTAATGCACTGTGAACTAACATGAATAAACAACAACTGTATTTTCATTAACTAACATTAACAAAGATTAATAAATAGTGTAATAAATGCATTGTTCATTGTTTGTTCATATTAGTTAATACATTAACTAATGTTAACAAATGACACCTTATTGTAAAGTGTTACCAAAAATGTTTGTATTACTGTACGGTAGTTTTTTTTTTTCTGATCATAAACTATAGTAACACTAGGGTGTTGTGACTCTGTCTGTTACAGGAGATTTCTCCAAGCAAAAACAGGATCCTGACTATGAGGGCAGAATCATTATACAGCCAGCTGTCCATTTTGCAGAAATGCAGAATTAGGTAACCCAAAATACATTTTGTTTTACACTGCATTTACATTAATACATTTGCCAGATGCTTTTATCCAAAGCAAGTTATATTGTATTTAAAGTAGGGAGCACGGGGCACAACCTAACACTGTTTGACTTTCTTAGTTTGTGTAAATCCACGTGGGGTTCGAGTATAATTTTTTTATACACTTTAATTTCACACTTGTCTAGTACAAATATTTTGCGTTGTTTCATAATTACAGTGTATATGTTTTTCGTTATATTTCGTGACGGCATGCCCCGTAGGTGGGGTACATTGTAACATGCGAGGGGCACGTTGTAACAGAACCATATGACAGCTTAAAATGTTATCGGATCTAATGAAAAAAATATACAAGACAAACTAAAATATTTTGTCAAAATAAAATCATGAACTTTTTCAAATAAAATAATGGCATTTTTTTAAGAATTAAAACTAATCTAATTTTGGAGTTTGACAATGAACACATTGCGACCATGCTTGGGACGGCCCTGATCGCAATACATAGCTACGTATACAGTGTAGTTCAAAACAGTGCGCAAATGAATAAACACATTCATGAAATTCATAACGGATCCCCTCCCCTCCCTCCACACACATCTATCATAGGACACAGGACACGAGACACATAAACGAGCCAAAATGCTTTACATTTCTTGAAATAATAATTTCTGAACATTAAACATCGATTGTCAGTCTTTATTCACCTGCTTATTGTGGCTTCTCATTAAAACTCATAAAAGTAAATGGTGTAAATTGCATCACTAATGTCATAGAATAGCATAGTTTAATAATAGCGGGGCACATTGTAACGCAGTGTTATAACGTTCCCCATCTGTGTAACTGGAATTTAAAACTGGTTAGTGTCTTCTGCTAGTTAGCGAAGCATTATAAAACTATCTAAACTGATAAATAACAGATTGGAGATTTAAATAATAGCAGATTTGTCTAATATTAAATGAATACTTAAAACTGAGATGCCAAATTTACTTGAGCCAGAAATTTACTTTTACGACATCTTCAAAAGAGTTTAGAATTTTGGTGCTCTTTATTCTCTATATAGTGTTGATATGGCAGCTAGTAAATACTGTAAATTTGGTTATGCTGGCATGTGTGGAAATATTTAAACCATGTGTTACAACTAACCCGTTTTAGTTTGTGCCCTGCGCTCCCCTACACATTTTATTAAGTTATTAATTCCCTGGGAATCAAACAGGCGCTAGGGGTGGGCTAAGGGGGCCGAAGCCCCGACTGTTTTTATTACCATGTCTTGTGCGCATCAAGATTGAGTTTTCATGCGCATTAAAATTATTTCTATTAAATCAGCACTTAAACGGCAAAATGCAGCTGCTTCAGGTATCTTTAACTTACTGTAGCCTATAAATTCATAATACCGATATCCCCATCTGACAAAATTAGATTACTGTTACTGTATAGCAACAAATATAGATTTTTAATCATGAGCAAAGATTTTCTTGGGCACACACATTTAGAATGACCAGATTATATGAACAGATTGGTTAGCATTTAGTGTTGTAGCAATAAGCTTCTATATTCTTTCGGGCAAAGAATTGACTCGGGTCTTTGTTCGAATTTCAACCGTTTACTGAATGTTCTCGTACAATGAACAGAAACAAATAAACTCCGGTCAAAAAAACTGTGTTGCTCCGTCTTTCTTTCTTTCCTAAAAAAATATATAAAAAGATAAATAATATATGGAGCAAACCATTACAGAATAAACATGGGGGGTGTTTAACCAATGTACATATAAATCTAAACATATTAAAATAATATCTACTCAAGCACTTCTAACTTCAATGTTAAATTTTAATTATTTAAAGTATGGCTCTTACATCCCCAGCCCCTAATTGTATAGGTAGGCAAAGTATATCAATTACCACATCAAATTAAATCGAGCCATAAACCTTCAGAATAAGAGTCTTTGAAGTTATAATTCGAATTTCCATTCAATTCACAATCAGACAGCTTCTTGTAGAAGACATATTTTGGAGATGGGACGATTCAGTGTGCTGCTTTTCATCTGAACACCCACACTGCGAACATTTCCCTTAGAGTCAGGCATTGTTTTGATGATGCGACCCATCATCCAGGAATTCCGAGGTGCACTGGAAACCATAATTAGGACAATGTCTCCAATCTCGAAGTTTCTTTTCAACCTGGACCATCGCTGACGTTCCTGCAAAAGAGGTAAGTATTCCAGAGTCCACCGATGCCAGAAAAGATCCGTCAGGTATTGAATTTGGACATGAGGTATCCTCATGTCCATCCTCAGAAAGATGGGCATCTCAGGAACCGCCCTCCTGTGGTTCGAGTCTTACCTCTCAGATAGGTCCTTCAGGGTGTCTTGGAGGGGTGAGGTTTCAAAGTCACAACTTCTTGCTACAGGAGTTCCTCAAGGCTCAGTGCTTGGACCACTTCTCTTCTCCATCTACATGTCGTCATTAGGATCGGTTATTCAGAAGCATGGCTTTTCCTACCACTGCTATGCTGATGACACTCAACTCTACTTCTCATTCCAACCAGATGATCCGACGGTAACTGATCGCATTGCAGCCTGTCTGAGTGACATTTCTAGCTGGATGATGGACCATCACCTTCAGCTCAATCTTGCTAAGACAGAACTGCTCGTGTTCTCCGCCAACCCATCACTTCACCACAACTTCTCTATACAGCTGGGTTCGTCAACCATAACTCCTTCCAGGACTGCCAGGAACCTTGGAGTTGTGATCGATGATCAGTTAAGCTTCACAGACCATATTGCTACAACGGCCCGGTCCTGCAGATTTGCCTTATACAACATTAGGAAGATTAGGCCCTTCCTGTCAGAGCAAGCTGCACAACTCCTTGTCCAAGCTCTTGTTCTCTCCAGACTGGACTATTGTAATGCTCTCTTGGCGGGCCTTCCCGCATGTACTATCAAGCCTCTGCAACTGATCCAGAATGCAGCAGCCAGAGTGGTCTTTAATGAGCCAAAAAAAGCTCACGTTACCCCTCTCTTCATCAGGTTACACTGGCTACCAATAGCCGCTCGCATCAAATTCAAGGTACTGATTTTTGCCTACAAGACCACAACTGGCACTGCACCAATATACCTAAACTCGCTAGTTCAAACTTATGCGCCCTCCAGAAGCTTGCGTTCTGCAAGTGAACGATGTCTTGTGGTGCCATCCCAAAGAGGTACCAAATCACTCTCACGGACCTTTTCCTGGACTGTGCCCAGCTGGTGGAATGACCTCCCGATCTCAATTCGAACAACTGAGTCTTTAGCCATTTTCAAAAAACATCTAAAGACACATCTTTTTCGCCAGCACCTGACTAACTAATACTAACACTTACCTATTCTATTTAAAAAAAAAAAAAAAAAAAAAAAAAAACATTCCTAGCTACGTGTACTGTACTAGACTAACTGAGACTTGTCATGGCACTTGTATACTGTTGCTCTCTCGATGGTCTGATTGCTTCTATTGTTCTCCTCATTTGTACGTCGCTTTGGATAAAAGCGTCTGCTAAATGATTAAATGTTAAATGTAAATGTAAATTAATTTGTTTCCATCTGCGCTTTGCATAGACATCATCTTTTTTGAACACGCCTGGAGGTAAGCTTGCTTGTTTCCTCATCAATAACAGATGGTTTGGGGTCAAGGCTTCGAGGTCGTTAAGGTCGTCAGACATTTTAGTAATAGGCCTGTCATTGATAATTGACTCCACCTCACAAAATAGTGGATGTAGGCCATCATCGTCCAATACCTGCTGTCTCAGTACGGAATTCAGAACCTTTCTCACTGTGCGAATCTGACGTTCCCAGGCCCCGCCATGGTGAGATGCTCCAGGAGTGTTAAATATCCACTGAATTTCTCTTTTTAGCATCTCTTCTTGAATCGTTGCCTGATTCAAATTCTGCAATGCTTCACGCAACTCCTTTTCAGCTCCTGTGAAGTTTGTTCCATTATCGGAACGGATTACTGAGACATGACCTCTTCTACAAACGAATCGGCGTATAGCATTGACACATGCATCTGTGTCCAGAGAAGCTGCGACTTCTAGATGAATAGCTCTAATGGTGAGGCAGGTAAAGAGCACACCATATCTCTTGACCATAGAGCGTCCTCTCCTCACCTCAAACGGTCCGAAGTAATCGACGCCAGTATTACTGAATGGTGGTTTGTCAGGAAGCAGCCTATCTTCTGGCAAATCTGCCATCTTTTGCACACCAGTCTTTGCATGTAGTCGTCTGCAGATGAGACATGCATAAATTATCCTTCTAACTGCAGAATTTGCTTGTGGAAGCCAGTATTTCTGTCTTAACTTTGCCAGGACACTGTTTTGACCCAAGTGACCAAGTGATGTGTTCAAGAATTAGGGCGCATATACGGAGGTCTTTATGCAAGATGATGGGATGCTTTGATTTTTCAGGCATCGCCGATCTGCTCAATCTACCTCCAACACTTAACACGCCATCCTCAAGGTAAGGATCCAATCGGAATATGCAGCTGTCTTTCCTGACATGCATCTTTCCTTGTTGCAGCATTTTTCTTTCTTCCTGAAACTTCTGTTTCTGGCTGTAACGAATTAGATCCAGCTCAGCGTTTACCATATCCTCCATGGTAGGTGTTCTTTCTTTCAAACCTCTTTTATAGGTATCCATTTCTTTCTGTACCAGAATGTTTTGTATATTGGGATCTCTTTCTGTTTGACTGATCCTTGTCTGTATCTCCTTCCTCTTGCGACTTAAATCCAGCAGGATTTCTTTGAGATGCGTTAGTCGTACTACAGCCTTCTTTAGGCGCTGCCAGCTTGAATAATAACAAACAAGACATTCTAGGCCTTCCTTAGTGTTCTGAGTGCCTATTGCGTTAACAATGGAAATCTTTTTGAGCTCACGGTCATCAACCGCAAAAGACACTGAATCCTCAGGTCTAACTGACCACTCGCATTGTGGCTTCAGCAGGAAACTAGGTCCTTTGATCCAGTTTTTGCTTTCGATCAAGTTGTCCGCATTTAGGCCTCTTGAAGCTTGGTCTGCAGGATTATCTGCTGAGCTTACATATATCCACTGAGAAGGTTTAGAAGCCTCTCTGATTAATGAGACTCGGTTTGCAACAAACGTCTTGAATCTTGTGGAGTCATTTTCGATGCATCTCAGCACTGTGGTGCTGTCAGTCCAAAAGTTAGAATCCTCAAGATTGATTTGAAGCTCCTGTCTCAGCATCCTATCCATTTTAACTGCAATGGTGGCTGCTGTCAATTCCATTCTTGGAATAGTAACCTGCTTGAGTGGCGCCACTCTGGACTTTCCCAACATGAATGTGCATCTCTTTTGATCATGGTCATTTGTCAACAAGAGTTATGTGACAGTCCCGTATCCGTTCTCGCTAGCATCTGCAAAGTGGTGCAACTGAAAGGTCTTGACATGCCCGAACCCTGCAGGTTTGATACATCTACTCACACTGATGTTTGCGAGCTTCTGCAAATCCTCCAGCCAGGACAGCCACCTCTCAGCCTTTTTCCCTGCAATCTCTTCATCCCATGTTATTTTCTCTCTGCACAGGTCCCTCAGAATGAGCTTTGCCGGTAGCACAAATGGTGCTAGGAACCCAAGAGGATCGTAAACGGACCCAACAACCGACAATATATAACTCTTCGGGTAAGTGGTTTATTTTGCATTTCAATCTTAAAATTAAACGTGTCATTCTCTGTACACCACAGAATTCCCAATGCTCTTTCCATGGGAAGCAACCCACTCTCCAGATCTAAGACTTTCACGTCAGTGGCTCGTTCTTCTTCAGGTATGGACGAAAGTACAGTTCTGCTATTACTAGTCCATTTTGTCAAATGGAAACCACCTCGATTACAAAGCACTCTGATGTCACTTGCGAGAATGACTGCTTGTTCTTCAGTTGCCACTGATTTAAGGCAATCATCAACGTAAAAATTCCTCAATAGTGTCTGAGCTGCTTCTGGAGTAGTGTCGTTGATTTCATCTTCTGCTGTTCTTCGAAGAGCGTAACAAGAGCAACTCGGTGAAGAGGTTGCACCAAACAGGTGTACACGCATCCTGTACTCTTCTTCATCTTGATCTAGGTTGCCGTTCGGCCACCAGAGGAACCTCAAAAAGTCTGCATCCTCCCTAGGTACTCGAACCTGATAAAACATTGATTCGATGTCAGCCATCATTGCAATTGGCTCCTCACGGAATCTGGTCAACACCCCTATAAGTGTGTTGGTGAGGTTAGGCCCTTGAAGTAACTGACTATTCAAAGAAAATCCTTGGTAAGATGCATTACAGTCGAAGACAACACAGATTTTATTTTTCTTCTGATGATAAACCCCGTGGTGAGGAATGTTCCAGACCTTTCCATCACCACGGTGTAAATTCTCATCAGGTATTTTCTCAGCATATCCTTTCTCAATGATGTTGTTCATAAATACGGTGTAGTCCTCATAGAAATCAGGATACCTTCTGAGCCTTTTCTGGAGGCTCCTGAGATGCTGTTCCGCTAAAACCCGGTTCTTCGGCATCTTGATCTTGTCGTCTTTCAAAGGTAATCTCATGTAGTAATGACCATCCATGAACTGAGTAGATTTTGTCACAGACATCATGAATTGCCGGTCCTCTTGTGACATTTCAGAATTATCCTCATAACGACGTTCAGGAAAATCCATATTAAACTGCTTCACCAGCAAATCTTCAATCTTCTCCACAGATATGCGATTCACTGTATAGCTCTGTATACCAGATTTTCTTGTCTTGATGCTCTCTTCCTTTGGTCCATTGACTATCCAGCCAAGAACTGTCTTCACTGCATAAGGCCCATTGCTTATGCTGTTTATCACCTTCCATGGTTCCATGGCCTTATGAGCGTTAACTCCAATAAGTAGCCCTACTGCAACCTCGATATGTGGCAGACGAACTTCATGCAAGTAAGGCCATTTCTCAATATCCTTCTGTCTAGGAATGTTCCCTTCTTTCACGGGCAAGTGTCGCCGAGTCAAGACAGTGGGTAGATCGATATAAGTATTCTCTTCTAAAACACACACTTCTAAGTCAGACAGCAAGTATCCTCGCACCTTTTTTTTGTTGATCCATAGTGCAAAGCAGAAAATCAGTCTTCTTGCCCTGTATGTTCAGTTGATGCATGAGATTTTCTGTGCAAAAGGTGCTTGTGCTTCCTGGGTCTAGGAAAGCGCAAGTCTACAGATTTTTCACTCTTCTTTGATTTCACCTTTACAGGTATAACGGAGAGGATGCACTCACCATCACCAGCCCCAGTATATCCACAAGTTTCCTGACACAGTGAGAGAAAAGCATTTGAAACTGCAAAGTCGTGGTCTTCAAACTTTTCATCTTGCTTATCTTCTTGTTTAACGATATGTAGGAAACCTGGATGTTTTAGTGAGCAATCTGGACATGACATTCTCCTCTTACAATCTTTACTCATGTGTCCTTGTGTTAGACAGCCAAAGCACAGACCTTTACTTTTAAGAAACTGAATTCTGTCCTTGTATTCCTGGTTCTTAAGCTTAATACAGGAATCAAGTGTGTGTTCCTTGTTACAGAACAAACAAGCTCTTCGAACTGCAAAATCAGATCTATCTGTATTCTGTTTCTTTTGTCGTGAGTATTCTGCTTTGTCCTTGTCAGACGGCGAGACATTTGTGGCAAAGATACTACCTTTGAAACCACTCTTCCTTGAGTTCTTCTCTGGAAAACTGGACTTTCCTTTTCTCTCCACCTTAACGTCCTGAATATCTCCAAAGAGTGGGTCATTCAAAACTTTAGCATTTAAGTCAATAAAGTTGACCAAATCTTCAAATGTGGCTCTTCGTCCATTTCGTTGCTGAATATCAAAGGCTGTATTTCTCCAACGTTCTCTAAGTCTGAAAGGAAGTTTTGAAAGGACTGTTCTCATGTTTGTCTGATTATTCATCTCATCCATGAATTCAACATCAGCCATGGTATTTCTGCATCCAATAAGGAATAAGGCATAAGTCTTCATTCCCTTATTGTCCTCTGTTTTGATTTGCGGCCATTTTAGAGCTTTCTCAAGGTAAGCTGTAGCTATCTTCAGCTCGTTGCCATAATGTAGCTGAAGAAGACGTTTTGCTTCTTTATAGCCCTTAGTTGGACTCATATGTTTGCAGCTGCGAACAAGAGCTTGTGGTTCACCACTTGTGAACTGTTCGAGATAGTATAACCTGTCTTGAGGATTATTAGTCTTGTTCTCAATCGAGTGCTCGAATGCCCTTACGAAAGAAATATAGACAAGAGGATCTCCAGAAAACATTGGCACATCTCTTTGAGGTAATTGGGATAAGCTCTGCTGCTTGACCAACAACTCAGTTATTTCGTTTTGGCGGTGCATCACATTGAACAGATATCTGCTATCATCAATCGACTGTTGAGTGTTACCATGATCTGTGGTTAGTTGAGATAGTCTCTGGATAGAGCTTTGATCCTGGGTGCTTGACATAGGCTCAGACTTTCTACACAGGTTAGATACTGGATGAACTTGCCGTTGTTTTCGGCCTTTGAATGAATCACCAGCTTGTGACCCAGTCTGTGACCTGTAATAATCATTCATGCCATCTTGACCTTCTTCATACTCTTTTAACACTTTGAGTTCCGCATTTGATGCAGCAATTTCTGTATCCAATTCAAGCTGTTCTTTTTTGGCCTTCAATCTCAACTCTTCAGCCTCTAATTCTTGCTTCGTTCTTAAAGCAGATGCTCGGGCTAAATCATGCAGTAAGCTGCATGCTTAGCCTCCGCCTTGACACGAGCAGAACTGGTTAAAGATGCCACAGAACTAACGCTACTTGTCACAGATCCACTTTTCCTTCTATCACGACGAGTCATCACCTCTGACACACTATCACTTGGTTTAACGCTGTCGTCATCTTCATCTTGAGGCTCATGCTCATCAGACCCATTTCCTTTATTTGTGGTTGAAATTGGGGCTGAACGATTAATTGCATTTGCGATAAAATCGCGATATGAAAAAATTTGATTTTTCAACCGCAGAGGCTGCGATTACACTCTGTCACGTGACACGCGAGAGTAGGAGTAAAGCGGTGTGTTTGACTTGAATATCGATCGTATGACATCAAAGTACGGCGAGATAAAGCATAAGGAGACGTCCGCTCTCTTATAGCTCTCGCAGTACTTTGATGACACACACAGCGATCGGTCTAGCAGCGCTGCTTCAATTCAAACACATCTAAGCAGTCTTCAGAGGAAGCATCAAATTGGCACGCTATGTTGCCGAGTCCGCAGATTGCCGCGGGTTGTTTTCGTGTCCGCGGGTCTTTCATAACATGCAGAATTGACGTGCTACATGTAAACGATATCCTTTGTTGTATTTTCCTGTCAAAATAACGGAGTTCCTTTTAGAATTCTTCAGCTTTTAAGAACTACCGGTTTGTCTGGTAGTGGGCAGAACTAATGCGCAAATGGCAATCTCATTAGCCGGCGCTCACCTATCATCGTCCCTGTTTTGATTTCAGCGAATCAGTTCGAGCGAATGCAGACAACCTGATTAATATTCATGAACCCAGCAGCTCAATAATCCTTAGTGCGTTTTATATTGTTATTAGTAGTAGAATTCGTAGTAGTTTTGTTATCAGTATATAACAAATGAATCGACTTAATGAATCGACTTAAGAATGAAAGACAAGGGAAATTGGCACAGTTAACACGCAAGACGAATGAAATTGACAGATTAATGCAAGACAAAGAAGATGCGAAGACTGTTGAAATGGAACTGAATGTTTTTTGCCAGATCTTATGTCAGTTTAAAGAGTTGAATGCTGAAATGTTACTCATGTTTGACGAAGATGGGAAAGAAGATCAGATTAACTGGTTTCAATCCAAGATTGAACATTTCGAGCAGTTTGTTTAATGTGAAAAAATGGATTTCAACTAGGGCTGAACGATTTTGGAAAATAATCTAATTGCGATTTTTTTTACCAATATTGCGATTGTGATTTAATATGCGATTATTTTTTAAAGCTCTTTATATTCTGTATTATTCAACAAAGACAAGCAATAAATCATTGTATAGTATGCAGTGTTGGGCACGTTACATTAAAAACTAATTAGTTATATTACTATTTACTTCTCACAAATAGTAACTGAGTTACATCATTATAAAATAAACTAATTACCAGGGAAAGTAACTATTGTTACTTTTTTTTTTTTAAATGTTCAAATATGTCAAATAACTTGGATGTCCCCAATATTAAATGTTAAATGAATGAAATGGACACTAAATAGAATACATTATTATTATAAAACATTGCACACTAATCTACACTATTTTAATGTTTCTGTGGGACAATGTGAGAGACACCTATCAAATTTAATTGATTATTGTAAATATTATCAACCCTCTATGGACACCTTGGCAATAAAATCTGCATTGGCTTGTTATTTTTTATAGTATATCATATAATTAATATTGGCCTGGTGAGTAAACTAAAAAAAATGACAAGCCAATGGAGATTATATTGCCAAGGTGTCCATAGACGGTTGATGATATTTACAATAATCAATTGAATGATTTTCAATTATATATAATTATATCTATATAAAGCTTGTTTGTAAAATGGCATTTTTTTTTTAAATATCTCACTTGGCATCAGTCAGTCAAAACATTATAATATGATATTATGATAATTTAGCATTAAATTTGAGCAGTATATGATAATATAACTTTAGTAATTAAAATAACCATGTATGAATGTATTTGTCATGTTGACTGAACTTAGGACTGGTGGTGGTGCTTAAGATATTGTTTGTCATTTAGTGTTTCTATAAAAAAAGAAAACCAAGTAATACTGATAAGATAACAAAACTACAATGAATTCTACTACTAATAACAATATAAAACGCACTAAGGATTATTGAGTTGCTGGGTTCATGAATATTAATCAGGTTGTCTGGGTTCGCTCGAACTGATTCGCTGAAATCAAAACAGGGACGATGATAGGTGAGCGCCGGCCAATGAGATTGCGGTTTACGCATTAGCTCCGCCCACTAGCGGAGAACCCGGTAGTTCTTAAAAGCTGAAGAATTCCAAAGGAACTCCGTTATTTTGACAGGAAAATACAACAAAGGATCTCGTTTACATGTAGCGCGTCAATTCTGCATGTTATGAAAGACCCGCGGACACGAAAATAACCCCGGCAAACTGCGGACTTGGCAACATAGCGTGCCAACTTGATGCTTCCTCTGAAGACTGCTTAGATGTGTTTGAATTGAAGCAGCGCTGCTAGACCGATCGCTGTGTGTGTCATCAAAGTACTGTGAGAGCTATAAGAGAGCGGATGTCTCCTTATGCTTTATCTCGCTGTACTTTGATGTCATACGATCTATCTTCAAGTCGAACACAGCGCTTTACTCCCACTCTCGCGTGTCACGTGACAGTGTAATCGCAGCCTCTGCGGTTGAAGAATCGCGTTTTCTCATATCGCGATATTATCGCAAATGCAATTAATCGTTCAGCCCTAGGCCGGCCCTTTGCGTAACGTGTATATATATATATATATATATATTAGTGCATATATATATTAGGGGTGGCACGGTACACAGATGTCACGGTTCGGTACGTACCTCGGTTCGGGGGTCACGGTTCGATACGATTTCGGTACAACATGAAAAAAAAAAGAAATCTACTATGCTCGGTTCATTTATTTTCATTTATTTTGAACAGACAATAGTGCAAATAAAAAAAAAATCCATCTAGATGTGAAAATACTACATATTATATATATAAAATCCGTTTTGTTTTCACAAATAAAACCAGACCTTTATACAGTGATTATTAAGACAATAAGTGTTTAAAGTTGATTCTGTTTGAATAAGGAAACAGTTGAAGTGATCGTGTCACACTCGCACGCGCACACACACACACACACACATCAGTTCCAGCATTGCTAACTTGAAAGCCAGTTGGTACTTTATCAAAATAAAATACAGTGAGCCAAACATCAGCGTGGCCGCCTCTGTGTCACCATTGGCATTCGCTGTTCTTCTGCTGGCGGTTATCAAACAGCGTTTCATTGCTGTGGGCGCCCCCTTCTGGATTGGGGGTGAATTGCCTGTATTCGTCGTAAGGCATCATGCACCGAACCGAGATGCCTGTACCGTGACGGTTCAGTACGAATAAACGTACCGTGCCACCCCTAATATATATATATATATATATATACGTATATATATATATATATATATATATATATATATATATATATATATATATATATATATATATATATATATATATATAAAAAATTTATATATATATTGTAGTAAATGTACGTATATCCTACCATAGGCCCAGACGAATGGCCCGGGCCGCACAGCCCACTTCATTCAAAAATTCTAATTAATTTAGCTTACTCCGGCTCAGTGCAGCGGCTCAAAAGCGCTCGTCAATGTCAAAATGTTTGAAATAGCCAATCAAAGTGTAGAAGGCGGGATTTACTGTTCACAGACACTGAGCTGCGCGCGACTTGAATGCGAGGTAAGATGTAAGCAGCTAAACATGACGAGACAATTCAGCAATATTTGCCAACCGTTTACGATAAAAATAAATTAAATAAAAAAATAATGCCATGTACGTTATTCGTCCCAATGTAGGCTACATAACATAGCAGTTTTCAGCAGACATGAGATAAGAGTTAATCTCTATATAGGCTTCCTTCCGTGATTTCACGTGTCTAAGAAAATGTTTAAAAATCTATAAAAATCATTCTCAATCTTACTCTAGAACATTGTAAATCTGAAGACTTTTGCTTTCGAGTGCTGTGCATAGGAAAGTGATTTATATTATAGGCCTAATACAAATATAATTTGCTTATTAATTCACATGCATTAGCCTATTTTATATACACACTGGTGGTCAAAAGTTTGAAATAATTAAGGCTTTTTATTTATTTGAAAGAAGATTGAATTTATTTGATCAAAAATACAGTAAAACAATAATATTATGAAATATTACAGTTAAAATTGTGTTTTTTCTATTTAGGATGTTTTAAAATGTAATTTATTTCTGTGATCAAAGCTGAATTTTCTGCGTCATTACTCCAGTCTTCAGTGTCCCTTCAGAAATCATTCTAATGCTGCTTAATTTGCTGCTTAATTATTATCAGTTATTATTTGTGATCAATTATTAATAATGGTTTATTATTGGTATAATAATTCTCAGTTAAAGAACAGCATTTATTTGAAATAAGTACTTCGTAATAAGTGTAAATATCTTTACTGTCACTTAAATCAATTTAATTAAAAGTCCCTTTTTGTATTCTATAATCTTTGATTTAATGCAACATTGTTCAAGAAAAATATTAATTCATATTTTTTAATCTTACCCAAGACTGAATGGTATCAGATTTTCCACAAAAATATGAAGCAGCACAACAGTTTTCAATATTGCTAATAATCAGAAATGTTTCTAAAACAGCAAAGCAGCATATTAGAATGATTTCTGTAGGATCATGTGACACTGAAGACTGGAGTAATGATGTTGAAAATTCAGCTTTGATCACAGAAATAAATTATATTTTACTATATATTCGCATAGAAGACAGCTATTTTAAATTGTAACATATATATATATATATATATATTTCACAGTACTGTTTACTGCATTCTTCATCAAAATAATTTGCACTCTTTTCTACAATTGGAGCTCTATTCCTTAAAATGATGGATGTCAAGCTCCTGCAAAACGACAAATACTGTATATGATGACCAATAGAAAGGCCCATAAAAACAGTCCGCATTCTGCACTATTCAAGTCTTCTAATCTAGACGATACCAGAGTATTGTGTCATATGGACTGATTATATGTATTTAACTTTAGTGATATTAAACTGTCCCTCGTAAAAAAAATCTTTAAAATGATTTACTATTTGCCATATACACCAGAAAAGAGAAATTATAATGTAAAGAAGTATACCACTCATTTATGGTGTGGTGCGGTGTGTTGCCGACCAGATTTGGTGGGCCGCTCTGTGCCAAAAAGTCCAGGGCCACTTTTTGGCCCCAGTCCGCCCCTGAATCAAACCCATTAATTCAGCATTCTACCACGTTGCTCTACAGATTGAGAATGCATTGTAAAAAATAGAGCTTTAATAATTTGAATGTGATGGATTATCAACTAATTATGTACCTTCCCTTGTAGGTGCGTTCAGATGTAGTATATAATGTTTGTATTAACATCAAAGTGCATACAGCACCAAGTTTGACAGTTGTGATAAATTATGTAAACACTGCTTTGAAAAATAATGCTTTTTTTTTTTTTTTCTTGTGCTTGCAGGTTCATTCAGACGGTCAATCTTTGTGGCACCTGATGCATTGAAAGTCACAGATCAGAAAATTACTGACATTTAACACAACTCAAACTCATTTTTACTGTATTATTTTATTTTACTAACACTACCAGTCAAAAGTTTTTGAACAGTAAGATTTTTAATGTTTTTAAAGAAGCCTCTTCTGCTCACCAAGCCTGCATTTATTTGATCCAAAGTACAGCAAAACTATTTTGAATTTTTTTAGTATTTAAAATAAATGTTTTCTATTTGAATATATTTTAAAATGTAATTTATTCCTGTAATCAAAGCAGAATTTTTAACGTCCTTTAGAAATCATTATAATATTCTGATTTGCTGCTCAAAAAACTATTGTTATTATTATTATGTTGAAAACAGAGTCAATTTTTTTTTTCTGTCAACAGCATTTATCTGAAATAGAAATCTTTTGTAACATTATAAATGTCTTCATCTTCACTTTTGCTAAATAAAAGTAGTAATTTCCAAAATACTGAATCCAAGCTCTTGAATGGTATAGTGTATAATGTTACAAAATCTTTTTATTTCAGATAAATGTTGATCTTTGGATCTTTCTATTCATCAAAGTATCCTGAAAAAAATTACTCAACTGTTTTAAATATTTATGATGATAATAATAATAATAATAAATGTTTATCAGCATATTATAATGATTTCTGAAGGATCATGTGACACTGAAGACTGGAGTAATGATGCTGAAAATTCAGTTTTGATCACAGGAATAAATTACATTTTAAAATATATTCAAATAGAAAGTTATTTTAAATAGTAAAAATATTTCACAATGTTACTGCTTTTGCTGTATTTTGGATCAAATAAATGCAGGCTTGGTGAGCAGAAGAGGCTTCTTTAAAAACATTAAAAATCTTACCGTTCAAAAACTTTTGACTGTTAGTGTACTTACTTGTTTTTGCTTTTCAGTATGTGTATGTTTTGCCATGATACAAAGTGCCCAGGGGACTGTGATGATGCCCTTTTTTCAGCTAGTTCATCCTAGAGCTCAAGACTTGTAATTTGTACTTTTAAAAAGAAAATGTTCAACAATTAAAAAGAATATTATCAGAACTAATGCTCATGAGTTATTGTGATTTTTATGGGGTAGGGGGGTGGTAAAAATCATGGATTACAGTGCTGCACCACAATTTGATTGTTTTTTTAAAGGTAAAAAATGTTTAAACTATACATGAAAATGAACACTACAGCACTGATACTGTAAATAAAAATACAGTAATAATACTGTAAATGAAAATGCGGTAATACTGTATATGAAAATACGGTAATAATATTGTAAATGAAAATACGGTAATAATACTGTAAATAAAAATATGGTAATAATACTGTATATG
Organism: Schizothorax lantsangensis; assembly: GCA_027422415.1. NCBI lineage: Eukaryota > Metazoa > Chordata > Actinopteri > Cypriniformes > Cyprinidae > Schizothorax > Schizothorax lantsangensis. The sequence continues at coordinate 23,566,671 of CM049861.1, read as the reverse complement.
AAAATACGGTAATAATACTGTATATGAAAATACAGTAATAATACTGTAAATGAAAATACGGTAATACTGTATATGAAAATACGGTAATAATACTGTAAATGAAAATACAGTAATACTGTAAATGCAATTACGGTAATAATACTGTAACCATTTTTACAGTAACTTACTGGCATCCAGCTGCCAGTAAGTTACTGTAAAATTTACAGTAATCTTTTTACAGTGTACACATACTTATGTAACCAAAAGATTGTTACATATGTGTTGCAGACTTTATACAACGTAAATATAAATGTAAGTACACAGACATAAGCTACTTAAAATAAAGTGTATCAAGATTGTACTTAAGTGTACTTAATGTGTATCTATACTGTACACCTTATCCAGCTGCACCTTAGTTTGATTTAACCCACCAGTACACAGCTAAAATACATGTAATACATTTCTAATTACATTACAATTACATCATATTACACAAACATAAGCTACTTAAAATAAAGTGTATCAAGATTGTACTTAAGTGTACTTCATGTGTATCTATACTGTACAACTTATCCAGCTGCAACTTAGTTTGATTTAACCCACCAGTACACAGCTTAAATACATGTAATACCTTTCTAATTACATTAAAATTACAGAATATTACACAGGCATATGCTACTTAAAATAAAGTATATCAAGACTGTACTTAAGTGTACAAGTAGCTGTGTAACAGACTCGGTCTGTTACATATGTGTAAAAGTAGCTGCCTATTACATCTACATAATTACAAACTGTAAGTACAGGCTGTTCCATAACTTAGTTACATGATAAGTACATTTTGTTTCATGTAAGTACAACGGCTACTACTAAGTACATAATTAGGTAATTAATCTGTATTATGACACCTTAAAATAAAGTGTTACCCTTTTTTCTTTTAACTCCTTGTACACCAGTTTTCCAATCTTCACCAAGATCACATCACATGATCTTGTACAAATCATCAGACCACGGTGACAAAAAAAAACATATGAAAAATATTTGCTACATATAACTCATCGCCAAATGTGTTTATTGCAATATCTTGGGCACGCTACTGACTATTGCACTGAAACCTGATATGTCAAATCACAGCCATGCTCTGATGCTACCTTCATGCTTGTTTAGCTCCTGATTTTACATCTGGTGTGCTTGGGCCCATAATTGCCGCTTGCAGCTGTGTTTATCATTTAGTTTTGTCACATGCCTTATCACTGAAACTAGAAAGGCACTCATTCCTCTGAAGACAACCTCCAGATCATATCTTGACAGAATTTAATTTCCTTACCTAAATTAAAATTAAACTTTACCTCCAACTCAGTTGATCAAAAGACACATGGTTTGATTACCATCGTATTTAATGTAATGGGAGTGTTGTAAACACAACTTGCCAATCCTGTAATAATATTAATTGATTTGTGGTCATCCTCTTTTTAATGCAAAAAAATGCATTGATTATTCATAAATATAAAAGACGTATGTGTATTTCTTATATAAATCCAAATAAACCAACATAAAACACCACTACTAGCGAAAACACAACTTTTTTAAGATGATGCCCTTGTTACAACGTCCCCATGTGACAACTAGCCCCAGTATCCTTTATGTATTGCTGTCTCCGGGGCATCATTTTGGAGGACATGGAGAAGACATCCATCACATCCAAAATGATTTAACGATCACAGCAGCCTGCGCATTCCCCTGAACGCACGTTTGGCCTAATGTCACTCAATGGTCTGCCACAAAAGGGCATGTTTGCAGCTGGGATCTCTGGAGAGAGAACCACTCGTTTTCCAGCACAATGGCCCTGCTTTCAGCCCCTGAAATTTGGATTCTTATCTCTGCGTTGGCCCAATGAGAGCACAACAGGAGCATTTAATTGGGGAGTTTAATTAAATGTCTGGGTCAATTGCATCATGAGCTGAATACTGACCGAAGGCCAGAGGGGACTAATAAATGCCAATTTACCTCATATGTCCTGTCTTTAGGTGTTACACCCTTCCTCCAGGGGCAGAGAGATGCTTCAAATGCCTCCTAAACCAGGATTAATGGATTGTGACCTGGGGGCATTGAGCTGGCGAGCCAAATTCTCACTGATGATTTTGTCAAGAAGTCAAAAATGGTGAGTAATCTTATTTGGGACGAAGCATGAATTAATATTTGGGTGTAAAGTTTTGGAATCCTATGAGGACGGGAGACATAAATAGAAAATGTTACATAACTTAACTACTTTAAATTCATGTGGAGTAGTTTCAAATATGTCACTTTTCTTCAAAGTGAATCATCAAAGAGATTGCTTGAAACAGAATGAATGGGTCTTGGCCACTCGAGAGGCTAGAGTTCACCTGACTCTGGAGAGAGACCTTGGCCCCGAAATCCCTTTCTGAACACAGCTATCAACAGCACTCTGGCCAGGGCCTTCAGATCAATCCCCGTCTCTCGCAGAATTCCACCGCTCATCCATGAGATGACTCTGGCTGGAATCTCAAATTTTAGCCCCTCAAAGCTCGAGATTCATCCTATGTTCAGATGGAACACTTGGATAATTGAATTGGAATATTGTGGTTCGAGCTCCTCGCTTATGTTAAGAGCTCAATTTGATGAGCACAAAAGCGGCATTGACCTGGGTTCAAACCTTTCTGGAACTCCACCAAAATTATATTTCATTCAGTATTTTGAAAAAAAAAGGTACAAACCGTATGGTGCTTTCTTGCTCCATTTTTGTTAAAGCAGAATATAAGAAGTGGTGCACATCTGCGAAATACAAATGGACTGTTCATGCATGTGTTTCTGAGTAGAAAAGAGAAGATGACAAAGTGGTTTTGGACAAAGTGGTACTGCGGTCGCCCCATTTAGACTCAGAGATTGGCTAAGCCAAGAGACTGCTGGGAGATACTTAAGGCTAAATGAAAGCAAGTTTCACACAAAATGGGAGAAGCCCAATGTGCAAATATACTACTGGGAATTTTTTATGTCTGCAGGCAAAATTGTTTTGACTGAGGTTTTATGCGTAGTCCTTATTAGCCTGTCATAGATAGACAGAAAACAAAGACAGAAAGAAAACAAAGCAGAGTATAATGTAAGCAGAACACTATCTGTTAATTTGTGTGGCACTTCATTAGAAGCATCATTAAGTCAAGGCTAAATAATCACTTATTGTGATTGGGTGGCATCACAAGTGTCATCCTGTTACATTAAACAGTGCTGTGGAAGATACCTGACACCTCATTTCCAACCTCTAGGCCCAGAGCTCTGAGAAATGAGCTTCGATGCGACTTAAAGGTTTGCACAGCCATACTTTCAAAGCATGTGTATTTCAAAGACAACAAAAACCCAATTTCATCAAGAATGCTAGCAAATAAAATTGGCTCATCACATATTGGTTATGCTGCTTTTCAACAAGCTGGTTATCATTTCTATCCTAAACAAATACATTCTGTGCCAAATCACATTGGTCAAAAGGAAATTATTACAGAGCTAAGTACATTCTTAAATGATTACATTTGCTGATTTCATTTCATTGATTTCGCTGTGCACATTTGATGTAGATATTCATAATTCTGTGCTTTTTTATAAGGATTTAAGTCAAAAGATTAAATAGAAAAATTAAACACAAGCAGTTTGTATCACTGAAAGTCACAAATTGGATTTAAACACTAGTTTCATGTTTCACACAGTCAGTGATGGGAATAACGGCGTTATAAATAAACGGCGTTACTAACGGCGTTATTGTTTTCAGTAACGAGTAATCAAACTAATTACTGTTTCCCCCGTTACAACGCCGTTACCGTTACTGACAATAAAATGCGGCGTTACTATAATTTATTAGAATATTATTATAATTTTATTTTTCAGTTCATCTGAATGGATGCGCAGTGTAGCTGTATTTGACGTACCGTAAACTCTAGTGTGAAGCGCACGGCTCGCCGTAGCTTTGTCTCTCTCACACACAAACACACACACACACACACACACACACACACACACACACACGCACACACACACATGTTGGTTTTTGTGGTTTACGGGGACTCTCCATAGGCGTAATGGTTTTTATACTGAACAAACTGTGTGTGCTATTGCCCTACACCAACCCTACACCTAAACTTAGCCCTCACAGGAGACTGTGTGCATTTATAGATTTTCAAAAAAACACCATTTAGTATGTTTTTTAAGCCTTTTGAATTACGGGGACATAGGCAGTGTCCTCATAAACCACCTTCAAATTGTAATACCTCTGTCATACCCATGTTATTATACAAATTTGTGTCCTCATAAACCACATAAACCCGCCCACACACACACACACAACACACACACACACACACACACACACAGCGCGCGCGCGCAGAGAAAGATACAGAGCTAGAGAGTCTTTCATAACATGCAGAATTGACGCGCTACATGTAAACGATACTCTTTGTTGTATTTTCCTGTCAAAACAACGAAGTTCCTTTGGAATTCTTCAGCTTTTAAGAATTCCGCTAGTGGGCGGAGCTACTGCGCAAACGACAATCTCATTGGCCGGCGCTCACCTATTATCATCCCTGTTTTGATTTCAGCGAATCAATTCGAGCGAACCCATACGACGTGATTAATATTCATGAACCCAGCAGCTCATTAATCCTTAGTGCGTTTTATATTGTTATTAGTGGTATAATTCGTAGTAGTTTTGTTATCTTATCAATTTTTTCCCTCCTTTTTTTATAGAAACACTAAATGACAAACAATATCTTAAGCACCACCACCAGTCCAAAGTTCAGTCAACATGACAAATATGAATTCATACTTGGTTATTCTAATTACTAAAGTCCTATCATCATATAATGCTAAATTATCATAATATCATATTATAATGCTTGACTAACTGATGCTAAGTGTCAGTAGATAAATAGTCGATTAATGTACAATGTTTTATAATAATAATTAGTTCTATGTAGTGTCCATTTCATTCATTTAACATATTTAATATTGGGGCATCCAAGTTATTTGACATTTGAATTTTTTTTTTTTTAAAGTAACGCAATAGTTACTTTCCCTGGTAATTAGTTACTTTTATAATGATGTAACTCAGTTACTAACTCAGTTACTATTTGTGAGAAGTAACTAGTAACTATAACTAATTACTTTTTTAAAGTAACGTGCCCAACACTGCACACAGTGCATATTGTATCCTTGGGTTGGTTAGTAATTAATCCTGTTTTTTTTTTTTGTTTTTTTTTATCACTTGAGTTAATTAGTTGTTTTTTTCCCCCTCAGACAATTAAACTAAGCAAGAACAATTCTGTGAATGTACAAAGTGGATGAATATTTAATGAGGTAATCTCTGAGGTAGTTCATGATTGGCTAATCATCTAACAAATCCGTTGTAACATTGGAGCACCACAAAACTCAAAAAGCAGTGCAAATCCCCATCTTACTACTTTGAAATGTTGATTAACCAAATTTATTCACCCTAATTTTGAAAAGATAAAAAGCCTTAAAATACAGCAGAAAATTAAAGTTCAGTTGTCATGCTCAAAATAGTCTCACGTAGCCAGACCTTCAGACTGACGGCTGAAGGTCTGGAATCTATGGTTGCTTTTATTGGCACTGACATGTCAAACAACCAATCACAGTTTGTTTCGTTCAGCGTCATGTTTAGGGGCGTGGAAATGTTGCCACAATAACAGACCGGTGTGTAAAACTCTTGGACGTATTGTGAAAATAATAGATTATATGCCGCAAATTTTAAATATTTCATATACTTTTGAAAACCCAGCATTTAGTTGATCCTGATAAGCACTCATCGTCACAGTTGTAAACACGATGGCTTTCTTCTTTTGTGAGGGAGTTTGGCGTCATGGCATCTTTGTTTCCAGGCAGAACGTTAAAGAATATACGCGACACACACGTCTCCCGGAAATCCTGTATAATTTAACCAGCATCCGACGACGACATTCGAAACTCCTGAAATTTTTCCACTTTTGTGTTCCATATGCATCAGATGTTTAGCCAACGGTCCGCGGGCGTGACATCTGAGGCTGAGACTTCTCAAAACTGTCTGATAATTTAGCTAAAAGCATTAATAGAATTAAAGGATAGGACATGAAAATAAAGCTGAGTACTGGGTAGTAGACCTTGCCTGAAGTGTACCTTTTCTTTGTTTGATTTATAACACAAGCATCCGCAAACTTTAAATATTTCACATACTTTTGAAAATCCAGCATTTAGCCTGATAAGCACTATCGTCACAGTTGTAAACACGATGAGGGAGTTTGGCGTCATGGCATCTTTGTTTCCAGGCAGAACGTTAAAGAACGCGACACACACGTCTCCCGGAAATCTTGTATAATTTAACCAATCCGACGATGACTTCGAAACTCCTGAAGTTTTTCCACTTTTGTGTTCCATATGCATCAGATGTTTAACCAACGGTCCGCGGGCGTGACATCTGAGGCTGAGACTATGCTCAAAACTGTCTGATAATTTAGCTAAAAACATTAATAGAATTAAAGGATAGGACATGAAAATAAAGCAGTACTTAAAGTAGACCTTGCCTGAAGTGTACCTTTTCTTTGTTTGATTTATGACACAAGCATCCTTGCATGCAATAAACTGAATCATGGGTAACAAGGTGAGCCTGGGGGCCTCCTCCAATTCACATTATATGTCTGTGCCATGTAGTTTTATGATATGCTGTAATTCTCTCCAGTAATAAATTAGTAGATGGCCAAGTCAACTAATGAACAAGCATTTATGAACAATGACTTCCAGTAGTTCCATTAGTCCAATTATATGGAGATCCACCTGCAAATTTGATTTAAATGCCAAACCGTCATAAATGACAGTCATTTCCATTAGCTGACAAGTATATACATACACAAAGGCATATGGTTTGTCTGAGATGTGGCACAGAAGATACGTCTGGATTTGAATCATGTCCCAGTGTTATTTCCCCCTCTCTCAGTGGACTTTCTTGTCCACGAAAAGAAAAGAAAAACCAATAGATAAAAATAACTTGGATTTACAAATATAAACCTTGTATTTCGAGAAGGAAATAGCACTGCTTGCCAAAGAATAAGCTATTATGTAACCGAAATGAAAGTTGTTGTTCACTGAAAATCTCCCCCTTCGGTGGGCTGCTGTGACTGCATTGATTCACTGAGTTGAACCAGGGGACCGGATCAATCTGATTTGTGAATGAATCATGTTTGTGTGTTTGTGAAATAATGATTTATTCATGGATCAGACATTACCGACAGTCACAAGTTAGTTGTCATTCGACGTCAGAGTGGAAGTGGGCTTTAGAGCAAACCCTGACCAGAATGTTTGAGGAATATCAATGCAGTGAAAACACTAAAAGCACAGTCTGAAACCTGTGAGTGAAACTCTTGGTTTTTAAAGCAGAACAATTGTCCCTCCAGCTATTTTTGTACTAAAATTAGTGGTATGGAATACAGCAAAGAAGTTGGGGAGGGAGTAAGAAACAGCCATGCATTATGCATAAAAGTTCCTTTGCAGTGACTAATGGTGCCCCCTGTGACTCACAAGACCACCAGGAGGAGATTCACAGAAAACCTTATCAACAGTGACGGGAATTTACAGATTGCAGGTTGTAAATGGGGTATTTAGGTCCCAATCACCCTTAGATAGAAAACAAACAAATGTAAGATCATCATGACTCAATCAGTCAAATCAAACAAATCACGAACCACGTTTGATATTGCGGAAATGCTGCACATACGTGGTTCATGAGTTGTTTGATTTGACTAAATGAGTCATCATGATCTTTGCGCTGTTTTGGTGGCATTTGATGGTAATGTTGTGTAGATGAGTTAAATGAAGAACAATGAGAGTGTTACACTCCTTGTCGATTATGCAAAATGTAGGTTTCAAAGAAAATAAATAAATAAACAGTATGTTTTCCCAGAAAATAAATCTGATAGCCAAATGTTTTCATTCAAGAAACTTTCATAAATAATGTGTAGGTTCAATGGAGTTCATACTGGGAATTCTTGTTCAAGTTCTTCTAAATATCAAAGAAACTAAACTTTCCCACATGTATTGTTATAGTTCATGTATAATTTGAAAATTAAAAAAAAAAATCTATTTTTTATTATTATTAAAATGTTGGTTAATGTCGTAATAACTTGGTAATAAAAATGTAACAAAAAAACAAAAGAAAAAACATCAATCTTTGTACATTCACATGTTAAAAAGTCATTAATCAGAAACCACATGGATTTAATTGAAAATCAAGTTGTTTTATAAGCTTAAGTTCCATCGGGACAAAACTGACCTGGCAATGCAAAAGGTATATGCAGATTTTGAATGCTTTGGGAGGGTTAGGTCATGCTTAAAATGTCTGAATGTCACTGCATTAGGTAACAAAATGTCAAAGCAAGTGACATTAGCAAACAGATGTTGTTAGAGCTTTTTTCAGAACTAACTTAACATTTCTGAGTCACTTTTGCAATGCTGTTAAGTAGAATGTTTGTCTATGTATAAAGTGGTCACACTTTCTTTTAGGTCCAGTTCTAGCTTTTAATAAACCATTATTAACTACGAAATTTGCCTCAATAAACTTCTAATTTGCTGCTTATTAATAGTTAGTAAGATAGTTATTAAGTGTAGGTATTATGATGCATGGTCATGCAAAATATGTGCTTTATCAGTACTAATAAACAGCCAATATGGTAATAGGCATGCTAATAAGCAAGTCAAAGTCAAAGTCAAAGTCTGCTTTATTGTCAATTCTGCCACATATACCGTACATACATACAGAGAATTGAAATTGCGTTACTCTCAGACCCTTGGTGCATACAGATAACACTAACAGTAGAACATAAATATACAGATAAATACAAATCAGATATATATACATATATATACATACATACATAGAATGCATAGAATGCAACTATTACAATATACAAATAAGGACATGTAAAAAATCATAATAATAATAAAAAAATAGATAAAGTAGCATAAGGCACATGGTAGATAATGCCTTATCATGACCCCCGACCCCCATCATGTGCACCTTCTACAGAGGCACCATCGAGAGCATCCTGACTAGCTGCATCACTGTGTGGTATGGCGCCTGCAACGCATCCTGCCGCAAGTCCCTTCAACGCATAGTGAGTGCAGCTGAGAAGATCGTTGGTGTCTCTCTCCCCTCCCTCCAGGACATCTACAGCACCCGTCTCACCCGCAAAGCCCTCAGCATTGCAGGTGATCCCACCCACCTGACACACAGCTTCTTCAGTCTGCTGCCATCAGGGAGGAGACTGCGGAGTCTCCAGGCGAGGACCAGCAGACTGAAGGACAGCTTCATCCATCAGGCTGTCAGGAAGCTGAACTCCCTCCCGTCCTTGCCCCCCCCCCTCTTTTACCCCACGCAACACTGAACTCTGACACTACGACCCCCCCCCCCAGCTCCCCACATCCCCAGGACCTCCCCCCCCCCCCCACTTACAAACTGTGACCCGCACCAGTCACTTTGTGCAGCATTGGACTGATCACTACCTCATCCAGCATTGACTGCAAACTACCTCTTCTGACAGTCTGATAAAAGACTGTTCTTTTTTGCACTACACATATATCTGCACAGTTTTGTTTTATTTAACTGGTTTGCACTCTATCTGCCATGTGCCTTATGCCACTTTATCTATCTCTTTTTTTTCTTTTTCTACAATGTCCTCATTGTATATCTGTATAGTTTGTATGTTTCAAGTTTCAAGTTTTATTTGTCACATACACGACTATACAGAGATTGTATAACCAGCAGTGAAATGAGAGTCGGGTCCGCTCCATGGACAGTGCAAATATTGAAAAATACAACACAAGGGAAGTAACATAAAATAAAATGAATAAAAAATAAGATATAAAGAATAAAATATAAAATATAAAAGAATGTGCATGACAGTATGCTGTAGAATTAAATATTAAGATAAGCATGACTGTACAGAGAGGAATGTGCAAACAGGCTGAACATGGTTGACATGAAGCAGCCAATCACAAAAAAAATAAAATAAATAAATATAAAAAATAAGATAAGATATGATATCAAGACACAGAAAGTGTTGTGTGCAAATGTGCAAATGACACTGTCAGTATGAGGTAGAGAATAATGAGTGTGTGATTAGTGATTATGAAGTAAGTCAGATGATGTTAAGAGTCTGAGTTTGAGTTTAGAAGTCTGATGGCCTTGGGGAAGAAACTCCTCCTAAGTCTCTCAGTTTTTGCCATCAGGCTGCGGAAGCGCTTACCAGATGGCAGCAGAGTGAATAGACAGTTTCCAGGGTGATTTTAGTCCTTGATGATTTTGACAGCTCTGCTTCTGCAGCGTTTGATGTAGATGTCCTGCAGAGAGGGGAGAGCAGACCCAGAGATGCGCTCAGCTAAGCGCACAACTCTCAGCAAGGCCTTGCAATCTTGGCTGGAGCTGTTTCCATACCACACTGAGATGCACTGAGTCAATACACTTTCTATAGTCCCTGCATAGAAAGTGTTCAGGATTGTTGGTGAGACCCTGAATTTCCTCAGCTGTCGCAGATGGTACAGTCTTTGCCTGGCTTTCTTGACCTGTGTTTGGATGTGTGAAGTCCAAGTCAGGTCCTCGGAGATGTTTACACCGAGGTACTTGAAGCTGCTTACTCTCTCCACAGGGGTCCCACTGATCATAAGAGGAGTGTAGGGCAGCAGGTGTCTCTTTCTGAAGTCCACAATCAGCTCTTTAGTTTTGCTCACATTCAGAGAGAGACAGTTGTCCTGACACCATGATGTAAGTCTCATGGTATGTACATATGTTTAAACTGTATTTATCTGTATTTGAACGTCTACTGTCAGTGTTAAATGTTAACTGTATGCACCAGGGGTCTGAGAGTAACGCAGTTTCAATTCTCTGTATGTATGTGCTGTACATGTGGAAGAATTGACAATAAAGCAGACTTGACTTGACTTGACTTGAGATAGAGTGCAAACCAGTGAAATAAACAACAGTGCAGATATAAATGGTGTAGTGCAAAAGAGCTTAACTAGTTAATAGTGAGAATTGGTCTCTATAAAAGTGTTACCTATAAAGTTAGTTCCCCTCAATCTTACACAAGTGTTGTAATTATGAAGAAAAAAATAATATTTTGCCAACAGGTAACAGTTTTTCAGATTTGAGTTCAGCAATAGACAAATTCTTATTTTTAATGAGTTCTGACAGTGGTGCTCCAAATGACCGAATTGATCCTTCTCAGTTTCAGTCATATTTTCTGTAAATTAATATTTGAAAATAGACAAGGCAGCTGGTGTGCATGTATATACTGTAAATAAATGCAGGAGGAAGGTACAGTTGCTGACAGGTAAAAACTAGAGTGCTCCTGCCATTTTAATGTGCTTTATGGTTTTAATGTAGCTTAATTGCATTGACAAAAGAGAACAATTGGAATAATTATGACAGTCACATTATGTTTTCTCCCGGCATTATATTCAGCAGATAGCTGAACTGATGGAACAATGCCATTAAAATGTCAACACAATGTAATAGACTATTTCTTTTAGGGCACCACACATAAAGGCAAATAGGGCACAAAACAATAGCACACCCAGTCCTTTGTGAATGATTATGAGGAGAACAATGATAGTACTGTATGTAAAGTAAACTGAAAAAACAACAACAACTGATAATGCATTTATAATAAATATATGTTTTTATATTTGACATTATACAGTAAATATGACTGGTCTAGTGTGGAGATTATTGTTCTAGTTTTCTTAAAATGAATATGTGGTAAATCATTCCTGTTATGCAGTACATTTTACTTATTCATAGTCTTCATACTATATTATAGGATGATTATAAAACACAATTAAAAACAATCACTGAAGATGTAAATTATATTCAGTACAAAAAAAAAAAAACTTAAGCCCTTTTTCCCACCCTGTTGCATTCTATTATGTTAGACAACCTGTTAATTACTTGCCACTGTGTAAATAATCAAGCCATGATTAAAGTGCTGGAGCTTGACCAGAACATACTGCATTTTTGCTAATAGAAACACTTTTTTAAACATTAAACACTAACTATTTTTTTATTATTATTATTTTTTGGCACAACAACACAACAGCAAGGTTAGTTAACTAACTAACTAAGCAAACAAACAAACTAACTTTTATTTCAGCTAGTTGTCAAGGAAACATTTCTCATTTTCAGTTAGTTAAATGTGATATACTAAAATAACTATAAAATAAAACTGAAATAAATAAATATATACAGGTGTATATATATACTCACAAAATATTGTGACTTATACAAATAATAATAATAATAATAATATCTCAATATAATATCTCAATGACACTAAAATAAGACTGCATGAGGGCTGATAAGGACAAGACATATCTACCTGTTGAAACTGCAATGCTTTGTTGCAAGCATAAAGTAGGCAAGTGGCAGTAGGTCTTATAAAGACAAAGAAAACCTCACAGGCACATTTGGGATTTTTGACTTTCCTTTATCCAGTAGATCTTCAACTTTGCCGGAAAGCAATCAGATTTGGTCCCAAGGTATGAGGGGTATTTACCAATGCACGCCTCCACTCACCAGCCATCCAATTGTTAATTGAATTGATCGGCCTGTAAATCCGTGGAGACCTCTCACTTATTGGACTAATTAGTCTTGTATTGAACTCTGAATTAACAGGGCATCATCCCTCAAAATTGCTCCTTCTGAATGTAGCTCGACTGCGGTTTCTGAATGCGTCAGAGTCAGAATTAGGCTAAACTGTGGCATTTGCTCAGATTTGCTCTCTTGTTCACGCTGCACATCAGCGAAAATAGAAACGATTTTAGCGGAAAGGTCAATAACACCCTGTGGATGGGAGCTGCTCTAATTCTTTAGTTCTGGTGCCCACGTGGTGATGGTTGTTTATATCATACACAACTTTGAGTTCTGAGAGGAGAGATTTTGAGCGAGTGAGTTTGAATGAGCTGCAGAGCCGTGACAGTCGGATGGGAGATCTCAGCAGACGGTCATATCGCCCATAATTGCAGGGTGCTAATGAGAGTGTAACTTAATGACCCACGTAATGGCTCAAAATATCATGTCTGCGATCATCCGCTGATTTGAAGTGTTCTAATCGTTTCACTGAGGAAAATATACTAGTTTCCACTAGGTTGTGGTGGCATATGATTAACGTCACAGTTCAGTAAACGCTCACATTACACCAAATCTCAATGAGCCAACATAAGCGGGACAACTGCACATCTGCGCCTGTTGGGATTTTTGTTTTTGTGAGCCAGTGAAATGACAGCATTGATTGAAACCTGTCAGAGTATCTTGTGTGGTTTCTTCACTTCAGTAACGTGCCAAATTAAATTAAATGTGCTAAATTTTAATGTGGTAAAAGGAATGGTTTTGGAATCCGAGTGTGTCTTTGGGTACGTTTTTTGTCCCAGGGGTTGATTTTTCCCCCCTCATACACTCTTAAAAATTAAGGTTCCAAAAATGGTCTTTCATAGAGATGCAATGGAAGAGTATGTTGGCATCCCCGATGAACATTTCATTTTATTTTTTTAGTTTTTTTTCCTAGTGTGAAGATTTCAATATTCTTAATAACTTTTTTTTTTTTTTTTTTTTTTTTTATTAAATAAATAAATTATTCATTTATTTCCCCCCACTATCTTTGTGTGCAGTGGAAAGGTTCCATTCAGGTTACAGGTTTGTTGTATTTGTGTACGCATGGTCACATTTTTAATTATCTTGTTTTAATTAAAATACTTTTAAACATACATTTTATTGTTTTATTTGTCCCAGAGCAGACATGTTATTATGAAAATGCACTATAAAACTATTTATTAGTGAATATGATAAAATTATCAAACACATTAATATGACTAATTCCCTGTGAGCCCATAAGACAAACAGCTTGGAAAATAAAGGGATGAATGGGATGAAAAAAAAAAAAATCAATGTTGATCATGTGATCAAATTTTAAAACTAATGACATAATTTCCAATCAAGCTATGTCAAATTCTGCTATAATTATGCATACAAATACAAAGGAGTTAGCCATTTTATTCCAGAAATATATTTTTCCACCTCAAAATGCTTAGTGAAATGGGTGGTGCAAATTAAAGTTGTTTATGATGGTTAAAAAACAAACCAAAAAAAAAAATGTTGCATGTACTTTCACTGTTAAATTATAGAAAGAAAAAAAAACCTTTTAATTGTTTTATTTTATTATTTCGTTTATATTGCAAAATATATTGCAAGGCCCACATTTTCCATAGCTGAAGAAATACCTTAATGTTTTATTTACATATTCTTGTTATTTCGTTTCCCTACAGATGAAAGCTCATACTTCAGACTGTAGTGAAAGCTCTATTTCACCCTCCCTCCTACTGTATCTCTCAGTGGACCAGATCCTTACGGAGATCTTTATCTGTTGTTAGGCTCTGAACAAAGAAGCAGTTGCTGTATAACGGCAATTAATTTTTGCTATGGTAATGTGAGCAGCACCTGTGCACATGAGGAATTAGACAACAAAATATTGTAAAAGTGCAGCCAATTAAGCCCCGCTCCCATTCTTTCTTTGAACTTAGCAGGTGAAACAAAGATCCATTTCATTAAGCAAAAAGCCTCAGTTTAGGAGTGGCATAAATAAGTGTTCATTGGTTTTAAAGGTAACAATAGTTAATTCAAGCTTGGATCAAAGTCTGCGAATGCATTATTTGAAGAGCCGATAGGAGACGAAGTGGACCGCAGGGGTTGTTGACAACATCTCATTGCTGCTGATTTGTCATTTTAATGCAAGACACGTGTTTAGCCCTGCGGGCCTCCAGAAGGAAATGACCCATGCTGGAGGGAGTTCTGGCTGCACATCTGCATTTCCTGCAAATTGTTTCTAAAGATGGGCCACCTGAGCCCTTGTGAACATCCACTTTACATCCTGTGGTCCTGCTGAGGTGAGGACACTGACCTCCATTCTGCTGCTGAACAGGTGCTGGTTAAAGATTTGTTAAGGATGTTCTGAGTGAGCCGTGAGGTTCAGACTGTGAGCTATCAAGGAGCTTCAAAGGAAGCTGCTCACATGTTCACCGAAGTTCAATTGAATGATGGTTGAGCTGCAGCCTCATGAATTGCAAAAGCAAAGCAAGTACAAAACCCCCTCAGAATCTTCTGAATCTCTGCTTTGAATTCACTTGGAGAAACATCCCACGATCCCATTTCACCTTGAGAATAATCAGTCATGCTGTGCTCTGACACTGTGATTCGTTTAGCATAGTTTTAAAGGCTTATAATGCCAATTGTTTTTAATTAATGTTGCAAGTCAGTTCAGCCCACTACAATATTTCAAGCACCAGAAATATTACCCTCTAATGCTGATGAATTATCTCTTTCATAATGAAATCTGAGGATTTTTCCTCCTCTAGGTCATAGAAATGCACGCTATACTTTGACCAAAAGAAGTGATTTGGACTGAGCAAGCAAAAATGTTTTTATATTACATGTACGTGTTCTAAATTGCTGTTATTTATTCATTTGTTTGTTTGTTTCTTTAAAGCCGCTCTTTGATGTGTAAATATATCTCTGACAAGGGATAAATATGCTTTGGGAACAAATAAATGTGGATAAAATCTTTAAAAAAAGAAAAATGGCATTCACTTTTTTTTTTAACAATCGTAATTCAGACTCTATATTTTAAGTGTATGACCTATGTAAAGAGTCTATTATTATTATTATTATTATTATTATTATCATTATTATTATTGTTGTTAAAACTTTTATACAGCAAAGACACATTACATTGATAAAGTCAGCGTAAAACCTTTTACATTGCGACAAAAGATAATTATTTAGAAATTAATAAATGGTGTTCTTTTATTTATTTATTTATTTATCAAACCAAATAATCAAAAGAGGAAAAAAATATCACAGTGTCAATATAGATATGAAGCATCACAACCGTGATAATACACTGAGAATAATCAAATCAACATCATGAGCAACAGATCAGCATATCAGAATAATTTCTGAAGGATCATGTGACACTAAAAACTGGAGTTATGATGCTGAAAGTTCAGCTTTACATCACAGGAATGCATTACATTTAAAATATATTCAAATAGAAAGTTATTTCAAATGGTAATGATATTGCACAATATTACTGTTTTATTGTGTTTTTGATGGTATAAATGCAACCTTGGTGAACACTGAGACACTGAGGTGAACACTTTTTTAAAAAAAAAGACCCCAAACTTTTGAATATGTATGCAGTATATACACATCTTTCTATCTATACACAAGTTTACTACACTTTGCGTTGTGCCTAAGAGCACCCATTAACTGTGGTAAAAGCACTATAGAACACAGCTTTATTGCTTTATTGTTTTTCTCCTATTTTTCTTCTTTCCTTTGATGTGTCTCACTATGTTGTTTTCTGTAGGGATGATTTTGTGTGTTTGGGGTGGGGGCAAACTCTGTCATCTTGAAATTCATATTTTATTCCCTAGCATTATCTGCAGCTTTTACAGTATTTTGCGGTTTTGAAAGTGGAGGTTTCTTGTCGTAATTCATAACATCAGGGAGAGTTATGGCTGCGTCTTAAAAGGTCGAGAATTCCTGCGCACCGATCATCACTAGTAAGCTTCTCCGCCTTCTTTTATGCCGTATAAAAGACTTTTCATTCCACCCGAACCCCAAAGGAAGAGTCCCCTCATACACTGTGAGAAACTCTGCACACTTAAATAGAGGGGCCAAAAATACCGTCGAGGCCCTATGTTTAATTGCTTGGTATTATTGCAATATGTCTATCCTCTCTGGGTGCTGGTCTCCCTCAACCCTCTCGGCAGGCGGCACACGGCTTAATTGAATTCCAGAAAAAGGCAAGCCCTCCTCCCTGTCCTGGGGAAACCAAAATGGAGCTCTCTCTTTGGTCTATAGCAATAGGGAGCTGTCCTTGGTTCTGAAAAGCTGGCTGCGTGTCAAAGCCGTGCGGTGCACAGTCTCCATTTTTCTCTGCCCTAATAATGGATCTCATAGCGGTGGGAAGTTCCTAATTTGGCATTTCCACAATTCACTGCCCAGACTGTTGGCAGTTAGCTCCGTTTGAATGTGTGAAATGCAACTATTGTTAGTAAATGCAGAGAACAACAGCTGTCTGGAGCGTTTTGTGTCAATAGCTTTTGAAATGACAATCACGGTTTGCACCCTGATTAGTTCTTGTTTTATTTAGCTGGGTTAATTAGGAGACATCGGTAATGAATAATCTGTCAGAGGATTTGTTTTGAACAGCTAAATTATAATAACCTTTAAGGTCATCCTCTGAGCACCATTTGTAAATCTGTGGATTTATCAGGATTACCGGCTGGGTTCAGTTTCTGACAAGAGACTTTGCATGCTATTTCACCATGTAAAAGGAATATAGGTTGTATAATCGCCTATAAATTAGTTGAGACTTGGCCTTTTGACTCAGAGTAAAATTTAATTGAATTAAATACAAATAAATGACTCATAAAAGCCACTTGTAATGTTTTATTGATAGAATTAGTGCTTGGATAGTTTCTAGTATTAGGTGCACAGAGGCCACTGCAAAGAAGTGAGATTTATTCTTATTTAAGAAAAGAGCACAATGTAAATTTTAGCAGTGACCCAATTTCTCTGTTCCATCCAAGGTGCTTTAACACCTCAGCAGCTGAAATGCATGCAAATGAATCCCTTAATACTCATTTATCACCATTTCTGAAACTTAACGAACCAGTCACCGTAGAAGTGTGGTTCTGAAAATTAATATGAAGTATTAATTAAGAAAACTAATATGGTGTCAGAAAATGGTGTTCCCTTTTCACGTCCACTAGGGGAAGGAAAATCTCCATTTCTTGTTGGCAAAACAATATCACAGTCACATGCATGTACCACGTGATAAATCAGACTGAAACACTAGACATTAAGCATCAGCTACAGCTGATTAACTCAAACATAGTACATAACATTCATGACAGATGGGGGAAAAAGCTGCATGAATGTACTGAAATAATATATAAATTCCTTAGGTTTCTAAAAAAAAATAATAAAAAAAATAATGAAGGAATAGTTCACCCAAAAATGACTCTCCAAGATGTAGATGTGTTTGTTTCTTCAAAGGAGAAAACAGATTTGGAGAAATTTAGCATTGTATCACTTGCTCACCAGTGGATATGAATTTGATGTTAATAATGAATGCTTACCTTTAAAGATCTATAATCTAAAATACAAAAGGTTTTAAGTGTGGTGAACCTATATGAACGTTGATGGAGATTTCTTTTTTCTTTTTTTTTTGCATCACTGGGATTTAGTGGAGTCTTTGAAGAGTCTTTTAACTGTAGACATACAATTGAGTGTGATTCCAGTCTCTCAGGGGGATGTTTAGCTGTGTTTAGGACCCTCTGTGGTGCCAATGGTTCTAATTAATGATGAGATCTGAGGTGTTTTAGCACATAAATAATCAGGTGTTGACATTCAAAGAGAAATCTATTTTAATGTCAGCCTCCACATCTGTTCTGAGCAAATATTATTTTCTTGGAAAGCCTGTTGAAATTCTGAGCACAATCAAATTGTATTCGGTTTTATCTCCTATTCACAAAACTCCTGATAGTTATTTTGTAATTATTTATTTATGAAAGTACAATACACTGAAATATAAGAGAACTGTTTCATTTTAGATGGAATAAATACATAATTATTTACAGATAGTTAACATTAAAATAGCTTTTTTTAAGAACTATAAACTAACATTTAACTTTTGATAAAATCTTTACTGTTAAAGACAAAAGTGTGTTATTAAGTGTAAGACAATAATTGAAATGGACTGTCATCTAATAGATTACAAAATGACTTTCAGACATTTTGGCAAAGTCACTGTTGCTGAGACAGAGACTCAAACAGAGACTCAAACAAAAAAACGTAACCGCTGCTATTAACTTTTCATGAATATATTTCTAAAACTTTCTTAAGAAGACTCTCAAAAAGGGAAAACTAAATGGATTTAAAAAAAATGAATTACACAGTGATCTCAAATGATCAATTCTCTAGTATTACGAACACCTTTCCGAATATAATCTGTCTCTTTCATCTTCATGTGAATTAAAAGTATCAAAGCCTCTTTCCAAAACTCTGATTAAAGTGTGAGTCTTGTTCTAATTGAGAAATAGGAAATTCAATTTTAATATGAAAGGGTACACTAATAGGTGCTCTGAGATAGACAGATAGCTCCTTAATAATGCCCTCAAGCACAAAAATCAAATATGATAAGGTTATGCAAATAGATGTAAGAATGATTGAGATTTCACTCAATTAATAAGGCCCCGGGAGACATCTGCTCATGCATATGCACCCCAAGCAGAGGTTACGCCTTCTGTGATCCCAACTCTTACGATCCGTTATCCTCAATTGAACTTTCCAATAGTGTTTATGCATTAGGCAGTAAACGAGGCTCTCTGTTACTTTCGTCATCATGAAAGAAGAAACGACAGCTTTTGACTCAACACGACATCAAAACTGTCATGTAGCTCCTAGCTGTGTTTGCCTTGCTGAAGCTTCGGGGGATATCTTTTTCTCAGGCAATAAATATATATTGTGGACAGGCAGCAAGAATTGCACTCCGCTTTACCTCTTCAGCTCAACTGTCCAGGGACGCTGGGCTTGATATCTCTGCTCTCACCTCTATTGACTGAAGCCTGTCTGGCTGCTTTTTAGACTCACTTAAGAGTCACTTCATGCACACCACTGCTGGAGAAACTCTGATCAAAGTAAACAAAGGAAATAGCTTTCAATATGACTTTTTGGATGGAGTTGAATGGTTTTATTGCCTTTCAAATGGATTGCAAAAAAATCGGACTGATTCATGCATAAACTAAATGTGTGTTATGTAGTACTAAATCTATATATCGAGCATCTGTTGCAAAACTTTGCTTTCTCCATAAGCAGCATCCAAACTAAGATGTACATTGACTGATCTGGAATGATCTAGAAAAGCATTTCTAACAAAGAGCATTTCTTGTGCAAAGTGCATAGGAGATTCAATTTACACTTAGTTACAAATGAAATACATATCTTTATAATAACATTTCTAAAATTTTGATTAAGATTAGATTAAGATTACAGATTACATGATGAAAATTGTACTTAATAATGTCATCTAGGTTACTCATTTTAGTTAATGTATTCTGACTACTTTTTAGATTACTTATAGATTATGTTTTATCTAACTTGTTTTAACTTACAATTAAATGTACAGTATTGATTAAATAATGTATAGCAACATTAAGCTAAACATTAAATTACACCATGCTTTCCCAAACCGGGTTTAAGAACTGTAGTAGGTTTGTGGGTTGATAAAAATCTAATAATTAAATAAATCATGAAAATGTAAAAAAATAAATAAAAAAAATGTAAAAAAAAGGAAAAATTAAATAAAATAAATATATATATATGAATTGATGTCAGTTAATGGTCACATTGACAACAAATATATTTTTTTTTAGTGTTTAAGTGACAATGAGAGAGAGAGAGCAGATATATATTATCACTTAAACACTAAAAATGTTTTATTTCTTGTCAATGTGATCATTAACTGACATCAAAGAACTGTAAAATGCGAATGTGTTGTTAAATTATTGAAATATTAACTTCCTCTGAGATATTTGAAGTAAATATTTTATGTCAAAGAGTTATGGCTGACAAAAAAAAAATTGGGAATCCCTTGATTACATAAACAAACATGTAATATACTCTATAAGTGCTTAATTTTTGAAATATGATTGCACAATCCAGATTACATGTAATCAGTTACTACCCAGCACTGTCTACGATGCCATAGATGTGGTCTGCATAAGAGTTCATATTTCCTGCTTTTCATTAATATTTTTTATTTTTTATTTTTTTTCTTTCTTTTAAATAATTAAACACTTAAATCTGGATAATTAGAATGTATGATGTCTTATTCTCTTCTTCTTATTCAAATACTGTTTGTAAAAATGTATGACTTGTCGTCATTCTATTGTAATAAAAAAAATGAACAAGTCTTGCCTCTGATGAGTGGTGATACAATTAGCCCATTAACAGTAGACTACACACAGACTACAGGAATAGATGGAAATTTGCCAAATCAAGACATTGCGTGAATCATTTAGCTGCTGGAGCAGGTGGTCTTCATACATACTTTAAAATATGAAATATTCACAGTTGCCAAAAAAAACCAAGCACTTATCATTTTGTTTCCACCAACTGAAGTATGTTGCTCATTAGTAATATTTCACACCATATGGTTTAATTTGGATGATTAATATTGCTGTCTGATTCCAGCATTGTTTCATGGAGGAAATGACAAGTGGGTGACTTTTTACAGTAACCAAGAGAGAGAGAGGGGGGGGGGGGACACTCCATTCTAAAGTTAATAAAATTAAGGCATTCCTTCTTACACTGACACAGACATTTATCACATTATTATTTTGGTCACATTTTAGTTTGGAGACCAATTTTCATTATTAACTAAATATTAAATATGACTTTTGACTCAATAAACTCCAAATTACCACTTATTAATATGTAATTTGGTAATCTGCAGAATAAGGCATTAATATGTGCTTTATAAAGAGAATTGCTCCCTAAACTAAAGTGTTACCATTATTTTAAACATGATGATGATTAGCTCTTTTTTCATGCATATAATCCAGTAAAGTTTTTCATAGTCATGCTTTGTTGTTTTACCTGGATAGCTGATAAATATACTCAGCTACAAAGGATAAACATTAAATCAACTATTATAATCTATTATTAAATAACTAAATTAATGAAAAACTAAACATTTATTTAAACACAAACTATTTGTGCTGAATGAAATTAAATATAACAAAGCATCCAACTATGCCATTTTTCAGGAATTTATATAAATATATAAAAGTCCAAAGGTTTGAGACCATATTGATTGATCATTTAAACTTTTAAATGGAAACCATTTTACAACAAGGATATATAAATAATATATATATATATATATATATATATATATATATATTAATTATAAGACAAAGTGTGATACAAATAAAATAAATCTATATATAAGGTCACAATTCTGAAAAAAATTATGTCACAACTGTGAAATATATGATCCTGCAGTGAAGATTGTGCATTATTTCTAGGTCACTAATGAAATCTGCACTTTTTATCTTTGTACAAAAGGTCAGATTTTCTTGCTTCCGTTGAAACGCAGGATGCTCTTTGGTTTTGCTGGATAACAAGATCATCAGGTTTGTTCATGTCAGCTGGAGTGCGTCTGTCATAAAAGCAACTGTATTATTCACAATACCTCATGCTATACTCCCTCATGGAAATAATACCGGTGCATTATTAATAACTTTTTCTCAGAATTGAGTTTTACACTTTTCAAAAACCTTAATCAGAAGCACACATATTTTTAGAACACTGCAAAACAAATGCATTTCACTCTATTAGAGTTTCCTCTTTGTGAAATTGCAAATAGAGGTTACACACAAAACTCTTACCCAGTGATTTCAGCAGTCTTTCAGCTTATTTCAATTGCTCAACGGAGCAGAGAGATCTTTCTTTTCTTTCTGAGATCTCCCTGCGAAATGAAACATTCATATCCGCTACATATTTCTTCATGCATGTCATTTTTTTTTTTTTTTTGTCTAAGACGGGCACCTCTGCCTCAATGCGGGCGGCCGCCACCCAATGCATCTACATTTTCCTCCTCCCCAGTCTTCTCCAAGCATATTAGATGATATTACCTCTCAAGGATGTCCTCGATACAGCGCTTATCACCATGGGGACTGTAATGGGGGGAGATAATGAGACCTGATTTATATTTCAAAGACTCTCTAGCGAGAAACTGATAAGAGACCTTGATAAAGGAGAATGATGCTGGGGAGGGAGGATGGAAGATACAGAGGAAGGTTGAAGATCATAGAGGGGTGACGGTGGTGAAATAAAGTGAAAGATTACCTCGAACCTGTTGAGACGTCATAGATCCTCTGTCTAACAGCATTATGACAAAGAGGTAATTGCGGTAATATGATGGTCTGCGGGAAGGTTGGGCTCTAGTGGTCAAACGATTGGCTAGCGTAATGGTGATTCGTGTAATTATTGGTAAATTAGTTTTTGCTCCTTACATCGAAGACTATTTGCAGAAAATGAAGAGAAGGAGTGAGAGAGTCCATTTTATTGAAACCCAATGGTCGTCAACGACTGCACTAAAACAGCACACTTGACATATTGGCTGGACTTTGGAGTAGGACCTGCATGCTTAAATGGATGGTTTCTATTAAAATCACTATTTAGACATGAAATTTAAGTCATTATTTATGGATAATCTCCTCCACCAGAGAACTGTCAACCGCCGTGGATCTTTGAGTCTGTCAGTCGATCTTGAGAACCGGATCAGTCAGATTTATGAATGAATCATTCAGATTTTATGAATTATATCAGTATTTATATTAAGTATTTATTTCACTGGTTCAAAATAATGATTTGTTTACGAATCAGACACTTTTCATGAACTTTTCTTGAATGTGCCTAGGAGAACTAGAGTTGATGTTAGAGTTGATTTCTAGTGAAAAATTACTTAAATTTCAGTCTGTTCTTCACATAAATTACTTGAGATATAACATCAGTTGCATGAACTACTTTACTAATTTTTTTATGCACATTTAAAAATTCTGAGAAAAAGTGAAATGTAAATGATCTTCTCCACCAGAAAACTGTTAACCTGTGGATGTTTGAGTCTGTCAGTCGATCTGGAGAACTGGATAAGTCAGATTTGTGAATGTATCATTCAGATTGGTTTTGTGAATTAGATGAATTGGATCAAATAATTTATTCCAGTGTTTCAACTTAAAAGAATGATTAGTTTATGGCAACTTTTCATGAATTTTCCAAGGAGAACTAGAGCTGATGTCAATATTTTCAGTGAATAATGACTTAAATTTCAGGGCTGTTATTCACATAAATGACTTGATATGTGACTTGAGTTGCATGAACTACTTTAATGATGCTTTTATGTGCTTTTTCATTTCGAAGCTTGGAAGCCCCGGTGCTCATTATATTAAAAATATGGCCAAGATATTCTTCAAAAAGCTGCCTTTTGTGTTTCATAGAGAATAAGAAAGCCATTTTGGTTTGGAACAACATGACAGTGAGTCAATAATGACAGAATCTTCATCTTTGGTTCAAACTAATTCCTTTAAGAACATTGTGAGAAAATAAGCCACGACTGAGAAACTCACTTGAGTAGTTGAAAGGCCGTGACACAGACCCCAGGCGAACAATCAATTATGCGGTCCTGGGCAGCCCGAATTGTGATAGCATAATAACCAATTGTGCATTTCATAAAAATAAGAATTTCAGGAACAGAGATACTATGAATGGCCCATACAATATTCTAGGCCTAGCAAATCTATGCTCCTTATTTGAATGTTGCTTTGTTTAATTGTATATCACAGTTGAAGCCTCATATACCTGAGCTCGGCTCAATCTATTGCTAAACTCTCAGGACCATTATAATGACAGCGTGTAAGAGTCACATAAAACGATTTCCAGAGCGCGCTGCAGTTTTCTGCTCAATATTTTATTGCCATTGTTCTCCAGCAGAGAAATCCAGCATAAAGTCTTAAATGAATGAGCTTCCAAAGTGGATCTCCCTCTGACATTACAACAGATTTCCCTCTCGCTCAAACTGAGCCAGATTTCCACATACAAATACAGCCTTCCTGAAAGTTTTCAAATGTTTTAAAATTATGGAACTCCAGGCTACCCAATGCATGCTTGTGAAAAAGTTGCTTTGAAATGATTTCACACTGTGATGTTCCATTAAATCTTTCAAAATTTAATATTTGATCATAAAACAGTTTTAGTTCCCCCTAAGATGCCAATTCAAACTTCTAAAATAAACTATTTCACCTCAAACGTTGTCTTTATCAGCATTAATTAAGTCACTTTCAAAGTCTGCATGTGTGCCTAGAAATACATTAAAAACAAATATGTTTTCAAATTGTTTCTAAACATTTGAGCACAGCGGAGCAGATAAAGATTCTGAACTTACAAATCTAGTGGCAGTATGTTCTTTTTAGTGAGCAATATGATCTAAAGACACCTTTTCCCATCAAGCAACCCTCTTATCTGCCATCTGGCCCCATTCTGTCACCCTTACCATAAGCACTTCAACACAACACCCACATTTTGCACTCAATAAGCCACATCTTAAAATGTTGCATTACATAACTGTCTAAACAATACACCTATGATCATATATACTATATATATATATATATATATATATATAAACGCTGAATGAAGAAAGGTCAAACAATCTGGTGAACACTTTTCTCACATCACACAAACAAAGGGTTGGGCTGCACTCATAAGTGAACTAAGAATTACTTTTAAATTCAAATTCAATTCCAGAATTTGAACTGCAGTAGGAAGCAGTATGCAGAATTGCAATTCATATATGAATGTGAGAAGGTAAAATTAAATTAAACTGTTTTTTTTTTAACTAGAAAACTAGCGTTAATAGAATATTGGTTCAAAATTATCTGCGGCCTCATTTATAAAATGTTTTGCAGAAACCATTTTAAAATTGATTTTATGATCATCTCTCAAAAATGCCTACGGGTGATTCATAAAATGAACGTACGTACAGAAAACGCACGTACGCGTCTCTTTCAGATGTGAAATGTATGAATCGCAAATGATCTTGAACTTGCGTGCAAATGAATGGTTTCAGCTCTGTGCTTGTAAACGACTCCTAATTAATGTAATTAACATGTAAAAGATCGCCAGTCATCATCCAAATGATTTAATTCAGAGCAGCGAGCTGCAAGGACAGCTTACATTTGCAAAAACCTGCAGTGCTCCGACAAGAAAAAGTGCGTACGTCTGCTCAGACCATGACGTGACGCTAAGCATTTTTTTCACGGCAAAGACAGTTTTTACAAATATGAGCGTTGGCGTGGATTTAAGCGTATGCACACTCTACGATCAAATCTGAGAGTACGCACGCTTTATAAATGAGGCCCCTGGTCTTTAGTAACATAGTGACATCAAAATGTTAACACAAAGCATTTATACGCCATTTGCATAACCAAGACAAAAAGTTTAAACATTTAGAGAAAAAAAAACAAAACATAAATAAAACAAAAAAAAATGAATTAAAAAAAAATTATATACAAATTATTTCCAATACAAATATTATTTACAAATATTTTCAACTTGTTTATAAACATTTTAATTAGGGATGCACTAATGTATCAGCCAATAAAAACAAATATCTGCACTGCTGGACATTGTCTGATTGTTTAAAACCTGTTAACATGCACCAGGACGCCAGCGCACTGAAAGCTCTTTGTTTGCTCTTTGTTTGCACATGTCATTGTTTTCAAATCGATAAAATGGATCTGGACAAAATTAATCTTGACAAACTATATATCATTTTGAAGGTCTAAGCCTCAAGCATCGACGACAGATCACTGTTTTTCGATGGAAAGCTTATAAGGAATGTATTTGCTAAATTTGTGTAAGCAGTACACATCAAAACATGTATAAAAAAACTGTAGTACATACCAGATTCATCCTGATAATGAGACACAAATGTATCCACTGCTGTAAATCCCGGTTTAGTTTGAGAAATAAGGGTCCACGGAACAACATCCCAAAGAGCACTTTTAGTCCAAAGAAACAATAAAGTTGTAATTTGTATCGTTATTCCTTTGTTTACGTCTCATCTCTTCAGGGAGAGTTATTGTTTGTGTCCGTTATGGAACAAATTACGCTCAAAAACAGCGTCTTGGTGGTAAAAAAAACAGCATGATTTTGTAGCAGGCAATGTCCCAAACAGAATGAGATCATCCAAAAAAAAAAAAAGTCAAAGATACATGGAAGATTGTTTATTTGAATTCTGGCGCACTCTCGTGATGGTGTGTGACGCACGAGGTGACGCACCTGGCATTACTGACTGTTCACAGATATCAGTGTGAATGCAGTCTATATAAAAGGCCATTATAATGTGATTATTGACTATATGGGCGGCCATCTGTATGATTAGCATCTGTATGAATGATCGTCAGCCTGTGATTACTGATATACAGGAGCATCTGTATGTCAGGAAATCAGAGTATGTACTTAAGTTATTTTTTTATTATTATTGTTTTTTTTTTCATCACTCAAAAATGATTCTTATTGTATTTTTCTAGTGCTCAAATAAATCACTTATACGATGTCTAAGATTCTGTCTACTGTTTTATAATTGAAAAACTGCAGTGGCATCTATAATGACTAAATAGTTTGTAGTAGAACCCTTCAATAATTTGGTAAATATTTTTCCTCAAACAGAGGGGGGGGGGGGGCTATAAAAATGGCTGCAGGAATCTCATATTTCATGGTATCTTCTTCAGATTTGAAATATAAATATAATATAAACTCATGAGACATATGTGACTTTCAACCCATTACTTTTCTGGATTGCTTCAGGACTGATTTCATGTATTTTTATATGAAATTAAAAAAAAATTCAGTGTGGTACAATTTTTATCAAGGAACAGTGTCTTTAACTCTTTATATTTTTGAGCATTATCAATTCTGGATGATGGATAGTAAAGCCCAAAGGGTCTTCTTTACAAAGACACCAAAATTGTGTGTGTGGCACACTGAAGTCAGGAACTGTTACCATTTTAAGTTAGTTAGTCATTTTCAGCTGTGATTCCCAATATGGGGGCACTGGTTAACAGGTTAAAACAGCCAATGTCCTATTGTATTCTGCAAGTCAAAAACATGAATGAACATCAGAAGGTGTTTAAAGATGCAGCACAACTTTCTACAATGTATCATCATCTCTCATGCAATTTCTCAACCAGTGTTTCAATTGTGGAAAAATAAGGCAACACTTTATTTTAAGGTGTCCTTGTTACACATGATACATTTACTTAGTATTAGCACAAAATTATGCATAATTACATGCAATAACCCTAAACCAAATCCTAATCCAAACCCTAACCATATAGTAAGTAATTGTAGTTAAAGTGATAGTTCACACAAAAATGAAAATTATGTCATTAATTACTCACCCTCATGTCTTTCCAAATCTGTAAGACCTTCGTTCATCTTCGGAACAGAAATTAGGATATTTTTGATGCATTCCGAGAGCTCTCTGACCCTCTGAATTCTTACACGATCAAGGCTCAAAAACATAGCAAGGAGATTGATAAAATAATCCATGTGACATCAGTGGTTCAACAGTAATTATATGACGCTATGAAAATACTTTTTGTGCGTGAATAAAATAAAAATAAAGACTTTATTCAACAATTTGTCTCCTCTGCGTCACCCTGTAGCACCATTTTGGAGAGTATCACAAAAGTAAACAACATATGCTGTTTTGACTCAGGAGCACCATACGCGGATACACTGTTTACATCGTTTACGCTTTGATCTGAACGTAAACAAAGTATCCACATACATACGTTGTTTACGTGAAATCAGTGATATGTGAAATCAGGAGGGTCAGAGAGCTCTCGGAATGCATCAAAAATATCTTAATTTGTGTTCTGAAGATGAACGGAGGTCTTACAGATTTGGAACGACATGAGGGTGAGTAATTAATGACATCATTTTCATTTTTAGGTGAACTATCCCTTTAATTAATATTACTCAGTACTTAAATGTATAATTACACTGTAACAAGGACACCTTAAAATAAAGTGTAACCAAAAACAAAACAGCCTGTCAACATGTCACTTACATACAGTACATTTACCTCAGGAAAGATATCCAGTGTTCACAGTTCATTAGTTAGCTATAAACACAATAGAGAGGTGCTTATTTACCATTAATTATTGTCAAAGATGAGAACTATGTGCAAAATAAATGTTTGTATACAGCTCTTTATTTGAGTGTGATTATTATATCTAAAAAATAAATAGCAGGTGAAAATAATAGTTTGGTCTCTGTTATTAATTTGAACCCTTAATATTACAGGAATGTACCAAATGATTGGATTCGCTGTATAGCATTAGTTATGAGTTTGTTTGTTTTTTTCTTCTTCTTCTTTCCTTTCCATATCTGACATTTTTTCAAATGGATCAATATTCAATCGAATTGTGTAATATATTATCCATGATATGGATATCTGTCCGTACTGTCACTTAAGCATTAAACAACAAAATAAAATTTAATTTAATTTAATAATTTAATTAATGTAATGTAATGTAATGTAATGTAATGTAATGTAATGTAATGTAATGTAATTTAATTTAATTTAATTTAACAGCACAGAAGCTTGAGACATTATGACCAAACCATCGGTATTGCATTCACAATGGCAGATGTCATTCTGAATAATTGGAAATAATCTCTATCAGTGGTGAAATTTAGTATCGGTGCATGCATAATTTGAACTCTTCAGTTCAGAATTTTGCACAAAACACAAACTAAAAACACTCACAACTTTTGGCTCGCCAAATGGACGCCATATTTCGGGGCCGTCTTGTCCTGTCCATTTGACTGATGAGACTGAGGCTGGTATCAATATTCCTGCGAAGGGAGGCAGACTAGAGTAGAGGCCCAAACGCTGATCAAATATGTATGGTCGAGTCTGGCTGCTTTCCCATCAAATCAACCTAATGTGGACTCAATGTGATTGATAAATTGTGATGAGATCACGCCCTTGGCAGAAAGTGGCACAGCGGCGCTGACAACATAGCGGCACAGACAGCGGTATTCTTCAGTGCCCGCCGCACTGACTGATGAGGCAGTCTGCCACATATCAGAGGAACTCATTGGAGACGCTGCAGCAGGTCAGCTCATGGTTATTTCCATGTGGTGAAACACTGTAGGTGCTTGTTATGGTGGAGGAATGACATGCAAACTCATTTTGGCAAGCTGCGTCCGTGCTCATTCCTGCCCAGAATTGTTTCGCAGAGAGGATGTTGTTACACAAGCTTTTCCCGGCATCTTCCAAAGTCACCTTTTAAATAAGAAGATCCCCTTCTCGACTTCCTCCAAATTGTGCCAGGCCCTGAGGGTGGCAAATACCAGATGAATCATCACAGACCCTGGTTATATCCACGTCAGGCTCTGTCACTCCATGGTGCTTGTCCTTCATGTAGGTGATTGACGGGATCCACCCAGAAGCCTGGAAAAAGCTGCATTGACTCTTCTAGAGGTGACAGATCTGTCCCTTCCTGCATATTGTGACGCCTTTAACACCATATGCACTGAACAGTGGTGCGAGAACGTCTTAAGGGCTTTTGAAGGGTCATTAAAGGGGCAGAGTATCATTTTTAACAGCAGATTTGAGATAATTAATGTAGAAGTAAGACATTTAGTAATTTTGCTGATTTTGTTCTAATCGTGGATGCTGAAATTTGAATATTTTGCAGTTAATTTTAATGACTGTAATGACACCATAGTGATTATACAAGAACTAAATATTTTCAAGCTTAAGCCGTATTTAAAATGCAGGAACATCATTGCATTAGATAACAAAAGGCAAACAAATATCACTTTTCTCAGAACTTTTCAGTACCATTTTGTTGCAATGCATTCAGTCTTTATTTTAATCAATAAGTCGATAATGTGAATCTCTTTTTTTTCTACCCTTGTGAAAAACAGATTTGCTTGTATTAAATGTAAACGTGTAGTGTACTTAAAAAAAAAAAAATTATATATATATATATATATAATAAAATAAAATAAATAAATTATGCTTGAAGATAATACAAATTAAATTAAAGGCCAAATGAGTAGTCTTTCATAACTATGTTTCCGAATGTGCTTAAGTGCACTCTTTTTTAAGTACACAAACAAACAAACAAGCACACAAACAAACAATAAATAAATAAATGCTATAAAACATTTATTTTGATGTGTTTACATACTAAAGCACATATAAAGCAGATGATTATATAAGTTCATCTATACTGTTATTTGATATTATATTTAAAGTTAATATTTTAAAAGTACTAAATCGCAATGCCATTATAAATGTGTAATTACAAACATATTTAAATATATGACATACAAGTTTCAATAGAAATTACATTAAAGTATATTTTAGTTTACCATAAATGCTTGTCAAAGCATTTGGCAATAGACTTTAACATATATAAACAATAGAAGTAATTATGAAATGCAATATAAAT
Organism: Schizothorax lantsangensis; assembly: GCA_027422415.1. Classification (NCBI taxonomy): domain Eukaryota; kingdom Metazoa; phylum Chordata; class Actinopteri; order Cypriniformes; family Cyprinidae; genus Schizothorax; species Schizothorax lantsangensis. The sequence continues at coordinate 23,535,492 of CM049861.1, read as the reverse complement.
ATGTACTTAAGGCCTACTTATATGGGTCAAAATAAGCACTCTTATGAATTGCTTTGTATGTAAATTTAAACTATAACACATTTTCATTCATTCATTTCATTTAATTGCAAATTACATAAAATTAAGTCATGGAAAACACTGAAAGTATGCTTATGAGAGCTAACTGAATGCTGAATATATTATTTTCCACGATAAACAGTCTTTATAAAATACTATTTAATAGCATGCTAAAGTGTACTTTTTCACAAGGGTAGGCATTAATTAAAAATACTGTACATTAAAATGATTCATACATGCAGTTACCTACATGCAAGTAAAGATCTTCTATGATTAATACTTACAATCTCTTATATATCTATGTATATCCAAAAATAAAACTTAATTAATTACCATGACATAATCTTTTAACACAATTATACCATTACCAATACTGCTGAAGGAAGAAAAATAAAAAACAAAAATCCTTTCAGGGCATTAATGCGGTTCTTGTTCTGGTTTGTGATTTTGTTAACTGTGTTTTTAAAACCATAATTGAATAAACACTGCACTCTCTCCCCCTCTCTCTCTGAGATCCTGGCTATTAACTTAAATAGCATTTCACTGTATTCTCACTATTGAATTTTCACAGCATTTTTTTTTTTTGTCTCAGGCCATTTGGAAAGGGTTTTATTTCACAAAGTGTCTCAGATAAAGGCAGCCAAGAAAAATAATTATGTGCAATATAATGTGCATTCACCTCAAACTGCATTAACGCAGCATTTGTGTCATTATACTACAATAATTCTCTATTTTTCCAGTCATTCTGTCCTGATTACGAAGAAACACTTCAATTTCAAGAGAGTCATTTAAGTGATTTTTACAATGATACATTTAAACAGCTGACGCCTTTAGTCAAGAACCTTCTTAATTCCACAGGCAGCACCTGTTTACGTCAACTTAATTTCCTTCTTTCCTACATATTAGATGACTCGCTCAACCCTGACATTAATAATACCTAAAATTATGCATATGAGTTAGTTCAAAGTTGTTTCTCCTCAACAGATGCTTGATGTACTTTGTGGCTTCCTCCTGGCCTCAGGCTAATGTGTTATGTTTAAATTTAGTGTCTCTATTAATATGATAATGGAATGTTAATATTGGCAAGACTTCAAAAGTACTTGTTTGCAGTCTGACCGTGAGCAATACCACTTAGGAGACTAAAAATCAGTTGACTTGGACTCTGAGAGACAGAACGACATTAAACAATTGATCACTATCACTTACGAAATTAAAGGTAGCACTGCTTAACAGATGATGGTGTACACTGATAGAGTATCCAGACATTGATTAATGAGATAACAATTTATTACTGGATAGAGGTACTGATCGGGGTAACATGTCTGATCAGATTACTGTATCGCAAGTAAAAAGTAACTCTAAGAGCTAAGAAGAACTACTCAGCTCACCACAATAGTTTATGTATTACAAAAAAAGATGGTAACACTTTAGAATAGGGACAACTATTCACTATTAGTTACTTATTAGCATGCATATTACTAGCATATTAGCTGTTTATGAGTACTTATAAAGTGCATATAATACCTTATTATTCAGCATGCCCATATTCTAGATCCCTTAACCCTACTCCATAGCCAAACTTAAAAACAACTACAACAATAACTACATTATTTGCTATCAATAAGCAGCAAATTAGGATTTTATTGAGGTTAAACTCTTAGTTAGCAGTGAATATTTGTACCCTAATCCAAAATGTTACCAAAAAAAAGATGATATATTATATTTGAATTATAACACTGCCACATACAGTAAAGTGTAGATTAGTTATATTAGCTCTATTTATCTTTACATTTTGTTGTTGTTGTTGGTTTTTCATCTTTTTTATATATATTTTTATTTTGTTTCAGCTTTTCTTCAAGCAAAAAAAGACAGTTTTTAATAGTTTTAGTTAATAACAACACTGAAAAAACATATTTAATATGATCCATTTATAAAATTTCATGACTAAATTAAGAATTATATGCTTTTTTAAAAAAATAAATAAACAAACAAACTACAAAGTATAAATAATTAAATGAATGAATGAATGAATAAATAAATAAATAGAACACTCATGGGACATGAACATTCAGAACAGCTCTTAATATAGATAATATTTTATTTTATATACTTTTTTTTCTTAAACATTATTAATTTGATATAATCATTTAACCGTGCACTTTTAAAAACAATGTTCACAAGTACTGAACACATATCAAAGCAAATAAGTAATGGTCAAACCAGTTTTCTTTCAGTTTGCACAGTTATACAGTTCAAATAATAGCAAATGGTAAATATCAAGGTACCATTTATGAACTTTCTCCCTTGATCTGTAGGTTCATATAATCGTATTGGTTCTATGATATATTAATGTTTGCTCAGATATATTGAATGTACATATGCATTTTAAATTATATTTTTTTCAAGCTATACTGCAGCCAACAGGCATTGCTCTTTACAAGGTGAACCAGGGTTTTGTTTTCCATCAATATTTGGATCTCGGCACAACTCTGATTCTCCATATTCCAAGTAAACGCTATATTGTCAGCATGATTTACAGCTGACTAAAGACAAACTTTACCAAACAATGAGTGCCTTCCCCCTGGGCTTATCGTGTTTCACTGAATGTTTGATCACTGATTCTTTGCTAAACATCACCATGACGTGTGCATAATGCTTGACACGACTCGCCAAAATGATTCATTTTTTTCCAGCATGACAACTGACATCTGTAGCTGACACAGTATCTACGCTAGAGTTTGAAGGCTCATATTCGACAATATTAAATATGTGTGTGTCACGCATACAGGCGTGATGTGACAGTTGCAAATGATCGTGGGTGCAACATCAGATAGTGACATGAATAGTGTGTGATTTGCATTAAATATAAACAAGAGTTTGTGGAGTCACACGTCATGTTCTGAGCTGTCTTCATTGTTCATATATAGTAGGATTTTTTTTTATTTTTATTGAATTAATAGCATACTATTCTGATTCATATTCAATTAACCACATATACAGTATATACAGTATATGTAAATATTTGCTGAGAAATTCCCCCACGTTGGTCAAAGACATTACAGTATTGAAGCAGATGAGCATTGGGTTTTGGAATAATTAAGATTACTCAATGTTTATGAAAGCATTATATATATATATATATATATATATATATATATATATTGTACTTGCTCTATGGTATTTGAGCTTGTGACAGTTCAAAAGGGACTCTTAGGCTTTCTTACTTTCCAGAAAACATTCAAGGTCCCTTATAACCAAACTGTTTCTGATAGAACAATTTTCTCCCATTGCAGGCTGAAATGAGAAAAGCAAGCAGCGCGCTCTCTGCACAGACATTTTACACCTGCATTAGGAGCCGTCCCACGCGTGCATTGTGGGTAAGGCTGAATTAAACAGATCCTGAGAGGACTGGCCTCTGGAAACGGTGAGCCACAGTGCTGTATAACAAGCACAGCTAAAATTCATGAGGTTTTCAGGGTTGTTTGGCCATATTTGTGTCCGTGGGCTTGGCAGGCATACAATATGGTCAGACAGAACATATTGTAAAAGAAGAAAAAGAAAGAGAGAGAGAGAGGAAGAAGCCGAGACAGATTTGTGGCCATCTGCCCAGCAGGAGCTTGAATGTAATTGTGAGCTCGAGGTATTTAAAGTTACACCTCGCTTGGACGCTCATGCATGATTCAGAGTGTTTGTAGCCAGGATATTTACCTGTGCTTTTGTGTTTGCAAGCTTTAGCTTTTGGTATTTGCCCTACCAACAACACTAACTTCCAAACAGAGAGAAGGGTGCAATGGAAATGTACAAATACAAATATTCATGCAGATGTGACCCATTCTTTATTGTCTAAAAATGAGTTTCACATTTAAAAAAAAATAATATAATAATAATAAATCACATTAAATCTTCAAATTAAAGTAGAAACAACATAAATATAGTATATTTTTTAATATTTGTTTAATGGTATCTCTTTTTTTCTATCACCGTAGGCCAGTATCACTGATACAAGTACTATTACAATAATATTATTTATGTTATATATATATATATATATATATATATATATATATATATATATATTATTATTATTTTTCCCCCTAATATTTATCCATTGACTATAGCCATTCAACATCAGGGCTAGGCTTAGAAACCCTTAAAAAAATAACAACTTCTAATTTAAGTGAACTTAAAAAACTTCACTCAATCCCATTATAATAAATGTCATATTTAGCTTCCTGTGCACTTCAGCAAGTAGGATATATACATAAATTGAATAAAGTTATCAAACACTAAACTCTAAATTAAAATGAGGTGAATCCTTAAAGCTACAACAGTTATTGATTTCCTCTTTTTTCATTAGTTCTTTGATAAACAGACATCACAGCAGCTGGGTTATTAGGTTGTTTTGGCTGCTATTACTTTAAGAGCTGCCGCTGCTGATCATGACGGGGATCGAAGTTTCATTCACTCTTCAGTGAAGTTGGAGTGCTTGTTTGAAAAGTATCCCATTTGATGTGGACATAAAGACATTCTGCATCTAAATAAACACAATTATTGTCAAGAAAAAAAGAGGGAGAGAAGCAGCAGTTGTGGGGTGGGCTACTAGCTCTGCCCTGCGTTAACTACATTAAATATTTTTAACTTGTTAAACTTGAAAAAAAAAATGCCCATGTTAACGCTATCATTTTGACTACTACTAAGAATATATTTTAAAATACATATTATATTAATTGTATATTTATGGAGCAAAAAAAGGGGGTTTAAATAAAATTTTATAAACATGCTTGCACACTGTAAATAAAAAAATACATAAATAATAAAATATATACAGTTTTTTTACAACTGCTTACACACATTTTCAAAACTTTGCCTCTTTTTTTCAAAACTTTACACACAAATTCAAGAATTGCACACACAAAATGCAAAATGACTCACATCTCTTGAAAAATGAAGCACTGCATTCAAAATATCACAAACACATCTAGTAAAGATTTTGTGTGTAAGCAGTTAAAAAACTGTAATATAAAATATGCTTCATGTGGTGACATCCCAGTTAATATGACACTAAACTCACTGACATTTTAAAAATGTTTAATATAATGCCTATATCTGGGTTACATCAACACAAGTAATTTTAGTAAAAGTGTTAAAGTGAAGGGTCAAGTCTGGTAGAAATAGCTCTGTAAGGTAACACGTTTGAGGGAGGATGAGACTGAGAGCCCATTTATTTTAAACCATTACTTTAATGTGCCAACTTATTACTTATTGCCAGAATCATTCTAAGGAGAATAAGATAAAACAGTTTTTTACTTGAAGCCAAGACAGGGATGAAGCAATCTCTTGCCATATTAAAAAAATAAATAAATAATCGTGTGTCTCACATGGCAGAATGATAAAGTGAAATATCCCTTAAGGTTTTTTTTTTTATTAAATAATAATAAAAAAAAATGTACTAGCCAACTTCTTAATGTCTACTAAAATGAAATTCACTAATTATTAAAGGCACACTATTTAAATTCAGGGCGATTAATTCCTATTTCCACAAGGAAATGATTCCCAAATGTGTGCTGATCATATTAATGTGGAAATGTAAATGTTATTTCATGTGCAGAGTGAAATAGTGAAACTTGGGAAAGATTATAGCTGATAACAAACTTGCCGGTCTTCCTTAAGTTTCTCAGTCACAGTTTGAAAACATTTATTTAGCTGAAGCCATTGAGCTAAAAAATGGATTAAGTCTATGTTCCACTGAATAAACTTTACATCTTAGACCTAATTGTACTGGGATTCCCATCACACACTACATTTTATATTGTTTGGAAATATTTCAATAGCCATGGTTTCACCCATGTATTGGCTCAGTTGTCATCTGTTTTAAGAGAAGAGGCTCCCAAAGAAGAAATCACTAGATAAAACAAAATGTAGAGCTTAAGGCAAGGCTTTAACTCAAGTGTAGTATTTTTGTGTAAAAATGTGTCAATTTGTGTCAATTTTCAAATAAATACCACAATACTTTTACAGCGTTTTTGTTGTTTGACAGATAGTTTTATATGCATTTTTATTAAAGTCATTTGATTTTCAGTGTTCCCAGTTTGTTATACACTATACATATTGATGCTTATGTAATCAAAAGTAATGTTGTATTGTAGCATCCCAGTAAGTAAATAGTAAACTGTTCTTATTAACTGATCACGATGCAAAGAATTATGGGAATGTGCTGTTTTGCAGAACTGAATGGATTCATTGGGCTGTTGCTGTGAGGTTAAGGTTGAGCTTGTTCTGTGTTTGGCTCAGAATATAAGTTCAGGTCTGACATTGCAATATGTTTCTCAATTTGTCAATGTGGTTGCAAAGAAAACTGTAAAATTTAGGCTTTGAAGTGTGAATTGCTTGTGGAGTTGGGGCAAATTCATGAGTTCATGAACTTCAAGTTTAAACAGAGCAGTGTTTTAACAGAATTCTAAACAAGACAACACATGTGATCTTAACAGCAGTATGCAGTAAAAGGTTGGCTTAAGTAGATGTAACCTTATGGCAGGCCATAATTACACGCCACCCCTGCTCCTATCACAGCTAATGCTGATAACATTAATACTGTTTGCCAATTACCCGTTCCACTCCTTGAGCACTGGCACATTGTGCCACGGTGAATGGCCCTATTAGTCATGTGAAGGTTTCTGCCGACTCGCCTGAAGGCTTCAACAGTCCATACAGTCACGAGTCCAGAAAATATATTAGCTCCAGCATCAATTTATTGATTTGAGGGGGATTTACCTCCCCTAATTTAACTGTCAAGATGATAGAGTTATCGTTAAATGTAAAAAACGTCTTATATTGAGGGAGAGCCAATATGCTGCACCGGTCGTTTGAGTCTCATGTCAATCTTTAGTGGAATTGGGGGTGTTTGAAATGAAAAAGCGCCTCCATATTGAAGAAGCAATATCATGAGCTCGTGCTCAAGATGAAAATCTGTGACTTTTTTCCACAGGATTCAATTCCTGGGTGTTTTTATACATGTACCTCAGAGTCATGCATGATCCTTTGAAAGCCAGACCTGTTTTGACAACACATTCATTTAGGCTGTTTTAGTAACACACACACACACATACACAAAAATTGGTTTGGCATGAGATACACAGGCCAAATGAGAATGAAGACTGTTCCCGCTTGAGGCGGTTCAATATCACCCTTCTATTCTGTCTCAAGCACACACACACACAAAGTATGTGAGGGACGTGGCAAACATTAGTGCTGAGGAAGGCACAATTTTACTGCTGGCTGTCCCGTTCAGTTCAAGAGTGCATGCTGTGAAAAGCCTGGGTGATCTGGCCCAAGTTCATTGATTTTCATGAAAAGGGTCCATAATTCATGAGATGGGCCATGGAGGTACACCATCAGTACTAGGAGTGTAACCGTTGCTTTCAACAGCAGTGAGTGCTCTCAAATTTATTAATATTGTCGGAGCGATTTGTGTTCCTAAGCATTTTGGTTTACCTATTACATTACTGCTACAGCCCAGGTCAGCTTGTTTTTGTAACCAGTTTTAGGAGGATAGCATTCCTGTTAGTACATACTAAAGAACACTTTGTGCCACTTTAGTTGACAGGCATTATGGAGGGAGTCTGAGGATACTGAGTGAGGGGATAATGGGGGAGAGAGCCGTTTCTCATTCGTCTTAAAGGCAGTTGGTCTGCTGGAGCAGAACCTTGTGGAAGTACACAATTTGAAATATGCCATCTTTGCTCATGTACACAGATGTCAGTTTTGTAGCCAAAGTGTTTTAAGCTGATCACCTCAACCTAATGTCATGTTAAGTCAAGCGTATATAGTGCTTCATAGAATACAGATTGTTTCGAAGAAGCTTCATATTAATTAGCAGGAAAATATCAGCATTAATATTGTAAGAAACAAATTTAATTTTAGGTGTGAAGCTGCTCGACAGAAGGCAACAGTGCCATTATTCAGCTCAAATCAGTTCAATGTTGATTTCAGTTCAATAACAGTGTTGATGTTGGAAGGTTAATCTGGTAGTATTACTAAATATTAATTTTCTTTTAAACCCCATCCAATTTTCATGTGACTAATAACCCTTTTAATGAATTTAATGCATTTAACAATTGCATTATGTTTTAGCAGAATGCAATTAATAGAGTTTGAATAACAACAAAGACAAATGACCTTATTGAACTTTAGAATGGCCATTTACTATTGTAGGTAAAACATAACTGCATAATAACGCATGTGGAAAATTCTAGCTTTGTAGCTTTTGTTTTGACACTGTTTTGTTTGATTATTATTATTATTATTAGTATTATTATTTTCTTTTTGGCAATGTTGGAAAATACTTTAAGCCACTGCTTCCATTTATTATTTTATTTTATTTTATTTTATCACTTGTTGCTATCACTATTGTGATTTGCTATCCTGTTATCTGCATTTTTGTGTTTTACATAATAATGTGACATTCACACCAGATTTTTCATTCTATACATATCACCCCATCATCTAAATATGCTATTCTCCAGGGCATTTTCCACCGGACTATCTTTAATATACTATAAATGTGTTGAGTGAACCAGCTTCATGGATCTCAGTCAGAGAGACAAGGTGAGAAAAGAAAATTTACATTTAAAAAAAAAAGGGGGGGGGGGGGGGGTAAGGCCACAAGAATGCTTTATGTTGTTATCACAGCCTGGGCAAAAATATGCATCTGGGTCAAAAACGTACCTGTGAAGCTCCCTGATGCTGTAGCATCACTGTCATTCTTGCAGTGTACTGTAGCACACTGTACAATCCCGTATTATTAACCACAAGAACAGAAACTTCTAAGAATCTGACACTGAAATCACAGTGATCCAAGTTCATAAAGACTTTTCATCTATTTCTCAGAAAATAGTATTATCACATAGTTTCATAGTACTTCACCTTGTACTTCAGAATATGGTCTACTGTTATGCTACTTTATGATGGTTTGTGCCCTTTTCGAAGCTTTGATAGCCTGAGTTCCCATTCATTTAACGGGCACAACAAGAGCCAACAGTAAAACTCGAAATATCCTTTTTTTTGTGATCCACAAAAGTAAGTGAACAACATGGGGGTGAGAAAACACATACAGTATTTGTGGGGGAAGTTCATCTTTATATGTCATTTCATTAAAACTTTTTTCTTGAAATATAGTTGAAGTGTACTACTGAATGTACTGACAATCATTTATAGTAAACTAAACTATAGTTTCATGTAATTTTATTAGAAATTATATTAGTTCTAAATTTTATTAGAACTCGTATGATATGTATTTAAATATACAGTATTTGTAATTACACATTTACAATGAAGTTGAAATTTACATTAACTTGTAAAATTTAATATTTAATAACACATGCACTTTAGTCAACACATACAATTAAATACATTTGCATGACAAAATAATATTAAATATAATGATTTTAAATGTATTTCAAAGCAAAATAATTTGGCATTATTACACAGTGCATGTTTGGAAGTATTCTCTTTAACTAAATTTAAGTTTTTCTAAAAATTGATGTTCACTTTCAATATAATTAAACACACTTCTTTTTTCACAATACATTTTTGTATGTTTTTGTATGTTTATGATGTGCATGATTTTGGTTTAAGCGACCGACTGATTCCCTGTAGTCTTGGTGCTTTTTGTGGCTAGTTATTAAAGGAAGAAAACAAATAAAGTTTAAAACTGGATGTGGATCTTAGCAACGGAAAATAGCATTTTTGTGGTATCTAGACTGAGTGCATGAAATATGCCATAAATATACTTCTGCTCCTGTAATTCAAGAACCATCACTTCACCCAAAGCATGACCAAAGAAAAAAAATACAAATCTCCAATTTATGGGCAGATAAACCGAAGAATACACAGACTTCACTTTAAACAGATGGGAGGACAATAGACATTGATTGCCAATAATTGAAGGACGACACATTGAGTTGTTCTAGTCTGTGAAGGGCAGATGGTATCGTGCTTCCTGTCATGGTTTAACACAACAGCAGTGCCGAATGCAGTGTGCGTCTGCAGTGTGAGAGGAGAGATATATGTAATATTTGGGGGTATTTTTATGTTAAGGTGTTCATGAATCCCAAGGATTGTTTGTTTGTGGTGGTAGTAACCCCCTGGTGCTTTGAAAATCTGAGCATTTATACATACAAATGCAAACAATGATGTGCTCCTGACTTTTTTCCTTTGGGTCACGTAAAACAAGCTAGGAGGATTCACTTCTCGTTTCCCAAGCGAGAACTTGGACATGAATATTTCAACACACCCACTTGGCACCTACTCTAGATCCCAAGCTCTATCTTCCACACACTCTCTCTCTCTCTCACACACACACACACACACACACACACACACACACACAAACTGGTATTCCAGGCTCACTCCAGGCTAGATAAAACACGACCATAGCAAGCGTTTACAATGGATTTAGTACATTACATCTTGTAGGGATTATTATTTTTAGATAAACATACAGACATTTGACAGCCAGTGATCAGCATGCATTTTGTTGTAGAAAAGAGCAGCTGTGACATCCACTTGCCTGAAAAATCTTGAGGTGGCACATGCGGACACTGTTTTTTTTTTTTTTGTTTTTGTTTTTCTCCTTCAATGGACCCTTTTTAAAGATGGTAATTATGCAATTCCACAATTATTAACATTGCAAATATTATAATAATATTTTTATATTAAGAAAAATCACATTTACAAAACTATACTTTGTGTACTTATACTTTATTAAATTACATTAATTTAACTAGTTTAACTAGAAAACTAGTTAACACTGTTGCATGAGTGTTTGTAATACACCAGTTGAAATCTTTCTCTCTTATTTTCCATCTTGTGAAAAGTCATAAAATTTCAATTTTGAGCTCCCTGAAAATGTGGTCCATAAGATTTTTTTTAATGTAGTACTTTGATCTGTATGTGTCATGTCTGTGTCATTACAAATATATTATCACATTATACCTCATGTTTCTAAGAAGTAAATTATATGAACTACAAACACATTTAAACAGGCAAAGTGAAGAGGCAAGTTTCACAACACAATTCTGAAGACATATACATGTATTCATTTGCAGACTCTTTTATCCAAAGCGATTTATGAATGAGGAATGCAACAAGTGATTAATCTTAAGGAGACTAGAGACATGTCTCAAAATGTCTCATAACACATCAACTAGTTGGAGAAACTAACTAGCCACGACTGTTTCCCAAAACCAAAACCATAGTAACATAGTAACATCTCTGTCGTTTGAACCACATTGATTCAAAAATGTATGATGGTCGTTAATAATGTCACACACAAGTGGTGAATTAGTTACTTCTGCTAATTAATTAATGTAAGATCTCTGAGATGCTGCTGTAATGAACATGCACCTGATGAATATAAGTTTCTTTTTTTTCTTGTTATTTTGCTTTATTTGATGTTTATTGATGTTTGGTTCCCTCTCATACTCGTACTATGTTGTTAATGACACTTTTGGGAAATGCACCCTAGAACAGTAAGTTCTTTTTTCTTTCTTTTTAAGGATCTAGTTAAGAACTCACAGAAGACATGAGCATTCACAACGTTTCCAGAGGCAAGTAATTTGCCATACTGAATGCAAAACTGCTCTACAATGTGATACAATCACATCCAATCAGGAGATATTGAATGTTTAATGTACAGTATGAGGAGTGTGATTTTGGCACAATCAAATTTCACAGTTGGGCCGGGGGCAGCTCAGAGCTGCAGAAAGAGAAACTGAACACATGAACAAAATCTCTGGCTGGCGTGTTTGTTTGTTTGTCTGCTCATTGCTTGTCTGGCTGGCATGTTTGTTTATTTTGATTAATCTGATAATTTGATGAGCATGTTGTGCTACTAGCTTTTAGCTTATTTTCAGATTAAAGGAACAACTTGCTCAAAAAAGAAAATTTGCTGGAAATGTATACTCACCTTAGGCCATCCGAGGTGTAGATGAGTTTGTTTCCTCATCAGAATAGATTTGGATCAATTTAGCATTGCATCACAGGTGCCATCAGAATGAGAGTTCAAACAGCTGATAAAAACATCATAATAATTCACAAGTTAAAGGTACATCTCCAGTGCATTAATTAACATCCTTTGAAGTGAAAAGCTGCATGTTTATGATAAACAAATCTATCATTAAGACATTTTTTATTTCAAACCACCATTTCTGACTAAAATATGAGGCTTCTATATTATTACTTTTGCCAGTGAAAAAAGTCTTCCATCTGAATCAGGAGAGAAATATGCACAGATCGAGCAGTGTTTACAAGTGAAAACAGTCTGAATATATACAAAAAATATGTCTGTTAATTTTGATGTGAGAGAACAACAGGGATGGACCTTTTCACTAAAGGAAGCATTATTTAGGATTATGGAATGCTATTTTGTTCCAAGCATCTGTTTAATGTTAAAACCCCTTATTGATGGATTTGTTTCTTACAGACACACAGCTTTTCACAAGATGTTAATTGATGCACTGGAGTTGTGTATTTAACTTTTAATTATTGTAATGTTATTATAATGTTTTTCTCAGCTGTTTGAACTCTCATTCTGATGGCACCCATTCACTGCAGAGGATCCATTGGTGAGCAACTGATGTAATGCTAAATTTATCCGAATCAGTTCTGAGGAAGAAATAAATTCATCTACATCTTGGATGGCCTGAAGATTAGTACATTTTCAGCAAATTTTCATTTTGGGGTGAACTGTTCCTTTAAACACAGAATGTGAATAAAACAACAACAAAAAACAACATAAACGAGACATAAATGGTCTCGGATGTAGGGCATTCATATGCATTAGAAAAATAACAAAATCCCCACCAAACCTTTTAAAACACACCAGCCTTCCTGAACATGCACAGTACACACAGCTGGCTCTTGAGCGTATGGAATTTCTCCATCAGATTTTGTAATTATGGTACATTGCCATTTAGTCAGCGGCAGCCAATCTGCAGCCTGAGTGCTCTCTGCGATTGATTACTGAGCTGCAGCAAACATATCAATGAGAAGAGATATGCCCTTGCCTTGGCAGCCGCCCCCCTCTAGATTAATACACTATGTCACTCTCTGATATAGATCACCCATTCAAACACAACAGTCCAGTCGAGTAAATGCACCTCTCCCTGCTCCTTCTGTCACTTTCAGCAGCTTTGCTCGGTTTTACTTCTGCCACACTTTAACCCTAGCTCATAGGATGTCATCATACTAAAATGTGATTATAGGGAATTTCTCCAAATAAATAATTGGCTTTGAAGTTTGTTTTAGTGCAATGCATGATGCTGGTTTATTATGCAAACACACAGGGGGATTTAATTCCTAGTTAAATGTTGAATATTTTATTTGTTTAATATGTGCATTATATATGCTTAATATGGTATATACTATATTCAGTATGTTTAAATAGCAACTGAAAGTCATTTGAATCTAATTATATTCTGAGCTGAAATATAAACACTAATGTTATAAAATATTGTGCACTATTTTGTAAGTCAATCTTTCAACATTAAATTGGGTTAAATGCAGCAACTGTTGATTGTAAAGCAGTTAAATATATCTTGGGTCATGCCTTTTTAATATATATGAAGTAAACATTTGATCAGGCTAATCTGTTTAAGTCAATAAACTACATTGTGCAACCTCAAGTTAAATTGATGGATTTTAATATATGCTGTGATTAAATTATGCTAATGTACTATAGGGTCAACAGTAATGGGATTGACAGTTTTACAATTCAATTTCAAGCTTTGAAAATTATCTTGCAAAGATAATTAAATGCTGATAATTCTATAAATATCCACTTTCTATCATCAGATGTTTACTTTACAAACCCAGGTATAAAGTTTGACAGTTTTTGATTATACCTTACTGACAAATACAGTATAACAAAAAACATTAGATGATACAAAAAGAGACAGAAAGGATGATGATACCATTATGACAAACCTTCATGTTTTTTTTTTTTTTTTGGGAATAGTTAGTTACTTTAAATTATATATAAGGATACATATGATGGTAAAAGGGATACAAATGACACTTTTTTTCCGTAAAAGTTCTAATTTATTATAATTATAGATGGCAAGTAATGTTTTCTATTTAATAAATATAATATGAACTTCAACCGATTCATAAACATTTTACATCTATAAAGATGTGCACATGCTGTTAATACGTTAATAAATGTTTCAATGTCTATCCAAACGTACAAAATGTTTGTCTTATAAATAGAATCACAGTTTATTAATAATCAAAATAATTATTCCATTTAGCTCAAGAAAAGCTGTAACTCTTCTGCATTATGTAGTATTTAACTGGGATCAGTTCGTGTTTTATACAAGCCGATTTAACATCTTGCTTTAAAATACATGATGCAGAATATGTACTATGCACTTCAGGTTGTAAAATGTCAAGCAAATAACAGATAATGCCAGCTACCAATAACATGAAACATGGGGAGCAATATTTCTGCTCACGGATCCCATTTTGGGAACGTGTTTAAGTGTAAATACTGTTTATGGCCTGAGGAATCATGCCTGCTCGTTTTACTGTAGCCTCCATATGAAGAAACTGAAAGAAATATGGAATATATTAACGATATAGTCCCTACAGTGCAGTGCTTATGCTGTTAGAGTATCACATTCTCATCACTCAGATTATGAAACACACATTTGCATACATTACACCCACGTCCAAGCACACATGCTGATGATGTGTATGTGCGTGCATTTCATTATGGTTAACACACACGCACACAAGCATATATACACGTACAGAGACCATGTGGCTGGTTGTACACATTCACCCCAAGGCAGGTACCACCTGTGTTACCCGCAGCAGCGTCATACATCGTTAAAGTCATTAAACTGGTGCTCGCGATCCATTTTACCTTCATAATCTGCCGTATTTCTAAGTGAAACTGGATTTTTAATGAGATTGTGAAAAGTGGGCTCTACGTACCAGAATGGAGTAATTTTCTGTTTTTGCTGAAGTCCTTGGTCGCTCCCTTGACTCTTTTTTTGCTGTTTACGGAGTGTAGGTCTGTCACAGAGACAGGTGTGATTTCTCAGGGCACCAATTTCAGTGATATCTGTCAGGTATAGGACATTTGGTATGCCAAAGTAAATATTACTTACAGCATCTTTAACAACTGTTTAGGGGCAGCTGAATAGCTGTAATCCATATCAATTTAGCATCTTAAGGCCTCATGCTAATTTATTTTTCATTTGAGGTTTTTGCATAACAAAGTGTTTTCAAAAAGCCCAGCAGAAATCTCTGATCTCCAGTGAATGCCTCTGTCATAACTAGAGAGATTAAAGGATATATTTCCTTCAAATGCATTTTCTCTTTAGCTTCAGCTGCATGGTGCGTGAACAATCGTTTATAGCATGGCTGTGAAGTGAAGCCAGTATCTGTATCTTTATATGTATCAATGACAACATTATTTGTGTCTATATTCAAAAAGATAGGTAATTTATTATATAAGACCTTTATTCAAAAACAAACAAAATCTTAAATCAGAAGTTTGTGAAAATTACACTTTTAGTTAAAAGTTTGGGATCAGTAAGATTTTTATTTGTTTTTGAATGTGTCTTCTGCTCACAAATGCTGTATTAATTTGATCAAAAATAGAGGTAAACAATAGAAATATATTATTACAATTTCAAATAACTGTTTTCTGTGTGATTATATTGTAAATTGACATTTATTTCTGTGATGAAAAGCTGAATTTTCAGCATTATTACTCCAGTTTTCTGTCACATGATCATTCAGCAATCATTCTAATATGCTGGTTTGCTGCTCAAGAAACATTTCTTCAATGTTGAAAACAGTTTTGCTGCTTCATATTTTTGTGGATACTGTGATAAATTGGTAATGATACTGTTTTGCATTACATACATAAATTTATTTTATGATACATTCACATAGAAAACAGCTATTTTAAATTGTAATAATAATGTATTTCACAATTTTACTGTATTTTTTTTTACAGTACATGAAAAGCCTCTTTTAAATGTAATTATTTAAATGTAATTAATAGCATTATTCTGTAAATGATGTATTCTGTAAATATTTTTAAAGCAAAACAATAATACTAAATGGCAAATAAAAGGAAATGGGTGGTTTAGTAGAGAACAGGCGTCATTTGCGTGTGGTACAGGTTGGATAATTAACTTTTTGAAAGTCAATGAAATTAAATAAAATTCTTGCAGAACCCTTGTACAACACAGAAAAAGCATTCCCAAACCATCATTCTTCATAATTAAATGTACACTTGTTACTCAAAATACATTTTCATCACATATTTCATTCAAGTTTAATAGGGCCTTTCAAGATTATTATTTTTTTCAGCTTTTTTGAGATTTATTTATTTTTTATGACTAATTTTAATATGAACAATAATCTTTAATTGTAATATTAGTATTATTGTTTTTTGTGTGTGAGAAATTCCTTAAAAGACTGAAGTTGAACTGAAGCAGATGCTATATATTGCACCATAAAGAGTTTATGGTCCAATAAATGGTAAATAGTAATTCTTTATGAGTACAATTAATTACAGCATTTATTCAAGGCCTTCCGAATGGGCGTAATTATTATGCGCTGAGTCTGATTTCATTCTCCTACCTTGGGATTAGATCCTTTAATGGCTTTCCTTGGCAAAACACTGTGTCATGATGCCGCTATTTGATGGAGATGGATGGATCGAGAGCAGAAATGCTCTCAAGGTCGACACTAAACTGTGAAAGGCATTATGCTGGTTAACCCACAATGCATCAAACTACAGTCAAGCAAAGATAATCGTCGGTATGCCATTGACTATTGAGACACTTTCTTTTCACGAAAGTTATAACATTTAATTTATTACTTAGTGCTTAGGTAAGCAAAATTATGGAAATGGGTTATATGTGTGAAATTTAAAAGAAAGAGAGAATGCAGATTTGCTTTATGAAGTGATCTGATTGTATGGATGAAGATGGCTGATATTAGCAGAATTATACATTTGGATTTAACAAGTGAGATTCTAAGGACACAGCCGTAAATAACCATATGGCATAAATGTTTTCATTTTTTCTTATCTAATTCATAAAGTGTGTTGTTTCACCTCCCACTTTTCCCCTCGGAGACTACATGCACATGGTCGCCCCCGTGTCTCTAAATAGGTAGCACAAGTGTAAATGGCACAAAGCAAGTGTGAGCTAAAATATAACATAAATTACATCACCATCAGTGCTACAATACAGCACAAGATTGCACAAGATTTACCCTCAAGTTGCTCTCAGTGGAGAAGAGAGCAAGACAAACCTCAGGCTTTATCTTCAAAACCTTCTCTGCTTTGAGTTCATTCTGTATACTGAAAACCAAGGTTCTCAAGGTTCAAGGTTCTTGTTTATTTGTCACATACACAGTCATACAGGGTATAATCAGTAGTGAAATGTAGGTGATTCGGGGACAGCGACTTAGCAGACTGCGCCACTCGGTCGCTGCAGTGGTGATAGTCAGGACGGGACATAAACAGACATGTTTAGAGCCTTCCATCTTTGCTCCAATAAAATCAGGAGTACATGTATTATTGTTTTGATAGATGACTATGGCACATACCTGGGCTGATAAATTTTAACATTGATATAATGTAAGAATCAACGATATACTGATTTATAAAACACTTTTTTGTAATGTCTGCTGTAATATCTATTTGTAATGCTAATCTGCAGCAGCAGCAGCAGCAGCAGCAGCAGCACAGCAGCAACAACAACAACAACAACAACAACAACAACAACAACAACAACAACAAAATAATAATAATAATAATTAGTAGTAGTAGTAGTAGTAGTAGTAGTGTCTTAATTTATCCTCAATGGGGGATTTTCTATGAAAATATTAGTTGCATGTAATTTAGTATATATCATATAATTAATAAGATTACATTTTTATCAATTGTCAGCTCTAAAAAATACAATTATGAGTATAGTCAATTAATACTTTGCCTGTTTATAACCACTATTGTTGTTGTTGTAAATAGTAATTATATATATAATTATATTATTATAATCATTATTATTTACAGCAATGTATGTATAGTATATAGCAAATACAGTTCTGAGAATTTTCAATTATTACTTTCTGTATGTTTTTATTAAAAAATGGTTGTTATTATTATTATTATTTAATAATGCTGTTATTAATAATAAAACATAATAAAAATCCTATTTTTTATTCACATTTAATTGATTCATTTGTGCATCACTTTCAATCAATCAATCAATCAATCAATCAATACTTGTAAAATAAATAAATAAATACATAAATAAATAAATAAATTAATTAATTAAAAAAATAAACTAAAATAAAATAAGCTGGTGAAAAGCACCAGCTGCTATTGACACTCGAGCTGGCCTTGTAGAGAGGCTCCAGCTAAAAGGTTGTGCTTGCACTTTGACTGATGTGTCTTTCATGACAATTAATCTGCTCAATTTCTCTTCCGATTACTGTGGGCAAGGATACCTTGAAAGAACAAGTAGGTCTCTAGTATGTTTTTTCATGTTTGAGAAGAGTTAGGAGATTGCAGATCCATTAAGATTCTCCAAGCCGCGTCTCATTACTCACATGATGAGGGCACGCGAGGCGTGAGAAAGATGATGGATGTCAGCAGCTATCGGGGCTGGTGAGTCGGCTCACGCTGAGGTGGAGGTGAGGCCTACAGCCTGACTTCCCTCTCGGGTACTTTAAAAGCCATCAATAGATGACAAGGCTGATATCTGTGTTCCGTTCATCCATCATCTGAGCTTTGAGCTCAGGTGCGGACACCACTGAAGAGAGAGGGAGCCAAGAAAGAAGTGTCCCGCCAAGGCCTGAATCATGCCTGCTGGCTGTGGTGGTAAATTCTGGTTGGTGGCATGTAACCGGCACTGATCGAGGAGCGGTTCCTAAGGAAGCATGATATTAATCCTGGGAGTGCAGGGATTTATGAGAAATCCCAGCTGCATAATGTGCAGCCCAGTGGTTCCCAAGCTATGGGGCAAGGTATTGTGAGGGCGGCATAGAAGAACCATACGCAAATTTCATTCACTTTCGCTCATTTACATCTGCTGCCTTAACAGTATGTGCGATAAACAAGTTTGTGGACATTTATTGGCATATACAAAAAGACAATATGAAGTTTGCTCAGTGCACTGCACTTTGATGTGCTTGTGTGTTGAATGGCCATCAATACAGTATGTCCTGATTGAAATCCAATTCATAAGCTCTTGAATTTAATTCAAATTTGGGGTCATTTAATTCTATTCCAATTCATTTTGATAAATGTTAACTCAAATATTTTTGCTTACATACACTACTGTTCGCAAGTTTGGGAACAGTAAAACAAAACAAAATAAACAAGGGTGCATTAAATTGATCAAAAGTGGCATTAAAGACATTTAAATTGTTACAAACTAGTTCTAATGTTGTTCTTTTGAACTTTACACTTATCAAAGAATCATATCATGGTTTCCACTCACATATTAATCGCAATGATCTTTGTCTCTTGAACATCAAATCAGCATATTAGAATATATATGTGTGTAAATAGATATATTGCAATAAAAAAAAATGTTTTAAACTGTAATAATATTTTACAGAGTTTTTACTGTATTTTTTGATCAAATACATAGCCTTGGTGCGCTTAAAAAATAGCTCATAAGAATTATTCATTTGAGAAATGGGTAGTGCTATATGTTTTAATTTACTAAAAAGCACCAACTTATGACAGTAATTGTTCATAAATTTGACCTCACTAGTCGTGCTGTATGGTTCAGATTCACACACAAAGAAAGAAAGAAAAAGACAGCTTGACAAATATGTGATATGCAGCACTATGTTCATTTCTGAGCTTCCAAAAAGGTTGGAGGCACAAGATTTCCATAGTTTCAAGGTGGCATGTCCACACACACACACACACACACAAGCTACTGCAGCCACATGAGAAAGCAGCAGAAATGTCCTGAATTCATAGCGTTTGTTCTTATTTAATTTGTGTTGATTTTTAGCAGTTTCTGTAGACCATGGTGATATTAGATATACTATCAAGCAATATATGAGAATAAAAGAAGAAAAATGCAAAAGCTCGAATGTTTTATCCCCAGGAGCTGAGGAAACACCATTATTAAGTTGACCCTCATTCCAGGGAACTCACTATATGAAATTATATTTATTACATTGCAGTGGGCCAAGCATACACTTGATTTCCATCAGGAGATGTCCTCGGTAACAGCAGGAGAGGGGTGCAACTCTGCTGCACGAAAGCCATGGAATTGAGAGCTTTTCATTTTGTCGCCTGCCATCACCAAAAGCGGGCTAGACAGCTGTGACTGAGAGTACGCCTTCCGGCCACCTTCTTCACACATTATAATCTTATATGACAGAGCCTTGGGACCATTCTGGAACTGGCTGGACCCCCGGAGAACCAAACAGAGACACAAACAGAATGGCAGAGAGAGACAGATGCACACTGAGACCTCCTCTTCCATTATGTCTCGTCCTTTTTTTGTTTAGCTGCATGTTTGACACTCTAACCTTTCTTTAGCTGTATTGACACTTTATTATTCAGAGGTCCTCGGTTAAGGGTCACTGAAGGTCTTGCAAGGTATCATCGACAGCTGCCGGACTCAAATGTCACTTTGTGCTCTTAGATTCACCTTTGATTGTTTGGTTCATGTGGTACCCTCAGAAATGCATGCATAATTCCCCATAGGCTTGTGGGATTAGGATGGTAGAATGAACACATTTATTTGATTAAAATTGCAATATTATGAAATATTAATCCAATTTAAATAGGTTATGAACTGAGAAAAAAAATTCCCTTGATCGTTTCACATATAAGAGGTCTTTGTACTATAAAAACATCCTGTACGTTTCAGAACTCAAAACTTTGTCATTAGTCTAAAAACAGCTTATATTGAAGCCAGTCTGCCTAAACAACAGGAATGTACCACTCTATTACGTAATAGTGTGGATAAGCACCGCCTCCGCAGAAGAAGATCGCCATCGCTGCCTGTTTAGCCTCGCCCACCGATTTGTGCATCTAAGGCCTCATTTATAAAATGTTGCGCAAAAACCATCCTAAATCCGATCTTACGATCATCTCTCAAATATGTGTATGTGTGATTCATAAAATGAACGTACGCACAGAAAACGCACATACGCATCTCTTACAGATTTGAAATCTATGAATTGCAAATGATCTTGAACTTGCACGCAACTGAATGGTTTCAGCTCTCTGCCTTGTAAACGACTCCTAATTAATCTCATTAACATATAAAAGATCACCAGTCATCGTTCAAATCCTTTAATTTAGAGCAGCGAGCTGCAAGAACAGCTTACTTTTCCAAAAACCTGCAGTACTCCGAGAAGAAAAAGTACGTACGTCTGCTCAGATCCTCACGTGACGCTAACGTCAAAGGCAGTTTTTACAAATATGAGCATTGGCGTGGATTTAAGCGCACGCACACTCTAAGATCAAATATGAGCATACGCACACTTTATAAATGTGGCCCGTAGTGTTTGCGAGAGAGGTGAACACGCAAATCTACACAGTGTTTGTGTTGCCTACCTTCTGATCCTAACATTGGGAAAGAGTGAATTAACTTTATTTTTAATGAAGTTCCAGACCGCGTCAATAATATTTTTTGTTCTTTGTTCACTTCATTTTAACATAGATTAGTTTACAAGCAAGGCAAAATTCAATGGGGGATTTTCAGAAAGATTTAAACCTAAAGTCGATTCTGTGTCGACTATATTGGATCCGACAGTAATGTCGCAACACAAGTGTGAGCAACTGTTTTTATTACGTGATAACTATTCCTTTGTCTGTTAAACAATTTGTTTGATATGAGTATTTATACGGTTTTAACCTAAATCACAGTAGCGTCCATCTATGAAGGATGTAGGCTGTCAAACATATACAACTATTAGCCAATCATAACAGTGGGTGTTTACTTCCGAGTCTACAATCCGCCACGCCTATTCAAACAGAGTGTTCTGATGAGGGGGGGTCAAAAACAGGACAGAAAGTAGCCTATTACTTCTAAATTATGAAGTTTTTGGTGTAACAATCTCGCAAAGAACAGTACAAAAAAAAGAAAGAAAAGAAAACAGAGGCAGACCCCTTTAAAGTAAACTTTTCCAGTTTGAATATACTGTATATACTGTATATATGTATGTATGTATATATATATATATATATATATATATATATATATATATATACTGTAACGCTACCATTCATAAGTTTGGGTAAGTAATATAAATAAATAAATAAATAGATCAAAAGTGACAGTAAATACATTTATAATATTACAAAATCTTACAAATAAATGCTTTCTATTCATCAAAAATCCTGAAAACAAATGTATCACTACTTCTACAAAAATAGAACAACTGTTTTCAAATAATAAGAACCATTATTACTTGTGCACCAATAATAATAGCAATAATAGCAGCGAATCAGCATATTAGAATCATTTCTGAAGGATCATGTGATGCTGAAAATTCAGCTTTGCATCATAGGAATAAATTACATTTTATAATAGAAAACATTAATATATTTCTCAATATAACTTTATTTACTATATTTGTCATCGACTAAATGCGACTTGAGCAGAAGAGACTTCTTTCAATAACGCTATTAATAATTCCCAACGTTTGACTGGTAGTGTAAATAATTTAAATAAACACTTTGTATATACTGCAACATTTTTCTTATCTAGTTGGTTTGTTTTCTTTAAGGCTCCAGAGATGCGGCTTGCAGTACATGCAGTGCTGAGAAAAAACACTAGCATGCATGTACGGACAAGCATAAAGTTGAGAATATAGCATGCTGCCAACCCTCCTACATGATGGGGCACTTTCTGGCTTTGACCTCTGCCCCATCTCTCATTCCAAAACCTCTAGCCTGGGGAAAAAAATAAAATGAAATGCTATGGACGCAACAGCAGTGCACACTGCCAAGATGAGCTCTCAGGATTATTCTGTTTATTTATTTATTTCTGTTCACAATGAGAGAGAGAGTCAAAGGTGTGAAACTCCTCCATCTGGTCTCTCATCACAGAGAGCCTCTCCACCTGTGGCCCCCTCTTATGCAATAGCTGCCCTGCTCTGTTCCATCTGCATGATTATAGTAATAATGATAAAACACGGGGCAATTATACGAAAGAGAGAAGACAGCAAATAATCTGATCAAAGTCTTTTCCATTTGTTCCTGGAGTCTTTCGAGATTTTCAGTTATTATGTAAGAATGGATGCTGTTGTACTCAGCAGGGTCATGTGCATTTAAACTGAAGGGGCACATGTAAATCATTTGCTTTTAGCTGAACATTCTGCCATCTTCTAGACATCAGCCTACTCTTAAGCCACTTGAAAATTGACTTTTTATCTGTGGGACATGAAAGAAGTTATTATTAAAATGTCAAAGCTGCTATTTTCCATACAAGAAAATGCTATCAAGCTCAGTTGCACTTTTTCAACAAACAAGCAAACAAAAAAATAAACAAATAAAAAATCTTAAATGTTACTTTCTATTCAAACCAAAGACTAACCTGTCTAGCCATTCTAATGTTGTTACAAATATTACCAATATACTTTTTGCTTAAATTCAGGTCAAGAAAACCCTATTTTATGCCAGGTTTTGAAAGAAACATATCCAATTAACCATCTAATAAATGTTCAAAGAACTGTTGGGACTGCACTGTTAGTAATTTAACTAAATATATAACTCAGCTAAAAATAAAGAGACGTTAGACACAGAAATGTATTTATTTATTTATTAACATTTTAAAAGTAGATTAATCCTTGCTTCCTGCATAAAATGGGCTTTTTTAAGTATCAATGTATTTTAAATGCAGAGTGATTTGCATTTATTAACTAAGTAAATGTTTTTATAGTGATTTAAATTCTAACCAGTGGAAGCAAAGCCTCTACAAATGGCCGAAAGAGCAGTCAGAAATAACCTATTTTCTTTCATTAAGTTGTAGGCTGGAATTAATGCAAATTGTCTGGACTTAACTAGTGGGCCTGACAGCCTTACAGACACTATTAAAGTACTCACTACTCAGCAATCAGTTAATTTAGACCATTTAGGAAATTAATAGAATGAGGCAATATATTCAGAATCAACGAAAAACTTCAGTTAATATCCAGGACTGAAAATTGAGTTCAGAGAAATTCTATTCCCTCGTGTCAATGAGGTGTCTTCACAACATAAAGCAAATGGCTCTACTTTATTGCTTTTAAATGACTAAGTAAAAACTGTTGTGAGATTCCCATGGCAAATTTACAAGGAAACAACAACAATGTGAAAGGGTCTAAACATTCATGCAAAAAGCTGATGGCTGTCAAAAACAAACCTGGCAACCCCCAGGCAATATGTCTAAAACTTCAGAAAGTCATAAAACACTATTAGCAGGGAGTACTATATACTACTGAAATGATAATTACATCATTAAAATAGTATAGAGTCTCTGAGAATGGTGGGTTTTAGATGGGAAATGGGAAAGCTATATAATTAAAGCAATGTTTCACCTAAAAAAGTCATCACATCTTTTTAATAAACATGAGTGGTATCATGATACTACTTGGTATTGTTTGATTTTAAAGACGTACAGCAGCAAAACATTCTGTTTTTAAAAGTCTTCCCTTGTGAAAAAGAACTAAACTTTAGTAGACTTTTAAGAAATAATATACTTTAAAACAATATACTAAAGTGCAAACTGAATGTAATGTTATTGGATGCTTAACTGCATGTTATTTACAATTAAAAGGATGTTCATTATAGTTTAAATTCATATTAAATGCAATTAGTTGATCTAAAGAGTGCTTTTTGACCCACTTAAGTATCTTTATGTCATTTCATAATCAATTCTATTGTTTTTCATATATGGTGCATTCTTGGTCAACTAAAACATAATTCAATGTAATTTCTATTGTATGGCATTATTTATAAACATTTGTTAGTACACATATAATGACAAAGCAGCAATTAAGTACATTTAAAATATATTAACTTTAAAATGTATGTTAGTCAATACAGAAGAAAAAAAAAACATTTATTTAAAGAATGACATAAGATTTTTACAACGTAATTAATTTAAAATGTACCTTAAAATATTTAAGTTGACATTATTACAAATTGCACTTTTAGAAGTGTACCTAAGTGTGTTATAGAACAGTCATATGAAACTAAACTTTCTGTAAGTACACTTAAGTGGCCTTTTAAAATTTTTAAAACTACTCTTAAGATTGTAAGTACACCAAAATTCACATTTGATACAACTAAGCAAACTTCTTTTTTTAACATAAGTTATTATTATTTATTACTGCATTGTTATCATCCCAAGTTTTGTCTCTGATTTTCTCACTGAACAGTAGTGTTTAGCCAATACTCGCCACAGAGGAAGGACAATGTGAATATACAGTGGCTGGTTTGGCTGCATCCTTTTCAACAAACAGCTCACACCACACAATTACCCGTTATTATATGCTGTATTACCTCCCACTCACCAACACAAACACAATGACTTCTAATTGAAGCAGATGGCTCTTACATAAACCTAGAGCCAGAGATGGAAGCGGCCCACTTTGGTCACCTCACTGGGCTCCCTGACATCTATGTACTTTTGAAGGAAATGTGCTACGTTCAGATAATATTCACACCGCGCAGGAAGAAAGGGCTTTATTAAGAGCATTTGAAGAACAAAGCCCAGTCACTCCGGCACCTTTCGTGGCATCTTCATTTGCGTTTTCGTTTCTTATTTCTCGGGTCGGCATTTTCCAAAGTGATATGCATGTCTGTTCTCTGACACAGACCTGCTCTCTGTGTCAAAACAGGAGCCTAATTGTTCAGAACATTGCTGTTACCATAGCAGCAGGCATTACTGGAAAGAGAGAATGACGGTGGTGGTGTGATTTTAAAAATAAGTGTGATACCAGGATGAGGTGGCAGGGGACCTGGACGTGCTTTGTGCACAGAAAACTGGTGAAAACTGGACTGGAGACCTAGTTCTCAGATCTAAACTTCGGAAGCGTACATAAGCGTGTCATGCTGTCTGTGTATATATTTGCTTTAAGTTTTCAAGGTTACAAGAGTGTTTAGGGATCCCAGTATCTGCAGGTACAAGGTATAATGTAGCTATATTTACAGTGAAAATCTTACACATACATTTCTTTCTTTCTTTCTGGTCACACTTTATTTCGATAGTCCACTTTAGACATTCTACTAACTATAAGTAACTTTGTAACTACATGTCAACTAATTCTCATTAATGTGCAACTACATGTCTACTAACTCTCAGAGTAGACTGTTAGGGTAGGTTTAGGGTTAGTCAAGTAAGTTGACATATACTTGCAAAGTTTCTCATAGTCAGTATGTTGTATGTTGTGAACCCATCAAAATAAAGTGTTAGAAGTTAAGCAGACAGTCTACGAATACTCAAATGACTGATAGTTGACATTGAGTTGCAAAGTTACTTACTGTTAGTAGAATGTCTAAAGTGGACTATCGAAATAAAGTGTTACCTTCTTTCTTTCTTTCTTTCTTTCTTTCTTTCTTTCTTTCTTTCTTTCTTTCTTTCTTTCAAGTAATAAAGAACTGCAACTGCTGATAGCATTTTGATTTGGGCATGCCATCTGAATTACTTTCAATAAAATATTTATAAAAATCAGGTAATGACATAAACATGGTCAAAAATTGCATTTATTCATGTGGAACAAAATCAGTTTTGCATACTAGATTTAAAAATTTTTTTTGCAGCAGACTATCACTATATGCATACTTTTCTGTTTCAGATAACTGAATCATCTGAATCGACTCTTAAAAATGCACTTGATTAAATATATACCCAAATATTTTGGGGTCTGTAAGACTGATTGATCGATTGATTAATTATGTAAAGAAATTAATACTTTTATTTAGCAAAGGCACATCAAATTAATCAAAAGTGACAGTAATGACATGTTTAATGTTATAAATGTATATATTTAGATCTCAAATAAATGTTTCTTGAGCATCAAGTCATTATATTAGAATAGTTTCTGAAGGATCATGTGACACTGAAGACAGGAGTAATGATGCTGAAAATTAAAAGTTATTTAACATTTTACAAACATTATTTTTTTTTTACTGAATTTATGATCAAATAAAAGCAGCTTTGGAGAACTTTTTTTTTTGTGGTCAATAATAGCACAACATTAATTACACAGGACAAATAGTGCTGACTTTTTTCGAATAGGCACCATTTAGGACTATATGCAATCATAATGATTTTGTTTAAATACAGCACTGTCTGAGTGCAGATGGTTAAAGTGATTTAGTGGGTGGTTAGTGAATAAGATGCAGTGGCATTGTTTACTGAATTTGCCCGTGAGTGTTCGTTATGTCTGTTCTGTTATATTTGATGCACTTGATTTAACTCAGGGCTCCTATGGACCTTTTTCCGGGTAGACGCCATATTAAATTAGACATGAATGAAAACAAGACTCTGAGGGGAGGAAGTATAGTCAGTTCAAATTACACCGGTGTATACCATGGTGTTGATTGTTAAGTTTGCAAACACTGAAAATATACATTTTCAAAGTATTTCCAGTTTAAAAAAAAGAAAGAAAAAAAAGAAAAAGAAAAGATGACTGACTTCATGACAACAAAACCAACTGGGAACCGTACTTCTATTTCTCACAGCCTTGTTTTCATTCAACTCAAATTAGATATGTTGTCTACCTTGACAAAGGTCTATTAGGATAGTTATATTTTCATTGAGCAAATCATACGCATTTAACGGTACAGAACTGGATTGAATTAAGTTTCCTTGGCCCCTTTCAAATTATGCAGCTATCTACAATGGGCTTCTGTGCTGTTTCTCATAAAGTTTACCTTGAAAAAAAAAAAAGTGTGGAAGAAAAGTGAATGTTCTTTAAAATGACTCATGCATAAATAAATGCACACTTTTTTTGTAATTACTAACTAAATCCTGTGTTTGTTTTAATAAACACTCCTCTGCTCATCGCATTGAAAATGAACGTGGTAGAAACTTAATTATAGCCCCACCACTGCTATCAACGTCCTCTCAAGTTTTATTTTTAGTTCAAAGTTCCTGCCTGCTTCAAACACTAGGAAGGATCAGGATTTCAGTGGAGTGGTAATCAGGGTGCGAACTACGGGGGAGCTCGGCTCCCCTTAATAAGACATGAAAACGTGATTTGTGAAATTTTGGGGGGTCTCAAAAAATATTGACAATGTGTTATTTTGACGTGCAATTTCAGTTTTGTGTAATGTGATCATCATGGATTATTATGTGTAAAATTGCAAAAATATCATTCATTCATGCATGACGGCGATTTAAACCTAATTCACTTCAATAAAGATACATGCTATTCTTGTCATGAGCATCAAGGTGTGGGGGCGCTGTGGTGCAAATTCCACTCATGTTTAGTACATGTTAACTCAAAGATTAGTAGAAAAAATATAAATGTTGGAGGCCGTTGATCTGCGCGCGAAGTCCTTGAAATCCATTCTGCAGTTAGCATCATATAGCATCATATAGCCACCATGGCCAAAGTCCCAAAGTCCACGGTATAGTTCGAACTCTGTTATAGACTATTTGTGGGTGGCTGTTTGTTGTTTCACCTATCAATTCGTGTCGATAAAGTATAATAGGGTAAATCCTGTATAGTGATATCCTATATAGTGCTTGCATAAAGCAAATAGTGCATACACTTGTAGCTGTTATGTATCTTTGTAAGTCATTGTAAGTCGCAAGCGCACGAACCCCCCCGTTATAGAAAAAAAAAAAAAAAAAAAAAATAGTGGGCTCCCCCAAAGTCCACGGTATAGTTCGAACACTGGTGGTAATATTAGTATTTCCATAATTAACAACATACATGCACTTTATATTGTGTACACGTGAGTGCGTGTGTGCGCAGGAGAATACATGTTTTGGCATTCATTTCTCTATTCAAAAGCTTGAGGGATATGTACTGTACTAATTTGATCCAAAGAGAAAACACTATCACACTGATAAAATGCAATGACATTTACGCTTCAAAGCAGCTGCATTTAATAATTTATCCTCTAAACTGCTGTCTAAAGGTCAATAAAGGCAGCAGCATAATTACAAGTTATTGAAAGTTAGTTAAAATAAAGTGTATTTTCATTTCATATTACATGCACTATATTACAATTAAACTTTTAAAATGTTTTAAGGAATACACAGCAGTTTCATTGATCTTTTGAAAATAGTTAGATTTGTTAGATTTGGAGAAGTTTAGCATTGCATGAATTGCTCACCAATGGATCCTCTGCAGTGAATGGGTGCCGCCAGAATTAGGGTCTAAACAGATGATGAAGAAATTACAATAATCCACGAGTAATGAACACCACTCCGATCCAACAGTTAACATCTTGTGAAGTGAAAAGTGTCATGTATGCTATAAACAGAACAATCAAGACGTTTTTATCTTCAAACCATTGTTTGCGGCTAAAATATGAGTAATCTATCTAATATTGTTTTCTTCAGTAAAAAGTAATCTCGTCCGAATCAGGAGAGAAATATGCACAGATTTGCACACATTGTTTACATTTAAAAATCCAAAACAGTTCTAAATATATATATTTTTTAAACTACTGAGGAAGCATTATTATGACATTTTAAAGTTAAAATATATTACTGATGGATTTTTTATTTATTTTTTGCAAACACATAGCACTTTACATGACATTCATTGATGAACTGTGAGTCATGTGGATTACTGGTAAATGTTTGTATCATTTGTTTGGACTCTCATTCTGACGGCACCCATTCACTGCAGAGGATCCATTGGCGAGCAAGTGATGCAATGCTAAATTTCTCCAAATCTGTCCTGATGAAATAAACTGATCTATATCTTGGATGCTCTGAGGGTGAGTAAATTGTCAATAAATATTCATTTTTGGGTGAACTATTCCTTTAAACTATGCATGAACCACAACACCATGGCTTCAACAATCTGAGCTATTTACATTCTTGATTTTGATCATGCATTAATAGTTAGGAAACTCAATCAAAAGAATGGTTTTACCTGTTGAAGTGCACCCATGGATCTCTTCTATTCTTGGTTACCTAGAGGGCATTGGGGAATTTCAGCATCACAAGCAGAAGTTGATGACCTAAAGACATTAAAGATGGGATGTTTTATTGATGGAAACATGATCTCAATGGAACACAATTCTCCAATGATTTCAATGAAATAAAATGAGAAAATAGTACCTTCTCTATTGATATGACCTTCATTTTGGATTTCTTTCAACCAAATGTGGTACTGTTTCATTGAAATGTGTTCTGTGCTATGGGCATAGTTGTTTTGTAATCATGCTGCTCCACTAATGACAGTTTAAATGGAAATGTTCCTCATCAGACTAAATTGAAAATTATTTTGCCAATCAGCAGGTGCCTTTTATTGTATTTTAACTTATTACATTTCAGCTATAAACGGATGTTGA
Source organism: Schizothorax lantsangensis (assembly GCA_027422415.1). Lineage (NCBI taxonomy): Eukaryota > Metazoa > Chordata > Actinopteri > Cypriniformes > Cyprinidae > Schizothorax > Schizothorax lantsangensis. The sequence goes on along the minus strand of CM049861.1, from coordinate 23,504,900 downwards.
CGCCTTTAATTTTGAAAGATATTACCCCATTTGAGTAACACTAATGAAAATAGGCATGCCCATGATTATGACACTCTCTGCTGATTTCTCTCACTCGTTTCTCTGTGTCTATGGGTGTTAGACGATATGTGCTGACAAACAAAATGTTTTCCATTGTCAAAATGCTTGAGGAGGCAGAATCTATTTACCTTCGTCTTAAAAGGTCTAGCTATTTTGTGCTATGAAAAGCAAACCCCAGCAATGCAAACAGTCTTAGTCATCAGTCATGGACTATAATTATCAGTGGTTTTAAAAGAGAACACTAAATCCACACTTTAATTTGAAGTTAAATATACTTTCATGTTGATACCTGCAACTAGGAAAACGAATGGTTGCTATTTTTAAAGTATTTTATGTCGGAGAAATGTTGTGACAAGACTCTCCTCTTTTAGAGCAATTCTCCTTTAGACAGCATCAGTGTAACCATTTTTAGGAGTAAACCATGTATGGATCTCAGGAAATCAAAAGAAAACTATAGCCACATATAACCTAGTGCTGTCAAACGATTAATCACATCCAAAATAAAAGTTTTTGTTTACATAATATATGTATGTGTACTGTTTATTTATTATGTATATATAAATACACACACATACAGTATATATTTTGAAAATATTTACATGTATATGCATTTATATATTTATATTATTATATTGTATATTATATATAAATATATTTAATATGTAAACATAAGTTTTTTTTAAATATATACATGCATGTTTTTGTATTTATATAAATTGGAACATTTTATCTAGCTGAATTCCATCAAGTGTATTAGTTTCCAAGTTGTAACAGTCTCAGAAAGCTGTATATTTTTCATCCCACATCAAGTGTGCTGAGCTTTGATGACTTTGATGTATTTATGAAGGATGTGTGGTGGTGGTATGTGACAGAACCTCAAACATGTATGCTGACAGTCTGGACAACAGTGTATCATCAAGCAGAACTTACCTTCAGTGCGTTTCAACCTGCAGATGACAGACCGCCTGCCGTTTATTTCCTTCATGTCTGTTTAGTCTGAGTGATCCACTTGTCCTACACCCCACAGCTGTAATTCTTCACTGGTGGGTTTCTTGACTTGGGATGATACCACTTTGACAGCTACAGTAAAGAGTTCCCAAAAATGTCTGAAGACACACATCTCAATGTCTGAGAAAAACCCTCATGAAACATTTAACTGTACAGACAAGATATTTACAAATTGTTTTCTGGAAGTACAGTCATTCCGTGCATGATAAGACCTACCATCGTCTTAATGCAAACCCACGCACAGGAAGATTGCGATATGTAATCTTCCCTCGGCGGAACACAACCACCTCTTCTTTAGTACGACATGAAATACTTTGCTCTCATTCAGGAAAAGCTGGCAATGAGATGTGGTTTTGTAAGAGGGAATCACTCCTTTTGAACTTCCTTTTGGGATTCCGAGGGGAAAAAAAATACTGTAAGTGAAACAATGTGTTTGAAACCAAGTCACTTACAAAGAGCTGTGCTCTGATGTTGTGTAACATTGCTGAGTTTCAACTATTTGGGGGCATGTTCATGAGGCGTGTGTAATAGCTTTAAAGCTAAAGTTAGATCTTTGAATTTCTACTACAATAAAATTAATTGTAGTAATACAGTAGGCTGAATGAGAATCCCTTTGCTTGAGTCCTACCTGATATCCTGGATCTTTTAACTCTGTAAAGCCTGACATGGAGAAAAAAAAAAAGCTAAGCATTGTCTAATAATCTAATAATTTATTGAATCTTTAGACTTTTTTTTAATGTTTTGTACCATATTTGATAATCACACTTGTATTGCTCATATAGTAATTATATAGGATAATATGGGGTAACACTTTAGAATAGGGAACACTTATTAACTATTAACTACGACTTTTCCCTCAATAAACTCCTAATTTGCTGCTTATTAATAGTTAGTAAGGTAGTTGTTAAGTTTAGGTATTGGGTAGGATTAGGGATGTAGAATAAGGTCATGTAGAATAAGGTATTAATATGTGCTTAATTACTACTAATAAATGGCTAATATTCTATTAATATGCATGCTAATTAGCAACTATAAGAGACCCTAAAATAAAGTGTTACCGAATATGGAGCACATATTCCATTTGGAGGTCCAAACTGAGCAGAAATATGCAATTTGGTTCAGTTTCTGATATTTTTAAGGCCAAAAAGTAAGATTCATTATATTCAGATTTATTTACTGCAAAAGTATAGTTGATTGCTTACATAAAATGCATATAAGTATCAGCTGTCACTCTATATCTCCCAGTGACATACCTTAAGATGTCCAAATGCTTAGTTCTGTTTTGTTTTGTTTTTAATGTGGACCAAAACATATAATGCAATGCAATACAATGATGCCTGAGAGATGTACAAATAAATGGTCCTCAAAAGTCTGATGTATCATATTTCATACTCACATTTTAACATAAAAGGTATGGATAATCAAGTTAACCTATGTTGCTTTAGTAAGTGTTCAACGTAAACTATTACTATACTATTAATACTATTATTAACAAAATACAAGTAATGTTCTTATCTTTAATTTATAAAAATCATTAAAGGATTTACAGGGGAAAAACAAAACAAAACAAACAAATGCGGACCACAACTTGAAGGTGATCTTTTACTTGCGTACAACAGGTTTTCAGCAAAATTTTCATCATTTTGCTAATTTATAGGCTTTGTTAATGTGTGTATCAAAAATGATAAAATAGGCTTTACAATGTTAAAGTCTGGATCCTGCTCTTCAAATTGCTTTTCAAACAAATAAAGCCAGCATCGTGCAATGTCACGTAGAGGACAGACCTATTTGTGCGACTTACAGAATGGGATATCTGGGCCACGTCTCTGCCTTGAATCAGGTGCTCTACCTCTGAAACTTCCTTAAATCCAGCTGTCTGATATACTGGAGGAACAGACTTCCCCAAATATCATCTCCACTTTCTGGCAGGCCACTCAGTTCTGGTCGGCAATGAAATAAGGATCAATACGCTGCAGTGTTCCTCAGCGCTGCCAGCAATCCTGACGCTCCGATCGCGGCTGAATGAGGGAGGTGAGACTGATTCTGTCCACTCGCTTTTCACTTGTCACACACTGTTAGACAGTGGAGCTCTGAATGACTGCTGGGCTTCCAACATGTTTAGATTCACTGTCACCTGACCACATCTTCACAGCCTGGTGGCACCATTCTTGGCGAGTGATCCATGCCGCTCAATGTAGTCTTCTTTGCCATGGGGAAAACATGTCTATATGCTTTCACTGAAGCTGTAAATACTTTGTGACTTTTGAATTTTCAACTAGCTGGATAAAATCCAAGCCTACTAAAAATAGTCAGGAGTATTCTATGAATATAATAAGTATAATAAGTATACATATAAAAATAATTAAATATGTAAGTATAAATCTAAAAAGTCTATTTTAAGTTAAAAATATCCACATATCTAGTTGTTCCTACTATGTGTCAGCCTAATTTTGGTTAAATTTGCAATCCTATTTAGCAATAAACTAAATAATAATAATAATAACAGTAATAATAAATAATTTTAAAAAAATCAGTTATTCAGTCAAATAATTTTTGAAGTGCCTCCTTTCACAGAAAACGATACATGAAATTAGATTTTCAGGCTTTTATTTTGTTCCCTTTTGTGAGGTGTGTTTTTAAAAAAGTGTTTATTCTAGGATTTTTTTTCCAATTGCACAACAAATAACTAATTTTGCAACCTGCTACAAGTGGTTGCAAGGCAACAAAGCAACAGCGTTAAAGTTTGTTTTCAGTCTAATGATAGAATCAACACAATGTATGGTTTAAAGCAGCTATAAATGGTTAAATATAGGCAAAAAACAAGAGCAATGTTCCCTTTTGTGATGCTAAGACATGCAGGGGTGCAAGGCAACAAAGCCACAGCATTAAAGTTTGTTTTCAGCAGATAGAATCAACACGTTCAATGTACAGCTTAATTGGTTAAATATAGGCAAAAAACAAGAGCAATCCTTATTATATACAGTATGCTAAGACATGCAGGGGTGCCTGCAGCAGGGTACTTCCGAGGCGTACGCTCCAAGTTTTTTTTTTTTTTTGGAGGACCAAGTGATCAGTGAGAGCAACGATGAGCAGAATGAAGGTGTCACATGTTTTAAACTCAAAATACATCTATCAAGAGCATGCTCATATAGGAAAATGACTACAGAGAACAAAACAGCATTGGGTGAAGTGGATATTCACGAATGAAGAAAAAAAAATCTTCTGGTGCAAATCGCACTTATTGACGACACATCTTAATTTTCTCAAAGTTACCTTTTTGTGACCACGCCACAAGTTCAAGGAAACCGAGAAGGCTGAAAGCGTACCCTATTATTTCATTATTTTACAAAAGCACAATGTTTTGTTTTTATTGTGAGTATACACAAATAAAAGTGAAACCTTTATAGTTTTAATGTCTTATTATTATTTCTATGACCAAAATGGTATTTGAAGTCGTTTCCGCTGTTATAAAGAAAAAAGTGATAGCGGCTGATTTTTCGTGAGAAACGTTTGTATTCGTGCCGAATGAAATATATAAGTGCATTTCAGTTTCTCTTTAAATAAATTTGTAAAATACAAATTAATTGTTGTAGGCTAACCCAGTCTCATGCAAGTGGCGTATAGCACAGTTTTCTATTTCTATTTGGCGTAATATTTATAAGCAGAAATTGACTTTGGCGTGCATATTATACGCAATAGGTAGGATTAGGGGTGTGGGGTAGGTGCATATTATATGTACTCCAAAACTGCGTATCACATGCACGCCAAGAAATTGCGTATCATATGCACCCGAAAACTGCGTTATATGCACACCAAACACGTGCGTTTAATATCCATGCCGAAGTCAATTTCTGCGTATAAATAGTATGCCAAATAGAAACAGAAAATCGTGCTACTGATATGCATTTTCATGAGATCGGGCTTCTAACACTGAGGGAGAGGTTCGAACGAATGGGAAATGATTGTGAAAGCACCGACTCAAAAGATTGATTAATTCATAATTAATAGCATTGCGGGACACATATAATAACTGCTGTAATATTTGCAGGGCAAATGTTTCTCAGGTTAGTCTGAGCGCTCATGTTAGGCACAGTGCATACAGCCATACACCTGGAGGCTCCACTGAAGACATGTAAGAAAGAAAACCAATTATGATGCAGCATATAAACTATTTACAATTGCTGTTTGTCAGACTGTATGAACATGATCCCAGCTATTAGCCATGTCACACTGTTGGATTTCAACTGTCATTAATGTCAGACTCTACGACAGTCAAGGCTCATTAAAAACTGACACACACAAGAAGTCTCATCCAGAGATTTGCGTCATCAGTCCGTGACACGTTTGGTGATAGCGAGCTGCATTTACATATGGAATTTAAATGGTGGCTATCAAACAAAAACAATCTTTGTCATTAATTTTGATCATTGATTGTCTGTACAGTCCACCCGGCTCTCTTTTACATTTTCCCTGTGACAGTTTGTTGCTGTCACACTAATTGTGTCATAAGGTTCTGTGCTCCTATTGGTTTTTGTTCTGATGGTCATCGTAGGGAAAGATACACTGCAGGACTGTGCCTTCAAACTTCTGACACTGGCAGAATTTCATCAGTGGAAAAATATAATTTTTATTCATTAATTGACTTTCTGAAAACATGTCACACAATTGATCAAAGAGATTTTGGCCTAGGATGAAAGGAATCTTTTATGATTCTCAAAATAAGCAATTGATTCTCAGTCAAGCAAATTGTAGCCAAAATCACATAGTGTGTGTATGTGTGTGTGTGTGTGTGTGTGTGTGTGTGTGCGTGCGTGTATACACTTTAACAAAATATTGAAAACAATTGCTCAGAGATCATACTAGTAACTTAAAGGCATCAAATGTGACAGTAGGCCATTTTTTATTTATCATATTACAACATATTAGACTATTATATTGTGGTAAATATAATTTTTCTGACCACATGACTTTTGTTATATCATCAGAAAATCTGTTTCAGAGATTAACAAAAATATAATGTCCTTGGAGAATGTGGACTGTTTAAGTATCTCACGCTCTATTGTGTAAAACAGTTTACCCAACATTAATTTTGCTTGAACTAATTGGTAAACTATTATTTTTTAAAGCGTCACTAAATGTAATTTTGATGTATTGATATATTTTTATATGTTTATCACATTTGTTTATATTGCTGATGTTTTTGAGTAGTTTTTTGGAATAAATACATAAATAATCTCCTCACTACATTACTGTTATAAATGACCAGTTTAACAAGCCATTGCAATTAAAAAGTATTTCCGTCATCATCATCATCATCATCATCATACAGTGTAGTTGCACCTTGAGTCTTTTACTCAGCACTGTAACGCTGCCCTTAGACTGACCTCCCTCTTCTGCCCACAGGCCTAAAGAAATCAGCAGATGTTATCTATGTACTTCATCGCAGTTTTAACTGACTGTGCACAGTCTGCTGGATTTGTGGAAAGTTATCTGCTGCAGATCATGAGACTAAAAACACTAAAAACCCTCATGTAACCCCAGACCAGAATCAACACATCTGGAATGGAAGCAAAGCGCATTTGTGAATAGTGCATGTTAATAGCTCTGGCAAAACAAAACAAAACAAAAAAAAAAAAACCCACTTCACTTCATTTTATTTTATTTTTACTTAATAAAATAATAACCCTCTGATGTACTGCTTATGACTACATCCAGAGATGCTGGGATAGGCTCTAGCATCTCTGCAACGCTACATAGGACAAGCATTTGGAAAATCGATGGATGGATGTTATGATATTCTTCCATAAAAGAGCTAATTTGTCATACTACACACTGCACCATTTATGAAAAGGTAATAGGTTACACCTAAGTCTACACATTATTTAATGATTCATTGTTTCATTTACTATAAAAAATCAAACTAGTACTTTATAATTATACAAGTATATTACTCCCTGTCATTCCTGTTTTACTACTTGCCATTAAGAGTCCCGCACATCAAAAATAGAAAAAGTATGGTGTAACTGTGCTGTAAATGTATGAAATTATTTATCCTGGCAAAAGTTAATTTACTCGCACCTCAGGACGGCCTGACTCCATAAGGGGCGCAATACATCACTCCAGTGCGCTACAATTTTAAAGTATTGAGGTGAGCTCAGAATGATTTCAGAGAATGTCTTTCTCAGAATTAATTTTCATAGAGGAAGTTCTATCTATCATCTTTCATACGTCGTATTAAAAAAAGAAAGAAAAAAAAGGGGGGGGGGGTATGTAAAGACTTTAACCTTTTTAGACGAGAGCCCACATTCTGAGTGCTTGCTTCATCATGCGAAAATTATGCAAAACATCCAGAAAATATATCTTCTTTCCCCTCAATCATCTAATTAGATGGATCACAAAGTCACAGCCATGTCACAATGCATCTCTTTAAAGTATTGTTTTATTTTCCCCTTACCAAACTGTGGAACATCAGAATGCATCAAACATCATCCCACTGTTTTTATTTTTCAAGTGAATTATTTCTTAGGCCCCGTTTACACTAGTGCGTTTTCGTTTTAAAACGCCATTTTAGAATGACAACAATCCTGGCGTTTTTGCTGCGTTTCAGAAACGATCTCCGTCTACACTACACAAACGAAAACGCATGTCACGTGACCATTCATGCAGGTACAACCATAGATATGTATAGGTAGATCCCTTTATTTAGATCGCGAACGCGTCTGCGTGCTTGGAGCGGTCGAATGGTGAATCTACCCATACATATCTATGGGTACAACAATGAGCATAATGTTATTGTTTACACGGTTGTCAAGGATACGCAGAGCGAATGTGGGCAGCCATGCCATCGTTTTCAAAAGTCTCCGTTTTGGTCCGTTTACACTGAAACGCAACCCCGGAGTTTTCAAACTAAAACGGGGTCTGCAGCATTTTCAAAAGTCTTCGTTTTCGAGGGTAGAAAATGCTGGAGTGGTGTAAATGATAGGTGTAACCATAGCAAAAGTTATGCGTTTTAAAACGAAAACGCACTAGTGTAAACGGGGCCTTTGACTCAGCACAGTGAATCACAGGTGTGCACTTCCTCACACGTCTGCTTTCCCAAGGTTTTTTCTCCATTATATGCAGGCAGTGCATCAGATCACAGTTTAGAAGAGCTTTTCCTTTTTGCTTACAACTACATGTTTGTCCTGAGAATAAATTGCAATGGATGGTCCTGAGTTTTTCACTCTTAAATAGTAGATGCGGTTATTTTGGGGTATTCCTGCCACAAAAACTCAAATGGTAGAGTGAATTTTTAACAAAACAAAGGTCATAAGCTCAAATCCCAAAGGAATACATGAAGAGAATATTATATTTAATAAAGTGCCCCTATTATGGGTAATGAAAAGTTCATATTTTGGTTTTGGGAGTACCCAACAACAGGTTGACATGCATGCAAGGTCAAAAAACACTTTCATTGTCTTATAATATGCATTTATTTTTACCTTACTTACTCAACGACTCCCAAATGATTCGCTCAACGATTCATTTTTCCAAACCCCTCCTTTACGTGACGCTAATCTGCAGTGATTGGTCCGACTGGTCTCATTTTCATTTCATCATGCCTGTAATGCCTGATAAAGCAGCGTTTGTGAGCAGCAGTGCTGCTTTGTGTACAGCATTACCGGGGAAAACGCTATTTTTACCACTCCAAAAGCTGCACCTAGTGGCAAAGAATGAATTTGCATTTTCATTCAGACCAATGTGAAAAGACCAACAAGTGGGCGGGCAATATGCTAATTCGTTTTAAAAACGACTTGTTTCAATGATTCAGAGTCAACTCTTTCTTCTGAGAAATAACTTATTTATATCTTTATGCACGGTGCACTTTCAGATTTAAAACTTTGCAGGATGTTTTCATTCACTTAGAGCTGTGTTACACACTGCATGAAAGGTAATTTTCAAAAATCCATAATAGGGGCACTTTAAAAATGGTAATAATACCATGGAGACATTTGCTTTTTTTGCTTTTTTTCATTTGATAGACACTTTTATCCGAAGCAACTTCCATTGTATTCAAGATATACAGTACATCTGCATAATATACATATACATGAACCCATAACCTTAGTGCTGCTGGCAATTTTTATTTTATTTTATTTTATTTTATTTTATTTCATTTTATTTTATTGATTTGATTAGTTTTTAACACTTTATTTTGCATTTTTTATATGTTACATTACCAATAACAGTGAATTATGCATAATAGTATGCAACTAACACAAAACCAAAACAAACCAAACCTAATCTATAGTTAGTACATGTCGTTAAACACTTGTACACAAGTATAACACCTTTTACAATACAGTGAATATACATCTTTTGACACTTTATTTTACAGTGTTATACATGTTACATGTACTTACTATGGCAATACCAGTAAATGTTGCGAAATTACATGGAACTGATTCTAAACCAAACCCTAATCGCAATGTTGTAGTTCATGTTGTTAATTTATTAATTTATTACTCTATTACTAGTACTTAATTGTATAATTATGCTGTAACAAGGGCATATTATCATAAAGTGAATCATTTTCAATTATTTAGTCAAGTAAATTTATTTATAGCACTTTTTGCAATGCATATTGTTAAAAATATATATGGAATGCTTTATGTGAATATACTGAATGGGCAACACTTAATTTCACTGTATGTATTTTAAATGTATGTTATGCAGTTATTACTGATTATAATCGTTAAGTGTTTTAAAAATTATCTATGTATAATTACACGGAATTAACCCTATACCAGACTCTAACCCTATAGTGAGTATTTTGTTAAAATTACTTTAGTACAGGTTTATGTAATTACTCTGTAACAAAGACACATTAAAATAAAGCCACTGATTATGCAGGTAAAATTAGATACGTACATCAGATGTAAACTGAAGTTGTTCATTTGAATGTTTCTAAACTGCACAAAACAAACTGCGGTCAGTATAAAATTTGCTTGTAGTATGGGTCATTGACATTTTTTTTTTTTTGTATTTTATATTACGTCATGGTTTTTGAGGTCAACTCGTCCATCTGCCAAACTTGACTAGCTTTAACCATGTGAATTTGGGCCAAAAACCCAAATAGAGTTTGATTGGATGCACTGTCCTTGACATAAACAACAAAAAACTTGTGAAGTGTTTTCTCCTCATTTTTAAAAGCCTATTCATTTTGCTATCCTGACTATGCAGCTACTTGCGTTTTATAATTTTCATCAAGCTTTGTTTTTCCCAGCATGACCCTATCAGAACAGATGCACGACCCCACTTTGGGTCACGACCCAGCGGTTGAGAAGCACTATTTGAAACAGCAGCACTTAGCACATGAATGAAAATAAAAAAAATATATAAAAAATGCAAATCAGCTCCAATAGGCAAAACACAGAATTGGGAATTAGTTTAAAAAGCGCTGTGCTTGTCCCTGGGTTAAATCTCCAGTAGAAAAGCAATATCTCATGCCAGTCATCGTTATTTAAATGTCATGGCTGTCCTTTGAAGATGCATGCAAATGGTGGAGGGATACGTTGGAGGAAAGAGCATGCCGCAGTGTACTGCTTCACTGTACCATGCAATTATGCTGACAAACTACTTGCCGTAGAGTCACCAAATGTTAAGAGGAGACAAATGAAATCAGCCAAGTGAGGGAGGTAAATAAAAAATCTGATCCGTAACGTTAAAAATCCATCATAATTTTCTCTAATGAACAGACCTCTCTCTTGCACGTACGCCACCCCTCGGCTTCTCCTCTCTTTGCCAGAGCCTCATGAATTGTCTTTTGTTTGATACTCAGCTAAGACTGTAGATGATGTATTACATTCAGTGTCAAGGGGGGAAAGTGCCTCTCCAGCCACATCAAACTGACAGAGCGCTGAAACACAAATGATGCAACAAACAGAAATCGTGAGTCACTCTGTAGATCAATTAGAGTGAACGGTGAGAGTGTTGTGGGGTGAGGATGCTGCTGCATCAGCCTAAGCCGTTTACTAGCTCGCAGCTGTCTGAAAATGTCTGAAAAACAGCAAAAAAAAAAAAAAAGACTGTTAAAATCTGAAATGAAAGATGCTTTTTTTGTTCCACAATCAAAATCTGCTCTAACATGATATTTTGAAATATGCTTTTACGTTGTTTTGATGCCAATCAAGGAGGCATTTGACGTTTACACTGATCTGGTTACAACAAAACATTTTAAAGCTGCAGGTGAAACTGAAGTGTATGGTTCACATGGTTATGGAAAATTTGTTATGACTGCCATTTATGCAATAACTCTTGACATGGTGATTTTTAGTTAATGTATGAAGTCCGTACAGGTTTTTGGGGTCATGAAGAATCAACTCAATATGCTTTTCAAAAGCTTAAAAAAAATAGAACTGGTATGGTTTAACACAGCTTTCATTTTTGTGCAATATATATATATATATATATATATATATACACACACACACACACAAAGTACTGCAAAAACAGTAATATTATAAAATGATTTTACCATTTAAAATACATGTTTTCTATTTTAGTATGTTTTAAAATGCAGTTTATATTTGAACAGCATTTACAGTAGTTTATTTTAATTTTTTAAGAAATTACAACAGCTCTATTTGAGCCAAATCTTGTTCTTTCGCAAAAAAAAAAAAAATGCACACAACTGTTTTCAAAATTGATAAAAGCAAATCAGCATATTAGAATAATTTCTAAAAGGATCATGTGACACTGAAGACAGGAGTAATGATGGTGAAAATTACATTTTAAAATATATTCAAATAGAAAAAAGTTATTTCAAACTAAAAAAAATATTATTATTAATTATAATAATAATAAATCTCAACAGTCTACTGTATATATAATGAAGTTGTATTAAAAACAGATTTGACTCCACAAACCGAATAGGAATGTACCTCTTCAGTTGCAATGGATATGACACTTCTGGCCATAAACATGTTCTTATGAGGCAGAAGTGATTTACAATTACTGAAATTCAATTTCTTATTTAAGTTGCCGGGAATTTTTTAAGGGTCAAGTTTATTGATTTTTTTTCTAAGCCTGTGGGAGTTTGAGGGCAGGCACATTAAAATTGCCTTTATCATATTGTCAGTGAGTGTGCATATCAAAGCATGTGAAAGGTCTAAAACACTCTGAACCATTCAAATAAATAGAAATCACATGGACGTCTACTTACTTATTTAGCAAAACATTAGGTATTTATTCCAAATGGTGTGGCTTTTCCCCCTGTTTATTATAATCAACTAATTTTACATTAGCATAATGCATTGTGCCAAGCTGCAATATCATTCATTACAGAACCATAAATGTGAGTATACCGATAAATATTACAATTATACACATTGCATTCATTACAGTAAGTATCTCTCACAAGACTATATTGTACTAATTATGATTATCTTAAAAATTATGCTTTGCTGTTGCCTGCGAGAGTACATAGCAATCTTAAAACTTCCTCTCATGAGCTTCATTGTGAACTAGATTTCTATATGAGACAGCTGGCCTGATTTCAGCATGGTCTTGTGATACCAGGAATTCCCTTCTGGGTAAACTCACATTCACACATAAGGCCCAGTGATGGGATTTTACTCAACAGATCAATAATTGCTTTAGCATATTAACACCACTTACATTCAGTTCATGCTTTCTGGATAAAACTTGATTTACTGCTGACTTGCATTTGTGTGTAATTTCAGTGCCTCTAGTGGCACCAAAAGGAATTGCAAATGCCTGTTTTCCAACAGGTTTCCTGAACACTTCCCCTTTTGTCGTAGATCATTTTGAAATAAACTTTAATACATTAAATAATTATCAATATGAAAATGGTGTTTTATAGTTCTAATCAATGACTAACAAGTCAAAAGCTTTATATTGAACCATTTCTGTTTCAGTTGTGTCATTCAGAATGCTTGAATATGGCGCCTTTGTCTTTGATTTAAGTACTTCCATGTTTTTTTAAATACATTTATGTAATGAAATTTCTTTTTTGCAAATGTTTTTGAATGCCTATGGAGAAAATGAATGGGGAAAATAACAATGGGTGCTCACTGTGGAGCTCTATTACTTTTCATAAGGACCTATTTAAAAACAGGTAAGACATCCGTCACCTCGCTGATCTGAGAGCTGTTGTCGTAGGCTGTCAAAAGCTTACAGAACACCCATTGTTGGCTTTTTATGGCTTGTTATGAATACTGAGAGGATGGATTATCATTAGTGCAAAAATGAATGTGTCACAAACATTATGAACCATTTCCAGACCCTTCAAACTCACTCTTTATCTCCGTCCCACAGAGACCCTCACAGCCTGTCAGCAATCTTCATTTGGATCCCCCAAGATGCCTTGCACTGGGAATACTTTGACGAATACAGTTTGTATAATTACCCTCCGATTTTGAATATTCAAGCGCCCAGGGGTCCCTGTTTGTCTCTGGCTCATTAGAATTTAGAGGGCAGGCAAAAATAAAATATCGGAGTGCACATACAAGAGCCTGTTCTGGCAAAGATGACACACGGCATCTGCTGAGAGCCTAGGAAACTTGTTCGGGTTCTGTTCTTGCTGATCTTTGCAGCTTTACGACCTAGGCTGAGTGAGAAAAAAAAAAAAAAAAAAAACCTGAGAGTGTGCGTACTTGGCAAGCATCACGCACATCTTGTGATACCCCTCGTTTGCGTACACAATTAGTTTGAAAGAGACGTATCTGGAGCAGTAGGGCGCCTCTGTGTACAAGGTGAATCTGCTTTGCAAATGCTGCACTGAGGGAGATTAAAAAAAAGAAAAAAAGCAATGTGTGCCAAACAATTCCACTCTTCTTCCACACGCTGCTCATGTCTCTCATTATATTTCCATTGAGGGCCACCTAAACGCATTCAGATGTTCTGTTTAGTAAAACGCAATCCTCAGCACAATAACAGGTGAAAAATAGCAAATAGGTTCTCTTAATAAAAGCATTTGTTAGGAAGAAAACGGAAAATGTACAGGAAATAAAGGTGTGAATTACATAGCGTGTAAAATAGAAGGAAGATTAATGCAATGGTAGAACTCAATCTGTGGAAAACAACTAGAAACTGCTGCAGGGGATATGAGCATTCAAGTGAAAGTTGATATTCAAAATGTATTTTGCACATTTAAGAACCCACAAAAAAATAGGAGGTTATACAATTTTCAGTGTTACATGATCTTAGGATTTCATTCTAATATGTTAGTATTTGGTACACTAAGTTTTTGTTATTATTATTAGTTGAAAATGGTTGCGCTGCCTAATGAAATGTGTAAGTGTTCTTTTTTTTCAGGATTATTTGCTGAACGGAACATTTGAAGAAATTCATATATAGTAGTAGTACTACTAGTAGTAGTATATATATCCATTGAGGCAAAAGTCAAAGTTAATAGTTAGTTAAATGTGAGAACTGGTCTCCAAATTAAAGCTGGACCACATCACTGCACAACCAATCAGAGAGCAGAAGATACTTTCACATTCATTCCCACACAATCAAGCATGAATCCCAGTCCCTTTTGAACATCTGACATGGTTTTACTGCAGTAACACTAACTGTATAATAATATTAAGATGGAAACTGATTCAAACTAAATACATTAATAGACTCAAAAAAACGACTTCATTTTTATGTACTGTTTATAAATGACTGCCATTTTTTTATTAATTGAAAGGAGTCATGGCAATGAGGAGACATCCAACTGCATCATTCATTCCTAACATTAATTATATTTATGCAAACTGAGAGGAATGTTTTGGGTTTAATACAAGTTCTGTGGACATAATTTGTAGCATGCTCTCAATTACCATGAAAAAAATATCTTGTCTATGGAGAAACGTACACACACACACACACACACACACACACACACACACACACAAATAAATAATTTGTAAACTATTAGTTTGTTTGAAATTGTAGTCTGTACATTGTTAAAACAGCAATAGGGTATGCACAACATGATCATTTTAGGAACACTTAGTATTAATGCAATTAATGCTTAATAAAGGTTTAATAAAAGTTAGTGCCTTTAATTTAGTATTTTGCATGACCTAATCTATAATGAGAACTATTTACTCCTGATAACCATTAACAACTCTTTTACTACTGGTTTAAATACTGTATATCAGTTAGATATAATAAATCATTATCTAACTCTTTATATATGAGCTTATTAACCAGTCATATTTAGTTAATTATGTGACAATGAAGGGAGAACTCATTTGTACATAGCATATTGAAGTATTAATGTAGAGACAACA
This sequence comes from Schizothorax lantsangensis, assembly GCA_027422415.1. Classification (NCBI taxonomy): domain Eukaryota; kingdom Metazoa; phylum Chordata; class Actinopteri; order Cypriniformes; family Cyprinidae; genus Schizothorax; species Schizothorax lantsangensis. The sequence continues at coordinate 23,489,547 of CM049861.1, read as the reverse complement.
GTATGTCAACGTGTTATAACTGGTTTATAAATTAAAGAATAGATTGCAAATGCTTTGTTACTGTATACTGATTATTAAGTGTTAGCATAATGTTGTGCAAAAAAACGTTGTTAATTTCTCACTACAGAAATGACAAAACTATCGTATGGAAGCTATGATATGTTTGGTAGTATAAAAGTTCATATTGTACTAAAACCGTCACAACACCCAGTCAGTTTGTCTCAGTGTATAACAGTGTTTTAGAAAGGTTATTCTGCTACACTGTGCTTCTGTTGTGTCAGCATAAGCAAACGCTTGTGACAGAAGGGATATGTCAACCCTCCGATGGCACGAGTGACTCATCACTTTAGTTTCTTCTTGATTACACTAATGATGTATTTGCATCACTTTAGCTGTATTAGTATCGCTTCCATATTCATGTAAAACAATGACATATAATATGTAATGCTTTGCAACAAGAAGCCTTCCGCACAATGTCTCCAATTCAGAGCGGAGTGGATCAGTGATGGTCACATGATTGCATGTGTGGGGGGAAAAAAACACACACCCATGCCACTGCCACACATAAAGACGTTCTTTGGCATGCTGTGCGAGCTATTCACACTCACAAGATACTCCAGAGGAAGCGCAGCCTCAATCCAGTGCCATTCATCATTATTCCCTGTGCCCCTTCTAAAAATCCACCGTGTAAACGTCACATCCAGACATGCACCTGTGATAAGGCCACTTCCCATGCATCGTTTATGCTTTCCAGCAAGGCATCACAATGCTTTCTTGAACAATTCTGATTCAGTCCACACACACACAAATTAGAATGTTAGAATATTTTGAATTTAAATCAGTGTTTAAATAATCACAAATGGTTCATTTAGTGGTAACACCTACAGTATGATTAAATTTGGTAACTTTATTTAATGCATTAAGCATCATGAACGTGAATCATGAAAAAAAAAAGATTTACGCACTTGAACTGAAATTGAATTGAATTTAAATTCCCATCCATTTGGATTACAATTGTATCATGCACATACACAACTTAAAGTGATGCTTATTAGACAGTCATGCATGAATGTATCAGGTAAGAAACAGGTAAGATTTCCATAATAGCACTAATAAACTAAATATGTTTTTAATAACCAAATCTCATCAATAAATCACTTTTTTTTCTCCAGTCTCCTACATTTTAATTGAATATTACTAGTTCCACAACAAGCCACATTGTATTTCTATTTATTTAATTGATTTCAAAATAAACACATTTATGCTGATTTTAAGCAATTTGAATAAATGATGTTGAAAATCTAATTACTGTTAATTTATGAACTGTATGACTGATAAATATGCATAATATTAAGTTTATGTTACAATGTTAAAACAGTATAATCCAAATGCATGCCATTTTATGTGCAATTCAAACACATACATTTAGGCCTAGATAGTTTTTGAGAGAATTAACAATTTATATAAAACAGTTTATTATTACATAATAAATGCAACATGAAGTCTATATTTAAAAGAAATAAATGCATTTACTAAGGTATCAACATCATGAGGCACAATGCATCACATGCATCATTTGATCAAGTTCATGAAGTTGCTCTAAAGTGATATTTCATTTAAAAAACACACACACAGAGGGCTTATTCTATTCTTGCAATATATATTTTAGTATGGTTTTTATATGAAATATTTACACAGAACTTGGCAGCAACCCACCTTAACTCACCAAGAGATTTGCCCCTTACACTGCTACTGAAAAATTGAGAAGTATCAAGAATCATTTTGGAATCTGTCCCTGTTGACTCATACAATGAATCGCAAAGTGCCTTAAGATTCCCACCTCTACTGTCCACATTGTCAACAAGCTATAAAAGCTTTCTGCTGAGCACAAATTTAAAACAAAGACCATTAATACATCTACACTGGATGCACAAGTCCAAGCTCAGTGAGGGAGGGGGAGAAAAGGAAAAAGGGCTCATTTATTTAAAAGAGTTGCCATGGGGAATGACATCCATGATTAATGTGGGGGTTGATTATGCAACCAATTGACTATAATTCACATCCAAAGAAACAGAGGCCAGTCAGCTGCCAGAAGGGCTAAGGGTATTAAAAATATATATATTTTTATTTTTTTTGCATTTATATGACACCCTTTTTAACAAAAAAATAAATAAAAATAAAACCTTTGTATGCGTTTTTGCCATTTATTTACACAAAAACTGCATTTTGTGTGTCTGAAAACAAAGATACGAAACCGCCTTTCAACATTCAAGTCTTTGAAAACAATACCATTTGTGTAAACTACAAAAACATGGATTTTTGGAATCAGTGACGTCATGCACATGAGTGTTACAAGTTCAGTCTATAGTTATGTGCACAGGTGTGTAGTGTTTCTTTAAAAAGTGGCATCGCCAACCACTGGCCTGGCATGCATAATGCAGTCGTTTTTGCAGAGCTGTGTGAAAGTGTTTTTAGTTTTGACAACATTGTACACAAAACTGTACAAATGAAAAGCCTTTTGTTTTTAGTATTGACAACATTGTACACAAAACTGTACAAATGAAAAGCCTTTTGTTTATAGAATATTGTTCCAACATAGAATCCATGTCCCATATAAAAATTAACATTGTTTATGTACTCTTAAGACTTTTTGACAAATAAACACATTTCAATTTCAAATTTAATTTAAATGAAATGACATGTTTTGTGAGATTCACGATTAGCTGGCATACATCTAGTACCCTTTCTGTACCCTTTCTGGGCTTTGCTATTATTATTTTCTGTGATGGACCAAGAAGATACGGCCTGTAGTCCCGAAGGCTCTCACATTTATCAGATGTGAGCTTCAGGGTATCCACAGAGGAAATGCACTGTAGTGAGTCTGGCTGTAAGTCAAGGGGACTACGAATGTCATGGATGAGCATGCCTTTTTTCTGTATTGTGGCTTTGAAAAGGATGATATGATTTATTTACACCTGTCACTTTAATACACAATGTAGGGGTTCTGGAAAGACTGGAGTATGCACTGGACAAAAAGTGACAACGTGCATTTGTAAAAGAGCTCTGCCATCTCTTTATGACAGGATGGGGAAATGAAATGAAATGAATGAATGAATATTTATTTTAAAATGTAATTTATTCTTGTGAGGGCAAAGCTGAATTTTCAGCATCTTTACCCTTGTCTTCAATGTCACATGATTATTCAGAAATCATTTTAATATGCCGATTTAGTGCTCAAGAAGCATTTCTTACTATTATTAAAATTATGAATGTTAAGAACAGTTGTGCCACTTAATATATATGTGGAAACAGTGACCCACCATCATGCAAAAGCCTGGAGTATTTTTTTTTAATCAATTTAAAGTGACAGTAAAGATGTTTAGAATGTTACAAAAGATTGTTATTTCAAATAAATGCTTTTCTTTTAAACCTTCTATTCATAATGTTCATAATTATAATAATGAATAATAATGAATGTTTCTTGTGCATGTTTGAGAATGTGTCTTAATTATTCAAAAATATGACCCAAAATGTGTATAAACATAGACAGATGTTACCACATGAAACACATTTACCTGGAAAGAAAAGCTGAGGTGATCTTTAAATAACTTAAATAAATAAATCTGAATCACTCTTTAAAAATCAGTTATTACTAGTTCTTATTCCATTTGATGAAACATTGATTAAAAACAGAAAAGTTCAGTGAAATACATGCAAGTGACAAATGAGTGACTGACAGAAATTGCATTGTACAAAAAGTCCTACTGAAACATGTAACCTCAAATAGACCACTAACCTCAGACGGTCAAAACTGTTCCAGCAGCCGGTGCTAAATGATCTAAAACAATGCCATCAATATATATATATATATATATTTATAATGTTGTGTTATAATAAAACAGTTAAACATAATTTCCTCAACAGTTTTGTTCCTCAAAACCAACCATTTTCACATTGAGAATTACACAGTTAATTTAAGATGATCAATAACAGATTGTTAGGATTAATGTGCCTTTAAAAGAAATTCATCTTCCGTCAATTGAATACAGGCATCAGCATGAGATGTTCTTCTGAATATCAAGAGATAACTTCTTGCTGTATTTTTTGTATACAGCTCTATTCACGGGAGGTTTGTGGGAATTATCTACATAAATTGAATGAGCTGTATTCGTGAGATGTATATTTGTGCATAATAGACAAAGTTTTGAAAGACAGCATCACCAAGTGATATCAAGAGACTGTTGAACCGCTAGTAAAGCAGGCTATGTGCAGTTAACACATACAGATGCAGTACAAAGCTGACAGTTTCTGTTCTTAACAGCAACAGCAGGGCTTTGAACGGATCATTTTTAAATGGAACATGAAAATGTATAACAGCTGTCTTGATTGTATCAATGGTTTTGTTCCAACTGTGCAATTAAATGTTTGAATGGAACACTGCATTAAATGTTTAAATAAAAAAGGAAATGAACCTTACACTCCAGTTACTTTGCTGAAAGGCATTATCTAATATTCATGACCACAGAAAAAGACTCAACATGAATGCAAAATTGTTATATATTTAGGGTGTGCAATTAATACCTTCCAGTCATTCTAAATAATAGGAATCTTGACAATAACAACAAAAACACGTCCTTGCAACATTATGAGCATACTAGTAATAGCTCGGGTTCCCAAATGCTTTGAGATCCACTTTCCTGCAGAGTTCAGCTTCAACTCTAATCAAACACACCTGAACAAGCTAATCAAGGTCTTCAGGATTAGAAAGTTACACGCAGGTGAGTTTGATCAAGGTTGGAGCTAAACATTGCAAGAAAGCTGAGAACGCCTGAGGTATAGTATATCAGCTCTTGACGTATGCACAAATTAATTAATTGTATGCAAATACAATATAGCAAGCAAGAGCCATCTGCAAACAAATTATAAAAATATTCCCCTCAAGTTCAAACAGGTGTAAGACTCTCCTCAAGCAGAGTAACCACAGGTGTTGTTAATTTATTGTTTTGTCATGTCAAACCTCACAAATATTATCTCACATTCGCTTTTGTTAACACAATCGGTTAGGTTTAGTGTAGGTGGTATGTTATTTCTGGTTACACTTTAGTTTAAGGTGTCCTTGTTACAGTGTAATTATACATTTAAGTACTGAGTAATCTTAATTAACTACATGTACTTACTATACTGTTAGGGTTTGGCTTAGAATTACTTGGCTTAGTTACTTGCATGTAATTATGCATAATTTATTGATATTATAATAGTAAGTACATGTAACATGTATAACAAGGACACCTTAAAACAAAGTGTTACCTTATTTTTAAATGTGATACAGCATTAACCTTTAAAAGCATTCACCATACACTTCATTTCCAAACTGCCGCAATACGCTCAATAACCAACGTAATAATACATTACCAGATTTACGTTTAGTAAAGAAGCAATGTAAAATCATTCTGCAGAAATGCCACCACAGACATGTTTTTCCAGTGAGCCTGGGCTGCATGTATTACATTCTACTGCATTTACTAAGGGTGGCCAATTCTATAACACCAAAAAGGAGGACACTTTGGACGCTGAAGCAACACCGTTCAATGAGGACAATTAAAAATAACTCTAAATTAGAGACAAAATGTTTTATTAAGGAGTGATATTTACTTCCTTCAATTGATTTCCAGGGCATTTGTTTACCTTTATAATGGCAAATATGTCAACTTTAATGTAAATTTCGTAAATCTATGTATTAAATGTGATTTGAATAAGAAGACACTATAAGGCTGGTACCAGTCAAATTAAATTGATATCAGCAAAATCCATCTTGGCGCAGAAGCTGCATCTGAAGTGCATTTAGATGTAATACACAAGCTATTTAATGCAGCTCATGCTGCCTTCACATGCTATCGGACTTATCGTAAATACGTGTTTCCTAGTCGGAAATTGGACATAAACAGCCTCTCTAGATGTGTTTACAACTGGCAAACTCAGAGATAATTTTGATACCCAAGTTTCCGAGTTGGGTGAGCCATAAACTTTAAATATGGAGGAGGAGAGAAACATACAGTAGGAGTAGTACTGTAAAGTTTTATTTGTTTTTCTCACTTTTACATTGCTTTCTCCTGCTATTACAGTCATGTATATTTACGTATTTGAGTAACCATTTAATGCATAATTCGAAACCTATTGGATATTGACTAAATATCTTCTAATTCATACCTTTTGGCTTTAATAAGAAACAGACAAGAATGAACAGGCTGTCCACCATGATTTATGTTCTTTCCAACAACAAAGCACTTGAACACGACAAACTTGTAATTACAACTTCAGAGGTGGGAAGTAAAACGTTTCCAATAACACATGAAGGCAGCATTAGAGATGCCACAAATGCATTTACACTGCAATGAGTTTAATGATTTAAATATAAAATAGATTGAATATAGAACAATGAAATTATACTTTAAATATGGAACTAAATCAGTTAAGTTTACTTATCAGTAAACTAAGTAAATCGTTGATAGCCTATACTGTTTTAATCAAAACAGCTGACTCATTCAGATATGAAGCAAGTGACTTGCTGATTTCGGAACTGCGTACTAGTATTCTACTCCTACTATTTTGGCCATGAAAAAAATAAAAATATGCTAAAAAATAGTAAGAGTAATATACTAGTATGCAGTTTTGAATGTAGCAACTGTTTTTATTTATAGAATCATTTGAATCATTAACTCAATTCTTTCAAAACACAGTCATTCAGGAACAAAACACAACTTTGTAGATCGGAGACAAAATACTGCTACAGAGTCCACATTATCAATATTGTGTCTAAAATGCATGTCAATTAATATTCATTTGAATAGAACATTAACATTTTGTATTTATTGATTATACACCACTGTATAAAGTATACAATAGTAATCTTAAAACAAGGACAAATGAGTGTCCGGCTCAAGTCTGCACAAGTAGACAGACATGGTATTTCAAAACCGGACTGTCCGACCTAAAACTAGACGGATGGCCACCCTAAATATAGCCTCACACTTTATCTTTAGGTTAGACTTTCAGCAGGAATAACAGCCACACACTGTTAAACTTCTCACATTGCACAGATGAAAGCGTTTCCTTCGCATGTAAATTGTTAATGTGAGGATGATTATACAACCTCGTGTACAACGGACAAATAGAAACCAGCAGAAATCCTGGCTTTGTTACATCGATGTAGAGCAGAATGACATGCTCCGGGAGTCTGGGACACCTGAGCTTCCAGTGTGTCTCAATTTCTTTGTCTTATTCATTTACATCTGACTGAATTGTGAGGATGAATTTGTATTCCATGAGTAGGTAATTCTCCTTCCATAGGGAAATCACTGGAAGAGTATACAAAACCAAATAGCAAAATTACATTCTTTACACATGTAGGCAGAAAACTAATTGGAATCTGACTGCGAAAGAGAAAAGGCGAGAATGATCGGTAAACTCATTTACAGACTAAATAATAGGCTGTCAACGTTTTAACAAAAACTGTCAAAGGTTTCGTTGCTAGAAATAGGCTAATAAAACATGTTTAGGTGCGCACTTCAGGTGGGACAGCTTATGAAACATTTCCATTCATAAACTGTTAATGCTCTGCGTTTTTCTTTCCTTTTTACATATAACCTCATATTTATGTATGGAGTTATTCATTGCAAAGAAAATGAAAAACTTTGGGGTGCGAAGTGGTTTATATTTCATGAGATCTTTAAAAGCAACATGAAACAGCATTCACTATGCATTTTGTGTTTATGTGAAACATAAAATTCAGTGGAAAATAGCTCAGGAAGTGATGATGAAATAGATATAATGTTTGGCTATGCATATTATTAGCTAATATTATTTTAATAGCAGAAGAAGCATTTCAAATGCAGAGGGAGTTATTATATTTTAATGAAAGATTATGATTTTTATTTTTCTTTGCAATATAAGACTAGGGATAGTTCTGATTTAATTTATTCCTATCTGTAAATAAAAAAAGGAAGTTGGCTTGCAGTGTTGTTGCTTCCTCTGTTTTCTCCCTGATGTAAGACTTCCTTAAGTCTGTAAAACTCTTTCTCTCTCACACACACGCGCACACACACACACACACACACACACACACACACACACACACACACTTGTGCCCCTACTCTGAGACGCCCTCTTCAACTCACGTGAAACATCGCTGTTGTGCTCCTGTCATGTCTCATGTCACATTTTAAAGAGAGACGTAAAGCATTTTCGTATCGTCCCTGATGTTCCTGTCACCAAAACTCTTTGTGTAAACCTGTCACCAACAACAGGCAACAGTGATTTGTTTACTTCCTTCAAATCAAATTGAAAAGGATGCCAAGCCAAAACTACAAAACAGGCCTCCCCCCCCCCCCCGCAGCTGTCCTCTACATCTCTGAAAATGGCTGGCGCTGCTTCTGCCCCAGAGAAGACTCTATGCTCGTCTGCACCAGTCAGTTTCAGACCACAAAAACACCTGCATTTTCCACTTTAACTACAAGTTCCAAGGATTCAGTATGTCCAAATTGCCAGAGAAATGGCACATCAGGTCCGCTGAGTTTATCGTTTGTGACTGTAATGAAAAAGGACTACATCTGAACATTCAATCTTGCCTTCGGCATTGTGCACGTTACTGCAGCTAAACACTTCTGCATCAAATAGAGCAGAAACAGGTGATGAGGAAAGAGAGGGACGATGCTGTTCACACGAACTGTGTAATACTGAAGCGCTTGTGTTCAGACACGGACCAATGACTTTTCTCCCTGGCTCATTTAATGCAGCTATATCCCAAAAAAATAAAAAAATGCAAAAAATGTAAAAAGCGTGGTTGTCAAGGAAACATTAGCTAGCATGAGTCACAAATTCACAATTGTGCAGGCCCCCAGTACAATCATTAATTAGTGCACTAGGAAGTCTCATTTACATGGACACAACACAAAAAACAAGTTTAGCAACTGCCTTAAGCTTGGCCTTTCTAAATGGAGCTTTACTGTAAACCATCCGTCTTGAAACGTCAAAGTGCACTCACAGTTTTATACTTAAAACTGCTTTTTAATGCCACAGACTACCACAGAGGTATAATAATTTCCTTAAAGGCACAGTATACTCAATTCACACACCTCAGAGAAACAAGAGAACATCTTACAAAACAAAACCAACTTGATGGTGAAAAAAAAAAGACAAAACAACTTTAGCAATCAAGGAATTTAAACAATTCAACAATCTTAGTTTCTTTATCTACAAAAGGATAGTAAATAAAAAATACTTAAATAGAGAAGATTTGGTGCAATTGTAATGCATTTTTCTGCATTTTTCTTGGTAACTGACAAATTGTGACTTGCAAATTAATATTTTGGTGTAAGAATATTTTTTTACTGTATGTACTAGAGATACATGGTCTGTTAATAGACTGATATTCAGAAGACTTGATCAGTGGTTGAGTGACAACTAAAACACAGACAAAACAACATTGTTTCCCTATATATGAATATTAATGTTTTAAATAATAGCTACCTAATTCTTTTAGTTGTAACATTTAATTGTTTGGGTTAAATACAGTACTTTTTGCATTGGAAAATCTGCTGAACAAGAACAGTCTAGGATGAGATTATATACTTTAATGTTCAATGTATGTTGTAGAGACTCATTATTTCAATTCAGTTCTATAAACGTGGTTGTTAAGAAAACATGAGCTGGCATCAGTTATTGCAGGCCACTAATATCATTAATATATAGCATATTGTAACTATAACAAATATCCCAAACCACATATCATGATAAAATACTTTATCAACTTTTATGTAAAAAAAGACCCTAAATTGCTCAAAGTGCTGCACAAATAAACCTTAACAAGTCTATGCAGACAGGATCCAAAAATATAATTCATTATTGTGAAGAAAAATCCCCCATCACACATTTGTACAATAAGTAATTTCTGCATACACCTTTGCACATATCGCCTTAACATACCAAGATGTTATATTAGACATGCAGTGCATCACACATGATGTTTCGGTTTCAGTACTTCATGTTTTAGATGAAGTACATACGAGAAGGACCGTCAAGAGCCTCTCTAAAGCACGATCCTGCTATCATCAAATGGAAACAGGTTGTTTTTTCTGCTTACATTTCTCTCTCACACACACAACATCAACAGCACGCAATTCAACTAACATTTATGGGTTCTCTTATCTGTTGCCAATTCAAGTCAAGTGACCCTCGGCATCTTAGATGAATCTCTTTTTTCAAACTAGAGAAGGTAAGACCTTTGGAAACCTGAACCATATACCAAAGAGCAAGAGTGAGTGTTTAACAGCTTTAGTAGATTAAAAATCTACAAGACACTTCATTTACCAAATTGTCTGTAAGAGCATTCAGGGCCTTTTATTTGAGAAGCAACTTTAACGATCAACAAAACATGATAACACTTCTGTAAACAGAAAAAAAAGCAGAAAGAAAGAAAAGACAGAGCAAATTAGATTGGATTTTAATACCTTGACCTCAACAGGATTGCACAATGAAATTAATAACCAATATACAGATTTCTCATGACTGATATAAAATTGTATTTATTTTTTATCTCTCATGGTACATTCTATTTTAAACAATCATTAACTTAATATTTTAAATAAAGACTGAATGAAATTAAGCCTTTTCTTTAAAAAAATTAAGCTCTCTCTTTCTGTAATATTAATTTGAACAGAAAACAAAATAAAAATTTCAAGCTAATATGATTGAGCGTAATAATATTGCACATGAAAAGTGATATGATTCTGACCAAATCTGCTGCCTTCTCATGAGGCGAGTTAAGTCTCACAGTTGTGTCGAAAGAACACAATCCTCTCCACAAGTCTAGTAAATTACAGCAAATTAGTACTTCATTCCCACAATGCGTTTGCACTATCCAGAATCATATCACGTTAATGCACACTTATTTGGTTGCATATTGTTAATAAGAAACCTTTTACAAGTTGCTCTGGGATATAAGAGTAAGCAAACTGTTAGACGTGATACGCTAGGAGGCCTCACCTCGTGCAACGTGACAGTTAAAATGGCATCACCATCATATGTATGCCTTTGTCGATCAGCCACCAGCAGAATTCAGAATGTAACTCAGATCAGAACAGAATTTTAGATTCAGAGCTCGAACTAAGAGAGCTCGCCTGTATCACTTAGAGCATTCAAAATGTCCCTTGAAATTGTTAAATAGTACCAATAGTCTTTAAATAATTCTGCATAGAAAAATAAATTAAATATGAAGTTAAACTACGAATTGACAGGTGACAGTGGTCATCAATGTTTTTTCTGTTTTTTTTTTTTTTTTTTTTTTTTGATTTTCCGTATTTTTCTTGAATCCACTATTTTTTTTTCTTGATGAGACTGTTGAATTTAATTGTCGACTGTTGTAATGTACACAACTGCCCCACAAATACAAATAATGTTGACTTACAAAATAAATCCAGATACGCTTACATGGCAAGCAGCTGTTTAGTTTCTCTTGAGTTCATGAATGTCCTGTCATGTGCCATAACCAAACACTTCAAGAAGAATCACATTTCAGTAGAACAATATCAAATGGCTCTTTACAGGTAATTGGAATAATCCAAAATGTACGGATGTTGGCTGCCAGTACCTTCAGATATAATCAAATCCAAGAGTTTCAAGTCCCCAAAAGTGGCAAAATATAATCCAAGAGAGGGGAGTCTGGGGTATTCCACCACTTTCAAGCATGTGCCAACTTCCATTTCTTCCACTCCATTTGATTTTGTCATCCCAAGATGCCTAAAAATACTTCCAACCAAACACAATGAAGAAGGGTCAATATGAAGTACACTCAACACTGTTTCATGACCCAATCAATTGGTCAAAACAAAGTTCAGTGGAATTTGATGGAATTCATATCAATAGCAGCAAACTACGACCGAGTTTTTTTTTTTTTTTTTTTTTTTAAGGATACTGACTGATATGATTCTTAACTCTTAATGGCATCACAAACATAAAAATGGTATGTAATTTTAACACAGCCACCGATTCTAAGGGAGTTACGTTTTGTGTAATGAAACGTGTCCGGTATTCCATTGGTCATTAAGATTTGTCTTAAGGCACTTTTGTCATTACGGGGCAGGTGAAGATGATGTTCTAGAATTTACTGAGGGCTGTCTGTTCCTCTAGTACTTGAAGGTAGTCTGGGGTCCCCATTTTTGTCTTTAGTTCATAATAATCACTTTTACGCTGCTCAATCACTATCTTACTGTGGTTGCCCCCTATCAATGATTTTTTCATTTTTTTGTCATGTGGTTTCTCGGGGTAACGGATCTCAAAGCCACTCACCCCTATACTGTTGAAATCCTTTTTGCTCTCCAAGTAGTTGTGGAGGAACATCCTGTCTCGTCCCGGTATGAACTCGTCCAGCTCGTCAATGGTGCTTAATCTCTTCCTGGGGTCCAGGGATAGAGAGTCCTTGTCATTGTCAGCACTGTTGTGCAACATCATTTTCTGTCTCTCCGAGTCTACGAATTTGTAGCCCGACTCTGAGTCTCTAATTCCACATGTGTGAGCTTTGCTCATGTGCTCGATGGTCTGCGGGATGAAGGTCTCTCCTCCCAGGTCGTCTTTCATGTTAGATTTGTGATTGTGCCTCCGGATCTGGAGAGGCATGGAGCTGCACTCCTGGTTGCCGAGTCCCTCCTGTCTTCCCGCTGGCTTTTTGTTCCGTCTCAACACAAAGACCAGCAGGCAGAAGGCCACAAAGACAGTGAGGATCAGAACTACCAGTATGCTTAATATCATAATAGACAAGGGCACAGGACCGCTGGGGGGTGCCTTGCCAACTCCGGCAGGTGACAGCGATGTGAGGACAGGGGTGGCGCTTGTCAGGATGAAAGGAGGCCTGGCTATGAGCTTTGAGCACATGATCTCATTTTTCAGCTCCCTCAGCTCAATGTTGGAGAATTGCACAGGAGATGCACACTTGACCGCTTTGGCAGCGACTCCTTCGTTCAGTTTCTCGAGCCAGAGTTTCAAAGCCACTAAATCGCAGGAGCATTCCCAAGGGTTGCCATCCAGGTCTATCTGAGTGAGAGATTTGAGCTGGTCTAGGACGCCACTCACAGGCAGAGTCATGAAGTGGTTGTTCTTTAGATTCAGTCTGGCAAGAGAAACGCCTGCAAAGATGTACGCAGGCAAGCTTCTGAGCACATTGTTATTCAGGTACAAGAGCTGCAAATTTGGCATGGAGTCAAATGTCCCTGCTAACACCTCCTTTATGGCATTGTATTCCAAATAGAGATACTGGAGGTTACTTAGCCCAAGAAACATTTCAGGGTGCAGCTGCTCCAGCTGATTTCCATTTAGGTACAGCCTACGGAGGTTGGTAAGATTTGCAAACACACCTTTCTGGACGGTGGATATTTGATTGCTGCCCAAATGTAATAAATCTAAACCCTCAAATCCTTGGAAGTCAGTGGGACTGATATCTCGGATGTAATTACCACTAAGGTGCAATTTCTTGGCATTTGGTGGTTTAGGTACAAGATCTGCTAGACTCTGAATGTTTCTTTCTTGACAGCTGACACTGATGCCAAAGTCAGAAGGGTGAGCTTTGCATGTGCAGGGCTGGGGGCAGGAGAGGGGAGGGATTCGAGTTTGATAGGACACAATTTGGCCATTTTTACCAGCTGGGTTGCCAGCGACAATCCCGTTGCCGTATATTTTGGAAGGATTGGTAGTTTTGGGTGCTTTGGTCACTAAAGGTGCTATGGTTGAAGGTGCCACGTTGGACATGGTTAGCCCACCCTCGGGCTGGGAGGGGGGCATCCGTACATCAAAGTCACTGCCTGTGCCCATGGGGCACAGCTCCTGCTTATTAGTCTCCTTTAAGAGTCGGCCGTACAGGTCACTAGGGGTCTCGCAAATAGCCTCTCCGATGAAAATGTTATAGGGCATATTCTCCAACCAGGCTTTCAAAGGTAACAAATCACAAGTGCAATTCCACGGGTTGTCATCCAACTGCAATTCCACTATCCGCCCAATGTGCTCCAGAACTCCGAGATAGGGAAGCTTCTGTATCCTATTCCCTCTTATGTCCAAGTGAGTAAGGGAGGCGAATCGAAAAATGTTCTCAGGTAGGCTTTGGATCAGATTGTCATTTAAAATGAGAACCTTCAGTTTGTGTAATTTGTTGAAGGCTCCTTTCTCAACGAACTTGATTAAATTGTAGTCAGCCTGAAGGTATTCCAAGTTCTCGATCCCTCGGAAAGTGTCGGCGCGGAGCTCTTTTAACTCATTGTTATTTAAGTGCAACTGTTTTAATGCACTAAGCCCCACAAAGGCCCCTCCCTCAATGTTCTGGAGTTTGTTGTTCCCCAGGTGGAGTGAGACTGCGTGTGTGAAATTCACAAAAGAGTTGGGGTAAAGGATGTACAAAAGGTTGTTCTGGAAATTCAAATGGTAGAGGCTGGACACTGGCGGCTGCAGCTGTGTAGGTCTGTACACAGTTATTTTCTCACAGTTCACATAGAGGACGTTCTCGATGGACATGCAGGAGCAAGCGCTGCACGTCTCAGCTCTGAGGTCCGAATCCGAGTCACAAAATGAACCCGATATGGAAAAGGCCAACAGAACAAGCAGCAGCATTTTGCCTTTTACAAATCCCCCAGTAAACCATTTAGTAACCTTAGAGGGGGGAAAAACAAACAAACAATCAAAATACATGCCTGTTTCCCATTGAGTCACACAGCTAATGCCAAGATCTTACAGCAGGGGTGTTTAAAAAGCCCTCTGCGGACACAAAGAACTTGGAAAAACCTGTTATGTGCCTCTTGGATCCAAACATAATATCTGAGCCTACACTGAAAATGAATCCATCTGTATTTACAAGCACCACAATTGAAAAATATATATAATTTTAATACACTGACGTAGTGTGACTAACACCGCAATGAATGTATGCATCAGCGTATTTCTTGTGTTTCAGTGAATCGAAGAGGGGGGAAAAGTCTCTTTCCATCGCATACAGAAGACAGTATTATCACCTTCACAAAAACGTAATTTAAAATACAGTACAAAGAGATCATGCCCTTTGGATTATCAACATTTGCCAACAAATAACTGAATATATAAAAATAATAAGAATTCAACACTCACCGGCAATATTAATATCTCCTCCTCTTCAGATAACACCGGACATTGGGAGCGCCAAGAGAGGGACTATTCCCATTCAGTCAGGTTCAGATTTCAGTCTCAGCCTCTCTCGTCAGGCTCCACTTGTACAAAACATATATTGTGTCATAAAATCCCAAGGTTACTGAGCTCTTTTGAGACATCTCAAACACGGCGCTGCCTATTTGCGCTGAAAATTAATTCGTTTCGAAACCAAAATGAAAATGTTGAAATAGCAAGTGGTGAATTTGGATGCAAAAGAAGTCCAACATTCTTCCGTTGAAAGAACTGAGCATCAGTTTAGACGCAATTTGAACGGACAGTTCGCTCAACAGTTCCGGGGAGAGAAAAAAAAACAACTGATACAGATCTTAATAAATTAATCGCAACAATCCATCGCGCGTCGCGGCTCAACCCGATTACCGAAAATCGGAAATCGACTCCAGCTGATTCCTGCCGTTTCTTGGGATTATGCAAGTTGCGAGATAAGAGGAAAAGAAACTACGTGCTCTGATGTCAGACCGACGAGGAAATTAATAATTCAGCTGAGTAAAATACGATCGAAAAAGAGATGCCACCCTACACCATATCGTCAAAATAAGTATTGTTGGTGCAGTCCTCGTCCGAATAATGAGACCAGTCTTATAAACCAACTATTCCACCTCGTCTTCTTCTAAGTATGTTGGTTTTGTTGCTGCATTGAGCTTCCCACACGGTGAAGCAGGCGGAGAGAAAATGCAGAGATGCAGAGAGAGAGGGAGAGGGAGAGAGAAAGGCAGAGGGAGAGAGCGAGGAAAGCGCGCAAGGGGACGAGGGGGGGTTAACAGGGCGAAAATATCAAGGAACAAAATTCAACTTCAGACACCCCTTAAACACTCACTAGTGAACATTATAACGCGCTCTGCTAGTGTCTTTCGTTGAGGGATCGTTGGTAATGGTGACGCGTAATCTTTAGTTGGATCCCGGCCAGTTCGTGCGCGCGTAACAGATTTCCTGACAGCAGCACGCGAGGATTTAGCGCACATTTTTTGTGTATTTTATTTTATTTATTTATTATTTATTTTACAATATTTATATTTATAATACATGCGCGTGCATGTGTGTGTTAGAAAGATAGAGAGAGCGAGAGAAGGGAGGGCGATCGACAGGTCGAAAATATTGAAGAACCTCATTTAACTATAAATATCTCTGAAACACTCAATAGTGAGCATTATAGAGCTCTCTTTCTCATGTGTCTTTCGTTAAGGGATCTCTGGAAATGGTGACGCGTAATCTTTAGTTGGATCAAGGCCAGTTTGTACGCGCCCGGTTGCCTGGCAGCAGCAGGAGGATTTAACGCGTGGGATTCTTTATTTTCTTTATTTTACAATTTTAAGATTGCGTGGCACCTGATTCAGAAACTGCGGCAAAGTCACCCACAGTAGTTTGAGCTGTTGCACGCACAGCAATAAATCGTTATAGTTTGACAGTTCGCCAGGGATGGTGATTCATTCTTGATAGACAACAGGTGCGCCGTTTTATCGACTTCTTATGTCTTTCCAATAACCTGAACATTGATTTGTGCTCATGCATGTGTTTAATTGATTTGATGCCGTACATGCTCCGAAATTGGAAGCAGTTATTTTTAAACCTTTAGATTATGAAGATGTAATAGGAAAATAGCGGAGTTAGTGGACATAGATGAGACATAGATCTGTCGTGTCCTGTGTGGATCTGCAGTGGGTTAATGTTGAACCAAGAAAAAATAAGATCATACACGGCGCCCTCATCTGGCAGAAATAAGTGAGATTTAGCACATAAAATGGATTGCATTCCAAGCTTTTTATATAGATTTGCTTTATATTTAGTTCATGATGCGCATGATCTGATATGGGGGAGATGGGGCGAGCTGGTAAACGGTGAGGTTGTCACATTGTCTGTCTCAGAAACTGATTTTAGTCAAAAATCCAATTGAATACATGTGTGTTTTTCTCTCTCTCTTTGTGCTTGATCTGTTGCTTTGGAGAATAGTTTTAAAATATATAATACCAACTAAAAATTAAATATCATACTGTATGTTGAGGATATGTGAGCACACTAATGATTAACTTAATAATGTAACAAAATAATTTAACTAAAAGGAGAACACGCATATTTTTAATAAATATCAGATCAGGAAAGTTGTTGTATAGTTTTCAATTTTATGTTTATTTTTAAATGATAAATTACAGTTTCTGACATCCAAAACAAAAGACTGTTATTTTGTGTGTACTGTTAATGTTTACATGTTCTGAAAAGCCATTATAAATACATATTTTTATAGACATGGCTCTATGTGTCTAAGAAAATAAATGAATACATTGTGATAACTAGCCCCGATCATGCTAGTACAAAGAGCTTATGAAGTTAATTCCATTTGTCTGTGTGTGTGAGTGTGTGTGTGTGTGTGTGTGTGTGTGTGTGTGTGTGTGTGTGTGTGTGTGTGTGTGTGTGTGTGTGTGTCACTTTATTCACATTGTTGAACACGGAACTCATTTCAGCCTAATATAACATTCGGGAGCCTAAAACAACATCAGTTGGATCAATGTGAAAGAAGAATTAGATATTTATTAAGCCCTTAACTATAACGGTGATGGTTTGCATCTTCTAGTTTGGAAAAGTTTTGAAGCTTATTGCTTAGAGAGCCGGAAATCACAAGAAATTCCAACCTCAACAAGAAGTAAAACAGCAAAGGGCCCCCAGGGGCTTCGCTCAGTTATAAGCTGGGCAGCATTGTCGCAGTTGTTCATATTTTGTAAATTTCTGTTTATACCAAGGTATGGGGTAAACACTTTCAGTCTGGGTGTTTAGTGTGAAGTGACAGCCTTTGCTCTGTGAATACGGGGGTTGTTCTGGTTTTTGTGTCTGCATCTCTCAAGTTTCCGTCTTTGATATGTTAAACAGCTGCCTAT
This sequence comes from Schizothorax lantsangensis, assembly GCA_027422415.1. NCBI lineage: Eukaryota > Metazoa > Chordata > Actinopteri > Cypriniformes > Cyprinidae > Schizothorax > Schizothorax lantsangensis. The sequence goes on along the minus strand of CM049861.1, from coordinate 23,471,446 downwards.
TTTTAACTAGCAAGAAGAAGAAGAAAAGAAAAAAAATACCAATAGTGGTGGTGACAATAAAAACATATAAGTGTTGTTTGTTTTGTACACAGTTTTGTCACTTGGGTTGGTTGAAAATACCTTAATTTAATCCACATTTAATGTCGGTGCTCAATGTGTACAGATAGTTTTTTTGTTTATTTGTTTATTTCACCATAAACTTGCTGCCTAATTTGAGCGGGAACCAACAAGTATCATTCATTTATTTAAATGTTATATATTTTCTTGCCTTATTTACATCTAGAAATATTATTCATCTATATTTAGTCTGTATATGTTTATGTTCTTTTTCATTTTTGTTCTGTTTCTTCGCTCACTATAAGAGTATAATTTTACTGTGAGTCACTGATAAAAAATAAATAAAACTTAAACATGGTGGAAGAGAACATTTTATATCATTAGTGTATGTGACACTGTGGATGTCAACGACATAAAAAAGAAAAATCTTACCATGTTTGACAGAGTAATAGCTCAGTTTCAACTTTTCAGAACGTGTGAATGAGTAACGAGATGCAATTTATGTAAAGGATACCGGTAGTGCATTCTTATTCCTCTGGTTGTTTTTACAATCCGCATGTAAAAAACACAGTGGGTGAAGAAGTAAAAAAAAAAGAGCAATGGCAAGATTCCAAAGCACCCATTCTTCTGTTTTTGCTTATTTTCTGTTTGTAGTCTCTTCTCCCAATAGGCAAAACAGAGAATGTCGCCTTCATTCCACATGTTTTACAGCTTTCTTTTAACCCTTGCTCCTCGTTCCCGTCAATCATACAGCAATCTAATAAAGTACATCCCTCCAGCTGGCAAACATGTTGATTGACAGGCAGTCTGTTGAAATAGGGTAATGAGATAGAAGAGATGACACTGAGGAACGTCGCCTGCAGTGGATGAGCGTGGCTGGGAGAATGTCTACCGAGGATTACCGCAAAGAACTTTGGAGTCTAGTGGCAAAAATGGCTTTGAACTATCTACATATGTACACATGCGATGATTAAAGCTTTGTCTTTCTTGTAGTCTGAAAGGGTATTATGCCTTCAGGCTTGAAAGACGTTCACATTCATTAGGAAAGCTGAATGTGTCTGAGTGGCAAGGGTTTTTGGATATAAAGAAAAAATAATAGATTTGACTGTATTTATAGGGGTTTTACAATCTTTAGTGGAAGTGATAGAGTTAAAAAAAGAAAACAAGAGAAAGACATAATCATAAATGAAAGACTTTGATGGTTATAGAAGTGAACAGGCATCTTTGTATGGACTAGGAGGCAGCAGGGGATACTAATGTCCACTCCACAGTTGGCAACAACAGATCTGCTGTGTCTCATCTGTTCCAATTGAGTCTTGTGCCTCCTCAAATATCGCAAGGTTTCTATTAACCACAAAGATAGCAGTAGCAGTCACATTGTGGCCTACTGGGCATGGATCCAAAAAAAAAAAAAAAACACGGCGATTGTGCATATTGTTCAACCGTGGTCCTTCAATATTGTAAAGCCTGGTGAATAGCTGAAAATAAGACATTATGAGCTCATGTGATCCATTCTGATACTCCACACTGGAAGCAGTCGCTTCAGAAATTAATTTATTGTAGAACAGAAAAGTGAAATTTCAAAAGTTCTCATTTTCTTGTCAGAACTGCAGTGTATTGGCACACACACGGTTGTACAAATGGAAGACATAATGCCTGTGCAAGTTTGATTAAAGATTTCAAACTATGTTTTTCTTTAGAATATTTAAAAAATGTGGGTCAGTGAGATTTTTTTATGTATGTATATATATATAAGCTGAATTTTCAGCATCAGAAATCATTCTAATATGCTGATGTGCTGCTCAAGAAACATTTCTTATTATTATCAATGAGAAAAATAAATCTTATTTAGTTTTTTTTTTTGTGGTAATAATGTTTTTTTGTTTGTTTTGTTTTTTTCAGGATTTAGTCAATAGAAAATTCAATAGAACAACATTTTTTTATTTTTTTTTTTTTTTTAAATAGAAATCATTTACAACATTATAGGGTAGAGTGGGGGAAAACACCTCTACTGTTTTTCCCAAAATAACCACAAGATAATGTCAAGATACATTTTTATTGTAATTATGGGCTACGTTGACAAGAGTGATGTAGAAGTTTTCACCATGAAGCTTACACTGGTGATGTACTGTAAAGAAAACGTATTTCACAGTAAATGATCTAATTTTCAGCAGTAAGAAAAAGTGTTTTAAAGCTTGTTGTTTTGTAGAACATCACAGTTATATATGATATGAGAACAGTAGGGCCTGTAGATAGGGATTTACGTGTTATTTAATAAAAATATAATTCTATTTTCAGAATGACATATTTTTTTCTCAAATATAGTCTGTGGGGTAAAACGCCCCCAGGGGGCGATGGGCAATTACTGTAGTTATTCTGTTTTGAACATCAAATCCTTTGTTTTTCCATCAAATGTATTCTAAATAGTTGGTTGACTAAAAATAGTTGGACTTCATATTTAAAAATTACCTCAAGTTAGCATCAGGTAGCTAATTAGCTAGCTTTTTTTTCAAATAGGCTATTATAAATTTGTAATTCATAATTATTGATTATAGATATATATTTTTATTTTAAGCTAAAGCTGCCTTTACTCTGATTTTGCTGTAAAGGTTTAAAGCAAGTTTTGCTGCATAGGTGGGGTAAAACGACCCCTTGGCACAAATTGTTTTTTTTTTTTAAAATCTAATAACATGAAAACTCTGGACATTTTTCATACTTGGTTTAAAATTTATGTCATTGTCACTAAAACAATGATAACTTTTCTGAACACATTTGTTCCCCCACTCCTTTCTATTACGTTCAAATAAATAAATAAATAAATCACACTATCCCAAACTTTTAACTTTAAAATAAAATCATTTAAATTGAGACAGTATTTAGATTTTACATTGATTCTAAAAGCTAATTTTAGGGTTTGACATTGTGTCCAAAGCACCATAGGTAGGGTGACCATACGTGCCATTTTTACAGGACACATCCTGGGGTGTGTTTCCCAAAAGCATCCTTAGCCAACTATGGCTAACGTTCCGTCGTTACCTCATTACATGGTTCAATGATTCAGTGTTTCCCCAAAACCATAGTTCAAACGAACATTCACAAACAGCATAAACAGCCCAAACAGCTCTCGACCTGTGGTTAGAAGCATAGTTTCTTGTTAGTAAGACATATGGCCTTAAATAAATATGCTCTTGGGCACAATAAGCAAACTAACATGCAGTGGAATCTATATCTTCCATTCTTTCTTAATATAAATGCATTTTAATGTATGTATTTTTTCCGTTTGCACAAATGCCTAAGGGAACCCTGGAGTATGACATAAGAGGAAACCCGCGATGAATCAAACATCAAATAAAGCAAAATGACAGGAAACAAAAAATATTAAATTAGTCATCTCCGAGATCTCTAATCAGTTAAATAGCAGAAGTCATTACTCAACCACATGCGTGTGACGTCATTAACAATGGCACTATGTTGTTGAACTAATGTGGTTCAAATGACGGAGATGCGACCGTGTTCGGGAAACAGCCGTGACTAGGTCGTTTGTTTCTACAACAATGCATAGTACTATTGTGGTTAATCAGCGAGTCACGTCGTTGTATGGGAAACGCACCCCTGGCCAGGATTTCTATATTGCTTACAATATCCAGGTTTTGACTGTTTGCACTGCGTAGACAGATCATTGTATGACATCTGCGAGAGCTATAGAGAGCAGAAGGCTCCTTATGCTTTCGAATCGGTCTTGCTGTACTTTGATGTCGTACAACGATCGGTCTGCGTAGCTGAACCTCAAGTAGAATGAATTAACACACCTAATATGTGCACGTATTTGCATTGCTTTGACCGTTCTCCATGGATCCCACATTCTCACGCACCACGATTGGTCAATTATGTACAATGCCTGCACGTTATTGGTCAATCATTACCTTCAGCAAGTATGACAGCAGGAAATGCAGAAATCCTTTCCAGGACGTTTCTCGTAAAAATGGCACGTATGGCAACCCTAACCATAGGTGACCTTTGACCCTTAGACACATTCTGTATAAGATTGAAAAGTGACATTATTAAGGAAAAAAAATTATATTAAGATTTTTTTTTTATTATTAAAAATTATATTATGATTTAATAATTCATGCTTCAGAGAGTTCTGAACACCTCTGAGCATTTATCGGATTAGCATTTTCAGGAAGCAGATGAAAAATCATTTAGAATTTGGCCAAAACTCTATCATGTATTAAGACAGGAAATGGTATGCATTCAGCTTCAGCCCAGATTGAAATAGGTTCAGGGCCGCTGCTGGCCAAATCGGTGCCCTAAGCAGGATTGTATTGTTGTGCCCCCTCCCTTAAATATTATGGAAGTAAAAAAAAAAGAAAAAAAAGCATTTACTATAGGGGTCAACATAGAACTTTAATAAAATATAAAAGTAAATAAATAAATAAATTGTAATTAAATTGTATTATTTACCAATTACATTTGTAGCACTAGACAGTTACCTATGGCTATTTTTTTAATACAGTTGTCTGATTGATTTTATGGTCTCAAGCATTCAGAAATCACGCAAAAGAAAATTAAGCAGTTTTACTACGAAAACCATGGTTCATTTTTGTAAGGGTTGTGATGTCCACATGTTTTTTTGTTTAAGAAATTATAGAGGCTGTGTCATCTATAGCAAAAAGGTGGCCAAAAATAAAGATTAAGTGGATATTTGAATTAAATGTTTGATCAATAGCATATTAAACAAGGATATGATCGTCCTGTTAGTGTAACAACAGCAATTACCAGGCCTTTGGCTCCCTTTGCAGGCATTTGTAACATGTAATGTAGAAAAAAACAATAGACACCATCACAAAATTTGAAGTGGTTTTACTGGTTATAATGGGACTTGTATTGGTTTTAATGGAAACTGTAATGGTTCCCGTGGGTCTCTACTGGTAATTGGTCACCTTCTATTGGTGGCCATTATAACCAATAAATAATGGAATATGTCCCAAAACACACTACAGAAAACCATTTTTTAATGGTTAAAAGTTGATGGTTTGTAATGTTTGTAATGGTATTTGTGATTTATTTGTGATTCATTTGTGATGTTGTTAGCATTTTCTGTGATATTGTTTTTTTTTTTCAGCAGGGTTGCCTCATTGTTTTTATATAATGCATTTTAAGTCATTTTAAAGGCTGTTGTTGGCTTAGGTTTGTTTTTATAACGACAAAAAATATTATCTTAATACTTATTTGTATATTATTATTTGAAGTAACAAAACTATGGTTAATTTTCGGTTACATGGCTGCAAGATTTTTTTATTTTTTTTTTATTCGCGTTAAAACCATGGCTAACTTTCGTAAGTGAACATGGAAACTTGGAGAGAATATTAGATGCTTTGGAGATGGTGAAATTATTACCGACATTAAAAAACGTTATTAACCTCAACACCCAAAGTGTCACATGATTATGAATGTAGCCTTATCTGAAAGTGAAGCTTGTTTTCATCTTTTTATTTTTTTTTTTATTTTTTTTTTTTTTCTTGGCGCCGGATTGCTGATGTCTTTTCACGGGCATAGTTGTCTATCAATTATGATCATTTGAATTCAGCCGCGAGCGGTGTGCGTCAATTATTATTATTATTCTTTTATTTTTGAGCAACTGGGATGGTGCCCCTCTGGGAGTTGGTGCCCTAAGCAAACTGCGTACTCTGTGTTATAGGGAGCGGCGGTACTGAATAGGTTGACACGTCCGGCTGTAGGTATGACAAGCAGACAGACAGCGATCCTGTAATATGCTGCTCAGTGGGAGCTCGGTACATGTTTATCATGGCCAGAGCCAGCAGAAGTTTAAGAAGTGATGCTCCTACGTGGTGCTTTGCTGCATGAGTTCTCCCACAGCTCTGAGTCAGATTTACTCAGCTGTCAATTTCATTTGTGAGCCACTGTGGCTTAATATGCTTCCCTAGGAATCCCACAGGAAAGGGGAAGAAAGCCACATGAGCGGTTTTATTTGTGCTGTTATGATAGTTGGCCAGGCACCTGACAAGTGATGACTCTAATTCAAGTTTTCCATTAATATATAGATACTTAATCAGCAAAAACAAATAAACAATAAAAAGTGATTATATCCATCAATACGCTATTGAGGCCCGTGCACCAGCCTGGGCAGCGGGGTGAAGAAGTCGGGCTCAGGTAATCTCCTTTATCTCTGTGGAGGAGGGCAGCTTGGCATTTCGAAACTCTGGCAATTTTTTCCTTACACAATAAATGTATCGTAAACGAAAGGTCAGCCTTTCACCGGTTATCACTTTGACTTTTTGACGTTTCTCTCCACCCCCTAAGTAAATATCAAACTGTTTCTACACGTAGGGCCTGTGTTTATTTTACATAGAGGCAGATATTGGTTCAGAATTCTTGCTGTATTAGTAACTTTTTACCTAGCATTCATGTGATCTATATCTGAGGGGAAAAAAGGCTTAAGTAACATTGTTTAACCATTGTAACATTTGTTTGTATCGCTGAAATATACAGTTAAATGATGAAACTTTGCATTGTTGTTTAGATACTGAATCACAAAATTCCTGTTAAAAGAATGATCTAGAGAAAACATGCTATTAATAATTTAATTAGTTTTGCATTTAGACCTTGAGTCAAAATTCTGAACCGAATGAGGATTGATAGCTACTTTGACAAACACAGATATACCAATATTTCAAAAAACTTCCAGACGAAAAATACTGCATTATACATATAGTGTCTGGAACTACAGTGATTTCACATTTCATACTGAGAAGTTACTGTTTTTTTTCTCCATCTTCTCCATATATTTCTATTTTTGTTTCTTGCAGCATGGGTTGAATTCAAACTTAAGGACACCAGTATTTCAGAAGAGATATGCTTGATATGTGCTAAAATAGACTGCCGACTACACATATGCTGTAGTTGTACTAAAATAAACGCAAACTGTTATTCATAACATTAATCTGCAAATGCAACAAGTCAAGTCAAGTCAAGTCACCTTTATTTATATAGCGCTTTTAACAATACAGATTGTGTCAACAAGACTGACTTCTCCAGTGTGATGGTTAACATGCCTAAATTTCTGCTCTGCAAGGATACTGCAAATTTAGTGCCGACATGAGCAAACTTCTGCCATGTCTCAGCTGAAGCCCAGCACCAGCTAGTCAAGGTTTAAAAGAATGCAATGTACCAGATCTGCTGTGTCTGTCTAAGCAAATGTAGACGAGATGGAGGGAATTTGGCATGTGTCAACAAAATGAGAGCAGGCCAACAGCAAGGCCCATCTGCAATGTCATCTGAAACTGTTACAATAACGCTTTACAGGGACACAGATTTTAGCCACACAATCTGTGGTTTTGACACCATGTCTGGTGGTCGGGTTAGCCAAAAAAACGACTGTGGGAAGATACTTAAAACTTTTCTGTAGATGTGCAATATAAGCAAAGCAAAAGGCTTTTATTTCATAATTTTTCTAAGTCTAACAGAACCTAATGATGATGTTATCCAGCACGACCTGAGAATGTTCCATCTTGTGCTTTAATAGAAATCAAGAACATCTGATTATCTAAATTCATGTGATCAATATCACAAATGTACTTGTTAGGTTAAAGACGGATACTTGCAGAATCCGGTATACTATAAAAAAATCCATTCTGCTTTCCTTTGCTTTAATCCTAAAACCATCTGTTTATTTGCATGGTTAAATGTGAGGTTAAATAGGGTCTCAAACTTTTAAACTTCACTGTGTATTATAATAATTATGGTTTGATACAAATATGTAAATATTTTTCATAGTTTACTGGATACATGATTCACTTTAACAGGCATCGACCCATTGGTAGCTGATACAAACACATTTTGCATGTGGCAGGAACATCAATGTGCAAATGAAAAAAATAAAATTAACTTTTCAAATGATCAAAACATACTGTAGGAGACCACAAAGCTCTCAAATGTGATAATAATGAAGAAATATCATGTTGTGTATAAATTCAATTATTTTTTACGTGTTTGTGGGCAGGTTTTTAGAAAAAATATTTAATTTATTTTATTATACAAATAAACTTGAATTGAATTTAGTATTTATTTATTTTATTAAGTATATTTCGTTATTATTATTTTAAATCAGTGGGTTTGTGAGTTTTACAAATATTTAACCAATGAAAAGCAGCCAAAATAGCTTGTGACTAAACCTCCTAACGCCATTGGATTCTCAAATTGTCAGTCAAACCTCATAACTCCACCCCACCTCAGGTTCACATTCAGAATAAGTGCCGCGCCACGCAGTTTGAAGACAGACGTCTACTTCTTTGCAATGTAAGGGTAAATAAAGAACTGGGCCCGTATTCTTAAAGATTCTAAGAATCTTCTCAGAGAGCTCCTAATTTAGCTTAAAATTTTCTAACTAGGAATCTTAGCTTAAAAGTGATTCAGGACCAAACTGAGAGCAACTCTGAGCAAAGAAAAGACAAAAACCTTTATCTTAGTGAGGAGGCGGGGCTGACCCCGTTGCTAGCTATGACACAGTCTTTTGAAGACTGTGATTGGTTGGTTGTCCAAGAAGGAAATAAAAAAGCGATTTTAAGAGTTGGGTTTATTATAAGCCTTCACTTTGAAATTACATGCATAATTTTTCCAGTTTTACCGTACTCTCTCTCTCTCTCTCTCTCTCTCTCTCTCTCTCTCTCACACACACACACACATTATATATGTATATATATTCTTTATTTTTTATGTACCATGCTGTCATACTTAACATATTTTATAGGAAATGAACAGCGACACAATAAGGTTCTGAAAGTGCTGTAACAGACCCAAATCATCGCTGCTGCATAGTTGCATTTTTCCAGATGCCAAATATGTTAATGTAGTTAATGTAGTGATTCACTTCCATTTCTGGCGCTATGGCATTTCTGCGTGGTGACGGAGATGTTAGCATGTCTCTAATAAGATCGGTCACAAACATGATCCCTGAACGATCTAATGTGTTGCGTCTTATTCTCCTTCTTCATGTTTCGTCCATTTTCTCTGCTGCTAAAGAAACTCTTAAGCCTCTTAAAAGTCCTTGTCCGTACTCCTAACAATTTTGGACCTTAAGACCTCTTTTAAGGGTTAAGATGCTTTCTGAATTACTTTTTTCTTTACTAGGATCTTTTCTTTAATTTTAAGAGGAAACACCCACATTTCTAAGAATTTTCTTAGAATTTTGTTACTAGGAGCAACTTTTAGCACTAAGATTTTTCATGAATACGGGCCCTGATGTTTGAATAAATACAGTGTGTCCTTTACTCAAGAAACGCTGTCTATAAAGGCTAATGTTTTTGTGTTTAAAGAGCAGAGAAGAGTCTTAGCATTTGCAAACACTGGCCTACCTACATAATGATAAAGCCATTGTGAAAAATTAGCACTTACTGAAAAATAAACAAGTACATGTAATAAAAGCATAATGACATATAGTAGGCCATTGCTGTGGACAACAATGCATATTAAAGTGATGTCACACAAGCAAGTTTGCATTATGACCATCTTTAAATCATTTGTGTACACCATGAATTACCACCTGACATTCAAAAAATATTTGTCTGTGTGTTTGCTACTAATTCAAAAACAGTGACTTGGGCAGTTTCTAAAAAGTTAGACAAGAAAAATAATAATAATAATAATAATAAGTTTTTGGTCCTCCAACAAAAATGTATTCTAAACAAAGCCATAGCAAAAATGCTACACGCAGTAGTTTTGTTCCTCGGTGATTTAGTGTTTTTGAAAAAATCAGTTGAGTAAATTATTCAATGACAGATTCAAAAAGACAGATTGGGTGCTTCTCAAAAAGAAGTCCATCACAATCTGAAGGATCCTTCGTTTCTTTTCCTTTATGCAGCATATTTTGTTGAATTCAAGTATCATTAACATCTTCAAAACACCCACATTTGGCCTTTATGATAACTTTTATGAGCCAGCCGACTTCTGAAAAGGACTCAGCATTTGTTTGGTTACTGAATTAATTAGTGATTTTATCAAATAATTTGAGTGAATGAGTCAAATGACTTATTATGAATACAGTCACTTGTCGCCACCTACTGGTTTCAGCATAAAATACTGTGGACAAAATAGTGATACAAATAGTGAATTCAGAATCAAGCATTCCAGAGAGATGTATAATAAAACATATAAAAGTCTTTAAGGTATGTGAAAAATTAATTGTAGTAAAAATATCTACCACCAAAAATAATAAATATATAAACAAACAAACAAAACTACCGGCAGTCTCTTATTTACAATTTAGTATTAGGAAATGTAAACAAAATGTAATTATGCATACACAATCCGAAAGCTTTACAAATTTGCAAGCTCTTTCAATCATATGGTTTATCGGATAAACCGTTAATGATGTCCATGTCCCTGAGCGCACATTCCACTTCTCGCTAATTGGTGCTTTTGCAACTAGCCCTCTACTGTGCTCTCTAAAGAGGGAACGGCTCTATCCATGACCACGGCACTCTGTGATCCTCTGCCATCATCCGCCCCACTAAGGAAAATACCACAATCCTCTATCTCAGCCTATCTATGTCCTCACCTCTCAGGATTTCATTTAATTAGGCGGCAGTCAAAAATAGCTCTGGCAGATCAGGAATAATGACATTGAGTTGAGGTGGGAGAGAGTGAGAGTTTGGAATTTTCCTGCTCTCGAAATTTCAGTCAGTTTGGGATACATTCAGTCCACTGGGATACATTTTCACCGCTGGCATGGCATTTAATTCTTATTATGCTCAAGTCAACCTTTAATCAAATTTCAGCAGGGTATTGAAATGTTACTCACACCAAATGATGGGAAATGATACATCCGAACAACTGTCGTCTGGGAACCGGAATTGTGCTCTTATCGAGTATCAAATAGCTTAATAGGAAAGATTATATTCCTTCTTATACATATGGTGACTCCTACATGATTGATCGCTCGCATTCCATATGCGGCTGTGTGCTGGGCTTATACACACACACACACACATATGCATTCAAACAGAACACCTCCATCATGTTCTTGCAGTGCATCACACAGAAAGGCCACCTTCCAGAGAAATATGTTTCTTTGCTGATACAGACAACCAAACAACCTCTCTTCTTTTGATGTAGGCCACATGCAAGGGATAAAGGACCTGGACAAATCCCAGATATAAATGTATAAATCCTCTCATAGATTCCAAAAAGACTTTAAACCTGCTCAGGAAATGTATACTGGTCTCTGAAACATTTTCAAACTCTTAAAAAGTCAGTTTTTAGTCATTTCAGAAAATGTGCGGTCCAACTAATTGCAGTTTTTTTTTTATTATGTTATAAGAATTAAAATAGATTTTTGGGATTGCTCTTAAAATTAAATGACAGTTAGTTGCTTTAAATGATGTTAAATGAGAAAAATAATAAATGGCAAATGCTTAAAAGAGATCTAACACATGAGAATTCTCATGAGAATTCAAAAGTATTGTGCAAGTGTGATTTTGTATGAATTCATATGATCTGACTTGCACAAAACATACAATGTGTTGGTAAAACATCACTATGAAGGTCCATTCCTTAATTATTTATTTAAAGTATGAAATATTCCATTTTGAATATGAAGTCATTGAAGAAAAAAAAATGCAAAGGCTTGCATAAATATATAAGATATAGCATATAACAAAAAAGAAAAAACAGCACGTGGGGTCTAAAAGTCTGAGAGCCTAAGAAAAATGTGAGGCTCAAAATTTAAACCTGGGAAAAAAAACAAAAAAAAACTATATTTGAGATTCTGCTCTATTTCACAAATCAAGTGTAATCAGTCTTGTGAAATTCATGTAAGCTCAAGTGGTGCTGTCATTAATGTGAAAGATAACAAATCAAATGACATTATCAAATTCATTTTTATGCAGCGTCATGCTGATTTGAAATAATAAAAAAAAAAAACATGTATTAAATTACAAAAATGAAACCTTTTTCTAGTGCTCGCAGACTTTTAGAGCCCACTGCAAGTATTCAGTGTGATTCCTACATGCAATTTGTTTGTTACCTATTAGACCATGTCTACATTTGATTAAAATGTGTCCCATTCCCTCTGCTTAAAAATACACCGGTGGAAATCAACAGAATTACTTCAGCCGGAGCCACTAACATACAACTAGATCCCCAGGAGCTATCAATAATTGAATGTCCATTAAATGTCTAGAAGAAGTGAGCTGCTGCCTTTCTCCGCCTTTGCCTTTCTTCAACCTGTTGAGTTAAAGCCACCGGACAGTTCCGCCCCTGTACAATACGGCACCTCTCTGCCAGCCTTTATCAGCAGGAGCGCAGAGAGCGTGTATCAATCGAAGAGGAGTGTTTGGTTTCAGATCCCTTTGTCCCTTGTGCGCTTCATGCACCCAGGTTTAATTAGAATCCGTTTTAAATATTCATGCTAGTTGTCTCTACTGTAATCCTGGGAGGAAACCAGATAACTAGGTGGAGGGAAACCTTGTGACACCAAAACATACTGGCTGACAGCTTCAAGCTGCTTAGCAATTAATTAATTACCCTGGGTGAAGGGAGATTATAATAAATAAATATTGGTCGATCATGAGCGCCGGTGAACCTGAAAGATAGTGGTGTAAGCGAAGGTTGCGGGTGAACGACCTCAAAGTTAATGTGTCCACATGGTGTGGAGCAGGTTGCACATAAATATGCATCACATCAAAGTCAAGGAAGCAGGCAGATCTGGGGAGAGGGCATCGGCGGCTGCTGGGTGGGCATTTAACACGCATCACACAGCCCATTGCATCGCCGTGAATGGAGGCACACACATGTGCTCGCTGCAGGTCGTAACGCCGCTCTCGCTCTCGGATTCTGAGAGAGTGCCAGAAGCCTGAAGGCTGAACATGTTTAACCGGTTCAAAAAAGCAGGTACGAGGGTTATAAAGCACGTGGGCTTGTGATGAATCTGCGGCGCGGAGCTCGTTCCTTAGAGCTGATTAGTGCCTTTGCTAGGATGGCTGTAAAGATAACCTTTCTTTTTTCCGAGTGGGCAATTGGCAGATGTGAAGCTTTAGCGGATAAACAGTGAGACCAGCTCAAAGGCTTTTTGAGATGATAACGATAACAGGCTCAGACGAGTTGTTCAGAAGAGTGCCGCCAAAATAAAATATGAAATAAAGCTTAATGGCAAAGCGTTTTTACTGTCAGGTCAGTGCAATTGTCTTTTTTATTGCATTGTTACATGTTCTGCTCCCCATTTATATACTTCTTCACTTTTCCCAGACAGTGCTGACGCAAACCAGAAATAGCCACAGATTTGACGATTCACCAGTGAATACGGCAAAATATGTCTATACACTTTTATTATGCAAGGAAAAAAACATGAGGAGATTAGAAGGTTTGTCTAGGAAAAAAAATAATGAGGCCTAGAGGTCACAGTGTAATCGCAGTGATATGCGTCATATCCTCCCATACTCCTTCAGACTTTCCTGGGTGCGTTTCTGTAATGATTCTTGCACACTCAGGTAACAATATGGGTCTAGAGATATGTAAAAATAGCTAAACACGTAGAAGAAATAGAAGAGCTTTGTGTTGCTCTTTCATCCTAAATTGCGAATATAACATAAGCCCAAAACTCACTGCACGATTTTAGCAATCCTATAAGATCACTGCACACTGTGCGACATGGATCTAATAAACTTGGCTACGACATGTGTGTAGACTGTACGATGATGACACCTATTGACTTGTACGCTACAACGCACGTTACTATAAAATAATAAAACGTCATCAGCATGCGCTAGTGGTAAACAAAAAGAGCATGATGAATCACACTTTAGCAGTTGTATTTTTTATGTGTGTTGAAAAAAAGTGGAAGCAGCGAAAGAGAAAGGGATAAGAGCTTGAGGTAAGCAGTTTTATGGTTTAGCGCCATGTCGGGTTGATTTCATGTCGCATTTTTATTGGTTGGTCAGTAAACGTGGATTGTACCAGCAAACACACTGTGTGATGATCATGCTGTATCATAGGCTATCTTTGGTCGCAAGACCGTGACAACGGCCGTCTTTGAACCTCTCTCAATGTACGACACAGCACCACCGATTAGCAGCCACGATCACAGAAATCGCCACGATTGTTTCACGATGTCAATCTTTCATCTGGGACAGCCTAAAATAGTGCAGTGTGTTTAGGGCTTTATTTGGAATATCGCATAAAACATTTGCGAATAAGCACCGTTTCCATCCGAGTCAAAGAACAAAATTGTCTCTTCCTGATAAACTGGCACTAAATATCACTAAGAAAAGTAGGAGCAGCCACTGAATAGAATAATTTTCAAATTTAATAAATTACTTGTGCCTCAGAGCGAGCAGACAAAAGACAATAAATGGGAAAGTAGTCATGGTAGATCATTCTTGGAGGCAATACAGAAATACTTTGATGACAGACTTTGCTCAGGCATTTCAGAATGACCATAACAACATTTCAGATGATGTGCAACAATATTGAAGTCATGCCGCTCTATAGCGAACATTTGAACATTCATGCGAGCGTTTTTTTTTTGTTTTTTTTTAAGGAATTAGGGGAATTATTTTCGAAATTTGGCATTTCCATTACTCATTTGTGATGCGATAAGAGGGTGATGGAAACATAGTTATAGCTACTACAAAAATGGAATTTCTTATGCCTAAACAAGACAACTTAACAAGTTGTGTCTGACATACAAGACACTGTAAATGGCCCTCGACACTTCAAATAAAGCGGGAAAATATCAGTGTTGGGAAAGTCGTCATTAGTCTCCATTCGGTGTGACACAGCTTCGGTTATCCACCTCCCAGAACACCACCTTGTCAGCCTCTTTATTACTCCTTCCATCGAGGTGCTGAGCACAGGAAGCGATTAATCTTTGAATATGACGCAGGAAGTTAATCAGTGCTCACGCCAAGCTGCGGAAATCTCTCAGAGTGTCCCGACCGGGGTGACACAAGAAATGAACCGCGGCAGCTCAGAGTCGAGCGCCTGAACCCGGTCGGGAGCCCTGTGGTTTATAACTAGGCCGGGATACTCATTGACACAAGAAATCAGGCACAATGACAGGAACCACTGGGAGTGAATTTAGGTGAAAGCTCATCAATTCACACCATTTCTATTTACTTGAGATGTTATAAAAGGGAAAAGTGCCCATCGTTGTATAACGAGGGTGCGGAAATGTCAATGTATAATGTCTTGCAACTGCCGCCCTTGTTCACACTTTTAGCCCTTGGTTACTGTTTGCATATTAACTACATTATGAATAGGTGAATACACTTGAATATGGACATGTGAATTATGCATGGTGGAAACAGCGGATGGATTCCGTCGCGGCTGTAAGGGGGTGCTGCTCATGCTCTGGAACAATAGCTTTCTAAGGGGTACGGGTTTACGTTTAAGTGTGTCACGACTGCTATCTTTAGATTAAGCATCAGGTGGAGAGGAGGCCATGTATATTTATGTCACCGCCCAATGTACCGTGCCCGGTGAACAAACAATATGTAAGCTAAGCTCACTCATCCTTTCTTTTACCTCGGCGAGCCCAGGGCATGTGCTGTCTAAATAATTCAGCAAAACCTTGGTGTAAAAATTTAATTGGGTGTTGGGGAGTTTGTTTTTACAGGGGTTCGGGAGCTGAAAGCATGCTTTTCAGAATCACCTGATGTAAAATTAAAGATTTTAGGGGTGTTGAATTATATAATAATAATTGTGCCTGATTTCGTGTGACCTGGGCCACATATACACTATATGGTTGTCAGTGGTCTTCTTAGTGTTTAATCCTGTTCTGTACACACACAGTTCATAAACACATAATTTTCCATAAATCTGCTTAATCCTGAACAACTAGTTGCTACTGCATTGATGCTACTCTTTCTGAACACTGACAGCTCATCTGAAACTTGTGTCACTCTTCTCCATGTGCGGTGCAACAAATCACAGAGACAGAGCTACATGTTTGGACTTGTTCGCAAACCAGTCTGACACTCTTTCAGCCTAGCAGCAATTCATGTTACAGAACAGAAAGAGAGAATGCTGTTAAACAGAAGTGCAAGAAGTGCAAGTGCTGCACTACAGTTCCCGTACCAGACAGTTATGCAGCTGGTCAGCACACTCTCAATGGTGCCCCTGTAGAATGAGGTATAGGTTTATAGTGTTTTACTTCATTGTTGTATGTCTGTATTTATGTAGCACCGTGATCCTGTGAGGCACGACATTTTGTTCCACTGTATGTCCCCACATGTAGCGGAATGACAATAAAGCTCAACTTGACTTGAAGGGTAGTTGACACAAATTACTTTGAAAGTAGTTTGAATGTCCCATGGTGGAACATGCTAAATGGCATTTAAAAGTCTTTGAAACAGCATTTTACTATTTATTTTATTTATTTATAAATTTAAAATAATTATAATGCATGCAGTTTCTATGCCTAATAATTCAATAACTATGTGGAATTCTTGTATTATATATTGTCACTTGGCAATTTACATCCCAGGACAGTCTCTACATCTATTTAAAATGAAATGATGAAGGTAGACAAATAAACACATACATACATATATAAATACATACAACATTTTTTTTTCTGTATAAAGGCAATTCTAAAATTGCTTTGGACACTGTTTATCATGCTTTCATCAGTTTTTTTGCAGTTTTATAAATATATAACAGTGATTATTCTATTGTATTTTATAGATTTTATTGTTTTAAGACTTCCAATCTTATAATGTAAAAAAGCCTTGGTGGTGAGAAGGAATTTTGATTGTCATGGATTTGTGATCTCTGTTTGCAATATGCTGGGAATGGAAGGGATTTATCCTCATTCTTGGATGGAAAGGCCACATGCACTATTACACAAGTGGTTTATGGGGATTTTCTCTACATATGCTGCATGACAGATAACCTCTGCCTCAGCATCGCTATGTATCATTTCAAAATACACACAGTTAACCAAATTGAAGAACTGCAAATGGTGTTCCATGAGCAGATCCATTTGAATAGGAATTACCCTTCCAGAGTGTATTGCTTGGGAAACAAAGTATTGTGCTAAAGCAATACACATTACATGCTAATATGAATTTCAACTCAAACAGTGCTCCAGATATTAAAGGGAGGTGCTTACTGGTTGTAGAAGCCAAGATTTTAGAGTGTGGCACTTTGCCAATGGTTATCCAGTATGTCTCTGAGGGGAGAGGGCTGTGACGCTATAGTATGACAGCAAAATTAGCAAAGGAAACAATGCTTAGAGACAGATACTTATACTCAAACTGAGAGGCTGAGATGTTTGCTGGTGTGTTAGCTTGTAACCTTAGTGTTGAGGTTTTAGATTAATTAAATATTTAAGATAGATAATCCAACAGTAATTAGCTTTGGCCTGTGAATATACCATAGCAGACAATGAAGAAGCTTGATATTCTACAAATGTTTAAAGCACTTTCACATCCTTTAGTAAGATTAAATAAAATGCAGTGATCATACATCCAAACTTCATTAATCTGAAGTATTATTGAAAAAAAAAAAAATCTTAAAATCGAGTATAATAAAAGCATTTGATTGATTGATTGATTGAATGAATGACTGAATTGATTGAATGAATGAATGAATTTCTGAAAGGGTAAAGAGATTATGCTTTTAACCCCTTAACTGTCACCCCCCATTTTTTAACATAAATGTGAAAGTGCACTATCCAAACTTAAACTCTTATGTTTAAATTAGCAAAATTAGTGAGTTCGTTTGAACATTTATGAAGGAAATAATTGATTTATTAGATTTTTTTATTATTATTTTTATAATAATTATATCATTTTAATTTACAAGCCTATACGCATAATGTTTGGATAACTGATGTTTAGTTCTACTCTTAAAACTGAAAAAAAAAAAAAAAAAAAAAAAAAATATATATATATATATATATATATATATATTAAATGCATTCATTAATGTAAGTAACTTTTGCTTTTTATTTTAATTACATGTATTTATTTGATAAAATTTAGCTGTGTTGTTGATGTTTTGTTATCTTTTAATAAAAAAGTTGAAAAAAAATAAATAAATTGAGAAATATGTTTTTCAAATGGTAAACTTGTACATTAATGATAAAAAAAGATTTCCCTGAGAACAATGCAGGAAAACTATCATCTTTTGCACCAAAATTCTATCTTTGTATTTCGAAAAACAAAAGTTGCAGTAATATTGTGCTATAGGGCAGTGGTTCTCAAACATTTTACAGTGGCGTACCCCCTGGGGCATTTAACATTCTTCTGAGTACCCCCACTTAGACCGCAGTCATACCTTTGCCATTAAGGGACAATATTTGCCACCTTAAATTGATTTACAAGTGCATTTTTGTTTTACCTTTAGGCAAAGTTCTTCTAGCCTTATTAATTGTATGTCATGTTTTATGTCATATTCTTACCATTCCATTAAGTTTATTATAAATATAATAAATAAAGCAATAAATGATGGCAAAACGAAGGGATACTTGTAGATTTAAAACTAAAATCACCAGTAGGTGGCAGTAAGTCACCGTCTTAATGAGTGAGGCGTCACGTCATTCATTCATTCAGTAAGGAAGCAAATGGCTGTAGTTATGAATGGGTTATTAATCACTGACTATCCAAATCGTTCAAAGCTGCAGATTCCTTCACTAACGAAACACCGCTGTTGCTTGGAGATTCCTTCACTAACGAAACACCGCTGTTGCTTGGAGATGCACACCAGTTCTGTTGCGGATTTTGTTGGAAATATTATTATTTCATTGTAAAATATAACAAACAATATTGACAATATTGTTTTTAAAATGTAGGCTACATTTAAAATGTAAAATGATCATTTAATATTACCTTTTTTGTTGAACTGCTATTTAAAATCAACGTCACATTTGCAAGCGTTTGGATATTCAGGGAAAATTGCATTCTTGCTCGTATTTTGAACATGAAAAACAATAACTCGTACAGGGTATGTTTCTGTATCAACGAGGGTTTCTTAAATCGATCTCAGTCCCTCAATATTTGTTCTTCATGCTATTAAGTGCTACAAATCTACTTTAAATATACAACGAACAACAGTGCTATTGGCTAAAGCAGCATATTTAGCGGGTATCCTATTATACGCACGCTGCTTGTGTGGATGCAGTCAGTTTTGACTGCAAAAGATGAGGTAATTTGATGTAATTTGACCGCTTACAGCGCTCCGATTTTCCTGTTTTATATCAGAAACGGCATTTTGCTTGTAAGAAATAAATGCTCGGTTTTAATGTTACTTTAAGTTGGGGTAGAGTTAAATGACTGCCAAAACGCAGCATTTTGTTCGCGTACCCGCTCCGTGCACCTCACGTACCCCCAGGGGTTCGCGTTCCCCAGTTTGAGAACCACTGCTATAGGGTATGGTAAACAGCCGATAACTGTCATTGTTTGTACTAAAATGCTTGGAAATTACACAAAGGAGATCTAAACACATTCCAGTGCCAAGAAAAATAAAAGATGATTACATTTTTTTGGACATTATTGGAAATATTTGCATAACAAAGATAACTCTGTTCAATGCAGCATCCTGACGTTAACTTTGTTCTGTAAATTCTAATGATTATGTGGTGAAATTAAGAGACATTATGCAAAAATACAATATAAAGTTTATTAGAAAAATAATATGTTTGTGAGGCAATGATTGCCCAGATCATTTGTGCTTTTAACAGATCAAAAGATTGTCAAGTTTACCAAAATATTACACCTATTAATCAATTTAATTTAACATCAATTTGTTTTGTGTTGCAATATCAGATTAGATTAGTTTGTTGAAATAGCTGATTTAAACATCTAGATTTTGAACTATTTAAGTAGAACAAGTAAATTTGAGATAAAATAAACTGTGGGATTTTTACTCATTAATTTTGGTAAACCCAAGTCAAATAATCTCTTAAATGATATTCAGAGATTTTATTAAGTTAATACAAGTTTTTATTTTTGTAATATTTACAAAGCCTCTGAATTATTTTTTACAGTGTACTATTGCATGATACATACTATCCGAAGCTTAGAAGTGCAATGCATTTAAGCTAAAATTACTTTTTAACATTTGAAATGTGTATTGCATTTAGGAACACCGGTAATATTTTACAGTATGTATTCATATTACATTAAGTGTCCGTTATTAGAAAAGCCGTTCAGTCATGACGTAAATTTGTAATCCAACCTGGAAGACTAATTCACCCTCGAATCCCTTTTGAGCTACAGCTATATTCATACATTTGTATTTTAATGTGAGCGTAGGTCATCAAGCCTTTTTTCTTTGGTTAATATGAAGCATTGTGTGAGGTCCAATGAGATTAACATTTGACCCCCACGGTAAAGAAGACAATTAACAAAGTGATGCTGAAGGGACTTGGCGTCTCACTGCGTCGTGGGAGCACATCCATTACGTCAGTTAACGGCTTCAAATGACTATGCGATCTAATTAAATACAAAAACGAGTCTCTCTAGCTTTAGAGTGCCGTCAGAATTTCTTCATTTTAATTGAATATCTCTTCCCTAAGGAGCTCTTGTGTTATGAACTTGATTCAGTCCAATACGTTGACAAGCGAGTCTCTGGTTTCTCTGGGCACTTGGCACAGATTCAGACCGACACCATGCTGCCGTCTGTTCAAGAACTCTTAGTTTGCAAACTATCTTTGGTGTAGACCCGAATCTGTTTGATGTCAGAGTTTGATGTGTTTGGTTGGTGTGAAAACAGGACCAAAGGTCGTCTTGGGTACGGTTCATGTGGACTCACAATTGGTATGAAAGCATCTGTCCTTAGGGCACCTACACATCTTATATGCATTTTGAGGGTGTGAAAAGGGCCGTGACAGTATGAAATCAAGCGGGAATACAGTAAATTGAGCTGTCTATGGAGAACGGCTCATATTCTGCAGTGCATCTGAAACAGACAATCGCAAGTGCCCTTCTTTCTATATCGATCAACAGCTTCATAAAGGGAGACTGAAGGTCTCACACAACATTTTATTATTATTGTTATTATTATTATTATTATTATAAAAAAATAAAAATAATAATGCTGAAAATATTTTTAAATACATGTATTTTTTACATTTAAATGTATTTATTTATTTATTTATCATTTGTAAATTTCAATATATTTAGTTTCAACTTTTAAATCCCAAAATACATTACAAAATGCACATTAAAATTCACAAAGAACGACATTTCCGATTATACATGTTGGATGAATGCAATGAATAAAAAATATAATAATAATAATAATAATAATAATAATAATAATAATAATAATAATAAAAATAAATAAATAAATAAATAAATAAATAACACTCACTAAGGCTGCTAAAAATAAAACAGTAATATTGTGAAATATTATTGCAAATTTTAAAATAACCTTTTCAGCAGCCATTCCTCCAGTCTTCAGTGTCACAAGATCCTTCAGAAATTATTATTTGACACAGTTCTAGATTCAACAATAGATAGATCTAACAGTTTAGGCAATAAACGTATCTGGAAATCTGCAGAAACCATAAAACGGTTCATGAGTGATTTTGGTCTTGGCGATAGTTGGCGTATACAGCATCCTAACGTTAAAGAATATTCATTTTTCTCACCAGTCCACCAATCATATTCCCGCATTGACTTCTTTCTCACCAGTAACTCTATCATATCAAATATTTCTGAATCAAAGATCCATCCAATAGTTATTAGTGATCATGCCCCAGTAACATTAAAATGGAACATAAATAGTCCACATAAACCCTTTACTAGATGGCGATTTAACACATCTCTTCTGAAAGACCATGACTTTGACAGTTATTTTAAAAGAGAGTGGGCATGCGTTCTAGAGATGAATGATTCCCCGGAATTATCTCCATCTCTTCTGTGGGAAGCAGGGAAAGCAGTACTAAGAGGAAAAATCATTTCATTCTCCGTTTACAAAAAAAGGAAAGAGAAGGATCAACAAGCAGAACTGGAACAAAAAAATCAAAGAACTAGAAGACTCCAATATAAATAACCCAACAGAAAATACACAGGATACATTAAGAAAATATAAATTTCAGTTAAACGAATTAATCAATAAACATACCCAATTCCTAATTCAAAGGCTAAGACAAGAACACTTCCAGCACAATAACAAATCTGGTAAATATTTGGCAAATCAAATCAAACAAAATAAGGAAAAAACAACAATAGCAGTTATTACAGACACAGCAGGGAGGTCCACCAATTCACCAGAAGAAATAAATCAAATTTTTCAAAATTTTTACAGTAAATTATATTCTTCCGAAAAACACCCGACTCAGAAAGACATCGATTCATTTCTCAACAATATCAACCTACCTCAACTTAGTAAACACCAAATAAATACTCTTGAATCCCCGTTAACAGAACATGATTTTTTTAATGCCCTTAAACTTATGCCGAACAATAAAGCACCAGGTCCTGATGGATACATCTGCTGAGTTCTGCAAACACTTTTGGTCCATCTTATCACCACTCTTTA
The DNA here is from genome assembly GCA_027422415.1 of Schizothorax lantsangensis. Classification (NCBI taxonomy): domain Eukaryota; kingdom Metazoa; phylum Chordata; class Actinopteri; order Cypriniformes; family Cyprinidae; genus Schizothorax; species Schizothorax lantsangensis. The sequence continues at coordinate 23,448,883 of CM049861.1, read as the reverse complement.
TCCGAATGATAATTGAATCAAAACAAAAATCAAAACTCCCTGACAATATGAACACAGCCACAATTTCACTCCTTCTCAAACCCAATAAAGACCCAACACTACCATCAAGTTATCGTCCAATTTCCCTAATCAATGTAGACATTAAAATCATCGCCAAAGCACTAGCCTATAGATTAGAAAAAGTCACACCATCTATAATCCATCCAGACCAAACTGGTTTCATTAAAGGTAGACTTGCATCTAACAACACACGTAGACTTTTTAACTTAAAGGTGCTGTATGTAGGATTTTGACTCTGCTGAAGCATAAAAATACCATAATATGCTTGCAGACATTTAGGAAACATGCTAAGTTAACATACTTGTTTATCTGAAAAACAATGCTACAGTCAGTTATTCTCCTTTGAAAATGTGCAGTCCGGCCCGGAATGTCTGTGTTTGTTATGGTTTGTGAAACCCGCCCACTGCCAGTTTACCCAATTGTATTTCGGCACCCCGGGTTGCCAGTTGCCGGAAAACACAGCGTATTTAATTTAATTAATTGTCATGTGCGCTCGTTCCTGTTGGTGTCCTTAATCTGGCATCCTGCGCATGCGTCAAGTCTGAGGAGGAGGGGCTGGTGAAAAAAACCGTCTCCGATATTTTGAATTTGGACTGCAATACCTAGTTCAACCGCTAGGTGTCAATCCTACATACAGCACCTTTAATGTATTATTCATCAATTTATAAAGCCAAAACCATCATAGTCGCTCTTGATACAGAAAAAGCTTTCGATAGAGTAAACTGGAAATTCCTGTTTTCCACATTAGAGAGGTTTGGTTTTGGGGAGTCATTCATTAATTGGATTAAAATTCTATATACATCACCTTTAGCCACTGTCATCACCAATGGACTAACATCACGTAGCTTCACACTGCACCGGGGGACTAGACAAGGATGCCCACTCTCCCCCTCACTTTTCACCATTTTCATTGAACCATTAGCAGCAGCCATCCGTCAAAACAGCAACATAAAAGGAATTCAAACACTAAATATACACCACAAAATAAGTCTTTACGCTGATGATATATTATTATATTTACAAGATCCTCCATCATCATTACAAGAAACTATTAAACTCATTGACTCTTTCTCAAATATTTCTGAATACTCAATCAACTGGAGTAAATCTGCTATACTTTCATTACATTCCACCAGTTTGGATGTGACATCCCATACACCACCAATTCCTCTGTGCACCAATTACATCACATATCTAGGTATTAATGTTTCCCCCAGGCTGTCAGAGCTGTTTGGACTCAACTACACTCCACTACTTAAAACAATAGACGATGATCTTCAACGCTGGATGAACCTACCACTATCTATTATGGGCAGAATATCAGTAATTCAAATTACTATACTCCCTAAATTAAACTATTTATTTACAATGACACCAACACAACCCACCCTTTCCTGGTTTAAATCACTAGATTCAATCATTACCAAATTCTACTGGAAAAACAAGACCCCAAGAATTAAATTGACTACCCTACAGAAATTAAGAACACAAGGAGGACTGGAAGCACCACATGTTTACCACTACTTTCTGGCCAATCAACTTCAAAATATACATAAATGATTCACCCTGACCCATCAGAAAGCACATGGCTAAGAAACAATTTGTAAGGACATTAATACTTCAGATTTACCCTTCTACAATCAGACAATCAAAAAGCATCATTGTTTTAAAATGCCGACAATAGCAGCAGCTCTGACAGCCTGGTGGAAATTCCATCAAATCACAAACTCCCCTCTTGCACCATCTAAATACACCCCGATTTGGAATAACCCAGATTTTACAGCTAACAAGAAGCCACTCAATTTACGCACATGGGCAGAAAAGGGAATCGCACAACTTCAGCATATCTTTCATAATAATAACCTGGCACCATTCTCCCACTTGGTCCAGAGATACGGCATTGGGAGCAATTGTTTTTTGGAATACTCACAAATCAAATCATCAATTCAATCAAAAATTGACATTAGGACAATTAATCTAGACCTCCCCCTCCCAATATCAGCCCTAATTAATATATCTTCCTCAAAAAAACTACTCTCCAAAATATACAGAATTATATCAAAATCAGACAATACATTAGGTCTACCAAATGTTAAATGGGAATCAGATTTATCTATTGCTCCTGATGCCGCCTTCTGGACACAAATCTGTAAAAATATTTATTTCATGACAAAAAATGCCAACCTTCAACTTATACAATATAAAGTACTTCATAGATTTCACCTTACTGGACGAAAGTTATTTAAAATGGGTTTTACTTCAGAAACATGCTCACATTGTACACAAAACACCCCAGACACCTATCTTCACGCCATGTGGCATTGCACCCCAGTTAAATAATTTTGGGAAAATGTTACTGAGTCACTATCCAACCATATGGGATGTCACATCCCATTGTCTCCCTCCCTCTGTATATTAGGTGACATATCCATAATCAACTCAAACGATACAGATAGTAAATTACTCCTAGTGGCTCTAACTATCGCCAAGAAAACTATCCTCATGAACTGGAAATCAAGGAATACCATACATATTACATCTTGGAAAAACTTAATAACAGACTACATCTCCATGGAAAACCTGTCAACTTCCACTCAAAATAATACAATAGAATTAAACCCCTCTTTGTTATCTCTCATAAACTTCCATCAATCATGAATCCGTTGACCCTCTTTGTCTGAAGCCATCCTCAACAATACACCTTTCATCAATATCTACCTAAGATTTGGGGGAGGGGGGTTAGGAAGAGGTAGCAACAATGGCTAATATCAAACTAAATTAAAAACTTAGAAAAGATTAAACTTTTATTTTATTTTTATTTTTTTCTCTTTCTCTATCCTTTCTTTCTGTCTCTTTCTGTTCTCTCCACTTTTAGTGTTTTTTTTTTTTTTTTTTTTTCTCTCTCTCTTTTCTTTTCTCTTTCTCTTTTCACGCCTCCGGGCCTCGGTTGGCTGTGGCATCTCAGTTCCTGCCCTGTGTGGTTCGGTTTAGTTGTTGGTGGGTGTGCTGTGGGGCCGGGGACCTTGTACCTCCAACCTGTACCAGCTTTGGCCTGGTTTTCTTGCCTCTGGCAGGTTCAACACTACATGCCTTGCATTTTTAATGCATCACTAGACTATATACACACATCTATTGTAAAACAAGTAAGGGAAGAAGGGAGAAGGAAAAAAGAAAGGGAAAAAATGCATATATGTATATCAGACACACACAGGGTAAGTGGGACGTGAGCATGGGGGCCTGGACTTTGCACTGGGCTGGCTCCATGCTGCACGTCACGCTTTTTTAATGCATCATACACTCAACAATACATATACATATGTAGGGTAAGCGTGGCATGTGAGTGGCGGCCAGGGGTGGGACTTTGGGCCTTGTGCCCCGCAGCACCTCTCCTTGATGGCTCGTTTTGGGCCTAATTTATGCCTTGCTCACAGAGGGCCCAGAGGCAGCCTTACAATATCTTACTCTCTATAGCTTTATTATTATTATTATTATTTAATCATTACCACTACTATTACTATTATTATTATTATTATTATTATTATTATTATTATTATTATTAGCATTATTACTATTTGTCCTCTTCCTGATCTTCCAACTTTCCCCTCATTTCTGACTAATTGAGTCAATTACTATTATTTTTGTTTTATTGTTATTATTTATTTATTAATATTATTGCTGCTACTATTACTATTATCACTTTCTCACCCTCCATCCTCTAATTTTTGTTATGAATGCTATTATTATTATTATTATTACTACTGTTATCATTACTATTGTTTTCTTTTTACTATTGTTATGTCTGTTGTACTTTACTTATTTTTTTGTTTGTTTATATACCCCCACCCCCAATACCCAGTCACACTCACACACATATACAACCCCAAATCAGAAAAAGTTGGGACAGTATGGAAAACGCAAATAAAAAAAGAAAGTAGTGATTTCTAAATTTACTTTGACTTGTATTTCATTGCAGACAATATGAACACAAAATATTTCATGTTTTGTCTGGTCAACTTCATGTCATTTGTAAATATACATCCTTTCCTGTCATTCAGACCTGCAACACATTCCAAAAAAGTTGGGACAGGAGCAATTTAGGGCTAGTAATGAGGTAAATTGGTTAAATAATCATGTGATTTGAAACAGTTGATGTCAAGAGGTGATTGTAATTATGATTTGGTACAAAAGCAGCATCCAAGAAACGTCTAGTCCTTTAGGAGCAAAGATGGGCCGAGGATCGCCAGTTTGCCAACAAATACGTGAGAAAATTATTGAAATGTTTAAAAACAATGTTCCTCAAAGAAAGATAGGAAGAGATTTGGATATTTCACCTTCAACAGTGCATAACATAATTAAAAGATTCAAGGAATCTGGAGGAATTTCAGTGCGTAAAGGACAAGGGCGCAAGCCTAAGCTGAACAACCGTGATCTCCGATCCCTCAGGCGGCACTGCATCAAGAATCGTCATTCATCTATAAGCGATATCACCACATGGGCTCAGGACTACTTTGGCAAACCTTTGTCAAGTACCACAATACGTAGTTACATCCACAAATGCCAGTTAAAACTGTACTGTGCCAAAAGGAAGCCCTATGTTAACAGTGTCCAGAATCGCCGTCGACTTATCTGGGCTCAGAGGCATCTGGGATGGACCATAACACAGTGGAAACGTGTACTGTGGTCAGATGAATCAGTATTTCAGGTATTTTTTGGGAGGAATGGACGCCGTGTGCTCCGGACCAAAGAAGAAAAGGATCATCCAGACTGTTACCAGCAACAAGTCCAAAAGCCAGGGTCTGTCATGGTATGGGGTTGTGTCAGTGCCCTTGGCAAAGGTAACTTGCACTTCTGTGATGGCACCATTAATGCTGAAAAGTACATAGAGATTTTGGAGCACAATATGCTGCCTTCAAGAAGACATCTTTTCCAGGGACGTCCATGCATATTTCAACAAGACAATGCAAAACCACATTCTGCACACATTACAAAGTCCTGGCTGCGGAAGAAGAGGGTACGGGTACTTGACTGGCCTGCCTACAGTCCCGACCTGTCTCCAATAGAGAATGTGTGGCGCATTTTGAAGCGTAAAATGCGACAACGAAGACCCCGTACTGTTGCCCACCTTAAGACTTGTTTGCAGGAAGAATGGGACAAAATTACACCTGAAACACTTCATCACTTGGTGTCTTCAGTCCCTAAACGTCTTTTAAGTGTTGTGAAAAGGAATGGCAACATTACAAAGTGGTAAATGCTTTACTGTCCCAACTTTTTTTGGAATGTGTTGCAGGTCTGAATGACAGGAAAGGATGTATATTTACAAATGACATGAAGTTGACCAGACAAAACATGAAATATTTTGTGTTCATATTGTCTGCAATGAAATACAAGTCAAAGTAAATTTAGAAATCACTACTTTCTTTTTTTATTTGCGTTTTCCATACTGTCCCAACTTTTTCTGATTTGGGGTTGTACATACACACACACACTCATATCCACTCACACAAATCACGTTGGCTGACATGTATGTTTTATTTACTCTGGTTATTTTGTATTTGATTTGTCACCTGTAAATAGTATGTTTGTTTGCATAATAATAAAAAAAAAAAATATATATATATATTATTTGAATAAATTCAAATCCTGCATGGGCATTCAGACCCAAAAGTTAAATGTGAGCAGAGACCTTTGTGGGTCGAGATGCATAAAACATTTGCATGGTGTTCTCAAGCCAAATACAATAATATTTATCTGCAGAACATCTAATGCAAGTGAGGTTTGGGGAAAAATAACCCATTGCTAGAAAATGCAACCCCTCCCCAAGCTAACGTCATCAAGGCTATTGAAATAGACTTACTGTGAAACTTATACATTAACTCAGCGTGATTCGAAAGAGGCCCTTAAATAACTCAGCGGTGAGGCATGAATGTGGCCCATGCGAGCGAGTGAACATTTAGACTAGAGACTTTCTGTGAGGTTAAAGTCGAAGAGGGGAAGGACTCTCCAAGGATGGCTGCCACATATGTTTTCATTCATTACTGCTTAAATGCCTTCTTAGTTTTTATTCTAAGCCCAGCTGACAAAAACAATGGTGCCTGTAACTTTAGTGAATCCATTAGGCAACAATCGTTTTCACTTGTGTACACTGTCGTCCTGCAGCATACAATGTCATGTGAACATGATGGGGGGAGAAGGTTAGTTTTTCTTAAGTGCTCTTGGAGGGGGATTATATTTTCATGAAACTCCACAGAGCCCTTTTTGACATTTGTGCATCCCCTTTGTTGTCCCTTCTGAGGAATGTCAGCTGGCCCAAAACAGGATGAGATCTAAATATAAAATATTGACTGTATTTAAGAAGGTCCTGGTCATGCATTATTCAGATGTTTTGCACACAGAGTATTCTTATGTGTCTGATCATAAGTCAAATAACTGTGACAGAATCCTTCAGCCTGTGGTAACATGCTTCTTTCCAGATTAAAGAAGAGGATTTTGGAGATTAAACGCTCTTTCAGGCATTAAAATAAAATGTGTTTGCATAAATTCTGGAGGTGCCCCCACTGGGAGTAGGCCCATTATTTTTGCAAAAAAACGGCCTCACACCTTGAGTTTGGAAGAGAAAAATCATATGGATAAAAGAATTCTGGAGATGCAAAATGTATGCAGATCACTTCTGCTGAGAAGGATGAACTTTTAATCCAGTTTTCTGAAGTTATGCTGAAATATTTTGCACACAAAAATGACAAGTGCTGAATGATATTGCCAGTTCCAACCTGATTGGCTGACACATACCTAGGGTGAACATATGGCTTCTTTTTTTTCCAGACATGTCCTGGCCGGGATTTCTAAATTGCCTAACATTTCTGGGTTTTGGCTTTGTTTTACTATTGACTTTTCAGTCATTACCTTTAGTGAGTATGAACAAAATATTTGACCCTCTAACTCTAGCACTCTCTATTCAAATTCTATTTAAAAAAAAAAAAAAAAAAAAAAAGACTTGCATTGTATTCATTTACTAACTGCTTGTTTTCTTAAAAAAAAAAAAAAAAAACATACTACGTGTACTGCATTAAGCTCTTTGGATAAACGCATCTGCTAAATTACCAAATGTAAGTGTAAGTATGAAAACAATAGGAAAACAAAATCAAAACCCTGGAGTTTTGGGTCCGAGTCCTTGTCGAGTCTAGTCCTAGTTTTTAACCAATTAAGTTTGAGTGGTAGACATTTATTAATGTATTTTTATATTGTTACTTATTTTCATGTTTCACAATACACATGACAAGGATTTGTCTGTTAAAAATTTCTGCATAGAAAAATGTTAGAGTCCAGGTCCACCCGAGTCTGTCCGAGTCCAAATGCTAAGTCTAATGCTATGATCCAGACAACTCAAAATTTGGATTTTTCCCACCTCCTACTTGGAAATAACGTATAGAACGCTGCTTGAAGTCGGACATCCAACCTGTGAACTCAGGGCAGATCCGACTTCAGCGAGACGTGCATCCAACGAGCATACCTCATGTCAAACATAACTCTTTCCTCGCCAGCGTTTTTGAAAAAAGTTATCAGCCACCCCCAGCGTTTTTGCTGATTTTCACAAAAATGTAATGTCCCCCAGAATATTTTGTTGTATGAATATCTGAACATATAATACATCAAAATAAAGATCAGACCCTCTACTTTCAAAAAAAAAAAAAAAATCAGTTTTATTCTAGCTTAAAGCATTGTTGTTGTTTTTTCGTTTTTTTATCAACACTTGAATGTAGGTAAGTTTCATAAGAAAAGCAACATTTTGACAAACAGCTGAGAAAATCACATTTTTATCAAATACTACATCTGGATCATATTCAGGAATATTATCAAAGCAAATATGCAGTAGATGGCTTCCATCAGTACTCCCAAAGCTTGCACAGGCCTTTACCACTTTCTGGATTGACATTTCACTCTGTAACATTAGGCAGTTTTCATTTAAATGTGGTTAGTGTTGATGATTGCATTATTTTTCATGTGCTTACATAGGAGATCACTCGTTTCTGCGTCTTCCTGGTCTGTGTTTTTGATCGTCACATTGAAGACTTATTCAGGAGATGTGTGATAGTGTCCCTCTAGCGTATAACAGTGAAAACACGGAACATTCTGTTTGGCAGGGAAGCGTTGTCTCATGAATAATCTTTCTCTCTTTTTTTTTTTCTGTTTTTACTATAATTTACACAAAAACACGAAATGCTCTCCTTGTGTAATGGTGAAATTATGAGGTCAGTATGTTAACATGTATGGTTGACTTGAACTCACTGAGGTTTGAAGTGGGACATTTGAACTCAGATATTCCCACTTCCAATCTCTTCTGGAATGCGGCATTAAAAGCACCCCAACTCTAAAACCCAGGCTATTTACAAACCCGGGCAGGACATAAATCACATCACATTTAAGGCAATCACATTTAAGAAAAAAATCAGTAATGGTATCTGTATTGGTATCATTCAAATTTGAAAAAAAAATATCCGTATCGTATCGAATTGAAAAGTATCGCTTATAGCTTGAGGCATTACTTCACCCAGGGTTGAGCTGCGCTTACGTAAACAAACAAACGATCTTGCGCATGGACACGATTTTGAGTGAATGCGAGTTAAAGGCACAATATGTACGTTTTCACCACTAGAGGTTGCATTTTAAAAACAATAACAAAGGCGAAGCTTGATGACACTATGAAGGAGAGTGGAACGATGGGAGATATAATTTTCACCATCCAGAGATGTATGGAATTCACTAATCATGTTCACGGATGAGGTAATTAATTATTTTTTTTATTACCTGTACCATCCACAGTTATTCAAACAGCGAATAAATTCTACAGAGAAAGCAAGCAAAGAACATTTACATTTTCAAAGAACATTATGACTGACTTAAGTCTAGTGCGAGTTTATGCAGTCTAAAAACTCCCCTTATAATCAGTAAAGCTGTCTTTACACTGTGTGATAAATTAATCTCATACTTGCATCATACGCACATCTGATTCTGCACTTTGTTGTTTATGATGAGAGAATTCGCCAGAGAGCAGAATTCAGTCAGTGAGAGCGCACTGAAACACCAGTGTTTCAGTGATGACTCATCTGAACGCCTCTGATTGGCCTTTGCATTCATAAGCTCAACAGATTGCTTATAATGCACAATACTGTAGTGTTTGGACCAAACAGACACCTGTTATATTTAATAAATAATCTCTAACACCCCTTCAGCCAACCAAAGAGCCAACTATGAGGGTTTATGGACCCTTCCCCCGAAATACCTCAAAAATGCAGAACAGGCCTCTGGTTCCATGGCAACCAATGCTGATAACACTGGTTAAACTGGTAACACTGGTCCCAAAGGAATGCGTGAAGAGCAACTAAAATGAATTTACCCATTGGAAAAGACACAATTCCATAGAAATGGACTCTCCCCTATTCATTCACAGACAAACAAACCTTTCTTTAACCTTCCTATCACACATATCCTCAGGTCATTGTGTATATTATTACTGTTCTTGTATATTGTCTTTTGTATTGTATACTGTTTACATTTACATTTACATTTATGCATTTAGCAGACACTTTTATCCAAAGCGACTTACATTGCATTCAAGTTACAGGTTTTTTTTTACATTTTATCAGCTCTTGCTTTCCCTGGGAATGTTTTATGCTGTTTTATGCATGCTTATGATAGAACCACTCGTTTATGTAATCTCACCTATACCATGTTTGTTCTCTTTGAATTCGACTTCTGATGATATAAATGAGAGTGTATAGTATATGTTGATACCTATGCAACATATTAGTGTTCTAAGAGTCTTTAGTAGTTTTTATAAACACCCTATCCAGTTACACATGCAAATTACCATGCTCGAAGACAAAACGTCGTAAACTTTCCCTCCGAAAGTGTAGATCTCCATTGGTTCTTCGACCCCCCCAGAGGTGTGACGTAAACACAACTTAAAAGGCCTCACATCAGTGACCAACTGCCCTGTCTAGCTCCTTTTAGATTCTGAGAAGATGGGGATGCTGAGCTAGAACTTTTCTGGAACCCTTAAGTTTGTGCCAGGCTTTGGCCTTGACTTTTCATTCAACAAAGATCCTAGGATCTCAGCTGATGTCTCTCTTAGCTCTTCACTTTCCACCTGGGAAGAAACTCCCAGTCACCATCGAGTCAGAACATACTGTATTTGGAGTTCATCACTCTTCAAACCCGAAAGAATGTGATTGCACGTCCAAACCTTGAAACCATCAAGACTTTCATCCGAGACTGCATCCGGACACTCGTCAACGACCAAGGCAATGCAAGTATTGTATATTTAACTAAACGAAACAGAGGTTTAGTTTAAGATATAGACCCCGTTGTAAAACGGCGCTGATGGTTTCACTCAAAGGTTAACTGACTCCTTTTTATAGCCTCATTACCTGTTCCTCTAATGGCTTCATTCTCACTTGCCCTTCCCCCATGTATGAGTGAGTGTATGTTTGTTTGTTTGTTTAGATTAGTTATGGGTGTTAATGCTTAGTTAATAAAACTTGGTGCACAAATTACATGAGTTTCCGATTCTGTCACCACTTTGTGAATAATGTCCCTTTTATGATCTGATCTAGCTACATGTTCTAATGCGTAAGAAGGTTATTTTCTGTGGCCACGAAAATATAATTTCTTAGAGTTGATATGAAGAATGTTCGCTGGACGAACAGATTAGTTGATGACAATTTAATTCTGCTACAGTTACTACTGGCATCTGATATAAATAATTGTAATTGTTTACAATAATTGTAACATACTGATAAAAAAAAAATGTATAGCCTGAATGCACTGTAAGTCGCTTTGGATAAAAGCGTCTGACAAATGCATAAATGTAAATGTAAATGTAAATGTAATTAATCATAATTAATTGTAATTATTTATATACATTTCCCTTCTGAGATATTTTGCTAGAACACTGTAAAAACGTGTAAAAAGAATCATGGTGAAACATTGAGCAGATCTAAATTTGATGCTGCAGTCAACACTTTTCATTTTATTTTCAGTTTATTCACAACAGCCGTAATGGATTTAGTTTAACTGCACAGCAGCATTTTTGTACAGTTTCTACAAGCGGAAACCAAGGATAGGGCAGATATTATGTCATTGATAGGCGACAATGACCAGGGACGAGCCGTTATTTAAAATAGGAAAGGGCTATTGAAAACAGAGATTTGACTCTGTGTGCCGTGACTGAGCAGCTCAAATTTCAAGGTCAGATGTTTCAATTCTGCTGTGAGGCCTCCGTCATACTCAGCTGTCAAAACTCCACTTAGCACTCCCATCTCGCACACTTTGTTTGCCCAAATTTGTCATGCTTCACTGCTTCCCGATTCACCTTTATTTATTTATTTTTTTCACCCAAACCATGCTGTCCTCCACAGTAAGTAAAAATCAATATGAACAAATCAGATACAGGATTTCATCATAATTGCATCCAATCCATTTCAAATGCACACTAAGGAGATTTCCTATGATCTTCTTCGGTGCAGATGTTGATGTTGTGCATCAGCATTAGCAGTGATACGCAAAAACTGTCAATCAGACCGCAAACACCTGCCATCTCCGTCAATACGGATGTTCTCCAAGGAAATGGGTAGCATATGTTTGAGAAGAAGGAGAAAACACCTCTGCAGAAACTCTGTAACCTCTTAAACTTTTATTTGTTTTCCTCTACACGCAAGCATTGATTTTAAAAGGAACATTTTAGTTTGAATTGTTGCACCATGTTATTTCTTTGGAGTTAAGAATGATCCCATGGCCCCATGGCCCCTTGTCGTAATTGCAAGATACATTATGAAATCCATGCTGTATATTATATACAACTACATATTTAAGGTTATTTACAGTACAGTGTAGTTCAAAGTCTGCACAATGCACAAGTGTAGGATTTATTATATATATATATATATATATATATATATATATATAATATTGATGTGAAATTGACAAAAGTATGGTATGGTATGGTATGGTACATACCGTTTTTACATCTGCAGTTTTCTTGTTTTCAGGAATTGGGCCTAAGAGTAAGAATACTTTTTTAATCCTTTAGTATTAAATGAGCATACGTTTACCCTCCACTTTTACTATCCTGATCCACAGACGCTGATTATGTAGTGTTTATTTGAAATCATCACACATCCTTCATGGTAGTGAGGGTGTGTTTGGCTTCTTTGTGAAAGGAGGCAGAGATATAGGACAATATTACCATCTGTTCTGTGAGGCAAACTCATGAATGCATGAATTTGTCCCACTGGTACGATTCTCTTCATAAGGGAGCGATTTCATCTGTTTTTTTCTTGACTTGAATTTTATCAGATGCTTTAGTATTTCTGTGAGCTGTCTAAATTAATATTAGCCATTGTCTGAAGACAGCAGGGTCCCTTCATTTCCGAAGACATACTACTGTACATATAATGCAGAGTGTTCTTCAAAATGGCCAGAAGCATTCTTGGGGGAATATATAACAGATCTGATTATTACTTTATTTTATCTATAAGATCCTAAAACATATTATCTGGGGCAACTCTCTTACCGTAAAGGAGAAAAAAAAAGATTTAGAGGGTAATAATAGGATAAAAACATAGTAACTCATAAGCTTAATAGTTTAACTGTTGTAAACGGAGGCTATCAAGAAAGCAAACTGCCTAATTTTGTAGTTTTTATCACTAAAACTAGAAGTAAAAAAAAGAGTCTAAGCTTACTGTTGCCATGACCAAAATCCTTTGCCATTTAAAACATCACCAAAGATCGATGGCTTTTGCCGCCTTTCATGAATATTACATTCTAGAATTGTTTTATGCGGCTCAGCATGTGTCATCTAACATTCTTCAATTTACAATTAAACCACACACTATTATTCTGTAAGTAATGGCCCTATGTATAGAAGGGGGCATTCTGTGTGAGTAATATAAACACTTTATTAAACATTCTCATGTAAATACTGCCACAGAGAAGGCACTTGTAAACAATATTCGTGACCTAAGCTTTTAGAGCTTTATAGCAAATGCAAAACATCCTCCCTCCACCCACCTAATTTGCATAAATACCAGTAGAAAAATATAATTCAAGCAGGAGATGATGTTTGCATTATATGTAGCCTTTTGACATTACAATGAAAGAGTGAAATTATGGAATGAGTCGTGGGATAATGGCGGCGGGGATATTTACTGATAAATCACAGCCTTATAATAGAGATACACTGTTAAATGGTCACATATATGAAAATATGGTGCAGTAAACAACGCGACTGGCACTTGCAATGGAGTCCTGACCTTGGAGTTAGTGTGCATTAAGCAAAACACTTAATCTTTCATTTCATTTCCTTATTGAATCAAATTGATTGCAATCAGCGGTATAGCTTTCCCAGGGTTTATAGCAAGAGACTTGGTGAGCTGAGTTAGGGGTGTTTGTGTGTTTATGGGTGTGACAGAAGGGGCAGAAGGTGCAATAAAGAGTGCATAAAAAATGTAGGGTGTTTTTGGTTTGCTCATGGTGAGTTGATAATATTCAACGGCTCAGGGGAGATTTCTGATAGTAAAATATCAGCATATCTTTGTAGCAAAGACCAAGCTACTGCTTTTGTCTTCACATAGCCTATGACTTTATTTTGGCTCAATATTAAAATAATTATGAAATAGAGCAAAAGTAAGCAAGAGGGAATTACACAAGCATTTTTAGGATACTCATGACCACATTGTTTCTGTGTTGTATTTCTGAATCAGAGCTACTACACGTATAGAAATATTCCCCCTACACAGACAAAGTGTCTTCAACATTTGTGGCACAATTACCTTGGTACCTTTGAAGTTTTAATGCATGCTCCTAATGCCACCAGCAAATGTCACGCAAAGGCCTGCAACACAAAAAAATGTTTCTGAAGCAAAGGATGTAGTTTGCATGTACAGATGGTTGATACTCAAGTGTCAAATGTCTAGATGCCTAAATTTATTTATTTATTTATTTGTTTCTTGGGGGCTTGGGGCTTAGTGGGTTGGTAACCAGAAAGTTGAATCTCTGAATGAAGAGACCCATGAGCTATCACAGTTGTGACCTTGAACAAGACATTTAACCCTCATCCTCTATATAACCAATTGCGATACAATATCGCAGATATCAATTATCAGTATGCTGAATGGAAAATTACATGTCATTTATAAGGTTAACTGTGGACTTGCGTGCCTTTTAATATTATATCTGAAAGCCATTCCATTAAATTAACTGCAAATGATTAGATTTTTATTTATCATTAACAGCAATTAGCATGACCAGTCGTTTAGCAATTAATTGTCAACTGTGCACTTCTAAATGCACTGATGATGATCTCTGTCTCTTCATGTTTATTTATAGATGTTCCATTATGTGCTATTGCTACATGCCATTCTTTTTCCCCACTTGGTGTAGTTTTAAAGACTCCATTGTCATTTAGTAAAATGAAGTAACTCAGTTTATTTTTATTTTATTTTTTTTTCTCACAGTGCCACTGATAAGTGCTACCTTTTTGTTATATGCTCTTAGTGCCACTTAGAGTGAGCACACTATGCGTGTTTCAGCCTTTCTGCACATGTTAAGATGAGCAGAAAGAGAAATAACGAAATAACTCAGATCTTACACAACTGTTTGCTAACACAGTTTTTTTATTATTTATTTATTTATTTTACAGGTGCCACTGTGTTGGGTTTAGGCACTTTCAAGTCATGTCTTGTTTGCCTTCTTTTCCAACAACCCTCCACTGTCTAACAACACCCCTATATGGTCAGGCCTCCATCTTGGCTCTTTCAGTCTCAAAATATAAATCCTTTTCTGGCTAAATATTTGTATTCAAATACAATCACATCAAGTAAACAAGGCACAAAATATGCAAAGATATGTAAAACGGCTCCAACAACACTTATGATACACACTTCTATGACAAATAAATTCAATATTTTAAAATCATTGCATAAAAAGTGTCAGTATTATTATGTGAGGATTGATTCTATCAATAGAACATCAATATCAGGGGCGTCATGCACTCACTATGTTTGAAGGGGCATGAGTTGGGGGGGGGGGGTCGTCATGTGACACACAGCAGCCATAACAGCATATGTTTTATTTATTTTGTCCTTTTTATTCTAAACATTCCCAAACGCATTAACTATATCATGAAATATCTTGATTCTCACCTTTATAGATTATGTTGATATTGGGCGATGATCAAAATAACCTAATAATGTAATCTAAAGAAAACACCGGCATTTTAGCGATGACTCATCTGAACACCTCTGATTGGTCATTGCATTCATAAGCTCAACAGCATCATGTGTGATTGGTTATATAATGCACAGTGCTGTAAAAACGCATCTGTATCTGGCTCAGCTCCAGCCAGCGAACGCAGATTTGAATTTAGCAGCTGATAATATGAGGCACTGAACAATCTAATCACGCCGGTGTGATTATATCAAATATAAAAAATATTAATCGGCTATTTTTTGTCTTTTGGAAGCTGCATTCAAAATCCACTTGGCTCAAAAATCTGAGGGGGCACGTGCCCCCTCACTTTGAATAGGCATGACGCCTCTGATCAATATGTATATATTTCAAGACTGATCCTCACATCCCTTCCAGTAGGGTTTCACTGTGCACGTGAAGCCAGTGTGAAGAGATCGCTGACTACAGTAGGCTTGGTTCTTGAGAGTTTGATTGAATGGTATATTATATTTTCTTATAGGTGTGGCTCCTCCACTAGAATTGAGAGGCAAGAGTTGTAACCCTTCATGTGTGGATCAGACCAGTAGCTCATTTCATTATCCTGGAGCTATTTTTAAAATATCTGGTGACATCTATTTTGTAACCATCCACTGAGATTTGATGAGTTAAGGTAAGGAATATGAACTCATTCCGTCAACATTAAGGTTAAGGTGATGCTGGACAACCAGGTCGATATGTCTGAGGAGCATGCAGTGAACCTGGCTGGGATCACAGATGTAGAAACAGAAGAGGGAAATGAGATGTAGATGTGATGTAAATGGAGAACAGCGTGGGGTCTCAGCACTGATCCCTGTGGTACTCCAGAAGTGAGGGTACAAGGTACAGCCGAGTGAGCCTTTCTAGATTTGTCAGTTTGATCCACATACTCTGTTTCAGAATATAGCGAGCTGCCTATGAAGGCAACATTTTACATTTACAAAAGTAGACAACATAATTCTAAATTTTAAGACAGAATAATAGATTACCAAAATGCATTGCAAAGTGAAAAAGTGTTGTGTAAATTTAATCTGACAGTTAACTTAGAAACATGCTAACATCAAACTGTTGAAATCAGTTATTTCTCCTGTGCAGAGTGCAGTTTGTGAGTTGTGTGTTCAGTGTAAAGATACAGCTGTGATATGTTAATATAAATGAAATACCCAAACAAAATATTGCATTTTTTTTTCATTGTGTCAGTGGGCTTAATAATTAATTAGCTCCCTGTTGACTGCATGAAATGTCACATAATTAGTGGCACATTTGTAAATTAATGGCTCTTTGTTGTTTGATCATATCAACACCCTAGCTCCTATACACCACTTTATTTATTTTTCTTCTTCGAATGTCTGCTGGTTGAAGTGGAAGTTATATACATAGTTAAAGCACACCAGCTTGTCATTTAGACAGATTACATTGTGCCATCCAACCAAGAAAAACAGTTGGGAAGCAGCCATACTGGGCAGCCGAGGCATGACGGTGCACCGGTCTGGATATTTTTAGCCTTGTCAAGTATAATGTGCATACATATACAGTACTACTGGGCCTTTGCATGACACACTCTCACCGACAAATATGCCTGATTTCTTTGCGTGTATAAAAAGGACTCAACAACGGGCCAAAAGCTCAACTAGCAGGTCTGATTGGACTAGTATTTCAGATTGTTGTCTTGTCTAAATTTACACTAGCTCCAGCATAAAATAATAATCATTTTAATAATTTAATTTAGCATATTTCTAACACTGCATTACATTTGCTGGAAATTGAGCATATGGTCCAAAACATTAGAGATTTGTTTATAATGTTCAACCCATTTTAACTGATTCCTCCAAGACTATGACAAATCATTTTCACAATTTCAACAGTACATTATCTATGTGTCACACCCCAAGACTGTTTGTTGTTTTTTCATTCCCCATGTGTTCACTGTGACCTAGTTTCTGTCTCCATTGATTGTATCATTATGTCCAGGTGTGTCGTATTAATTATCTTCATGTGCTTCAGTATTTAAAGTGTAGTCTGTCCTTTGCTCTTTGTCCAGTGTTAAAGTTAAAGTTGTGTTGAGTGTGACCTGCCTGCCTTCTTTGGATTACCTTCTGTGTGGAATAATAAAAGACTGTTTATGTTCATCTTCTTCTTCAAGCGTT
The DNA here is from genome assembly GCA_027422415.1 of Schizothorax lantsangensis. Classification (NCBI taxonomy): domain Eukaryota; kingdom Metazoa; phylum Chordata; class Actinopteri; order Cypriniformes; family Cyprinidae; genus Schizothorax; species Schizothorax lantsangensis. The sequence continues at coordinate 23,431,418 of CM049861.1, read as the reverse complement.
CTCTATACACTGCACACTGTGACAGTACACTGGACCGCAAAAAAGACGAAATGGAATGGGCAGAAAAATTATCTGTCGTCGCCCGGGAAAGCCACAACCTGGTAACATTTGCCCTGGGGTATGTACATCTTGCCGTCACGTCTCCACACGATGACGAGACCATGAAGTCCCTGTTCCGGATCGGGGTGAATTACCATCGCCATGTGGACCTCCCAGACACTACCGGACTGAACTGGAGGGAGGCCATGTTTCGGTGTCTGTAGAGCGTACTACCCCGATCTGGAACGCGACAGGACCCAGAGCCCAGCCCACCATCACCCCGCTGCGCAGAGCAAGAGCCTGAGCCCACTGCTGACGGAGAACCCGAGCCCGCCGCGACCGACGAGCCATCATCTAATGGAGCGACAGAGCTAAGGATCACCCCGGAGCCAGAGCCCGTGACTTCAGACCAGGTGCGAGAGCCAGCTACAGTGCTCGCCATGGTGGAGAGCGCTGTGGACAGCGAGAGCACGGAAGAAGGCTCCGCCTACTGCACCATGGCTGAGGGTGAGCTGAGCTCAGATAACTGTACATTACCTGCCCTTCTCCCATCATCTGCCTGCCCTGAATTCTCTGTCAGTCCTGTTTCGGCCATGAAGGCCATTTGTGAACTATCTGTCCACCATGAACTGTCTACCTATCCTGAAACGACCACGGAGATCGTTTCCCTATCGCTGGCGCTCCCGTTGCTGGGAGTGGCCTTGTGGTGTGTGTGGGCAGCACACACCGTTTCTAAACCCCCTGATCATCCTGAACTCCTGCCCAGCCTTCCTCTCCCACCACCTCTTCACCAGTCCTCACCATCGTAACCTAGGCTCATTGGAAATACGTGCCTCTACATACATTTCTGCAAAACTGAAAAAAACTTACCTATATGTACGATTCACTGCAGTTTCCAGTTGAAATGAACACTAGAGGCAGTAAAACTCTGACAACTTTTATTCCTTTTCACACGAAGTGTGACTTACAGGAACAGTTTTGATTATTTTCTCACAGTTACTTGCAGAATGGTATGTTATGACTTCAAAACAATTTTAACATCCTGCACGATTTGAAAACTGATACTTTGGAACGGTGTTGTCACATATACAGCTTCATATGTATGAGTTTACTAACTCAGTAAGTTTACTCGGTAGCTCACGCGATACAGCGTTGCACTTAGGTGAAGAAAAGCTCCGGTACGAATCCCGTCAAACTACAGTTCAACAAAACAGCTCAATTCTGCATAAGGAAGTTAAAACAGCATGGCTGCATCAGCGAATACGTTTTTATATTACTTTTGCATTTGTTAACACTTTCAGGTAGGTTTGGGTTTGGTGTAGGGGATACTTCCAACTTCATAGCTTAATCTTTAGCGACACTCACCGGATATTTGAATTATGAATGGCCGCAAAACGTACCTCAAGCAGCATAATGAAAACACTGCAATACGTGCCTGTATCAACGTAATCAAAACGTGTCACGGTCACGTATTAAACGTGTGTTTTAGCGCCACTCTCTGGACATTTCACTTTGAAACTGCCGCGAAACGTGCTGCAAGGTACATAATTACGGTGTTGCAGAAATATATGTAGAGACATGTATTTCCAATGAGCCTGGGTTTACCATCGCCACCTCTCAGCCTCTGAGTCCCGGACTCCACCTCGGCCCTTCGATCCAGCGGCTCCACCATGGCTCCTAGCTCCATCCTCTCCGCCCTGGCCCATTAGTCCACCAGCTCCGCCGGGCTCCCTCGTCCCTCCGGCTCTGCCTTGGTCAGTCGTCAACCATCTGCCGCCTCGGGACTCCACTCCTTCGGCTACACCACCGTCGGTTGCCCCCCTGGAGTCGTCAGTCCTTCCTCCACATTGGCTCCTCCCTCCGTCGGCTACACCGTGGGTCGCCATCATGGCAGCGGCCTGGGTCGTGCCTGGCTCCTCCTGCTCCAAGTCCCTCCTGTCTTCTCCCTGGCTCCTCCCTCCGTCTGATCCGCCCTGGATCCTCCTGTTTCCTCCTTGTCTCCGCCCTTCGTCGTTGCCACCCTGGACTCTGTTCGTCATCCTCCGCCCAAACGTCCACCTGGGTTGTCTGCCTGCCTTCCTGTCAGCCCTTCGCCATACCCTGTCACCATCCCACATACACTCCGTCCCTCCCTTTGTTTCTGCGGTGCGAGGTCGTGCCTTCCGGGAGGGTGCGAACTGTCACACCCCAGGACTGTTTGTTGTGTTTTCATTCCCCATGTGTTAACTGTGACCTAGTTTCTGTCTCCGTTGATTGTATCATTATGTCCAGGTGTTTTGTATTAATTATCTTCATGTGCTTCAGTATTTAAAGTGTAGTCTGTCCTTTGCTCTTTGTCCAGTGTTAAATTTAACGTTGTGTTGCGTGTGACCTGCCTGCCTTCTGTGGATTACCTTCTGTGTGGAATAATAAAAGATTTGTTTATGTTCAACTTCTTCGAGTGTTCTCTATACACCGCACACCGTGACACTATGTCAGACAGCTTGATGATATATTTAAATTAATATGACAATGTTCAATATCACATAAAATTAAATCTTTAAGTCTGCAAGTCATGAAAACACATGTACATAATAAATTAATGTAAGACATAGTGACAACAAATAACTTTATAGCTTGAATGAATGAATGAATGAGGTCTGCACTTATGTACCAGCAAAATGTGCTGGAAATGGCTTCTTTAAATTTCAAATTTGTACATTTCACCGGTTTTTGCTGGTTTCCCTTAAATATTTTTTCACCCTTTACTCACCAAGTTGTTCCAAACCTGTATGAATTTCTTTCTTCTGATGAACACAAATTAAGATATTTGAAAGAATTTGGGTAACCAAACAGATGCTGGCCCCCACTGACTTCCCCGTAAATCAATGGTTACCAGTAACTCTTTGATTACAACATCCTTTGAAATATCTTCTTTTATGTTCAGAAGAAAGAAATGCATATAGGTTTGGAACAACTTGAGGGTAAGTAAACAATCCCTTTAAAAAAAAAAAAAAAGTAATTCAAGGCATGCTTCCATATTGATGCAAATAAATTAAAATTCACCTGTAAAGTTATTATATATATATTCCTGTATTTTAAAATGTGCTTTTTAATTAGCAGTTCTTTTTCTCAGGGTCAAAAACCTTCTGATGAGCATCTCTCATCTTTTGCATAGTGAGAGATTTGACAGATGTTTCTGTACACCAGTTTTGAAATGGTTAAAAAAAATCTGCATAAACGTACGGTTAAAATGTAAATAATATTTTTATGCATTTATTTATTTATTGAAATTAGGTGAATTACTGTCACAAACAGAGGCGGAAACAACAGGTGAGTGAAACAACAGGATGATTTATTGAGAAGATGGATGTTGGTCGTGAGGAGAGACTGGCAGGTGAGGAATCCGGAGATTGAAACAGTTCAAATGGGTCTTATCTGTCAACTGATGTGAGTGTCTCTTTGCAGGATTCGGAGGAGAGCGGGGAACCAGGAACTGACGGAGAACTTCGGAGGAGTAATGCGGGAGGATCGTAGGAGATCTGAAAGGTAAGTTGTACAGGTAATTGTAACTTGGTCTGGTGATTGTTCGGGGTAGTGAACGGTAGACCAGACGATGAGTGTCTGAGGGAAGCGTGTTTTTGAATGGGTGCTGATTGATGACTGCAGGTGCGGGTGATCAGTAGTCAGGTGATTGTGATCTGGTGATTGTTGTGGCCGGTGACTGAGGTGACTGTGACTGTGAATCCCTGACAATTACATTTTGTGTATCATCATTCTTAAAATGTCTGGTATTAATGAAGTTACACATAAGTAGCATCAGTGGTATGCTCAGGCCTCTGGAGGGGCAGGTTCGAAATGGTGTTACGAGGGCACAATCGCGGACCGGGGGGGTTGTTCCCCCTCGGCTAGGGGATATCACGATTCACAATTTTATCACGATTCTTTGTCATGTTGGTTTTTCTGTTTTGCAAGCTGTTTGAGCATTACAGCCAAACTAATATCCCTATTATAAAGACAAAGCCTTTCAAGGTAACAAAATATAAAAAAGTGTGGCAGATATTTAGGCCAAAGTAGGTGAAGATAAAAATCTTTGTCATTACTTTATCTTTGTTATTAAAAAATGAGAACAAAGATACACATTACAAGTACACATAACATACAAATAAAATAAACAGTGTTTTATTTTCAGGTAGGCTACAATAGGTGTATTTAGCAGGAGCATTCAAGAAACTGAATGAACAATATATAGATTGATTCCTATTAAAGGAACTGTATTAAAGTTTTTCAGTCAAGAGTAGTGAGCGATTTTTCTCTTTGTGTTTGGTGTTTTATTAACATTAAATGAATAATTCACCCAAGAATTAAAAAAATTCTGAAAGCCCAAGCATGAGACACAGCGATCGTGACCATCAGATGAAGCCAGGAAACGACCACATCCAGAAACACACGAGCGGGAAGCCATCTTTAAAAAGACGCCCGTCGCTCGTGGAGCTCTTTTAGAATTTGCTCTTTTCAGAAAAAAATGCTCTTTTAGAAAAGTGCTGAAGCGCACAGGGGAGGTCGGGGTGAGACCGCAGTTGAAGAGCTGCAGCACGCCGTCAGAGAAGCAGCAGCACTGGATCGCAACCTCCGCTGACGCGCCGTAACACCAACACTTGTAGCTGTCTGTAGACACTCTCAGAGATTCACACGAAAGGCTTGGCTCCGAAGCAAAAAGCTGATGTGCGTTTGCACGCGCTCTCCTTTTATACCCGTGCTGCGGGGAGGGGTGCGCGTGGCGAAACACGCACGCCAACTGTCATTGGCTTGTTTTGTTAACACTCAAAGATGATTGGGCTCTCGAGCGAGATCCCATTAGTCAGTCACACTGACGTTACGTCGAACGTGACTGACTGATAGGGAACAATTTTGTAATGGTTTGTAATGGCATTTGTGATTTATTTCTGATTCATTTGTGATGGTGTTAGAATTTTCTGTGATGGTTCTATTGTTTTTTTAAGCAGGGTTGCCTAAATTTTTTACATTTTTTTGTTTTTAAATCAAATCAAATCAAATCACTTTTATTGTCACATCATCACAGCACATGTGCCTTGATGAGTGAAATTCTTGAGAATTCTTGAATCCGTGCTCCATACAGTGCAGAAACAATTAACATATAGACAGTACCATTACATACTTACAGACTTATACAGACAATGTGCAATATACACATACATATACTCAGTACACACAGTGTACTGTTAGACATATTTACTGTTATCAATACACATTATACACCGTATGTACACATTCTACATTATGTACACATATATACACACACAGTAATATGCAAAGGTGCAGTAGATTATACATAAGCTGGATACGCAAATGTCATGGATGTGCATTGGATGGTATCCAGTGGTAGCAGATAGATTGTTGTATTAGTGCAGTGGGTAAGTGTAGTCCAGTTTGAACTGTGGAGTTAAAGTGCAGTGCGTGGCATATCGTAACGTGGGAGTGTGCTGTAGGGTGTATTAGTTCTGGCTGTTCATTAGCCTGATAGCCTGAGGGAAAAAGCTACCCCTCAGTCTGCTAGTGCGGGATCGGATGGTGCGGAGATGTCTTCCTGAGGGCAGCAGAGAGAACAGTCTGTGGGACGGGTGGCTGGAGTCATTGATGATCCTCCGGGCTTTCCTTATACACCGCCTGGTGTAGATATCCTGGAGGGAGGGAAGCTCACCTCCAACAATGTGGCGGGCAGTTCGCACAACCCTTTGCAGAGCTTTGCGGTTGCCAGCGGTGCTGTTTCCAAACCAGGCGGTGATGCAGCCGGTCAGGATGCTCTCCACAGTGCAGGTTTAGAATGATCTGAGGATGCTGGGGCTCATTCCAAACTTCCTCAGCCGTCTCAGGAAGAAGAGGCGTTGATGTGACTTCTTCAGCACTGCATCTGTGTGAGCGGACGATGTGAGATCCTCAGTGATGTGAACGCCGAGGAACTTAAAGCTGTTTATCCGCTCCACAGGTGTCTTGTCGATGGTGATGGGTGTGTGTTCTCTGCTCTGTCTCCTGAAATCCACCACCAGCTCCTTGGTCTTGTCGATGTTGAGTGAGAGGTGGTTCTCCTGACACCATTTAGTCAGGGTACTCACCTCCGCTCTGTAGGCTGTCTCATCGTTGTCAGTGATCAGGCCTATCACCGTTGTGTCGTCAGCGAATTTGACGATGACGTTGGAGATGTGTGTGGCTGCACAGTCATGTGTGTACAGGGAGTACAGGAGTGGGCTGAGAACGCAGCCCTGCGGAGCACCAGTGTTGAGGGTCAGCGGAGATGAAGTGTTGTTGCCCATTCTGACCACCTGACTTCTGCCTGTCAGAAAGTCCAGGATCCAGCTGCACAGAGATCTGTTTAGTCCTAGAGTCTGGAGCTTCGCAACCAGTGTGGCAGGCACTATGCTATTGAGTGCGGAGCTGTAGTCCACAAACAGCATCCTCAAATAGGCGTTCTTGTTTTCCAGGTGGGAGAGAGCAGTATGCAGGGTGAAGGCAATAGCATCGTCTGTGGAACGGTTGCTGCGATATGCAAATTGCAGCGGATCCAGTGAGGCAGGCAGCACAGAGCAGATGTAGTCTCTGATGAGTTTCTCAAAACACTTGCTGAAGATGGGTGTGAGAGCAACGGGCCTCCAGTCATTCAAGCATGTGATTTTATTTTTCTTTGGTATGGGCACAATGGTGGATTTTTTGAAGCATAAGGGAGCCACAGACAGAGAGAGGGAGAGGTTGAAAATGTCTGTGAAAACCCCGGCTAGCTGGAATGCACATGCTCAGAGCACACGGCCTGGGATGCCATCAGGACCCACAGCCTTGTGGATATTCACCCGTTTGAAGGATTGGGTTACATCCGTGACAGAAATGGAGATTGCACTTGCCTCTTCTGCAACAGCCATGGGAGCGCTCTCTGTGTGGGCGGTGTTGTGAGCCTCGAAACGATAATAAAGCCTCGAGCATAAAAAAGATTAAGCTCGTCCGGTAGAGAGGCGGCAATGTTCACTGTAGCTGGTTTATTCCCTTTACAATCCGTGATGTTATTGATGCCCTGCCACATGCTTCTTGCATTGTTGGTGTTGAATTGTTCTTCAACTTTGTTTTTATACTGTCGTTTGGCGGCTTTGATGGATTTTCTGAGATCGTAACTGGCTTGTTTTCGATCGTCAAAGTTCCCGGATTTAAAGGCAGATATCCGCGCTGACAAGGCTGCTCGAACATCGCTGTTAATCCACGGTTTTTGGTTGGGGTAGATACGGATTGTTTTTGTCGGAACCACGTCCTCTACGCACTTCCTGATGAAACACGTTACAGAATCTGAGTACGCCTCTATGTCGTCATCAGACGCTTCCCGGAACATGTCCCAGTCCACGTGATCAAAACAGTCCTGCAGTATAGCGTCCGATTGGTCCGACCAGCATTGAATTGTCCTGAGGGCGGGTGCTTCTCGTTTCAGTTTCTGCCTATAAGCAGGCAGGAACAGAACGGAAGAATGATCCGATTTGCCAAAAGGTGGGCGGGGGAGCGATTTGTAGACGTCCCGGAAAGGAGAGTAGCAGTGGTCCAGTGCACGATCACCACGCGTGTTGATGGTGATGTGTTGAAAGTATTTTGGAGCTATTGTTCTGAAGTTGGCTTTGTTAAAGTCCCCCGTAACAATAAACGCTGCATCTGGGTACGCGGTTTCCTGCTCGCTTATATTCCCATACAGTTCCTTGAGTGCCTGGTCTGTGTTGGCTTGAGGGGGAATGTATACAGCTGTGATTTTGATCGCTGTAAATTCCCTCGGTAGCCAGAATGGTCGACACAGAAGCATATGAAATTCCAGATCAGGGGAACAGAAGGATTTAATAGAGTGCAGATTCCTTTCATCGCACCACGAGTTGTTGATAAAGAAACAAACGCCCCCACCTCTGATTTTCCCTGTGAGCTCTTTCGTTCTGTCCGAGCGGTGCACGGATAACCCTGTAAGCTCGATGGCTGAGTCTGGAACCACTGAAGACATCCATGTTTCTGTGAGGCAAATAATGCAGCAGTCCCTTGTTTCTCGTTGGTATGAGATGTGCGCCCACAATTTGCAAAGTTTGTTGTCCAGTGACTGAACGTTAGCCAACAAAATGGTTGGGAGTGGAGGTCGGAGGGGACGGCGTCTGAGTCTGACAAGGACTCCCGGCTCTCTTTCCCCTTTTTCGGCGGCGTTTCCTCGGTCGTGGCCGTGCGGCCCAGACAAAGGGCTCTGATGCGGTGTCCGTAAACAAATCACCGGCGTTCAAGAACTCAAAGTCCAGTTTGCGTTGCGTGACGAAGGAACCAATGTTCAAAAGCGTGTCAGTTATAGACAGTTATACTAACAACATCCAACACGTAAAACAACAAAATAACAAATAAAACATACGAAAAAGAGTTTTCAGAGTTTTCTCAGAGCTCGCAACACGGCTGCCATGCTCGGCACCATCTTAAGTTAAATCTTATAATGCATTTTAAGTCATTTTAAAGGCTGTTGTTGGCTTAGGTCTGTTTTTATAACCACAAAAAAAATATAATATATTATCTTAATACTTCTTTGATTATGAATGTAGCCTACCTGAAAGTGACGTGCAGGCTTCGTTTTCATCTTCTTTTTTTTCTCGGCGCCGGACTGCTGATGTCTTTTCACGGGCATAGTTGTCCATCAATTATGATCATTTGCATTCAGCAGCAAACATGAGGCGCGAACGGGCGCAGATGCTGGAATGGCGCGGTACGTTTTTTTTTTTTTGAGCAACTGGGATGGTGCCCCCCCGCGAGTTGGTGCCCTACGCAAACTGCGTACTCTGCATATAGGGAGCGGCGGTACTGATTTTTATCATCCACGATATCGTTCATATCGCACAGACCGGACCGCAAGGGCACTTTAGCGTCAGACGTCAAAGGGGCAGGGGCTGGAGACCCCCCGCCCCCCCATGCACGCCACTGAGTAGCATGGCTAATATTTCGGAAATTTGACCACACACAATAAGCCTTCTTTAACCCTTAAATGCATACCTTGGGTCTTTAGAGACCCGGGACGTCATTCTCTACCCTCTCCCTCCTTCATTTTTTAAAGTTAGACATCAACTTTCTTAGTATTCCTCAATCTATTCATTATAAACAATATAACAAGAAAACATATATATATAAAATAATGCCTGTTTTCTGATTATTTTTTGTAAAAAGTGTATAGGGTCACTAGAGACCTGAGGTATGTAAATGTGTAAGCATTTTTTTCCTGCCCAACTATATTTACATATCTGATGACCCAATATGTGCAATGCATATTTATTCCTTGAGGTGGCACTGTTTGATACACAATGATGATGTGATGTTTCACTCATAATTACAGCAGGCATAAAACAAAAGAATATCTTCAGCAAAAATTTTACTGGTTTGAATGGCTTTACTGCAGAGCAATTACTGTATGCAATGAAATATAAATGTCACTGTCATTTGATGGTGGATGTGGTGAATAAGCTGCCAGTGATCAAAATATTGATTTTGAAGTAATTGAAAATGACAGTTTTGAGAATATGGTTGAGATCGTGAATATGAGCCAGATGCTGAATGTATGTGGAAGTGCGCTCTGACAATATCAGCGATGGTAAAATCATCTGCTCAAATTGAACCCTTTTAAGTTTCAAAAGGTAACAAAATATGCTTTATTTTATTCTTCTATAATTGTTCTTAAAATATCAAGTGAGTTGTTTTGCTATTGCAGCAGTTAGAGATCCATCCGTGCTGGATATATAGGTCCGGGTCGCTAAAGACCCGAATATGTAATAATGTTTGGTGAAACATTCATGCATTTAAGGGTTAAATATGACCGTGTCCAGACAATTTACATGTGTGACTATTTTCACAATTACTCTTAGGAAATCACCCACAATACGCCTACAGAGCATACTTGCAATTTGTTGGATTTCACAAGCAAATAATACCCTTTATTTAAGATATTAGTAAATCGGGGCATCAGAGGTATTTTTTTAAAACTTTCTCTCCAAATTGGACAAACAAACTTGGCACATGGTCCCATTGTGTGTATTGTGTCTTAAATGTTCTGGCATACTAATTTTATACGCTTAGCATCTGCAGACATATTTTTTTTGTGCATTTTAAGCACATGCACAGTGTCTCGTGACGTTTGTCATCATAGTATTCATCTCTGTATAATCATTTTGTCTCTTGCGTTCCCTCTCTTGATCATAACCATGCCTACCCTGGAGCCATGAACTACTGGAGTGAAGCAAATCAAATTGCTATCCCATATGCAAGACCCGCCTTCCCTAACAGAGCTGCCAGAGCGAGTCATACTTTCCAGACAATGAAGTTGCAATGCAGACATTATCACAGCATTTCATGGGTCACGGAGGAAGTCAAAGTCAGGGGCCTTTGCATTATAATTAAGTACCATCTTGTTGGAAATTGCTTGGAAGCTTTGTAGTGACAGATGCGAGAGGCTGGACACTAAGCGAATCCTAACAGTTCCAGTGTGAAAGAAGCCACAGCGTGATTAATTGGTGAGTGTGTGGAGGAAGAGGTGAGGTGGGAGTTCTGGAGTTTCTCGCCCTTTATGTGCCCTCCTGCTGGCAAACACTTGTGGTGAGAGGAAACGGTCACGGAGCGATTCTGGGCTTTCAGATCAGTTAAAACTACACATGCGATTCCTGCTGTCAGTGCAAGAGAGATATAAAATGTAATGTGTAGATAGAGATTGCTCTTGTAAAATAATTTGATTGACTTGAAGTCATGAGTTTATGCTCTTGTAAAGTGTTTGTGAGTTTTGAAGTGTTCAAAAACCTGTTCTGTAAAACACATCATATATCATCTTGGCAGCCTTGGCAAAATTAAGGATGATGCCTTTGGATGTATTTTGCATGAAGACACCCAAGTTTGCACAGATTAATTCAGAGAATATGTACAGGATCAGGATCAAAATATAAAGACAACCAATCTGAAATGATTGCGTAATGCCTCTTCCTTGAGTAAATTAGATTCATATTTTGTGATGCTTCATAAAAAGCACAAGGCGTGTAAACTGTGTCTACAAACATCATGCATTTGAGATAAAAAATTATGTACTGTATTGCTGACATTGAAATGATATGACGTTTTCCTTAATCTGAAGCAAATATTGCTGAAAGTTTGTATATATTGTTATTAAATTAAATTGTTAAATTATTATTTAATTTAATTAGTAATTAATTAATAGTTTAATTTAATGATTATTATTATTATCTTTTTTGCATCTTTTGCATCAATTTTCTTCAAGGACATTGTCCGTTAAGTTTATGGATATTTAGTTTAACCTTAAAACCCAACACAATGCATTGCATATTCGAAATGCTTGTTTAAAACACCTGTGTAAAATCAATATGGAAAATTCCTTAATGTTAACACAGTATATGGCCCTATAGAGTTCATGCAGACTTTATATTGAAATAGCAGTGTTTTTGCAGTTTAATAATCACAGTTTGAGCTGTACTGTTATTGATCTAGTTTTATTTTATTTTATTTTTGGCAATGGCATGGCAATTTTTGTCGTTACCTGATTTTTGTTACATTTTAGAGAGTCAGTTGTTAAAGTGCCCCTATTATGCCCTTTTTAAGGTTGCTAATATTGTATTACGAGTGTCTTAAAACAGGTTTACATGCAACCAAGGTCAAAAAACACTTTAGTTTTCTCAAAAAATAGCTTTAATTTTACCTCATTTCTAAATGATTCCTAAACGACTCGTGCGAAGCAGTTCAAAGAATCAGTCTCTCTAAACCCCTCCTTTCCGTGAGCCCTGACTGCTGTGTGTCAGATGGCGCAGTCCTTTGTGATTGGTCTACAGCGTACAGCGCGAATGACAGCCCATGGGTGGACGTTATGCAAATGTGTTACTTTGTGACGTACAGCCTTAACAGAATAAGATTCTAATTCCTAACGACTCGTTTAGGCGATTGCGAGCCGACTCTTTTTTTTAATAGACAATAACTTTATTTATCGTGCACTTTCGGCTTCACAACTTTGCAGAAAGTTTATGTTCACATACTGCTACATGACACACTGCATGAAAGGTAATATTCGAAAACTCATAATAGGGGCACTTTAAAATAACACAGACAGAACATGCAAATAAATGATGCACTCAGTGGACGCAATTCATTCTTAGCAAGCATGACTCATGTTGGACCAAAAAAATAAAAAATACTAAATGCATTTCTTTGAATGGTTTGACATAAGGCAAATGGTCATCTCTCTTCTCATTAGCTGCTCCCAGACACATTTTGAAATATTTTTTTTTATCTATTTAAATAGCTGGAATAATGACATGCCAACGGCAACAGGAAGAACAATCATTCTGGAACGGCTGCTACATCATCTTTTTACCTAGGTCTGTAAAGTTTAAACAGAAAGTGAAGTACTTTAACTATCATTTAAACTTACTCTGTCACATCATTGCTAATGAACTCAGAATCACCATTGATTGTTTGAAGTGGGGGAAAAATTTGCTCATCTGAGTTTTAGCTGCTTCTGAGTGGGCTTCTAATTCAGCTCTTGAACATTTTGACATGGGAATAATGAGTGCTGTGTTCAAACTGGAGTGGAGGGTGTTCGTGGCAGAGCATATTACCTTATATTGAATTAAATATACTTTTTTTTATGCATGCTTTTTTAACCAAAACTATTGGTTTCACTTTATTTTGATGGTCCCTTTAACACATTCTGTTGACTATATGTAGCATTGCACCTACAGTACATATCTACAAAGTCTCACTAGAGTGTTAGTAGAGTGGTAGGGTTAGGGTTAGATTAAGTTGACATGTATTTGCAAAGTTGCTTATAGTCAGTAGAATGTCTGTTGGGAGACCATCACAATAACGAGTTAGCAGATATTGAGCAGGCAGGCTACTAATACTTTAATGAGAATTAGTTGACATGTAGGTACAGTGTTACTGATTAACAACAGAATGTTCAAAAGGGACCATCAAAATAAAGTGTCACCAAAATATTCAGTAGATTTAATACAGGTTGGTAGTCACCATTTCAATTAAATTATGGAGAATTTCACATATTGCTAATATCATTTTTTTTGTATATAATGTTTTGATGGTAACATGGAGTGAGTTATATGAAAGTATATACAAATCATTAGTTTATGCTGAAATAATACCTTTACTATTTAAATAATGCAACCTCTAACATTTAGACACACACACACACACACATAAATATATAAATATATATAAAGTATATACTTATTTACACAAATTCAATATTTATGCTTTCCCCCTCTATCCACCTTGTTTTTAATATAGAAGTAGGCCCAGTCATTTGTGACTATAATTTATGAGGCTTCTGTTATCATCTTCTTCTAGTTAAACCATCAAAATTTTATTAAAATAGAAAACACAAAATTGCATAGGCCTCTATTTAATATTAATGTAAACAAATATATAATCAAAAATTATAGTAATTGAATACATTTAAAACTTTAGCAAATAAATAAATTTACAAATAATTTAAATTAACTAATCAATTGTTGAACATTCAAACTGATTCAAAGTGGAGGGCATCCAGGGCAGAGGATATAACCTCATATTGAATTAAACACAATTTTTCATGCATGCTTTTTCATGAATGCATTAATTTTTATGATTTTTTAAAGATTTTATGATTTATTTTTGTAAATCAAATTGACCAAAAATTGCACAGATTGCTAACCATCACAACATTAATTAATTTATTCATTTGTAATCTTTGAGATATTCAGCATCAGTTTTTTTTAGCTGTACAAAACAGCTTGTCATGCTGCCTGATATTGCAAACTTGTATTTCTTATTATTATTTTAATGTATTGATTTAATACTAAACACTGCTTGGTAGCGCAAATAGTTTTACCATTTTTTCTGCACTTTGTAATTCTTCTACTAATTTACCTATAGTGGCTAATGAAACAAAAGTCAAGCACATTCACAGAAACTGTTAACTTTCGTATTGCAAATTAAGCTGGATAGAGATGCTTCAGAACACTTCTATCCAAAGCATTCTCCAATGTGACCTTCTATCACACTAATATGCCTCATGCAGTAAGCACACACATCTTTCCTTTTGATGATAGTCTGAAATACCATTTTCATGCAGTATTTGCTGCATTATGTCACAGGAGTATACTGCAATCATGGCTTTTGATTACACCTGCACCTAGTTTAATCCGCTACACATGAGTCGGAAAGTAAATGGTTGTCTTTTTTTCCACTCTATTTCTATCTCTGCCTTTTCTAGAGAGTAATGAACCTTTTTCAGCTTCCTCATCTGCTGGGGAGAAAAAAAGAGTGTATGATAGCCAAACCACAATCTAGGCAAATATGCTGGTAGTGCCAAAAGAAAAAGCATATAGAGAAAGCATCTGACCCTTGAAAAGCATTGCTAAGCTGCGGTGAAATCAAGCGTACGATATTTGAGTTGAAGGATATTGTCAAATTCACATATGTCCATGCACGGCGCCCTTCAAAGAGGCTTTTCTGATCTCATCATCTCACCCCTGAGATCATCCCTTCATCTGTATTTAGATTAGATGTTCCCTTCATGCTTTGCACAGTATGTATAAACCCTCTTATTGCAAGTCTGTCTTTCTCATATTCATTCTTTTCAAGTGATCCTACGATGCAAGTCTTTTTAGGTGTCTTTTGAAGCATTTGACGAGACATTACTTAGCTCTTCCATTCACAATGACTGCTGCATCGGCCCATCACTGCTGAATCACATGTGTCATAGAAGATTGCTTAAACGCTCCCTTTTCTGTCAAGATGAAAACACACGTTTGCACCAGCATCATCAAAGACCAAAGTCTTGTAATCGTTCAAGGGGTATCCGTGCTGAATTTTGTATCTTCTTTTTGGGTTTTCTACAGCAAACTTCACTAAAAAGAGCTTCATTCTTTTGTTTGACCACTGAGATGGCAATCAGTTTGCAGACTACTTCATGAATACAGCAAATGTGGAATCTTTTTAGAGCCAAATTACTTCTCTGACCAGAGCCGATCCTCCCTGTACGCAGAATACGCACGCTGCATAGGGCCCCCGAAACACCAGGGGGCCCCCTTGCTCTCAAAGATGTTTTAATTTTAGTTTAGTTTTTAATTTTGGCCAGCGGTTCTGAAAACATGAATGATCGTTTCTCTTAATGTGGTGTGCTGTCACGCTCTCTATGTACAAATCAGCCAAATCATGTAACGTGAATGTCGTCCAGTCTCTTATAAGAGAGCTTATAAGAGATACTGCTCCTCGAGCGCTTTCCGCGAGCGCGATTCGAGACGGAGTGAAACACGAACAAATGCGTCTCATCCATTCTCATCCATCCCAACACCCCCCGACACAGTTTTGCGTAGGGCCCCCAGAAGTCTAGGATCGGCACTGTCTCTGACAATATGTGTCTGCTGGTTTTCTTCCAATATTATTGCTCATATCTCTGTATCAAAGGGAAATGTGCTCCTGAAATGATTTTCGATGTACAGTCACAATCCTGTTGGTTTTGTGGGATATGATGGGATAGTGGATTCCCAACACTCATTATCTGAGATAAACATGGTGTGTGCAGAAGAGTGGTGTATGCTCACCTACATTTGTATGTGTCAAAATATGATTCTGATATAAAAATGGACTACTGCTTGTGAAGCAGAGCTGTACTTATACATTTTTTTTTGTGTGATTTTGTATAGATTAGTGTTGTAATTTTAATGGTAATTAGTTAATGCCATAACTAACATGAAGTGGCAATGAACAATATATATTTTAACATAATTTCTTAATGTTAGTTCTGATCTTAAAAATGTAATAGTAAATGTTGTAGATTTTAGGTTGATTTTTAGTTCATGTTAACTAATGTAGTTTTGGTAACACTTTATTTTAGGGTCTCTTAACTAGTTGCTTATTAGCATGGACATTACTAGAATATTAGCCATTTATTAGTACTAATTAAGCAGATATTAATGCCTTATTCTACATGACCTCATTCTACATCCCTAATCCTACCCAATACTAAACGTAACAACTACCATACTAACTATTAATAAGCAGCAAATTAGGAATTTATTGTCGGAAAAGTCGTAGTTAATAGTGAATAAGTGTTCCCTATTCTAAAGTGTTACCGTAGTTTTTTTTTTTTTTTTTAAATGAAATCTTACTGAAATTTTAGTTTGGGGACCAATTCTCACTATTAACTAACTATTATCTGACTTTTCCCTCAATACATTTTTAATTTGCTGCTTATTAATAGTTTGCAAGGTAGTTGTTATGTTTAGGTAGGATTAAGGGATCTAAAATATGCTCGTGCAGAATAAGGCATTAATATGTGCTTTACAATGACTAATAAACAGTCAATATGCTAGTAATATGCATGCAAATAAGCAACTAGTTAATAGTGAGAATTGGTCCCTATACACACATACATACATGCATACTGTCCTCTTTTTCTTTAAAAAACTGTTTCAATCTCGTTGAAATAAGCTGCTTAAAGGGACAAAATGAAAAAAAAACCTGAACAAAAATTCTCACTTCTTCAAAGAGGTAATGGGCTCTGGCGTTAATAAAGCCCATCAATCATTTGCATTTAGCACTGCTCATGTTTTGTGTGTTTCAAGAGCTACCATCTGGGTCACGGTGCCTGCAGCAATATTCATTGTTTTTGCAGCAGAATTTGTGCTGGTGCTAATTGAAACTTGAACAAACAGACATGTTTTGTTTCTGTTAGACGGATAGGGTCTCTGTCTCTCCGTTTCTGTCCTTTTAATCAAAACCGAGAATAGAGTAAAGGGGATTACTGAGCCTTTTGAGATATGTTATGAAAGCACAGAGTGCTCTCAAAAAGATAAACAGGTGTTATGAATCCCAGGCTATGAAATGTTTACAAAACAAGATGCATAGCCTGGGATTACCTATGAAACAAAGAAAATAAAAAAAACGTTAGTGTATAATGGATTAATTAATGATGAGGTGCCAGTCAGAGAGGGGGAAAAGAAACTAAAGAAACCAAAGACTGTTAAAGTACTTGCTAGTATACTTTATTATTATTATTACTAATTTCAACTTGAAGGTATATTTTAACTGATCAGTGTTCTCTGGACTAGAGCATTTTTTAGTTTCATATAATTTATTATTTATAACTTATCTTTTTCAAAACAGTGGTTTAATAGGTTTGTTACCTGTTACATTTTTGCTGTTTCATGAATTGTTTAGTGAAAGGTCCAGATTTGATATATATATATATATATATATATATATATATGTATATATATATATATATATATATAGAGAGAGAGAGAGAGAGAGAGAATAGGGAACACTTATTCACTAACTATGACTTTTCCCTCAATAAATTCCTAATTTGCTGCTTATTAATAGTTAGTAAGGTAGTTGTTAAGTTTAGGTATTGGGTAGGATTAGGGATGTAGAATGAGGTCATGTAGAATAAGGCATCAATGTGTGCTTAATTAGTACTAATAAATGGCTAATATTCTAGTAATATGCATGCAAATAAGCAACCAGTTAAGAGACCCAAAAATAACGTGTTATCGTATATATATATATATATATATATATGCAGGTTCTGGACCAATTGTGGATTTGCTGATACCGATAAACAGTAAAAAAAAAATTGCAAATAATATAAAATACTTTTCAACTTCATAATAGAATAAACAATGACCATGATATTATTTTGTAATTATTAAATAAAATGAATTCAATTAAATAATAACATGATTGTTGTTTTTATTTTTATATTTTTTTAAATATGAAATATGTAAGCACAGTTTTTGTGCTGATATTAAAAGGGACATAAAATTAAATTTGGACTTTAGTTAGGTTGCTGGCATGTCTGCCAGCTAAAACAACAACAACAACAACAACAAAACA
The DNA here is from genome assembly GCA_027422415.1 of Schizothorax lantsangensis. Classification (NCBI taxonomy): domain Eukaryota; kingdom Metazoa; phylum Chordata; class Actinopteri; order Cypriniformes; family Cyprinidae; genus Schizothorax; species Schizothorax lantsangensis. The sequence goes on along the minus strand of CM049861.1, from coordinate 23,413,457 downwards.
AAACAAACAAAAATGTTATGGGCTGTCTGAGTCTGAAAATGTGTCAACTGATTTCTTTGCCGAGTTACAAAAAGCAATTACTAATACATAGACTTTTTGCTTTTACTGTATATGAATACTAAAGATCTGATTCCAAAAGGTCACCTTGACTCAGTGAACCCTGGAGTCATTGAGTCATTGGGTTTCTCTTAGTGGTCAGCTCCTGCTGTCTTTTGACAACGCTATGCATTACTTACAGTGTCCGGAATGACATTCTCTTCTCCGGTTGCGGATTCCAGGCTGTGACATTTCTAGAGGTGTTTGCTTACCTCCATCCTGCCAGTCACTAAAACGTGCCTCTGTATGTTTTGTTTGTTTTCTGAAACTAATAAACAGAAAGTTAATAACTTTTATAACAAGCTTTATGATTAAAGTGAACTGTTTCATGAATAATGCGTGATTGACAAAAGGGGAGTGGTGCTTTGTCCTTTAATGCAGGACTAAAATTAGCTGTCATTCATTTTCCATCCAAATGACAGTGACCTTTAACAAAAGAGCTATTCAGAATGATTCCTCTGAGACGGTGATGTCCGGAAATAGATTGGACTGGGAAAAAATGAGGAAGTGAGATGATAAGATAAAGTGAGATTATGTGATGTGAAATAGAAGCAAGCAGGGACAAAATCTGAATGAGGGATGAAGTTTGAATGTCTGAAAGTTTTTCATTAGTGTGACTGCAAAGATAAGCTGTTTTCAAAACAGTGCAACAAGCGACTTTTTATAATTAGTAGCAGTGTAGTGCAGATGCTTTATTAGTGGATACAAACAAGAATGCTGCTCGGGACCTATCATGATGTGTGTCTGCGGCCTAATAGGCCTAGTGGAGTTAAAAGATTGGTTTCAACCATGAACGCTCTTAAAAATAAAATATTCTTCATTGGCATCTATAGTTCCACAAAGAATCTTTACATAGCACAAAGTGTTCTTTAGAGTGTGAAAAAAAGTTTCTTTAGATTAATAAAATGTGACCCTGGACCACAAAACCAGTCATAAGTAGCACAGGTATATTTGTAGCAATAGCCAACAATACGTGGTATGGGTCAAAATTATCATTTTTTCTTTTAAGCCAAAAATCATTAGGATATTAAGTAAAGATCATTTTCCATAAATATATATTGTAAATTTCCTACCGTAAATATATCAAAACTTAATTTTTGGTTAGTAATATGCATTGCTATGAACTTCATTTGGACAACTTTAAAGGCGATTTTCTCAGTGTTTTGATTTTTTTGCACCCTCAGATTCCAGATTTTCAAATAGTTGTATCTCGGCCAAATATTGTCCTATCCTAACAAATTACTTATTCAGCTTTCAGATTATGTATGAATCTCATTTTTTTTTTAAAAAAGACCCTTATGACTGGTTTTGTGGTCCAGGGTCACAGATTTTCTTCACACAAAATAAATAAAAATGGAGGAATGAATGAAGCTCATTGAAAATACGTGAATGCCTACATTTAATGCACTTTTAGAGGCAGTAAAACATTAACAACTTCTGATCAAATGATGATCACAGGGGAAGATAATTTTTTCATCAGAAAAAATGCCACAAAACGCACCGGCGCGTTGGTCGACCCCAGAGTGTTAACAAAGACTTATTTTTGCATAGTTATTTGCATAAATACTGTTTTGACATCAAATCACTTTTACCATAGTGCATGATTTATAAACAAATACATTTTAACATTTACATCACATAATCTGCTCCATATTTATGGCTTTTTTGACATAGTAAACTTGCTCAGTAGCTCACCTGGTACAGCATTGCAATTGTGATGTAGAGCAGAGTCATTCCACAAAAGAGCTCAAAGCATTGTTTAAGGATGCTAAAATGGCATGGTTGCTTCAGCAAATGTGTTTTAAATAATAAACAAACATTTGCAGGGGAGAATATATATATATATATAGCTTATAGCACCTCTTGTGGCCATGTTGTCTGAAAAGTGCAGCAAAATGTACCCAGAACAATGTATTTCAGGTTTTGCAGAAATGTAGCAACAGTGACATATTTCCAATGAACTTGGGTTGCAAACAATTGTTATTTTTAGAACTAATCCATTAAAAGATGGTTATTCAAAACGGTTCTTCTATGGCATTTCTGTGAAAGTCTCCCTTTGGATCCTTTTTTGTTTTGTTTTGTTTTTTTGTAAGAGTGAATGTGGCCACTCGTTGTTAAAAAAGGCACTGACTTCTTTGTAAAGTCACTGAAATGCACTTGAACCAAAGTGTGCTCCGATTGTGTGACATTACTTTTAAGACTTTATGATGCTCAACCAATAAATATAAAAAAAAGAAGAAAAAAACTTTCCCTACCTTCATATGAATATTTTCAGTAGCTCATTTATCATTTTGACAGCTGTACATTCATCCTAGTGACTCAGATGGTGGGAGAGCATCTGTGCATTCCCGTCAGGACATGAATAGCCTGAAAAAAAGCTGAAAAAAGAGCTTGTACCTTATTCACCAACCTTGATAAATAAATAAAGATCGAGCCTCTCAGAGTCGTGCACACCTTCATGTTCTGTCATTGCCAGTGATTTACGCTCAAATGTTGAATTGGACCTGACATGTGACATCAAATTTTTAAGGCCTTGTAAGTGATCTCACTGTACACAACCCCTGTTTTATTGACAGGATTAAAATTGCATGGGCCACATGTTGAAATATGTGCTGTGCTGAAATCTGATCTTGATGGACACTGCGGCACCATATCTATAACCTCATTGTGTCCATGATGTATGCACTTGCCTGGCAGAATCAAAGAGACTATTTGTTTCCCTGTCATTCTGCCATGATCCAACATATAAGCACTATTCATTTGGGCTATACGGTAAAAAAATAAATTTAAAAAAAGCCATCATTCTCTGTTGTTAAAAGCATTCGAAGCTGAAAAAATATTCTGGCTATGCGTCTTACAATGATTTGCTGGAGTTATTTAAACACATGAATGACAGCAAAAAGATCAGTTGACAAACAAACAAATAAATACATGGAAAACAACTGACAAAAGTCAAGAACTGGTCATTGTTAATTTTAAGTTAAAGGGTTCATCTGGTTAGAATGGCAGTTTCACGAAAAACTTTTTCTGCTGTTTTCTTCTTATTTTTTTAACTTAACAAAGTTACAAATATTTTGTATTCCCAAAAATATTTCTTATGTTTTTATTTTTTTATTTTTTTTATTTTACAATTTATCTAAGATAAATCAGTAGAACTAGTCGTAGATTTGTTTGTTTTGTTTCAAATATGAAGAATTACAAATAACATTAGCTTCATATACATCTATAAAACTATATTGTCATATCTAAAAAAAACTAGTCAACTACAGACTTCATTTAATTTATTAATTTATAAATTTATTTATTTATTTATTTATTTGTTTGTTTGTTTGTTTGTTTGTTTGCTTGTTTGTTTGTTTTCATCACTATTCACTATTCATCACTAACTGTGACGCCATGCACATGCATATTACATGTTCAGTCTATAGGTGTATGCGCAGGCGTGTAATATTTATTTACGAAGTGGCATTGCCAACTACTGGCCCGGCACACACAATGCAGAGTTTTTAGTCGAATGGGATCATTTTGACAATGTCATCTCTATGCAAAACTTTCCAAAAATCCAAAGGAAAAACGCAAGGTTTTTCAAACATGTTGTTCCATCAGGCAATCGAATGACACCAATGAGAACGTTAGAGAGGTGCTTGATTTCAAACTGATTTCACACCCGCAAAACACATCTTACACCATCAAATGCTCCATCAGCACTTTCTCTAGTGTGTAGGCACAACCACATCGGACAGACAATGATGTGTGAACATAATAAAATGTACTGTACTGTACAATAGGTTCAATACAGCACAATGGTCACATTTACATAAGAGGACCTGGATCCCACTCAGTCTTTGATTTGCCAGTGCCCAGTGAACAATGAAGTGTTCTGCAGCTGATGGACCATTTCCTATTCTATCTTCTCTTTAACCTTCGCAACAGCCTTCTTTTCTTACCGGTAACCAGACAGTTACTCATGACACACTTCAGTACAATGGAGTGTGCGAAACAAATGGGAACAGATTGTATGCCATTCATGGCCAATTAAAAGATTTGCACCAAATATGTTGCCCGTAGCACCTGGAGTGGATAGGGGATTGTAACTATCGCCTCGTTTATACTGAAGCACTGATGGTTTGAGGCTAGCTGTGCTTTGCATGACAGTAATGATTGCCTGTGTCTAGTTGGCATTCAGCAGCAAGTTGTTGTCATGGCACCACTTTGATCACATCCGTGTTCTCTTTTATGTATGATGTATCATCATTGTAGTTGATTAATCCCATTATTCTGGTGTCAGCAGGAAACATGATGATGTGGATTTTGCAATGCATCGCAGAATGGGATGTTGATTAAAATGAAGGAAAGTGTTTGACAATAGCTCAGCACAACAAATATAATCATCTGTGGAAGGTTTTATATATTTCAGTTTTATTGTGCGCTGTCCGTGGTGCTGAAGTGGCTGGATGCTGAATATGCTTACATGCTGAAACACTGTTTGGCAGTGCTAAAGAATGCATTGTAAATAAAGTTATATTGACATATATGGATGTGCAGACACACTCTGTCTCTTGCTTTTCATCACACGCTCTCTCTGCACATACACATTTCAGAAATGCAGATCATTTAAAGCATGTTCAAGGGTGTTTGACAGTGTGCAAAATATAGTCGGACACTTTGCATGTGGCATTTTTGAGTAGCAGCTTAACTAGCTTTCAAATTGATTTGGTGCAGCGCTCCATTAGAGTCAAGGGCAAGCTCTGGAAAATAAATAAATAATGAATTAACAGAGGCAAACAGCACCATAAATTTTCACTCTAATAATACTTTACTCCACTAGGCATCGTGCCAAAGGGTAACGTATATTCTTTTGCTGAGCGAACACCCTTTGTATCGCTTTATTTTAGTGTACCTGTACACAGAGACACTGGCCAAACTCTGACTTGCAGTTTTTTAGTCAATTCCTCAGTGACATATTTAGCTTGAATTTGGACTCTTAGCGAGGATATATTGACCATTTAGAAATGTGTGTAGAGATAACATGTATTTATTATCAGTGGCACAGATTTGATTATTTTAAATTACATTTATTTTAATTCAGTTCAGTTGTGTATATTTGTAGTAAGATTGCAAGTGTTAAGTCTCATCGTAACTCAATCAGTTATTACTGTATATTAGACTGTAAAAAGTGGTAAACTGCAATTGTTAAAGTGCTATTTAACCCTTACATTAACGGTTTGCTGCTATAAATTAATGTATTTATTTAGGGTGATTTAATGGTATGTTTTTGACATGAATAAAACCAGTTAATTTAGATAACATCAGTGCATTTTATTGAAGAAGTATACAATTGTGTAAAATGTAGAAACTATTTATTTATTTATTTCTCTTTATATAAACATAAAAGCCATAATGATAAAATCTAAACTGTATCAGCTGTGTGCTTCACACAGTACTGTCTAAATGAAATAGTTTTATTTATATCATTGACATTATTTTGTATCAGCTTCAATACTTTGGGTTGCACCAATGGAAGTCATTTTATGAGTCAGATCAGCCAAAAATAGGACAAGAAGGAAACTGCAGGCTGTTTTCACAATTTACAGTTTGCAGTGAAAGTCAATACTAAGTACACAGCATGTTGTGTGTCTGTAATACTAGGGAATAAATAAACTGAATGCTAAAATACTTAGTGTTTTAATGTACAGTTTTATTTTGCCTCTTTTAATCTTTAGGGTAATACATTATGACTATAATTAATAATTACAGTGGCTTTTACTTCTTATGCAGATATTAATTAAGAAAAGAGTGTCGTCTCCAGAGAGCCTGTCCGTAGCTTGCATTCCTAAATTGGTGATGGGAGCCATGGGAAATGAACTATATTTTACAGCTGGATGTGCCGTGATGGTATTTATGGTGCAGTAATGCTATAAAGCGAAAAATGGGAACATTTATGAAGTGACGGTAGAAAGGCTTTCATCCATCTCATGCTGTGCTCTGTATGTTTAATTTATATGATTGGCAGTGACAACCCTTTTTTGGCCTTTACTGACAACGTCAGTCAGTTTTATGATCTTTGCCTATACAAAGCACTATTAAGATGATGTGACAGGTTCAGTGAAGGCCAGCCTTGAAAAGCTCGTACTTTGAAACACTTCAATAATAATAATAATAATAATAATAATAAACACGTCAATGCCAGTTCTTATTTCTTTTAAATTTTGTATAAATATATGTGCACAAATAAAATTCAGATTCAGTCCTGATACATTACTTGCTTCCCTCACTGTGTGTCTGTCGAATAAAATGGCATAATTCCTCTCAAAATGATGAATTTGTATATGCAATTTTTTATTTCTTATTTTTTATTTTTTGCATATAATGAAAACCAATGTTTTGTGTGCATAGATACGACAGCATATATGACAGCAATAGTATTTTCACCAAGCAAAACTCTCATGCTGGGATATTATCTGTAAGGTTTAATTTTATTCCAACAAATGTTTTATTGAAATAATGCTGTTGTATTGCTCCACACTAAAATAAACAGTGCTTTGCATTTTGCTTTTCCAAAATATTAAGGAGATAAACCCATTTGGCACATTCGCACAACTGTCTTGTCCAAACAAACAAACAACACTGAAACATTTCGGAATTAATTACCATTTCAGAAAAAAAATAATTATATATTTGAGAGGGGAAAATAAATAAAAATAAAACTGCTACAAAATATGTGCATCACTCACCACTTGACTGTAGAAGGGTGTTTCTGTCCTGATTGTTCTTCTTTTAAACAACCAAACCTCATGAGCTGGACATCTATTTAGTGGACATTATTATGTTTAAACAACATCAAAGTAGGGAAAAATTGCTTTGGCTTCACAATAGAGAAACATTATAGCCTTAAAATGGCTTTAAAATGAATCCAGAATATCCACTACAAAAATTTCCAAAAAGTTAATTTTAATAAGAACAAAGTATATATGAGAGCTACAGTGAAAGAAAAGACTGTGAAATAACAGGAAAAGTGGATAACAACCTATGAATTCTCACAATAAGTGACGTTATATGGCTTCAGGAGACTTGGGATATAGAAGAATATTCGATTAATTTCAGAGTGGCCAGTTCATTCTTCAGCACAACATTATTACATTTACATTACATTTATTCATTTAGCAGATGCTCTTATCCAAAGCGACTTACAAATGAGGACAATAGAAGCAATCAAAACCAACAACAAAAAAAGCAATAAAATGCAAGTGCTAAATCAAATATAAATTATAAATAGTATAAACCAAACAGGTCTGAAACAACATGCGAGTGAGTAAAAGATGACATTACTTTCATCTTTGGGCGAATTATCCCTTTAAGCATTCCAAAAATCATTTCTTCACATTTGACTAGTGAAGTGTTTTGAGTGCATCTTGAATTCAATTTGTTTGAAGAGGTAAATCTTGAGTTATTTACTCAGTTTTCCACAAGGTTGCTTATGCCATCCACAAGTGCTCAGGCACGAGGTGTGCGTTTGCATTCCCTCCAGATTCCCAGCGCACCTCACTCGCTCTAAAGTCGCGTTGTCACCCGATTACGGCGTATCGCTCGCCCGAGCCTCTGAATGCAGAGTGCCAAGTAACGTGTTGCGATTCTCATACAGTATTCAGACAGGCGATTCATAATTTATGACGCAGTTTCTGCTATCGACATCATTTTCAAAGACACAGGGGAGGGTGGTACGTACAGGCCAACATTTCAGTCTCAATTTAAGAGCCGAGGGAAAACGACTTAATCAAAGATGGCATGCAGATTATGGTACTATAAGTGTGTCAAGTATATCCTCTAGCATTCCTGTGGCAAACGATCTCTGACTCTGTGATGTCGTGAAAGTGCTGTCAGCCTCCTCTGCTCCTCTTAATGCTTGTTGTTAAGGCGAGATGCTCACTCAGGCAATTTGTTGTGCTTTGAAGTGTGAGAGATATAGACTGAGTTTTAAATTCAATCTGTTCTCATAGACGAATGACAACGGGAAGCATCTTTTAAGTGCATATTGAGTGTCTGCACTTCTGTCTTGTAATAAAATCTTTGAAAATGAGTTAGCATTTTACTGTGTTTAGTTGTGATTCGTCTTGCCTTTAGCTGATTCTCTATTTTAAAGTTGATGTTTGAATTTTTTTCAGTGTTAAAATACTTTCTTATATCGTAGCTTAATATGCAGAGACAACAATAACTAAGACATTTGAAGGTTGAATTCTCAAAAAGTGTAAACACTCTGGCTCTGCGGAACATTGCTCTTTTTATAAACATTACTTTATGTTTGTTTTTACTTTTTATGTTTAAGTGGTTTAAAGGTGCAAATATATTCAGTTTCTAATGCCGCTATAGCTGGACATGAACATGATTTTAAACGAATAATAATAATAATAATAATAATAATAATAATAATAATAATTTAGGGGGAGTCGTGGCCTAATGGTTAGAGAGCCGGGCTCATAACCCAAAGGTTGCGAGTTCGAGTCTCGGGCCGGCAGGAATTGTAGGTGGGGGGAGTGAATAACCAGCGCTCTCTCCACCTTCAATACCACGACTGAGGTGCCCTTGAGCAAGGCACCGAACCCCCAACTGCTCCCCGGGCGCTGCAGCATAAATGGCTGCCCACTGCTCCGGGTGTGTGTTCACGGTGTGTGTGTGTTTGTGTTTACTGCTGTGTGTGTGCACTTTGGATGGGTAAATGCAGAGCACGAATTCCGAGTATGGGTCACCATACTTGGCCGTACTTCACTTCACTTCACTTCACTTTCACTAATAATAATAATATACACTGCCATTAATGCTAATTTTTCAAAAGCCTTTCAGCAGCATTGCTAGGTTTGCAAGAAAGAAAGAAAGAAAGCAAGCAAGAAATCCAAAACACCCTTAGACCCCAGAGGGTTAAAAAATAGTCTTTATTCTGTGACTGATTTGTCCAGTGAAGAACATAAATTAATTTAAATGTATTTTGTTTCATTTTTGCATTTTTATAGCATTATTTACAATACATTCACATCTTTACTGGAAATAAAATGGTATCTTAACAGTCCCTTAGTGACTAAATCAAATTTGATCTGTTACACACACACAAAAAAAAGAAAAACGGTGCTGCTGTTGCATTATAAGGGAGTGAGATTTTTAATTTTTTTTTTTTTTTCCTTTCCACTGTGAATAAAAAATAAACAAAAACAGCAAGTGCACTGAACTCATTCACTGGTTCCAGCTGACATGAAACACACTTTCATGGTATGTGCTGCTTCAGGTTCTCTGCATAGAAAAATATGCTTATATGTTAAAAAAACATATTTATTTACTGTCCAGGTGAAACCAACCTTGAATCTGGATTTGGGCCACATTTCTGCTAATTCGTGACCTTTGCTCTATAGGATGCAGCGTTAAATACTAATAAGCAGATTTCTCAGAAAAGACAGTAATGAGTTAGAATATTTCAGTCTTGAAACTGAGACTTAAAAAAACAACATGAGCATTAGAGCGATTAAAAAAAAGAAATAAAGAAAAAAAAAGACTCTTGAAACTTACACACTCAAAAACATGTTGGTTCTAATGCCTACTGGTCTCTGTAATGAAATATCCCAGGCTTGAAATGTGCTAATATCAAATTTCTTACTATTCTGTTGGGGAACAGGGCTGTTCATTTTCATCAATTTTGCCTTCCCTTGCTGCAGAACATACATTTGTTATCCTTTTCCGCCTGGCTAATGGCATTAGCATTGTATTAGTGGAGGAGGCTGTAAGTAGAACTGTTGCCCCGGATAGAAAAAGAGGCCAGTTGGCTTGCTGTTTGCATCTCCTCGCTGTGAACAGATAAAATGAATGAGATTTGCAAATGGCTGGATACACTTTGGCCAGCCTTTCATGATGATGGAGGGACTTTATTAAGGGAGACTTGAGAAAGTGGTATTAATCAGGTTTGTTTGCCGCCTCCAGACTTGTTACGTCCCCTGCAAGGATATCGGGGTCGGTAATGCCTTTACATAAGTCTTGCTTGTCTCCAGTTGGTTGTTCCATAGGTTGGCACCAGAGTCAGGCTGCTATATAAAAGGCTGGCCGTGTCGCATGGAGGCGGCTTGCTTGACCACAGATGTGATTAGGATGAAGTGTAGACCGTGATCCACTCATTCGAAGGACATTACCCTAATGCAGCACTGGTGCAGGGCCAGGGCTGACTTCATTTTGTTATTTTTTTATTTTGCAAGTATTTTGCAAAGTAAATAAAAAAATGCATGCAACTTTCATAGTTGTCGTCATCACCACCAGTTGAAGTTTGGCCATTGGCCAACGCTTCGCTGCATGGGCAAAACAAAACCAGAGTGATTTGTTGGAGAGATATAAATGTCTCCTTTTGTAATATCCAATGACCTTTTCCTGTCCCATTATCTGCAAGGAAGCTGTTTTGTTTTTGAGGCAGTAATAGCCTTTTGTTAGTAAACAGTGTTGATAGCAAATGTGTCTTTAATAACACAGCAAATGAGCAAGCATTAAACACTTGTTTTTGTCAATTATCAGAAATAGAGAGATGATAATTATGCAAGATGCCCATGTTAAATGACACTGTTAATTGAGTATATAAAGATACAGGAACAAAACAAAAGAAATAAACTAATAATATGGTAATATGTCAGGCATTTACAGGGAATTAGAATGTCCTGATCTTCTTGGAAAACTGTAAAAGATGATTGGCGCACACTTTAGTTTGGGAACCAATTCTCACTATTAACTATTAACTGTGGATTTTGACTCAATAAACTCCTAATTTGATCCTTAATAATAGTTAGTAAGGTAATTGTTAAGTTTAGGTATGAGTAGTATTAAGGGATCTAAAATATGGTTATGCAAAATAATTAATTAATATGTGCTTCATAAGCACTAATGAATAGCCAATATGCTAGTAATATGCATGCTAATTAAACAACTAGTTAATGGTGAGAATTGGTCCTTAAAATAAAGTTTTACTGATTATTACATTAGTATTGCACTTGACAAGATTGATTGAAATATCTAAACAAGCACAGTTTTCTGTCCTTTGTTGGCGAAAGTTAGGGTGGGACATATTCATAGGCTCGCTCTTTTATTTGAAATAGCCACTAGTGCTTAGTTTTCAGTCTGTTATCCCTGAGGAAAAGTGCTGTACAGTTTAACATATATATCTGCAATATCTTTTGGTTGCACATTAGCATATAGATGAGCTCCAAGACAATAACTAAAAACAAGAAACTCTTTGAGAAGGAAGCTGTCGGGTTCTCTTTCAGAAAAGAACTACCAATAAAGGTGTAACAGTCCTGGTATTGCTATAAGAAGTCAGTGACTTCATCCTGCTGTTCAGGAAACTGCTTTCAGATTTAGCTGTATCTATGGAGTCATTTTAATTCCTGAAATCAAATGCATTTTCTGTTCCTGTTCCGGGAAAATGTCTAATATTCTGTGGCCATTAGAGCAAGCATCACACCTGATGACTCCTACAGGATAGCTGCCCACTCCATTACAGATGCCCTACCATGTTTCACAATTGACATGGGGATTGAAGGCATGCTTGGTTTTCTGTAAAAGTAAACCCATTTGGACACAGGTAATGGAGAGAAAGATGACTCATCGGAGCATATAACTTTATTAATTGCTCAGGGGCTCAGAAGCCCAATAACCCTAATTATAGTCAACACTGACAAAGCTACTCATAATGTTGCTCACGTTTACAGCTGAATTTTTTGAAGCTAAGCATTTATCTCAATTTAGATAATTTGACTTTTGTCGCTTTACCTTGCACCTTAGTTACTGACTGTTTTTAAATAATGTAAGTCATGCTCAAAACATCGGGGAAATTTGGGGAGTTAATTTGATTGTGGTATTCTGCCCAGCTGCTTCATACAATGGCTCAGGGTTTGGCTAGATAGCAGTGATCACTTTGAATCAACACCATTTAAAATCATTCATGTATTTGGACTAAATTAAATGGTTTACAAGCAACTTCTAAATTGCTAACACTGTATCTCACTGTTAGATGCAGCTGTTTTTGTAGGGCTCTGAAAAGCTTGAAAATTTCTTCTATCAAACCAGGCTCATTGGAAAAAAATGTGCCCGTGGCAAGATTTCTGCAAAAATACTATTACTATGTTTCTTCCACATTTCGCAACATTTTCAAAAATAAAAGTCTAGTCAGTGCAACTAAAGACCACATTTACTTTTATCCTTAACTGATGAATGTGAATCCGGAAATGTTTTATTACATTGGTAGTTGTACATGTGGTATATTATACATTTTTCCTTCTCTATATGATTCATGAGTTCTTAATAACGGCAAATAAAGAGCCAATTCATTTATTTGTTTTTCTTTGGTTCCAGAGTGATGTGTCAAGCATGTTTTGTACAGTTCAGGTGATTGCCTTAAAAAACGATTATCAACCCATAATTATATAATACTTAACCAGTGTACTGAACTACTGAACTAAAGACACATTTTGAGTGACTATGAGCAAAGTTGGCAGGGGTGGTTTGTGCCAGTCAAGCAACTGCCATTAAAATGAATGGGAACCCTAACAGACAGCTTTTATTATAATCTCCCTGGCTTCACCGCAAACTTGCGATGTGAGGTTGTTTATTTACATTATCAGCTTCTTCAGGTAACGTATGCTACAGTAGCTTTACTTCTCTTCACACAGTCAAATGGTGCCATGCTCAACCCCCGAAATTTAGCATAAATAAAGATTGATGATCAGATACATCTCAGGTGGTTGCTTTAGCTGAAATAACCTTTTAAAAATTAATTGCTTTCTGTGTTAGGCAAAAATATCAAGAAATCATTTGGCCTCATTTGTTTACTTAACTGCATATATTACTCACTTTTTTGCCCCCCCCCCCAAAAAAAAAAAAAAAAAAAGTCTCTCAGAGTCTATTAATTTGCTACTGAGATCGCTTAACCTTATATTGTTTTTTTTCAAAGTCTATTCTGTAAGTTTTCATTTATATTTATTTAACACGTATCCATCCCAATAGTAGAATACTTGAACTTTATGCTGACATCTCGGGGTCTGGATGGCTGAAATTAGTTTAGTAACCACTGCTGCTTCTCCAGTTTGTTTATCATTTGTTTTGTTCTTCTTTCGTTCATGATTTTCTCTGTCTACCTCTCATTCTGCACATAGCAAATATAGTTCGATCTGAGAAATGCTAGAGGCTGTGGAGGTACAGGCTTGAATGGGAGACAAACTATCAGTGGGTCAGTCCTGTCCCTGGTAATGAGTATAAGGTAAACTGTGCAGTTTGTCTTAGAGCGCTTATTTGTCCTCTGGGGTTTTTGTGTATCTGTCTCTCATTTTTCCACATCGAAGCTGGCAACTCTATACTCATCATTAGGAGTTTTAGCACAAGCCTACATTTAATGGGTAAAATAATTTTGGTGGACAGCTGTTAGTCTGAAATCAGCACATATCTAGTCTAACAAAATATGATTATGGTAAATGTTGACCTCTTGGGAAGGGGACTGATCCTCTAGAAAGCACTAGCAAACTTACTAATCAGTCTAGTGACAAACATGATGGATCACTCTGTGTAGTGGTGCTGCAAACTAATGCATCAACACCATTACAACAATGACTCCAATCTGTTAGTGACCTGCCTATGGAGGTAGAGCTGGACTAAAGGTGCTAAAATTTGCTAGTGTGCCAAGATTGTGGGCCTAGTCATCTAAAATAATTAATCTACTGGATTGTGCATTGTGCAGTTAGTTCTGGCATGCATCCATTCTTTTCTTTTCAAGGAAGGAATCATTTACTTGTCCCAATCTCTACAAAACAATTAAAAATATAAGGAAAGTTTGCAAACCATAAGATCAACTCTATGCAAATAGACTAGCGGAAATCAGTAATATATTCACTATAATTATGGAAGTACAACATTTTCTTTACACTACTGGTGTCTTTAAAACTTTTTTTCAGTTTTTGAAACTTTAATATGGCTAAAGAGTCCACATACCATTTGTGGCCACAGCAACTGAATATGGCAGGCTGACAGCAAGTACGTCATTGACAATGTCCATCCATTAGACTTGAACTAAACTAAACTAAGAAGATGGTCAGTAAAAACATTTTTTTTATTAATTTGCGAGCAGATGTTCTTTGCTATATTCTTGTTAATGCCAAAGCAGTATTTCTTGCCACAGACAGATGCATTTTGCTGATTTGGAGCCAACAACATGAATCTAAGTCTTACTGCCACATCTGGCCAGTTAAAGAAGGTTATAAACATGGTCTGAATCATACTGGTGAAGAAAATCTAATTTAAAATTAAAATCAATTCCATTTGAACATTTTACACTGAGGCTGTTATTAAAGCATGGGGCATTTCACTTGCAAATAAATGTATTTATTTATTTATTTATTTTATTTTTTTCTACAATGTACAACCTTGTAAAAAAAAACTTCATCATATTAAAAGTATAGGATAAAAATGTTAAATACATGTATGCTGTTTTTGACGAATCACTTGAGATGTGCTGTGTATTTTAAATTCTATTGATTGTGTTTAATTTACTTTTGTAAAAGTAAATAAATAAAATAAATAAAAGCTTGAATACATCTGAATAAATTTATGTCAACGCAGAGCACACAACATTAGGATTCTTATAAATATCTGACTTGTTTGCTGTCACATTTGATTACATACTCAAAATTGTGTTTGGCCAGAGCAGTCTTGCATGCTGAAGTCAGATCATTACCTCTGCTGTTCCACTGTGTTAGAATCCACAGCCTGTTACACTGTTTCATAGAGCCGATGAAAACAACTTCCTTCTTTCCCTTTCAAAGATGTCAGAGGAGATTAAGATTTGTCTCACGTGTGGCCGATATGAGTTTTCTGCAGGACGAGCAGCAGTCAGGGAGATGGAAAAGGCCATTAGTTTTGATTGCGAAGAGGCCTCCCTTTATGCACTGCTTCATACTTCTGAAACATCGTGTGTCTTCAGTTTGATTTTTCCCTCCTTTTTTATACCAGTAGACATCAGTACTGAGGTGTAAATACATATTTCGAGCATGTTGTTTTTTGTTCAATGAATTTGCATGTAGCATATAATAACATATCGCACAAACGTGCTAAAACAAAGATTATTATTATTATTTATTTATTTTTCTTTTCAGTTTTCTCTTATTCTCTATTCTAGTTGCTTGACTCACAATTATGAGATTTCTGAGTATGTGTATTTCCTTGACCTCACGACCCAATTCTGCAATGAGTGCAAAGTGCCCAAGGGTGGATTTACAGCTTAAATTCAGTTTAATACCCATTTAGAATTGTAATAAGAGTGGAATCTTTTGTTATACTTGAAATGGTGTTTTCTAAATATTTAATACATGGTGCTCTTAAAAAAAATATATAATAATAATATTAAGAATCTTTGGGAGTGTTCAAGCAACCCTGAACATGCATTATATTGTTCCTCAGGTGTGGGACCTGAACACACTTCAGTTAACTGATGTGTTGTCTATACCTAAAGATTAAGATAAAAAAAAAAAAATCTGCTGTTACTCTCTCCCTTCTTTCTCTCAAAGTAAACCTTTGAATTCTGAGCACGACCACCATAGTCCTTCAAGGACAGTCTGCCTGCAAAGAGTAAATATAGCCTTTACAATTCCAAGGCTGTCTAAAGCAGCAGGCATTGATAAAGCAGAGAATCCTCACAAATGATGGCACTAATTTCTGAATAAAACGTATCACTTGGAAAAAAAGTGGAAAACTAAATTAGACGCAATTTTCAAACCCCCTTGTTGCTGTATGAGATGTACCACAAGTGCAGTTTCTTTAATTCAGAGTTTGACACTTGAACAATTGATCAAATAAAGCCTGTTGTAAACATCACAGCTGCAACTTTTCTCTTTATTTTCCTCGCCAGAGATTCGGGGATTTGAGTGCAGCACCTCTCTGATAAGCCTGTAATGGAATTGCTCAGTGGCTGTATAAGGACTGTGCCCAACTGCAGTGATTTTGTTTCATCCATGCGGGAATCACCACTTTGCCTCAGCTAGAGTTCGGAGAAGCCTACCTGCACTGACTGAAGGCATACCTTCACATGAAAAACAACTCTACCAAAAGACGTTTCTCCTCTAAGCAACAAAATCAATTAGGTCCTCACTTCACACTTCCCAGCACTCTCTGAAACAGATATTTCACAAGTGCATCTACTGGAAATAAAATATTAAACCACTACTTATTTTATACACAAGTAAAGAACAAATGGCTTTTCGTAAGTTGCTACCATGTGTATTTTGCTCCCTCATTATAATGCAGCCGTAAAGTTTTTTTTTTGGTCACGACAAAATATGTGATGCGTTTTAAATGAACTTGGTTGGATGAATTGTCTTAGCAGCTCTGAGACAAAGGTGTTAACTGCACCATCTCTGATGCCAATTATCTGGAGTTTTGGATTTTAATTAATCAGTTTTCTAGAGAAAGAGGCCCTCTGGTACACACTAATGGGCCTAACGGCAGCACATTGTCACCGTTTTTATGTTTAATTAGTGACCACATCCATAATAGTGCCTCTAAGGCAGCCATGTTAGCTTGTCAAAATGCCCGCATTCAGTAATTACAGAAGAGTAATGACAGAATTCCTGGAGTTTTTCAGCATCTCAACGTTAATGAATGCCTGTTCAAGGAAGAAGAAAGCGTGGATGGATGCATGGATGGATAGATAAATACATGGATGGAGAGAGGGATGGATGGATAAGGAGAGATACATTAATATTAATGTATAAGGAATACACTTCTATTATTCAAATCTGTTAAAGGATTGTTAGGCTGCATTAATTAGATCAACCGGAACCGGGAACACTTCCCATAACACACGATGTACTCGTTACATCGTAAGAAGATTGGCATCTACGCTAATAGTTGTTTCTTTCTTATTCTGTTTCTCAGTCCGTGTCCGGATCAGATGGTGGATCGGCGCCGGGAGATGATGTCTGCGGCCCTGATCGTCAGCGATGAGCCCCAGAGACATATCTCCAGTGAAGACCTCGACTAAAATACAATAAAACTAAAAATAAAACAAATAATTAAAAATTTAATAATAAAATACCTAACTACATAATACTATTATTGTTAGAAATTGCAACAATATAAAAATAGAAATATAATACATTTATACATTTAAAAATTTAATTAAAACAATAAGTAAACAATGAATAAACAATAATATCCTGGCCAGAGGAGAACTGGCCCCCCGACTGAGCCTGGTTTTTCCCGAGGTTTTTTTCTCCATTCTGTCTCAGAGGAAGTTTTGGTTCCTTGCCGCTGTCGCCTCTGGCTTGCTCAGTTGGGGACACTTAATTTCTAGCGATTATCGTAAATTTGATTTCACAGATACTATTTAAACTAAACTTAGCTAGACAATGACATCTCCGAATTCAATAATGAAATGCCTTTAACTGAAAATTGAGTGTTTAATCTTATTATTATACATTACTGACACTCTATCCTCCAACTTGATACTGTTAAGTGCTTTGACACAATCTGTATTGTTAAAAGCGCTATATATATAAAGGTGACTTGACTTGACTTAATATATAAAGAGGGATGGATGGATGGATGGATAGACAGACATTTAACTCAATGAAAGACAAAACCATAACTATCATAATAGTAGTCCATACAACTCATGCTATAATCCGAGTCATACTTTATTGGAATTTAAGTCATTATTATAAAAAAAAAATAATAATCCCTCTCTGTCATTGCTCTCAAATCTCAGTTGCTCGGATGTTTATAAACCTGATTTAACATGAATAATGTCAAAAACCATTGATTCTGATCTCCAGGATTGTAATGATTTTTTTTTTTGTCTTTGTTCTTTGTCTTTTTTTGAGGTCAACTATTAAAGTACTTCTAAGATTAACTAAGCTAATAATAGATCATGTCTCCAAAAAGTCAAATATGATGTGTTGCATAATATTTCATCAACAGACGCAAATAATGAGTCATTCCTTTTCACAACCCCATGTTCTATCACTTCTCCAGTACTAAGTTTCTAAGTGGTGATCGGTGTCTCACAGTATTGGTTTTAATACCAATCACTGAATATGCTACTTCAGTTCTCTACTGCATATTCCCTGGCATGTGATTTTAGTTGGGAAAATGTTATTGGGCTGAAAGCTCTCAAGCTTAAAGGATAAGTGAGTAACACACATAAATTACCTTGACTTTGGCACCTTGCATTAGCTTTTCTCGACTGCTGTCATTTTACCTTAAGGGCATGGGAAGCTAATGGACAACTTGTGTCGGAGGGATAGATCTGGTGCTGGGCGTCATGCTGTCAGATTAAATGCCAGTGTCATGGAACAGTGTCAGCAATTTGTGGCCCAGGCAGCTTGTCCATTGGCCGGAAGGTCCCATGTCTCTTTACCCCCAGGTGATAAAGGAACTATGCAGGGACTAGGCACTTTACCCAGCGACACTAATCTTCAGGGGTTCTGCTAATAACATGTAAGTGCACAAAGTGACATATTATATCAGTGCTTTATAAATGAACATGCTATGTTGGTGTTCCCATCAGGCTTCTTAACTAACCAGCAAGGCTTTGAATGGTCAGCAAAAGTTAGCTCAGACCAGCATTGAAGGTCATGCTTGTTCAAGCCAATTTTTTATTCAGCAAACTGTAGTGTTATGATTGATCAAAGTCAACTCACCTGAATAAAACAGATGGTTTAATTATTTTCTTTCCCACAGATGGCAGAACACTGCCTGGCTGCTTGTCAGGACTAGATGGCATTATGGACACCTGCTGTAAATGAATTGAACACAGACAATTGAAGGTGGTCTGTAGTATACAGCCAGTTTCAGTCTTAAAAAAAAAAAGATAATTTAATGTCATAGTAGAATGTACAGAAACATCCAGCATGGTGTGACTGCTTCACAGGGAGTCCTAGTGACTGGTCTGTCAAAGTGATGGACAGTTTTAAGCTATATGGGGAAGGCTGGCTAGTTGTCAGACAGGGAGGTTGTCACAAGGGCTATATCTCAACTGTAAGGTTCAAAAGTTTAATTACACAAATTGTAGTCCATTCTATGTTTAATCACCAACTTCAAAGCTGCTTTAAAGGGACAGTTCACCTAAAAATTTTAATTGTCATAATTTAAATGGATCCTCATGTTATTCCAAACCTGTGTGATGCTCTTTCTTTCTTATTAATAACAATAATGATGATGATAATGCTCTCTTATCAAGACAAAACACAAATATTATTATCTTCCAAAATAAAATAAAATAATTACTTTATTCATTTGTTTGTTCATTCGTTCATGCATACATTACTTTGCTGTGTAACCCTGCTCTAAGGGTTTCTTGAAGTGACCTACAACCCCGAATTCCGGAAATGTTGGGTGAAATGTTTTTTTTTTTTTATTTGAATTAAATGAAAACGAAAAGACTTTCAAATCACGTGAGCCAATATTTTATTCACAATAGAACATAGATAACATAACAAATGTTTAAACAGATACATTTTACACTTTTATCCACTAAATGAGCTCATTTCAAATGTGATGCCTGCTACAGGTCTCAAAAAAGTTGGCACGGGGGCAACAAAGGGCTGAAAAAGCAAGACATTTTGAAAAGATTCAGCTGGGAGAACATCTAACAACTAATTAAGTTAATTGCCATCAGGTCTGTAACATGATTAGCTATAAAAGGGATGTCTTAGAGAGGCAGAGTCTCTCAGAAGTAAAGATGGGCAGAGGCTCTCCAATCTGTGAAAGAGTGCGTAAAAAGATTGTGGAATACTTTAAAAACAACGTTCCTCAACGTCGCAGATCTCATCCTCTACAGTGCATAATATCATCAAAAGTTTCAGAGAAACTGGAGAAATCTCTGTGCGTAAGGGACAAGGCCGAAGACCTTTGTTGGATGCCCGTGGTCTTCGGGCCCTCAGACGACAATGCATCACTCATCGGCATGATTCTGTCATTGACATTACTAAATGGGCCCAGGAATACTTCCAGAAACCACTGTCGGTAAACACAATCCACCATGCCATCTGCGGATGCCAACTAAAGCTCTATCATGCAAAAAGGAAGCCATATGTGAACACGGTCCAGAAGCGCCGTTGTGTCCTTTGGGCCAAGGCTAATTTAAAATGGACTGTTTCAAAGTGGAAAAGTGTTCTATGGTCAGACGAGTCCAAATTTGACATTCTTGTTGGAAATCATAGACACCGTGTCCTCCAGGCTAAAGAGGAAGGAGACTTTCCAGCGTGTTATCAGCGTTCAGTTCAAAAGCCAGCATCTCTGATGGTATGGGGTGCATAAGTGCATAAGGTATGGGCAGCTTGAATGTTTTGGAAAGGTATATAAAGGTTTTAGAGCAACATATGCTCCAGAAGACGTCTATTGCAGGGAAGGACTTGTGTATTTCAGCAGGACAATGCAAAACCACATACTTCGTAGTAGAAGAGTCCGGGTGCTGAATTGGCCTGCCTGCAGTCCAGATATTTCACCTATAGAGAACATTTGGCGCATCATTAAACAAAAAAATACGTTAAAGACAAACTCTTCAGCAGCTGAAAACCTATATCAGACAAGAATGGGACCAAATTCCAACACCAAAACTCCAGAAACTCATAACCTCAACGTCTTCAAACTGTTTTGAAAAGAAGAGGAGATTCTACACCATGGTAAACATGCCCCCGTCCCAACTATTTTGAGACCTGTAGCAGGCATCAAATTTGAAATGAGCTAATTTTGTGCATACAATTTTAAAATGTCTCAGTTTAAACATTTGTTATGTTATCTATGTTCTATTGTGAATAAAATATTGGCTCAAGTGATTTGAAATTCTTTTAGTTTTCAGTTTATTAAATTTAAAAAAAAATGTCCCAACATTTCCAGAATTCGGGTTGTACAAGTGTAACTCAGTAGAGAAAAAACATGGCATGTAAATATGGGTTGTTGTTGTTGTTATTTTTGGTGTCTTGGCTGGTTTGACCTGTCTGGTTAAAGAAATTGACAATAACTCTGCCACTGGCAGCAAGTCCTTTTTAAATTAAATTATTCAAATTAAAATTAAAATCGAGCGATTCTTTCAAAATGGCTGATTCTATTAGACATTTTTATGAATGTATCGTTCGAAAACAGATTAATTCAGGATTGAAACACCACAGTGTTGCTCTGCGCTGTTGTATAAAATTAATCACACAAACATACTGATATTCAGGTAAGCACTCTTTCTTGTGTGATAGATATAAAAAATTAGAACTCATACAGGAGTATTTTTTTATTATTTTATTTGAATTATAAAGGCATTCAAACTGCATTCTAATAGACTTAATCACACAGTGAATGTGCACATACAATGTTATGTCAGGGGATTATGAATCAAGGAAATATCATACGTTCTGTTGTATTTTTTTTCAAGAATGTAAAAAGTTGTGTTTGAACCATTTTCTGTGAAAAATGACGAAAACTTGCTTGAGCTTGTGGGCAGCAAATTGATTTATAATTGGCCAAACACAGTTAGGTCGTAAATTATCATACATAGAAATGTTTTATTTCGTTTACATGATGAGATGTGGTTTACACAACATTATTAATCTAAGGTGGATGGTGGTTTTACAGAAGAGATGTTTTTATGTATTTTTTATTTTTATTTATTTTTTACAAATCACTATCCCTCCATATCCCCCCTCAATTTGAGCCCTGGTTGTAAGCAAGAATTTATATTTCAAACATTGCAATACATAATAGCATAATCAGTAGGGATGCTAGCAGTCACTAAGTGGTATAATATAAAAACTGCACCTGCCTAGAGAGAAATACCCAAAATGTATTATGAAGCATGACAGAGGCATAGTCAGAACTATGCTATTTGTAGAAAAAAATATATATTTGCTGAAGTACAGTATCTACCATCACTGCACATTGTTGTTTTAAGGTGAAATGTGTAGCACTTTATTTTACAGTCATGCTCTACATGAATTTACTGTGTGAGTCCTATACCCTTTACCCATATTAAGTCCAATTAGTTACCTTAAATTGCTCATACATTTTTTACCATTTTTAAGTGAGTAAACTCTCTAAATAGAGACGGAATGGATCTAGAAAATCATACAGAAAATGGAATAGAGTTCCATTCTTTTTTCACTTGAAGGTGCAGGAACACTAATTCCACTTGGGTTTGATTTTATTTTTTCCATTGCCTGTTGAGATCACCAGCAGAGGGTGTCACATTCACCGTCCCAAAGAAGAAGCACAAAGTTTGCTACAAAGGGAGAAGGAGAGTAGACAATCGGAGGAGTGTTGCTGGGATTAGGGCTTTCTAACATTCAATCCTCTGTGAACTCTTTGCATACTGTATGAGGAATTACAACCTGAAGGATTCCAACTGTTTCATGCGGACCACGACTTGGTGCTCAGCAAGAAAACAAAAAGTGAAGGTGTGCTCTCTAGCTCTTAATTTTTAACCATTCTCAGCAGACTGTTCAACTCTCCCTGCAACTTCCACTAATTTATTTATGTTAGAGTGTATATCCCCCCCAGGCAAACGTCAAGCAGCGCAGGCCACCCTGGCCACTCACATTCTGAACATGGAAACTTATGCTCCCTGCTCAGACATCTTTCTAATGGGGGATTTCAACCATGTTGGCATGGAGCATAATCTACCCAAGTAAATAAAAGAAAAAAAGCAAAGATTATCTGCCCAATGTGGGGAGGAATATTGGACCAGTTTCCACAGATCCATTAAAGGATCATTCCACTGTTCTATCCATCAACCCTTGGGCAACTCTGATCACACTATGACCATGATGATCCTAACATGCAGTCAAATCTAAAGCAGTTCACGCCACGGGGTAGAAGTACAGTGAGGATACCTGAGCACGGAAGTAAGATCTTACAACTTTTAACAACTTCAGTAACAACATAAGGACGGCTGAGCCTACCCTGATGAGCTACCAACAAGTCTCACCAAATTAACACTTCCTTGCTCCTCACACTCCTATCTCATTTCAAAGTCTGCTTTGATCCATCACTTTTCATGTTTGGCAAAACACATCTCACTTCAATTCCCTCCAAACTCATCATTAAAGTAGAGGACATTTTCATATTCAGGAAACGGAAAATCAGCTAATCGTCTTACATCGACAAATTTGGCTGACACTTTCATCCAAAGCAACTAAAATCACATTCAATGTACCCATTTTTATCAATTCAGACTTTACCTCGGAATTGAACCCATGACATTGGTGTTGCTAGCATGCTGGCACACTCTACTGTTCAAGCTACAGGAACTTCTTCTACAAGAATACCTGATGTGCTTCACTGAGCAACTCCCTCCTGTATTCCCCGCTATATTAAATTATTCTTTATCATCACATAAAGTGCCAGAATGCCTTAAAACCCCCATCATAGTGCTACCCCAAAAAAGGACAAGATTACAGGACTGAATGACTACAGATCTGATGCTCTGACACCACAAATTGACTTACTCAAAATATCTCCTTAAATCTGCTACTGGATCTTCGATATCCAGGAAGCAATGGAAGGAAGCAAACCGATAGCAACCTGGCAGGCCGTTTCAACAATGCCCCTACTTGTCTCTAACCTTGGTGATACTCCTCTCCCTTTCCATTATCATTTTACGTAAGTGTACTGCTCGCACAGTAATTTATCAAGTTTGCAGATGACATTACTATAGTAGGCCTTATCTCTAACAATGATGAGTCCATCTATTGAGAGAAGGTGGCCCTGGTGACAGCATGGTGTTCTGCCAACAATCTGCGGCTGAACACAAAAAAGACCACGAAGAGAATACATTTCAGGAAGAGCTAGCAAAGGCACTCTCCCTGAAAATAAATGCCTTTTTGAAATCTCTTGGGACCGCTATTTCTGACTCCCTGGGTTGACAATCATCACCACTATAATCAAAAAAGGCCAACAGAGGATGTTCTGTCTGTGGCAACTTGAGCTGTACCTCTCTTCTCCCATCCTGGTTCAGTTCTGGAGGGCAGTCATTGAAAGCATCCTCGCCTCTTCCATCACTGTTTGTTTTCTTCGCTCCAAGACCAGGATACCGTGGGTGAATGGCTCTTCTGAGATCACTGGCTGCCACCTATCATCAGTCGAGGTGCTTTACACTATGAGAGCTTCAAATAAGGCTCAGAAGATCACCTCAGATCTGTCACATCCTGGACATCTGCTTTTTTTACCTTCCGGCGGACGATGGAAGTCCATATGTACAAGAACTACCCATCATCAGGCACGTGCAGAAGGGGGGCTTTGGGGGCTCGAGCCCCTGCCCTTTTTCAAAATGATTCAAAAGTGCCCCTCTCAGACAAATAGCAATGATATTGTGGTCAATAAAACAAAATGCATTTGAATTCTAATTAACATGAAAATTTGTACAAAACAGTAAATAATCGCTCAAAAGTCGGACAATTCCTGTTAATTTTTACATATCTGTCAATCTGAGGCGTAGCTATGGGTTGCGTGCGTTTTGCTCGACTGACTGATATTCCACAGTCTGTTCAGAAACCATAGGCTCTCAAGCCATATATGGTTCTTTCAGCGAGTGCCTATGGGTCGACGGAAGGAAAAAATAAACCAAACAATATTTTAAACATTTTTTCATCAATAATCAAAGCTAGTGTGTCGATTTAATAAAAAAATCCATATATTATATATTTTAGAATATTACATTAAATTACAAATAAATTTCATTGGACAATATGTGAAGTGGAGCGGTTATTTTCCGTTCTTATTCATAAATCGGTTGAAAATTACATGGGACCGATGAGCTTATTTGTGGAGCGATCAGGATCTGCGATTTGTCTCATTTTATATATCAAATTACATCGCTGGGAAAATGTATGCTAAATGACTACAAAAGCACTGCACAAAACCGCGCAGTGCCAAAAGTCGCAATAATAGTAATCAATAGGCTATTCAATTCACTTATATTTATGTATGATATACACCGTTTAAACTACCATAGTTATTTAAGCCCAAGTGCCACCTACAGGCCTATTATGTAAAATGTAGGCTGGTGAAAAAGTGACGTGAAAAGACTTTATTATATTACCATTTTTGATAATTATGCAGCATTATGAAAGTGTCTTATGCTGGGGATCACATGACCCTTCGACGGCGATGCAGGCTTAGTCTTTCGCTCACTTTGCCACATATTGTATGATCCTGTCAGTAAAATTTAAACCACTCTGCATCGGACCCATCATGAGTGCTAAGGCAGACAAAGGGGATCGGAAAAGAGAGATTGAGCAATCGCCAATGAAGAAAAAATTCAGAGATCTCTACAGCGATCAGGAGAAAGGAATTTGGTCCGGTTTTGAAGAAGATGACAGCGCTTGGTCTCCAGCCCTTCCTCATATATCCGGCGCTAATTAAACTACGGCACAAGGGTGAGCAGAAAAGCTTTGATTCTCCTCAGAAAGCGGAGGATTTTATCAGCTCCCTGTCTCAGCAGAAAACGTATGCCGCAGCTCTGCGGGGGGGGGGGACAGCCCCTGTCTCTCCGGCCCGGCGGGAAGGGCTTGATGGCCGGGACGGACATGGTCCTAGCTGCCCAGTGGGGGATGATGACAGGATGGACATGGACGCTTGCTAAACCTATTTTTTGCTTTTTCTTCTCTCCTCTCTCCTACTGGGATATTGTCCCTAGATGGCGCTTTAACATATCATTATTAAGTAATCAGACTTTCATTATTTCTCTAAAAGAATATATTAAGGAATTTCTTGAAATTAATATGCCCTCTGATGTGGATTCTCAAATACTGTGGGAAACGACTAAGTGTGCTATAAGAGGTTTCTGTATATCTTTCTCTTCTACTCTTGCCAAAGAGAAAACTCACCAGTTTACACAATTAGAAAATAAAATCCAATCATTACAAAATCTACAAAAACAACATTTTACTGAGCAACAGGCTACACAGCTGTCCTCTTTAAAAGAAGAATATGATTTACTTTCACACTCAAAGGTGGAATTTATTTTACATAGGACTAGGCAAAAATATTATTTCGAATCAGAGAGACCTAGTCATTTATTGGCCCTTAGGTTGAAAGAATGCGAGTCTAAGGCATATATTAGCGCAATAAAATCATCGGATGATCAGGTCACCACAAACCCTGTGGAAATTAATGACATATTTAAAGGTTTTTACACAAATCTGTATAAAGCCGAAACAGATTTTGATGAACCAATTTGTAAGCAGTATTTAGATAAATTGGAACTGCATCGGATCTCACAGATAGATAAAGAATCTTTGGAGGCCCCATTAAGTTTGGAGGAACTCCACGTCTCTCTAAAAAGCCTTCAAAAGGGCAAATCGCCGGTCTAGATGGTCTCCCCCCTGAATTATATTTAGAAATTTGGGATTTGGTAGGGATACTTATGCTTAACTCATTTAATTTTGCAATTGAACATGGGGTATTTCATAGAGATCAAAAAACTTCACTGATTTCATTACTTTTTTAAAAAGGGAAAGATCCATTAGATTGTTCCAGCTACAGACCGATTTCGCTTATCCCATGTGATCTAAAAATCTATGCTAAAGTTTTTGCTTCTCGTATGGAGAAGGTAATTCATAGTCTGATCAAGGAGGACCAAACTGGTTTCATCAAGGGGTGCAATGCATCTGACAATATGCGTCGACTCCTTCATATTCTTGACTTTGCGGACTCCCACCCAACCCCTTGTGCGGTCTTTTCACTTGATGCAGAAAAAGGCTTTGACAGGCTAGAGTGGAATTATATGTGGGCAGTTCTGCAATGTTTCGGCTTCGGTGAACACATCATTTCTATGATTAAGACATTATACCACTCACCTGCAGCATCAGTCATAACTGGTAATATTATTTCCCCCTCATTCCCTTTACAGCGGGGAACAAGGCAGGGGTGTCCGCTTTCCCCCTTATTGTTTTGTCTATCTCTTGAACCCTTAGCGCAAGCCATCAGGAAATCTGAAGTATCGATTAATATTGATGTTCATAATCATAGTATTTCATTATACGCTGATGATATTATTCTATATTTAGACCACTTTGATGTTTCAGTCTCTAGTATAATTAAGGAATTTGATAATTTTATTAGCCTATCAGGATATAAAATAAATTGGAGCAAATCTGCTTTAATGCCAATTAACAATGTTAATATATAAAAACATTCATAAGTTTGCCAGAGACAATTTTAATAACATTTTAGTTAAGGTCAAAAATTACATTCAAAGATGGAAGAATCTTAAAGTCTCTCTCCAAGGAAGAATCTCCACAGTTAAGATTAATTTGTTACCTCGATTTAATTTTTTTTCTCTATGCTACCACTTTCTCCCCCTCCAGGTTACTTTAAGGAGATCAACTCATTCTACATAATTTCTAAGTTTATCTGGAATGATAAATGTCCCAGAATTAAACTTACCACATTACAAAATCCTAATAGCCCAGGAGGACTGGCTGTACCACATTTTGAATTATATTATTGGTCGTTCCAGCTAAAGGCTCTTCATAACTGGGTTGATCCTCAATCTACAGTTTCATGGAGGGTGATTGAAGCTGACAAGGTTAAACCAAATAGACTTCAAGATATTTTATTTACTGGCACAGAAAAAAAAGGTGATAATTATAAATTTGGTCCGGTTGTGGCTAGCTCTATTAAAATATGGAAAACGGTTGAACGTCGGATAGGTGGACCCTTCAAATTTTGTAACAGTACTCCTTTATGGCACAATTTTAACTTTGTATGCGGAAATCGTCCATTTGTCCCACCCTCTTGGTCTTCTTTCGGTGTAAACACGTGCGGTGATATATATGATAACCAGGGCCTCTGTTCATTTCAGACATTAAGAACCAAATTTTTGTCTACCAGCATCCGCATATTTTGTCTTTCTTCAATTACGTTCTGCTCTCAAAGAGTATGGCGTTCCATGGGCATCTTCTATTTCCTCTCATCCTATGCGGGACTGGATTGCACCATCTGCTGTTCGGCCATCTGTTTCCTTAATATATAATACAATTATTGATTGCATTACACAACCTCTTTCTATTAAAACTATTTGGAATAGGGAATTATCTGACCTTAATTTATCTGTCGACTGGGAGAGAGTGTGGTCTAATCTCAGTTTAACATCTAAAAATCTGGCTCATCGTCTTATTCACTTCAAAGTCATTCATAGAGCATACATAACTCCTTACAAAAGATTTAAAATGAAACTACAGTCAAATTTGAACTCCCATATATGTAACACTACATCATCAGGCACTTTTCTGCATATGTTTTGGGAATGTCCTGTCATCATCAGTCTATGAACACATGTAAACCTGGTTTTGTCATCATTACTGCAAATTGATTGGTCTGTTAACCCAAGTTTGTGTCTTCTTAATGATGATTCTGGTCTCTGTATTAGTTCAATGCAAAAGATAATGTTGTTTGCTGGTTTTACAGCTGCTGAGAAGACAATAATACAGAACTGGTTTACACCACACATGTGTAGAAAAACATATTGGATCCGTAGCCTCCTGCAAATAGTGACGTGTGAATGTACAACGGCGTGAGTCGGTGGGGCCAAGCCTTCGACCATTGATGCTTGGCAGTGTTTTTTGTTGGATATACGTGATTGTATAAAGGAGTGACTTTTGTGTTCTTGTTGTCCTTCCCTCTCTCCCTCCCTTTTGATTGGACCTTGAGATGTTGAGTATGTGTCTGTTGTTTTGTTTTGTTATATTTTGGATGCTATGTTGTGTTATGTGTGAAAAACATAAATAAAAAAATGTTGATAACAAAAAAAAGAAAGTGTCTTATGCTCATCAAGCCTGCATTTATTTGATCAAAAATTCAGAAAAAATATTGTGAATAACCTGTAGCCTAATATTGTGAAATAGTATTACAATTTAAAATAATGTTTTTCTATTTTAATATACATTTATACTATTTTAATAAAATATAATTTATTTCTGTGATTCAAAGCTGAATTTTCAGCATCATTACTCCATTCTTCAATGCATGGTCCTTCAGAAATAATTATAATATGCTGATTTATTATCAATGTTGGAAACAGTTGTGCTCCTTAATTTGATTTATTTTTATTTTATTGGAACCTGTGATACTTTTTTGGGGTTCATTGATAAATAAAAAGTTAAAAAGAACAGCATTTATTCAAAATAGAGATGTTTTATAACAATATCAATCTTTACTATCACTGTTTCTATCAATTTAACAAATCCTTGCTGAATAAAAAACAATTTCTTTTTAAAATAAAAATACTGACCTCAAGCTTTTGAATGGTAGTGTATATTGTTACAAAAGTTATATTTTAAATAAATGCTGTTCTTATTTAACTTGTTATTCATCAAATAATCCTGAAAAAAGTATCACAGGGTTTCAGCTTTGCTAATAAATCATCATTGCATAAAATGCATTAAGTAAATAAAGTAAATTAATAAAGTATATTAAAATTTTGATCAAATAAATGCAGGCTTGATGACTATAAGTGACTTCTTGCAAAAATATAAAATAGTAATGTATCCAATATTTTGACCTATATATATATTTT
Organism: Schizothorax lantsangensis; assembly: GCA_027422415.1. NCBI lineage: Eukaryota > Metazoa > Chordata > Actinopteri > Cypriniformes > Cyprinidae > Schizothorax > Schizothorax lantsangensis. The sequence goes on along the minus strand of CM049861.1, from coordinate 23,383,798 downwards.
CCTCATATTGCCCCTTTTTTACATTTGAGCCCCTGCCCCTGAGGAACTCTCTGCACGTCCCTGCCCGTCATAATATCTTCCCGTCAGCTGCTTCTTCCCTGAGGCTGTCCGTCTCCTCAATGGGCTCTTGGACAAAAATAACTGCACTTGTTGGAACTGATCCAGCTTTGATGACCAAACCTCACATTTTTTTCACATACATTATGTATGACATAAATAGCATACCCAATCAAATCACAAAGCATATTTAAATGTGATAAGTTGTAATAATAATAATAATAAATAAAATAAAAATGTAATTTTTAGAATGACACAATCAACCACGCAAACTGATAGACAGACAGACAGACAGATAGATAGACAGACAGACAGACAGACAGACAGACAGATAGATAGATAGATAGATAGATAGATAGATAGATAGGTAGATAGACTTTTTCTGTTCCATGGAGAAACAAAGTAATTTGTCTAGAATGACAAAGCCAGGTTTGTAATGACAACAGGGTTAGTAGTTTGACAGAATTTTAATTTTTGGTGAACCCTCTTAACCTTCCTATTTCTACCTACAAGCACTGCTGCAGCTCAAACATAGAGATGACACTAGCACTGCCTGATCATGGGCCTGATTCCAAGTGAATGCATAAACTGATAAAATATATGCATTGCAAGTGACTTTGAAAAAAAAGTGCTTGAATATGAATGTTTTACCGTTATCTACAGAGTTAATCAGAAATAATATTTTTCTAAATATATTTTTTTGTGTGTTCCACAGTCAGTCACACAGGTTTGGAATGGCATAAGGGTGAGAAAATCCATTTAGGGTGAACTATCCTTTTAAGTCCCCTTGGCGTAACCTGAGGTTAAGTGCCTTTTTCATCGTTCTAAACTGTCCCATGCACTGCATTTTCCTGATAAATTAAATCCTTTGGTCAAATGGCCTGGCCAGAATTAAATATATAAATATATTTAACTTTGTTTTTTCTATTTGTAGAGCTGCAGGTGGATTGGCCCACTGGGATTTCCTCCAGGGCTCCAGATGGTTCATCGATAAGTGGTGCTGAGGACCAACAAGTTCACTCTGTCTAGCCAGATGTGTACGTGAGTAAGATTAAGAAACAAATGGAAGAAAAGTCTAAGATTAATATAATTTGTCTAGTAACTGTCAGTTTAAGTTAGTGAATTCAGCTTAGTCTCCATTGATTTGTAATGGTTTTGAGCCTCAAGGAAGGTGTTTCTGTGCATGACTACCAAAATATAATGAATCAATGCAACTAGCAGGGTTTCAAGGCCTTTGAGTAAACATGAAATAACATTGCAATGCCAGCAGACACTTTGAACATGGTTGGTAGTATTTGTTACTGTCCTTGAGAAAATATTATGCACATTTCATGCAAGCCGCACAAAAGCACACATCAGTTTAACTCCCCCATTCTATGAGCTATAAGTAATCACACACATTTACGAATTGATCCTCTTATCACTTTAGCTGATGAATTGTATTTTAATGACGCTAATCAGTCCAGTTTCACCTCAGGAGTTCACTTCCACCTCGGCGACTTGCCCGGTAATGCAGAGCAACAGAGTCATGAATATTTTCAGAGGCTGGCTGTTTTGATGGACAACCGCCTATTTCAGTGTGAACTTCCACCATCAGAAAGAAATGATGATATCTGACGATATATCCATATTGACCTTTTTTCCACAGTGATATAAATATATATATATATATATATATATATATATATGTGTAAAAGTAAAAGAGCCTTCCTTAATATCAACGGTAACACCCACACCAGCTCATTTTCATATAAAGTGGCCTCACAGGATACATTTCTTTGGATAAATGTGACTCTATGCCAAGATTTTTCCCTCGCTGACAATGCAAAGCTTCAGGTTGTTGCACTTCTTTAGGAGGGCATTTAAAAAGTCTGTCTCTGTCCTTGACATCCTACAGTAAGCAATGGTCTAAGGCTTTTTTCTTTGTTCTTTCATATGAGTTACCAGCCATATTTTACCATTAAAACCTGTACCAACATATCCAAAGTTGTGTCATGAAACTCTAGATGGCTCTGTCCGATAGGTCTAACTCAATGTGACATTATGACATCATTATGATTGGCTGATTTTTGGCCCTTTTTGTATCAGCAGCCAATGAGCTTGTCGCTCAACATTCAAATGCTTGGCTAGTGCTTGCTGTAGCAGTTACATTGTGCTCAGAAACACTACAAGATTTGAAAATCGTGACACATCACACACTACAAGATATTATTAAGATTATCATGCCAGAGGGAGTGCCTCACTTGATCTCACGCAGCAGATCATCACGTTTACATATGTTAGTTAGCGTGCTAGAAGCTTTCTGCACTCACCCGGTGCATTCAAAACTGAGGCGATTTCACCCCAGCGCTTCTCTTTCTCCTTACGGTTGTTATACATTTTCTACACATAATACAGACAGTCTGTTACTACAAAACTTCAAGAAGCAGTTTCCTCCATCTCCAACGGAGCCGTACAGCAGCTGTTTTGTGGTCGCGCATTGGCTATTGTCAAAGTACTGACATAATCATATAGCCGTCATCATCCCGATTTAAATCCTAAATATCAAACATGTTTGATATGATCGGGTCGGCCCCGATTTGTGTGCAAGCAGATTGGGAGGTGCAAGATTCGATCTGTAAACACCTCACATTACCAGATAATCCACGCCAAACATCGGGACCGATCGAGGTGCTCGACAAGATTTTTGCTCTGATTCTCAAGAGGGGGAAATCGGGGCTAAATCGGGCTAAAAATCCTGTAGTGTGAGCCCGGCTGTACTTGCTCTGCCGCAGCAGCAACGTAGCAGATCTATTCCACCAAGACCAAACTCATTGACTTTGCCATGTACCATTACCATGCCAAACCCTCAGAGAGTTGTCATGATATAACAGTATTTGCTTATTTAATTATATTCAATATCTATTTAGCTTCTGTGTTATTTAATTCCCACTGCACAAAGATTGAAAATTATTTTATTTTTGGAAAAACTTTTCACTTCCTACCTGGATTTTTATTTTATTTTTTTGTAAGTAATATGCTATTTAGTTAGTTCAATTACATCACTTACTGCCTTTTTTTCTTTATTATACTGTGCCACAATTATGATGTTCCACCTGGACTTCCTTTATGAATAAATTCACAAAGTTTATTATCTGAGGAAGTTTGTAGTTTGTCTATGATAGCCAGTCTTTGAGAAATTCAGTGCTCCATGAACTGTCAAAACTTGTGATGGAAAAAAAGTGCAGGTGTCTTAATAAACAGGTGAAGCTGCTTGGTGAATCTCACAGTATTGTTTGTTTTTAGTAAGAAGCAAATCATCATAATAATAGCCACATTAATAGTTCCTTCAGTTACTGTCTTGCTAATTTATTCTAAATTCTAGCACAAATGAACTGTGTGCTGCATTCTGCAGTCTTTTGAAGCCATACAATAGCTTTGTGTCAGGGACAAACCAAAGTTTTGTTCCTAAGTTGTTATTTAAAATCATGTTCTTCACAAAATCTGGCTCATTAAACATATGAGAAAGCTTCATGTGTGTAGTTCAGTGTGGCGGATTTAAAAATAAGGATGTGGATGAGATTTTAGAACTAGGACTGAAGATGCAGCATTATTGCTCACTGTATCTTTGTTTTTGAGAACTGTGTCAATGACGCACCTATGTCTAGAGAGCATACAGTAAATTTCTTGGAAGCATATCTCATTAAAAAAATAAAATAATAAAAAAAATACCTGAAAGAAATACTAACCAGCTGTTCAGTACAGTCTCATCTTCATAGACAGCAGTGATGAATGTCATCCCTTGCCATTTTTTCTCAAGCTAGATTTGTCATGTCCTCTCAAAGTGGGTCAGTTTGTAGACCAGAGTAAATCCATTTAACACCTTTATCAGTGTCTTACATGAACCACTACGAATCAGCAGACAGAATCATTAAATAGATTAGAGCCTTTCTCCGTCCAGGCTAATAACCAAATGACACAGTGTATTTGATCCATTTTATGTGGGTATGGGAACCCTTACTGACATCTTTCGGAAAGCCTCGGGCAGTATTGATGGCAATGAGTCAGGTCGCTTTCACCAGCGCTCACAGCTTCGAGAGGTCAGCGCTAATAAATAAACTCGACATCTACGAAGGCAAGCTAGTCGAGAGCAACAGCTTATCAAAAGTGAAGACATGCCGCTCAAAGTAGGTCAGGACGACTCATCAAGCAGCCTCTGGCCCCGTGTCCTCCATGGCTCTTACGAGCCGGTCGGGTGCAGGACAGTCATCGGGAGACGACGTAGCTGGAGGGAGACACGTCACACTCCTCTCAAATGTTTCAGCGCTGAAGTGACAGCACAGGTTTAAAGGAGTTCTGAAACTTCAGCTCTCTCAGAGGTAGTTGCTGAAGATTTCTCCCCACTCTTTTCTTCACATAAGGCTCCATCTACTGCGCTGAGGTGCCAAGGTCCTGAGGGCATCCGCCTACACTGCTCTAGCGGTGGGGATTCATCAGCAGGCCTTCAACCGTGGGTGGAAGAGACTTCTTAAAGAGTCTTTATTCTAAATGTTTTCTTTTTTTTGAAAACACAAGTTCTTCGCTGTCTGTCTGCGACTTACAAAGAAAAATGTGAGTGCTATAGCACATCCTGGGAGAAGACTGGTGACTTTTTTTATAAATTGGTTCAACGGTGAGGGCTTAGAGAGAACAATAGTCTCAGTTTAGTAATTGGTGAGTTATATTAAATGGTTTATATTGTGACAAATCACCTTGGTCTTTTGAGATAAAAAGAAAAGGCCGGTTCATACTGTGCCAACATTTCTGATACTCTAAAGCTGGCTGTTGTTAATGTTGAGGAACAAGTTCACACTGACACAACAAACATCTCAAATGCTTTGTTGTTAGTCTTTAAAGAAAGTTCCTGTAAAGAAACAGGTTATCGATGAAGTCCTGCTTGATGCACCGTGAATTATAATAGTAAATAATCATAAAATATTTAACTGTTTTTTTTATTCCTTCCATTTCCCTAAACTGTATTGTTTAACATTTGTGTTTTTTTTTTATTTTATTTTTTTATTTTAGAAGTTCAAACTTTTTAAATAATTTTAACAAATTACTGTTCATACCTAATTACTATTTATACCAAAAATCATACCTGAATTCATAATATTTTCAGCTTTTAAAAATTACATTTATTTTCATGGCAATGTTTATTTCTTAATAGACGACTACGATGTGTTTTGTTTTCTTTCTTAATGCAGGAAATCAATGCAATAAAATGCACTACAAATAAATAAATATATCATGATCAATTGCAATTGACAGCTATATTTCTCCTTTGTCAGTGAGGCAGTGCCATTTAGGCACATTTGTTTATTTATTTATTTATTCTTTTTTTTTTCTTTTCAATTTTAAAAGTTCATAGTTTTAAATAATTGTAATTAATTACTATTCATACCTAATTACTATTCATACCCAACTTAAACCTGAATTCATGATATGTTCATCATTTAAAAATTACTCAGTCACACTTTAGTTTGGGGGCAAATTCCCACTATTAACAAACTATTAACTCTGACTTCTGCCTCAATAAACTTCCAATTTGCTGCTTATTACTACTTAGTAAGGTAGGTGTTAAATTTAGGTATGGGTTAGGAAAAATGGATCAAAAATACGATCATGCAGAATAAGACATTGGTATATACTTTACAAGTACTAATAAACAGCCAATATGCTTGTAATATGCATGCTAATAACAAGTTAATAGTAAGAATTGGTCCCTAAACTAAAGTGTTACCACTTACTCAATTTATTTTGATAGAAATGTATACATATTAAAAGACTGAAGTGTGTGTTTTGTTTTCTTCCTTTATACAGATAATGGATAAACTACTTTACATATAAATAACTTTATGCAATAATATGCACCACAAATAAATAAATATATTATGATTAATTGCAATTGACAGCTTTATTTCTCCTTCTCCTTTGAGGCAGTGCCAGTTAGGCACATTGGTTTCTGTGTTGAGTTGGCAGGAATGCCATGTTATGGCAACAGTTCACCATGATGTCAGATGATGTTAGGGTCTGCTGGAGTCTTTTTGGAAAATCATACCAGATTGCTCAAACATTCCAAACCTGACAAGTGAAGATTGAACATGTTTAGACAGTGAAAACAAACGACACCAGGGTTAACACACTGAGCCAACACAACCCAACAAACCTTGGATGTTGTTGTTTGTTGATGTGTTTGGACAGTTTGAACTAGACTTAAGCTGCCAAATGATTCATTCTGTAGCCCTAGTGGTGTTTTAGTCATGAACGAATCAGTGTTTTTAAACAAAACTTTTAGGTGAAAATAGTGATTACTTTTAAATAATACCATAATACGTTGTAGATTCAATCAGCTAAAAGTGCATTATAAAGGGATAGTTTGCCCAAAACAAGCAATTATGTCATAATTTACTCACACATTGAATATACTAAGGAAGTCATTGGGGTCCATCAACTGTTAGGTTACCAATATTCTTCAAAACATCTGATTTTAGGTTCAATGGAAGAAGGAAACTCTTGCAGGTTTTGAACAACTTGGGGGTGAGTAAGTGATGACATAATTTTTCATCTCTTTAACCTTTTTAACACACAGTGAATTCATGCTGATATGCAGTTGAATTTGGGGCATGAAGTTGTGTGTAATGCGCATACTGGAGCGGTAATAGAGTGATCTTTGCACAAGAGAGAAACAAACAAACTCAGACCTTCAAAAAAAAAAAACCTGCTCCTCGCTCCAGGCAAAATCATGTAACTCCTCTCCCCCCTCTGCGCTGCAAACACACTCTTGTGACTTTCCTGCTCTCTCCTCTCTCTCCAGTTTCTCTTTCTGTTCGTGATTTTGGCTGTGGCATTTCCTGCCAACTACCCGATGGAGTGTTATGAGTGTGAGGTGGAGGGTTTTTGGGATAAATCATTGCACATTTAAAGGGGGAGTCACACACTAAACTATCCCTTACCATCAAGTTTAGCAGCAGTGAATGGGTGCCGTCAGAATTAGAGTCCAAACAGCTAATAATATACATCACAATAATCCACAAGTAAAAGACACAACTCCAGTCTATCAATGTACTGTGAAGCAAAAATCTATGTTTGTAATAAACAAATGTATTTTTGTTTATCTAAAAAAATAATAATCGGAAATGTAATTATTGAAATATAGGCTTAATGCACAATTGAGGTAGTAATGAGGCCATGACACCATTATTTATTGTATTGTTAAGCATTATTTTTAACTCTCTGGAGTCAATTGTTTTGTTGAAATTACACAATGACACATTTTAATAATAGAAAATGAATTAGCCTGGAAGTCTGCTTCTTTCTTTTCTTTCTTTCTTTCTTTCTTTCTTTCTTTCTTTCTTTCTTTCTTTCTTTCTTTCTTGCTTGCTTTCTTTATTTATTTCTACACTTGTAAGCTACACTTTATTATACTTTTTGTATATTATATTTGTCAGCCAATCAGAATCAAGTATTCTATAAGACTGTGGTATTGTACTAATTTATAGAGATAATTTTTAGCAACCATAACTGGTGATTTGAAAATGATTGAATTAAATAGGTGATTTGAACTTAAATAGGCCAATCACAGCACTCTGATGCTGAAGAAAACAGTAATTAGCAGTTTGTTTACATCCATAATCTTGATTAAAGCTACTGAGCATCCAGTTAATCAAACTAATATATGTTTTCCAAAAACGTTCATATTACTCATATTACTGTAAAGTAATATGAGTAAAAAAATAGTAATATAACAAAAAAAATCATATTACTGTAAAGATCAGTTGAGGGTTTTGTAATGTCTAATCACACACTGTTTTCCTCACTGAAATTAAGCTGTACATAGCCATATATTAACATTGGAAGGGAAGAACAGTTTGGACTCCAGCTTTGACTAATTATAGATAATTTGGCAAGAGAAGAGCATTCAGGCTCAGTGTTCCTGGAACAGAATCACAGAATGACAATTTTTAATTATTCCTATTAGTATTTTTGAAACATCACAGTAATGGTGGGGAAATCAGTGCATATCTGTACCAGTATTAGCATATCATTCTGTTTAGATGAATACTCTTCTTGATTTATTATTATTATTATTATTTTTAATCGTATAAGGTGGCAATAAATAAATAAATAAATACATACATACATACAATTTATTGGTAACACTTTATTTTAAGGTGTCCTTGTTACACGTTACATGTATTTACTATTATAATAGCAGTAAATTATGCATAATTACATGCAAGTAACCCTAAACCAAACCCTAATCCTAACCCTAAACATACAGTAAGAACATGTAGTTACTTAATATTTCTCAGTACGTAAATTAATAATTAAACTGTAACATGGACACTTTAAAATAAAGTGTAACCCTCTTTAGTATAGGGACCAATTATCGCTATTAACTAGCTTCGTATTAGCATATTGTTAACATATTGGCTGTTTATTTGTATAAAGCATATATTCTGCATGACCATATTCTACATCCCTAATGTCTAAACTTAACAACTACCTTACTAACCATTAACAAGCAGCAAAATTTGGAGTTTAAGTCATAGTTAATGGTTTGTTAATAGCGAGAATTGGAACTTAAAATAAAGTATGACCCATTTATTTTGCTCAAAACATTATTCAGAATAATTGTAGAATATTTTTTATCAAAGCCCTATGAATTATGCCAAGAAGAGTTTTTGTCTTCCATTTTCATTTTATTTTATTTTATTATTATTATTATTTTTTATTTTTTTAAATACCCAATAACCTAGTGAACCATGATTTGCTATTGTCAGTGGGTGGCAGAGGAAGAGACATTTGATAGCATTTGATTAAATGAAATCTGAATTTAAATGAGTCATCAATATTTCTGGCCCAAGTGAAATATTGTAATTTTCAAAATTTTAAATGTACAGTATCTTCTATAATGCACAAGCATATAGATTATCTCAAAGCTAATAGATATGGACTGAAAGAAAGACACATTAATTAGTAGATGATAAACAGACAATACTAATTTTATTAATAATCAAATTAATGAATGAATGAAGTGAAGCTGTACATAAAACAAAGATTATTGGTATACAATTAGCAAGAAAACACAATTTCAGTCTTATTAATTAAAAAACTGGTGTTTAATTTAAGGTGTTTATTTATGTATTTACTTAAATTTACCACAAATTGCTGAGTGAAATTTGTTTAAAATTAAATCACACCAAATGTTCCTAAGTATGCAGAATACACAGTACTGATGCTCAATTTTGATGTTCAAAGTACACAGATATTTATGTGGTATTTACTTTTGATTGTAAATTACAAGCTGTGTTTTTCTGACAGATATATAGGCTAGACTGAGAAGGACAACAGGTAAATCTCTGTACCCTTCAAGCAAGGAGCACTTGATCTTAAAATCTGGCAGTGTTTGCTTGTATAATTGCTTGCATACATCAGCAAAACCGCAGCTCTGTCAATTTAAATAGTTGACCTTCAAAATGTGAAACTCCACGGGACAAACAGGCTTGTTTTGGAATTATTTAACAACTATTGTCATAAGTTTGAGGGCAGCCAAGATGATTGCAGTCAAATAATTTGTTATGATTCTTGATCACACACACACACACACACACACACACACACACGCACACACACCTATTTTGGGCAGCCCTCCGTCGGACGGACCGCACATCCCTCTTCCTGATGGCAGGTTCCGGCATTTGCTATTTTTCAGCTGTCGGTCCACTTTTAAAAACTCACACACAGCTACTTGCCTGATCAAGTCACACACCATCAGCTAGACAAGAGTTTGCTTTTATCAGGCCTCCATCTTAATTACACTTTGCTCGTTAAATGCAGGAGCGTCTGAAAGAGGGTCCGGGCTTTCGTTCTTTTATAGATCTTTTGTGTGTGTGTGTCCAGTTTGAAGGAGCCAAAAGCTGAAGATGCACAGAGAGGTTAAGCAGGCATCAGCACCGAGGGCCCATCTGCTGGGCCCCTGTGGACGGGTCAGTGGTTTGATGAGGGCCGTTCGTAATCTCTAGCGCAGCAGGTTCTGTCAGAGGTGTGTGGATGGGTTCCAGTGACATGACTTCTCTCAGCAGGGTGCCGACAGGAACCAGGTCTAAGCCAGCAATAACTGGCTGATCCATGCCAGGACGTGCCACCCTGTCCTGCCACTGCCACTGCGTAAAGTCATCAGTTCCGCCAAGTACAAGAGAGGAAGAAGGGGGCAAGGACAAATCATGAGTGGAATATGAAAATAAAGTAGCCGAGGTCAGTAGTTTGGGTAATTTCTCAAATAAGTGCACTTTTGATTACTTAAAAAAAGTTTTACTGCCTTAAGGTCACATTAGTAAAATGTCCACCTTTAGGTCATGGTAAACATGTCTTTGTAAAATCTAACTGTTTTACAGATTTTTCTAAAGTAGACATAAGAATAACATTGTTATAAATATGTTAAGATGATTTTAAGATGAGAAACATTTCTATGTGTCTCCCCTTCAGCATTGCATTTTATTGTGTTTTGTTTGTTTACAAAAATAAGCATTTAAATATAATCTTACAGAGACTTACTAAGATTATTTATTATAGTAATTTGCTATGTTGTTATAAAGATCTAATTGATTTGCATTCTAATTTATCAGAATTTAATTGTATTTTTTGGCCATATACTGTAAATATCAGCAACTGCACCAAACTGCATATTTTGCTGAGTTTGGGCCTCTGAAAAAAAAACTGCTGTGTTTCTTCCTCTTTGAGTATGATCTCCATATTTTCATACATCATACTATTTTAGCCATAAAAGCCTGATGTATCAAATATGATACTCAACAAACAACACATATGCAAAATGTATTTATTTATTTGTTTGTTTCTAAAGATTCAATAGACAATTTCATTTCAAATTTATTTTTCTATTATTTAATATATCAGGCTTTATACTGTAGGGTTAATATTATTACTTGTTATTCTTTGTTAACATGCAGATTTTTTATTTATTTAATTATTTTTGTCTCATATTATGAGTGTTGCTTTTTTATAATGTTGACAGCAGGGATGTTTGTTTGTTTGCCTTTCTTGTCTAAAGACTCATTAAACTATTTAATAAAAATAAAATATATATTTTTTTATTTTATTTCATATATGAGTCTTTATAGAGTTAATATTACTTGTTATTTTTTTTGTTTGTATGCAGTTTGTTTATTTGTCTCATACTATGAGTGTTGCTTTTTTAAATACATTGACAGCAGTAATGCATGTTTATTTATTTATTTATTTTTGAGAAATAGCCTTGGACATACTGTACTAACGAATTCTGAATTAAATTTTAAATAGTTAACCCCTGACTGGTTACAAATTCTAAAAATATGAAGTGGAAATGACAATTTCCCCCTGAAATGTATTTGAGAGATTAAATGTTAAAAAGTTAAAACGCCTAATTAATGTAAAATATCAAATGTTACACTTCAGTACTTTTTAGGAGGAAATTCATCATAAAAATAAGGGAGAAAAAAAAAAACGGTTTAATACTATCATAAAGCATGCTTTAAAATTAGAATTCTGCGCCAACCTTTTAGAAAATGGTGGCAATAAAACCGCTGGTGCCCGAACATCAACTCAGACAAGAGAAGCAGAATGACCCTGTGCTCGAATAAGTCTTGGCAAGGAGTTAATTCCCAGACCGCCCAAAATTGAGCTGCCTTTCTGCACCACAGTGGGACACTGCAAATATCCCACATATGCTTTATCAGTACAAGTGAGCAGTTGATACTGTTTCCCGCTCACTCGGTGATAAGAGAGCCTGCTGTTCTGCGGTATGTTCCCATCGCCTCTCCCTCGTCCCCCCTCTATCATTTCTATCCAGGCTGCTCGCAACCTGTTTTCCCAAGTGCCAGGGGCCAGGCCTGTTCTGAGGTTGGGTTTACTGTGTCTCAGCCCCTGGAGATGCTGTCCGTTTGCTGGCTGGAGGCCTAGTAACCGAGCCTGGGCATCCAGCCCTCCCCTCCATGTGCTCGCTGATGTACTGGGGCCCTCCTGCCTGTCTATCATGCGAGTGGAGTTATGTCTCCTTCCCGCTTGGACGATCTGTCGACTGGGCAGAAGCGTGTCATCCGCCACGCAAAGTCTCCCGTTTATAGCTGTTCTGCTGCACGCAGACAGATCCAAGCTGTGGTAATATTCATGCTAGGCGATGACAAGGCCCCATGTGCCAGCAAACAGGCCAGACAAACTGGGCCATATGGAGGCTTAGCGGACGGATTTCGGAGTTAGTCGTCTGCATTGCTTGTTGGGAATGCAAACATGTTGCCATGATTCCATCCTCTTTATTTGCATATGGGCTGTAATATTATATACTATTTGCTTGCTTTCAAGGGTGAAATGCAGAAGAAACAAAATGGTAAAAAAAGCTTTAGTTAAGAGGTTTAGTTTCTGGACACCAATACTCAGGTATAAACAATTACCAAGAAGAAACAATTCTAGAATTATAGAAGCAATTATCTTCTAGTTGCCTCATCAAATTGTACATTGTAAAAGCATAAAGCTAACCAATATTCATCAAATCCCTCCAATGAATGATTTATTTATTTATTTTACAGACTTTTTTGCCTATGTCTAGAAAAAATGTCAATAATAACAATTTAATTTTATTCAGAAACAGGTTTCAACCTGAACATACATACATACACACATACATTCTAATGCACATTTAAATCTCACCTAATTACGTTGTTTTTGTCAAGTGAACTCCCACATTTACATTAAGCACACTGATGTCAGTACGGTGCTCTATATAATCTATTTTCTTGACTGCTTGCCTGACCATCTCATTTATTGGTAAAATTAATACTGGCACTAAATCTACATTAAACATGGGCTGCCAAAAAGTTGTTTAGCCTTTTGGCTTACAAGTTACAAGTCAAATTTGTTAAAATATTTGTAAACATGACTATATGTAATATAATTTGTGTTAATTGTTGTGATCGATTATCAATATAATATTTGCTGGCATGCAATTTTGCATTGACATAAAGAAACAATGCAAAAAGATAACACACATTGAAAACATCCACATTCAAATATGGTTCACAGTTCAGCCCTTAACATGAAGAGAACCTAGTGAAATTAACCCTATACGGCCTACTGCATCATATTTATGATATGGTAATTTCAATGTCTTCTAAATTATATCAATCAGGGCTGTGTTTCCCAAAAGCATTGTAAGCCTAAATTGATCGTAGCTCCATTGGTTTCAATGGTTTCAGTGCTTTTGGGAAACACAGCCCAGTATGATAAACTTTGATGAAAAGCCTTGTTGGACACAATCGACTACATGCCTTCTTGTTGACTAATTGATGGTTTTACTTATTCTTTTTTTTTTTTTTACCTTTCATTTTATGTTATTGTCAAATATAATACATGCATTTGTACTGTGCATCTCTCAACCATCATTGTATTGCATTATATGTTTTCCCCCATAATAAAAACTACCAAGCTTTGATTATGAAATGAAGCATTTAAATATCATCTTAAGACATATCATTGGGCAATATTGAGTGACAACTGATACTTAATCATCTCATTGATTTACATTACAAGCTACCGGAATTTCATTTTACTTTTTGTCCAAATAAATATAAGCAACTGCACCAAACTGCATATTTTTTGCTCAGTTTGTGACTCTGAATAAAACTGAGATGTTTTTTTTTTTTTTTTTCAAGTATGAGCTTCATATTCTCAATATGTCATACTATATGAGCCATAACAGCCTAATGTTTCAAATATGAATCTAAACAAAAAACTCATATATTTTTGGTTTATATTTTGTCTACAGGTTCAATGAACTGTTCCTTTTTTTTTCCTGACTATCTTTCATATGCCAGGCTTTACAGAGCTAAGACAATCCTGCATATAACAAAGTCAGACGAGGAATTAAAGTTTAAATGCATTTTTATGTTATAAATATGTTTGGCCTTGTTTTGGTTTAATCGTGGTTCATATTGACTTCTTGCCAGTTTGGCTCCCATGGTGTCCTGACTGCTGCTGTCGAGCATATTCTACTCAGCGGATGCAGTTGCATCTGGTCCTCGGTGACCTGATGTTTTGTTTGTGTTGCGGGGCTGTCTGACATGATTGAGAGGATGCTGTACTGCAAAATCCTCCAGGCCTGTTCTCGGAGAAACCAAATCAAACACAGTGAGCTCTTCACACTGCTTCATGCTTCAGAAGACATGAATTTACCTGGCAGCTTCCTTCTTTAATGTATAACTTAAAGACATGTATGACTTGACCTGAAGTCCAAAGTGCACATGAGTGGTATAAGAACCATTGACTTGCAATCAGCTCCATAGAGGCCAAGAACTTCATACATTCAGTTAGAGTCGGTCACTTCCTCTGCTGATTCCCTGACCTTCACTATAAAGGAAAGTCTTTTTTTATAGCACACAGAGTAAATCTAGTGAACTGTGGGTACGGTCAGGAGATCGGACTCGTGTCAGAGCCGTGGCAGTGGTCACGCACATGCTCAAGACATCTATGGGCCATTGAGCTCCCGTGGGGACGCAGGTTCAAGTGTGGACTCTGTTGTTTCCTGATCCCATATATATCCCATCTCTCCTGGTTCATTTCCCATTAACCTTTGCTGTCCTATCTGAAATAAGGAAGCAAAAAATCCCAAAAATAAAACAAAAAAGGGCCTCTGACTGGTTCTTCTTGACTAGCATTGAGACTATCATTGCATAGCACAAAATAATATAGCCTACTGTTTATATACCACTGCGGTTAATCTCAGTCAGACGTGTCACATGAAATAAATAGCCCTTCAGCTATAACCTTTACGCAGATGAGACCCCAGTTACATTGTTCAATGTTGTATTATATTAAGAAATGGAGTGCAATTACAAGATCTTGGCTGGGTTTTCTGATAATATTGCACGTTGTACTTTAAAGATCATCTCACCTTATTGCATGTTATTTTATGATGGAAAAAAGTATCCCAAACCAGTATGATGATCACTTGTTATAAAGAAGAACATTTGTGTAGTTTTACATGAAATTGAAAATACATTTATAAAGACATTAATAAAGACATTTATAATGCTGCTAAATATTTTTTTCCCTTTCAAATAAATGCTGTTCTTTTATACTTTCTATTCATCATAAATAGATAAATAAATAAACAACCCTTTCCACAAAAATAAGCATTTTAGCTGTTTCCAAAATTGATAACAATATTTGTTTTTTTCTTGAGCAGCAAATCAGCAGATTACAATGATTTCTGAGGGATCATGTGACACTGACGACTGAAAAAATGGCCTCTGAAAATTCACCTTTGTAACAGGAATAAATTACGATTTAAAATATATTAAAATAGAAAACAGTTAATTAAATAATAATAATAATAACCCCAAACTTTTCAATAATATATATTTGAATATTTGAATACTATACATTCATTACTATTTACATACTACTTAGGGAAACACTGCCTTTATTTTCACATCTCTTAATCAGACTCTGGCTCAGATATGAGGGTAGTTTAAAACATGGTGTTGTATAAACTGTATTGCATTTTCTATGTCACTCTTCAGAATATTTGTTTAACATTTAGCAAAGAGGATTTGACCTCCTGAGGCTCAGCTCTGTATGTTGATCGGTTTAGAAGTATTGTTGTTTCACGTCATTGTGCTCAAACAATTGCTTCAGCTTCTTCTCAGCTAATTTCTTAGGAAAATTTGATGAATTTTAGCAAATCAGAGCGTCTTTGTTTTGTAAGCCGCTTAGCACTGGGGAGAATATTTAGGAGAAAACATTTGCAAAACAAATCGATTTGAAATATGCAGTGTGCATTAATATTTCATGAAACAATATGAATATTTGATATCAATCTGTATTTTGCTTATTGAGTTATATTTCTCTGTCTGAGACTCAAAGGTGATTTTTTTTTCTTTAATTTATAATAAAAAAAATACTGTATAATGAAAGGCAAAAGTATGCTAAAAACTGTCATTTGCTAACAAGCGTAGAAATTAATACCATGGTCTCTCTACATATTGCATTTTATTTGATGAGCCTTTAATAATCAGCCTTCAAGTGGAGTTGAAAATATTGTAATTCCAAGTTACATGCATTTGAATGACCAAGCAAAATTGAATTTACCAGTAGAAAAATTGAAATAATATCTGGAAAAAATAAATAAATAAATATCACATATCTCTTGTTTGAGGTGGCTTCAGTTTAGGCATGAATGCTGAATGTCTGTTTTGTCAAGTAAACTTATGAATGCCCTGAAGCCTACAAAGATTAATACATTTGCATATTAGATGTGGAAGAAATGAGAGTATACAACATCATCATAATCATCAACAACAACCATTGCCCATGCCTGTAGGCGCCTGATGCCTTATTGACAATTATCTTCCATAAATTCCTGTCTAGTGTAGAACATCTTAAATCCTAAAGGATTGATCCACGCCAGTGTCTGATGGCATTAGTCCATTCTCTGTGGGGTCTTCCTCTTCTGTTTGGACCATCCATCATGCCGTAGTTCAAAACTAAAAAGACAGTGAATGAGCATCTTGGTTCCAAGTATAGGCTCTTCTATCAGACCAACAATGCCTTAAACAGAAATATAGAGCGTATAATGCTACTTTTTTTTTTCTTTTTGAGTTAATGTTTATTAAGCATTAATTCATTAAATTAATCAAAAGTGTTACAAAAGGTTATATTTCAAATACAAATTTGAACTTTGTGAAAGAATCCTGAAAAATATATACTAATTTCTACAAAATCATGAAGTAGCACAACTGTTTTCAACACTGACAGTAATAAGAAATGTTGGTAACACTTTATAATAACTGCACACTATGAATTATAAGTTAAGCATTAGTAAATAGGCAATCCATCCTTTATAAAGCATTGTTCCAGCATTAATAGGCATTAGTAAGCATTTTATAAATACAGCTATAAATGTTTTGTTAGATATAATGTTTAATAATTGTATTTTCATACTTTATTAATGATCAATTTAACATTTTTAACTTATTACGTTATTTACAAACCAGTTATTTAGCAGTTGTCAGTGGGGCATAAGATAATTAAAAAGTGTAAGTAAATGATTAATAAACTATTTAAATGTACATTTATAAATCTTATTATTTAGACACATCATAATAATTGCTCAGTGTGTTAATAAATGCTTTATTAACACATATTCCTGCTGTAATTCATGATTAAGTCAGGTAGTTATAAAACATTTAGCAGTTACCAGCCATCTATTTGTGTGAGCTCATCTAAAGTGAGGTCTATTTATACCTTATAAAGCATTTACAAAGGAGATTTAAAGACTCATTTATCTCCCAAACAGAAAAGTTAAATAAACACAACACAGAGGGATACAGAACACATACATATTTTTTCAAGATGAAAAAATGATACTGTACAACTGTACACTTGATAAAAATAATGAAAATAAACCTCTGCAATTTCATTGAAAAAAAAAAAATCAAGTGTAGTTTCATTTTTTGCATCTTGAAAAAATATTTCTGTTTTGTATCCTTCTGTGTTGTGTTTGTTTATTTTTTCTGTTAGGAAGATAACTGAGCCTTTAAATCTCCTTTGTAATAGATATGCCTTATAAATAAAGAACAAGGCATTTATAGCTGTATTTATAAACTGCTTACTAATGACTATTAATGTTGGGACAATGCTTTATAAAGGATGAACTAACTATTTACTAATGCTTACCTAATGATTCATAGCGTGCAGTTATTATGAAGTGTTCTTGAACACTAAATCAGCATATTTGAATCATGTGACCCTGAAGACTGGAGTCATGGCTGCTGAAAATTTGGCTTTGCCACCACATGAATAAATTACAAGCATGCTGTCATGTTCATGTTGTCTTTATGGACTTTTATGTTGATATGCATTCCTGTTTCCTTTAGTCTCTGTGGTTCTCCTCGGTTTAGTTCCTGTATCTCTTCTTGTCTTACAGTGCATCCGAAATCACATACTGTCTGAGTAGGTACTACATTTGAATTTGAAGTTACTTTGCGAACAGTAAACAAGTATATTCTGTGTAGTATGAATATGAGTATTATGAAATTTAGATGTCGCCATGTTACTGTCATATGTCTTACCAGTGTCAGTTGCATTGCTTCACTGCCATTCAAAAATCATCTCCCATTATGGTCTCATGGCATAGTAAAGTGTCCATCGAATGCACACTTCAGAATCTCGGCAGAAGTAGTAGGTCATAGAGGTATTTTTCACCTACTGTTTTTCAAATTCGATGAACTTGGACCTACTACTGTTTTGGTATACTGTTTTTCATATACTGTATAGGGAAGTATTCAATTTTGGACACAGCATTAGATGCAGTTTATGCCCTCGGTTACTGATTTGTTTCACCTGTATCTTCTTGTTTAATTCCCTTGTCTTGGACTGTGTATTTATACCCCTTGTTTAATTTGTTTCTTTGTCGGTTCTTGTAACTTTTCAGTTCTTGTTACACTTTTTTAGTTTACCTGCTGTATTTACAAGCATTTTATTTTATAAAATACTGACTGCTGTTTGATTTAACCACACTGTGACACATATATAACAACAGAAAACACTTATAAATGTATGTTTGTTATTTTAGATTATATTATAAACTAAAATGGCTGCGTTTATGTACCCATGATAAATATGCTAACTGTTTTTGTGTTCTTTTAAATGGTGTCCAGTTGAATTGTACTTTGGTGTACTATGTAAGTGGGACTTTGTGCACAATTCTAAATAACATCAATTATTCACATTCACTGTATTCCTGATAGCCTATATCACATATTCCTAAGTGGCATTTGTATAAAACCCTGCAATTTAAATTTCAATGAAGTGCTCAGAGCTGGTCAGTGTGCTGGCTTCTCCTGGGAGAGCAGCAACGCAGGCAAGATTCAAGCAAGCAAACACTATCTGGGAGGGTTTGTATCCTATCTGCAAATCTAGCAGGGAGCAATCTGAAGTTTGTCAACACACATATTGATTTGACATGACCTTTGATAATGTCAAAGCTTCCTAATGTGCCCCCTGCAGCCTGCCACTGCAGCCAGCACAGCTTAGTATAGCTGAGGCTTTTCTGTCCCCTGTTACAAGGACAAAACTGTGTGTGTGTGTGTGTGTGTGTGTGTGTTAAAGGAAGAAGTGCCATTGATATGGCGACTTATTAGGAAAAAAAGATCAATTAGAAAAGTCACTCTCAGAAATAAAAGTAAATAGTATTTCCCCAGACTACATACAAGATAACTGTTATATGTGGCATTTTGCTCTATATCAAGACTCTATATAGACCTTCTATATCTTTATAGAGATATAAAGCTTGCTCTATATCAAGCTTTATATCAACTCAATTAAACAGTTTATTAACACATATGCAGTGAATGGCAGAAAGCAAATTATCTATATTAAATAATAGATATTAGGAATTTGAATGTGTGATTTTTACAACCCCAAATCAGAAAAAGTTGGGACAGTATGGAAAACGCAAATAAAAAAAGAAAGTAGTGATTTCTAAATTTACTTTGACTTGTATTTCATTGTAGACAATATGAACACAAACTATTTCATGTTTTGTCTGGTCAACTTCATGTCATTTGTAAATATACATCCTTTCCTGTCATTCAGACCTGCAACACATTCCAAAAAAAAGTTGGGACAGTAAAGCATTTACCTCTTTGTAATGTTGCCATTCCTTTTCACAACACTTAAAAGACGTTTAGGGACTGAAGACACCAAGTGATGAAGTGTTTCAGGTGTAATTTTGTCCCATTCTTCCTGCAAACAAGTCTTAAGGTGGGCAACAGTACGGGGTCTTCGTTGTCGCATTTTGCGCTTCAAAATGCGCCACACATTCTCTATTGGAGACAGGTCGGGACTGCAGGCAGGCCAGTCAAGTACCCGTACCCTCTTCCTCCGCAGCCAGGACTTTGTAATGTGTGCAGAATGTGGTTTTGCATTGTCTTGTTGAAATATGCATGGACGTCCCTGGAAAAGATGTCTTCTTGAAGGCAGCATATTGTGCTCCAAAATCTCTATGTACTTTTCAGCATTAATGGTGCCATCACAGAAGTGCAAGTTACCTTTGCCAAGGGCACTGACACAACCCCATACCATGACAGACCCTGGCTTTTGGACTTGTTGCTGGTAACAGTCTGGATGATCCTTTTCTTCTTTGGTTCGGAGCACACGGCGTCCATTCCTCCCAAAAAATACCTGAAATACTGATTCATCTGACCACAGTACACGTTTCCACTGTGTGATGGTCCATCCCAGATGCCTCCGAGCCCAGAGAAGTCGACGGCGCTTCTGGACACTGTTAACATAGGGCTTCCTCTTGGCACAGTACAGTTTTAACTGGCATTTGTGGATGTAACTACGTATTGTGGTACTTGACAAAGGTTTGCCAAAGTAGTCCTGAGCCCATGTGGTGATATCGCTTATAGATGAATGACGATTCTTGATGCAGTGCCGCCTGAGGGATCGGAGATCACGGTTGTTCAGCTTAGGCTTGCGCCCTTGTCCTTTACGCACTGAAATTCCTCCAGATTCCTTGAATCTTTTAATTATGTTATGCACTGTTGAAGGTGAAATATCCAAATCTCTTCCTATCTTTCTTTGAGGAACATTGTTTTTAAACATTTCAATAATTTTCTCACGTATTTGTTGGCAACTTGCTCCTAAAGGACTAGACCTTTCTTGGATGCTGCTTTTGTACCAAATCATAATTACAATCAACTGTTGACATCAACTGTTTCAAATCACATCATTATTTAACCAATTTACCTCATTACTAGCCCTAAATTGCTCCTGGCCCAACTTTTTTTGGAATGTGTTGCAGGTCTGAATGACAGGAAAGGATGTATATTTACAAATGACATGAAGTTGACCAGACAAAACATGAAATGTTTTGTGTTCATATTGTCTGCAATGAAATACAAGTCAAAGTAAATTTAGAAATCACTACTTTCTTTTTTTATTTGCGTTTTCCATACTGTCCCAACTTTTTCTGATTTGGGGTTGTACATGGTTTATGAGAAACATGTTGAACATTTTAGTTGTTTTTGTTTCATTAAAGATTCTAACAGTCAAAAGGGAGGTGTTTAACAGTTGTTTCTCCTGATTTTTAAGTGGACTATAAATGTTCATGTCAATTTAATTCCAGTTGCACTTTACATTTACCCCAGAGGAAACGAGGAAAACTTAAGGGTCAGTATTTTTATTTTGTGTTTGGCTGACACTCGCAAAACTTTATGCCCCATTTGTGACTCAAGCACGAGGTTGAGAGGTACTTCATTATAAATATATCCATTAACGTACCTCTTCTCTCTGTCTTACACACAAATGCTGAATCAATATGGCTGCCGATTAATGCAGTTGTGCTGATGTACTTATAAAAAGCTTTCATAGCTCACTGGACAGTGAAATCACCCCAGGAGCTTGAGACCTTACAAAGCAGAGGCCTGGAGTAATGCCAGAAACTAACAACTACAGCATGGAGAAGCACCAGTGGCGAAACCGGGCCGAGAGAGGGTCCAAACAAACGCTCCTCTCAGTGTTATGCTAAACGCTTTGTTGCCGTCGCAGATAAAGACCTCTGCTGTCAATGCAGACGACAGTTCGCCCTATAAAACGCCTTTAGAGATTTTCTTGACTTGAGCATGCGGTTGAATTAATGCTAGCTGACATTGATTTGTTTCCTGCAAACCAGAATCACTCCATACAAATTGAATTTCTACCCAAGTGATCTCAGACGTAAGGTTTCATACTTAAATGTGAGTGTTATTTAGTATTCAATGTTTAATGACCACTATGGAGATGATATTTTCTAAAAGTAAATACATAAAATCATGAAGTTTATATAAAGTCCATTAGAAATTCCTCAACGACCTGTAATATAGTAAATAGTCTCATTTAACCAAGGCTAGTTCTATTCCCTGAAGAGGTCGGGAAAATTTGTATTTCACAGGAGTACTTTACTACTTTGTGATTTTAATCATGTCCGAATCAAACAAGTTTTTCCACGTATGACCTCTGTAAAAATTATGCAGCAAATTACTTGTTTTTTGGCTAAATCTTAGGTCCGAGTGTTTTCTGAGAAATCTAATTCCAGCTCGGTTGGCATTTTTGTGATTGTGGTTTATTATGTATTTTTACATTGTTTCCTCTCATTGGAGCAAATACAGTAACTAAACTAAATTTCTCATCTCTGGTGCCCCTTCATTATGAATTTAGAACATTTTGCCAGTAGTCTGGGCAAAATAACAGCTGTTAGTTTAAGTACTGCTGGCATTCCATCTGACATAACAAGGAAATTTATCAAATAATAAAATTGAAATCAGTGAAACTGCACAGAACAGCCACTGTAAAAGCTCCATCAAGTGTGATTCTCTCCTCAATGAGTTAATATCCATAATTATATACATTTTCTAAAAAAACATGTAATAATAATAATAATAATAATAATAATGATGATGATGATTATCTATCTATCTATCTATCTATCTATATATATCTATCATTAATTCATTCATTCATTTAATTTTCTAAATTATAATTATTCCAAACTTTTTTAGTGTATCAGTTTCAATCAATCAATCAATCAATCAGCAAACAAACTCTTCTCGACATTGATAATAATAAGAAATGTTTCTAGAGTACCAAATCAGCATATTAGATTTATTTCTGAAGGATCATGTGACACTGAAGACTGGAGTAATGATTCTGAAAATTAAACCATGCCATCATAGGAATAAATTAATTACATTAAGGATTTAATTACATAATTTCCACAAATATACGTAATGATCACATACTAATTAGGGCTGTCAATCGATTATTATTTTTTATCGAGATTAATCGGACATTTTTATTTGTTCTAAATGTACCTTAAATGAATACTTTTCAATTTTTTAATACTCCAATCAACATGGGCATGGACAATTATGGATGCTTTATGCAATTGTATGTTTATTATTATTGAAACCATAGTCAACATAAAGCATGAAGAGCAGACATGTTTCAAAGGTCATAGATGTTTTTCAAAGAACTTGTTCATGTCTATTAGACACATGAAAAAAGAAATACCAGCTTCCCATTACTTCTCTTTCTTTGCACTGAGCAATTTACTGACATAAACCTGTTTACATTTTTGCACACAGGGCAGCTCTTCTTCTGAAAATGCAAAATGTACATTTATTATTACATTTGTTTCCCTCTCTGTGCCCACATACTGTATTTTGATGCAGCTAAATTCTCAATAAAACTGTTTTCATTGGTATATTTTACTGTTTCTGTTGTCAGACAACGGAATGAATATGAAATAGTGACTGAAACGCGACCCATTAAGACTAGAGTACATAACCAGCTCTCCCTTCCAAGATGTTAATCTGCATAAAAAATCATGATAATCGCACCGTCGTCTGATGAAATCAAATACACATAAGATATAGACAATAGCTGTGCTGTGATTTCGGCTATACTTGCATGTAAAATTAGAGAAGCAACATAATGTGTTTAACTGAATTAAAGCGCTGCTCCTCTCTGCCGCTCGCTGAAGAGAAACTGAGCAGAGGCAGAGAGAGAGAGAGAGAGAGAGAGAGAGAGGTGTGTGCGCACACTGGGAGAGCAAGACCTCGCGCTCACGCGGCAGTACCGGCAATTCTCAGAAACTAGGCTTGGGCGCTTTTTTGAAGGGAAAAAAAGTCGCTAAAGGGGTCTGCAATGTTGCTAAGTTGGCAACACTGTGCATCTCCATTTCTCCAACTACGGGTTGGGCCACGGGTCAAACTGAAAATACGCTGCGTTAATCGCGCGTTAAAAAAAATAGTGCCGTTAAAATGAATTTGCGTTAACGCGTTATTAACGTGTTAACTTTGACAGCACTAATACTAATACAAGACATAATTGATGCATTACAAATTTCGCCTTCCTTGATTTTTTGTTTCACTAACCCTTTTATCTATTGTCCTGCCTCAGATTGTTTTTTTTGGAGCTGAAAGGATATCATGTCCAGAGAATGTCTTTATCAATCACTGCTGTGCTCTTTCAACAATGACTGTTCCAGGTCTGCCACGGCATGCTGTGCTTCCCAAAGCGGAGAGGAAGAGACACGGACAGCTTGATTGACCTTGTAGTGCATTTCCTCGGCTGCTCTGCTGGCAGCGGTACAAAAGCGCGTCCCCTCCGTCACCACTCCTGGTCATGCGTGCGAGAAGTTTGCGGCAGCCTGTAATGGATTAGAAGAACCAATGGTGAGTCATAACTGGATGTCATGGATCTTAGATTTTGACCGCAGCTCATTAGAACACATGTTGTGCCGGTTTCGAAAGGACAAGAGACCCATAATGCTTAGTGGTGACAAAGGAACAAGATGGAATCTCCTTTATTGTGTCGTTAACGGAAGATGACTGGAGATAATTGTTGGTAGTGTCCTCTGGGAGGAAAGCAAAGAGCCTAATAATCTACAGTGAAAGGACTTTTTGTCAATGACCTCTAGGAATCACACACACACACACACACACACACTAGTCAGTTGTAAGACTAGAAAAGGAAAGCTTGTCAAGACAAACTTTGAATGTTGGCTCAACAACATTTTGTCTGAAAAATTTGGCTAGTTTGAGAAAGTAGTACATCCTTGATATACAGACAGATAGTTTGATTGTTTTTTTAATCATCTCACTATACTTTTTTTTTTCTTGGAAATTGCAAGTTGACATCTCACAGTCCTGGCTTTTTATTTGAATTCTGAGTTTATCTCTTTTAACGGTTGTCTAATTGTGTTGTATCTACACATAATTGAGTAGTATTTAATCACAAAATGCATATTTTGGTCACAAAATGTTTTGGTACATTCTAATGCATAAAATCACACTTTACTTTCACAAAACAAAACAAAAAATATATATTTTGTTCACAATATTCATCTGATCCTTGCGTCCACAAAATTAATGTCAGCTTGAAGAAATTAAGCAATTATCTAATATAAAGTCAGAATTGTGGAAAAAAGAGATGTTACACAAAATTGTGAAATATAAACTCAGAATTGAAAGAAATACAGCCAAATTTGTGAGATGTTAATCCAAAACTGCGAGAAACTCTGCGAGAAAATTGTGAGAAAAAGTAAGAACTGAGATGTTAACTCATAATTGCAAGATATAAACTGATAAATAAATTCACAATTGTGAAATAAAAAGCTGTAACCAATAAATAAAATGTATGTATTTATTTATTTATTTAAATTATGTGTTGGAAAAAGGCTTCCTGGGCTTTTACGCCCAGTAAACACCATTTTCATGTTTTTTTGTAAAATGTACATATTCATGGAAAACACTAGATAACTTGTAACAGAGATATGCTAATAATATGCTTTTGAATATGAGGTAATATGATTATAAATACAATATGAAATATAAATTTGGATTAATTCGTGATTTGCTATTTTTTTTTAGCAAAGAGCATATCTGAAATAGACATGGAATTTTAAATATATATTATTTTTTCATAATATATCTTAAGTGCTCTAATTTGGAGAAACAAACAGCGTTGATGTATAACAGCAAATATTATTTTTAGAGATATAGCTGTGTTTACTGTAATATTTTATTTGCTTTCGGTGCACTGCAAGTTTATTTAAATGTGTAGTTTTTGTACACCGTCAAATATTTTAATGTGATTTCAGATGATTAACAACTAATCTCTAAGTACAAAGATACACACACACACACACACACACACACACACACACAGAGAGAGAGTTCTAGATGTGGGTGGAGTCGTGGCTGAGAACTCACATTTTTTGTTCATCTGAGACACCATTGCAGCAATAACAATTTACTTCCTCCAGCTGTCCTACCGCACGTTGCTTTGCGCGAAGGATCGTACATTCAACGTTAGCATTATCTACCTAATGATGTTGTTGTTGATGGTGAGATAACGGCCTAATATATCTCCTGAGAGCTGCCGCATCCAGCATTACAGGAGATGATTAGCTTTCGATTGTGCAAGATGTCAAACACACATTACTGAGAAGCTTAACAGACAACAGGGGAATAATAGCGCGATATAGCCTGTGACGTTAAACCTGCATCATTCGGATGGATCACCTCAATAAAACACATCATTTAATGTTGTGGGACGGGCTTTTACGCCCACTCAGCTACTTCTGGAGTGCCTTGTGAGTTCTTTCAGTTACACACTTGTGTGCTGGTGTCAAATTTCCATGATATTATTGAATTTTGGGCTCCATCTCCATTTTCATCCCAAACATATTTAGTTACAGACTTGTAATTAAATGACTTTCTTGCTGGAAATGCAATGATGCTCTCTCTGATCCTCTACTACATAAATCATGTTGTTTTTACTTAACTAAGATATTCCTGTTACGAAGCACAAGGGTCTTTAAGTGAATGACTAAGTACTCCCTAGTTAATGGCTAATGATGATTAAAACATTAGCCATTAGCGGTTTTCCGCTACTTGCAATGTATTTTTCAATATTTCAGGGCCCCAGGGTTCAGAAATCCATTCCTGGATTTGAAATGAAGAGTATATAGAATTGTAATTGAAATAATTAGCCATAAACATGTCATTTCCAGAAACATTGCAGGATGATCTTGCCTGTCTATATATAATCAGTCTCAATTCGCTGGTGAACATATATACAGATAAGCCAGTGTATCTCTTTATATAAACATCCCGTCAATGACAAAAGAGTCATCATGGAGATTCTTGAGATGTTGAGAACTCACCTCTGTATCGGAGTTGTTTGAGATTGGGAAATGAGGGGAGAAAGATTCATTTGCCCACAGAAATGAAATACTCTTTCTATTTGGATGGCGACGCATGCACCGTGAATCTTTATAACCTTATGAAAACCCATGAGGTGTTACACAGTTCTCCCTCTGGGGCCGCAGATTAAAATACATTGGCAATATACGGAGAGCCGCTGAGAGAGAAACTGAATAGTCTGGAGTAATATCTCAGTTTAAATCTTAATACATGGGTCATGATGACACTATATAAATATATATAACAGACCACATCTCTGATTCATCGCTGTGACAATGAGAGTTTCCTTCAGGCAACTGACCTTCATTGATAAAAAGACCTCAACACAGTGCCTGCTTTCACAATAGGTAACACTTAAAACTACAGTGTCTATGTTATATTGTGTTATGTTACTGTGATTAATTGCTATATTACTGATAATGTCTACAAATTATTAAAAATGTCACGATGTCCTACAGAAACAGTTGTTTTCATTATATATATATATATATATATATATATGTATATATATATTATATATTATATATTGTGTGTTTAACTGGGATGGCATTTAACCTGTACATGTAATGTAGTGTGAATTTGTTTAATTATTATGGTTTGTTATTAAAAAAATATACATGATACAATTATAATGCACTAATCACACCTGTGACCTGTATGTAAATTGTGTTAAATGAGATTTCCTGAAGCAATTTAAGCTTGAAGTACCACAGTCATTGCACAGGAAAACAGAAAAAAAAAAAAAAAAAATGATGTAATGGATAAATATAATGTCAGTGTGCATGCCCAAAATAGCAAGCAAGCAAGCAAATAAAAATTAATAAATAAATAAATAAATAATAATAATAATAATATGATTAAAACATTGGAGATTGAATACAAAGGAATTGTATAATCGATAGTTGGGGACTTCAGGCAAATGGCAGACTTATGGAAACAACAACAACAACAACAATAATAATAATAATAATAATAATCACTTCAATGTATATTTACTAATTTCATCAAGTCTGAATAATCTTCATTTGGGGACTTTTGATGCACTGATATATGTGGTTTGTTTTTTAATCAGTCTATTTACAATGTAATTAATACAAAAAAAATAATAATAAAAAAAATAAAAATAAAAATGGCAATCCTACTTTTAATATTGTAGGTTTTTTTGCACAGTTTAGAGGTGGCACTGCTTGCGGATGTTTTGTTGAAATGATGGACAAATGATGATCTGCTTAACCGAGAGCAAAAAAAGAGGGTGTGTTGCTTTTTTTGAAATTGTCAGTCCTTTGTGGTGTCTTTTGAAGCCCCCCTGAGAGCATGTATGACATAAACAGACACACAGTGTTTTAAGGAGGATGTTTGTCTCTTTTGATTGACTGTTACACCTCTTTCTCTTGTGGCTTCTCAGATATCCAGAGGCCTGTGATTGCTCAATTTGCAAAGTGCACTGTTTTACTCTGCTTTAATTAAACCACTCACAGAGCGTATTTGCCAAAATAACCATTTAGATATGAAGTCTCTTGGGTTTGCTTGCAATCTATACCCCTTAAGCATTGTCTTTAAAAACTTTAAAAAGACAGTTTTTATGCCAGCACTTCCCATCTGTCAGACCTCTGTCGTGTATGTCTTGTGTTCCCGCCTCTTATTTCCATATATGGTTTGTTTCCTGTCCTCGTTTCATGTCATTATGAGTTTATTCGGTTCCAGGTGTGTGTGTGTGTGATTGTTAATTATCCGGTGTATTTAAGTCCTGTCTTTTGAGTTCCATTTCGTCTGGTCTACTCGTTATTCCCGGTGTTTCTGCATTGCCCTGTCTACCCTTGATGTCGTCATTAAAGACTATTATTTTGAAGTGTATCCTTGTCTGCGTGTTCCTCGTTTCTCCCTGCTCTGTGCACCGTGACACCATCACTCATGTTAGGCAGCAGCTTTCAGAGTATTTTCACAGTTTCAAAGGGTGTCTCAAAAGTATACTTTTATAAACGCATTTTTTGGGACAGTTTCTATGGTAACATAATCAACATGTAAGTGAATCTGAATAAAACCTTTCTGGTCTGCTTTGTCACTTGCCTCCACACACAATAGGCATATAAAAGACTGCAGGAAGCCGTGATGGGTAGCCCGGGTGCAGGCACTGCTTTAGAACGAAGGGCGTTGAGACCTGATCCACAGTGGCTGTTTCTGGAACACAACCAGCAGGTCAAACATCTGCCAACGGATGATGCATAGCCTTCCCATATGACATCACTCATGCTGTCACTTTCCCGTGTACTCAAAGGCCAGATGCCACACTGTAGTCCAAATCAACTTCACTATAACTCCCCCTCCTTCCGCTCAACTGGAGACTAAATATAGACAGTTGGGTTACGGGGCCGGAGCAGGTGCTCTCCTGTCACCTCCCGTGGTCTAAAGCCCCTGCCGTCTGTTCATCAGACAGAGGTGTTGTGGTTTCCATTCTGATGTGTCACTCATGATCTGACCGGGGCCTGCTGGAGCCCAGAAAGTGAGAACCCTATGGTCAGGCTGGCTGTAGTGCCCACCAAAAAGTTTGGTCAATTAACAATGCTTGAAAGTAAATGTTGTGAAACAAAATATTAAACCAAGTTTGTATGACTCCACTTTTCTGTGTTAATTCCAGACAGACTGTCAGCTTATGTACCGATGGAGAGGATTTTTCAGTAAGTCTTTCTGGAGATTACATCATTAGGCCAGTAGGTGGTGACAATTGACTGTCTTTATTACCGATTTGTTCAAAAACACTGATTCATTCAGGAAGGAAACAGGTGACTGGCTTTATGAGTGAGTCATTGACTCAGTCATTTAACCCAATCGTTCAAAAAATGCTGATACATTCAGGAAAGAAACAGGTCAGTGTGGCAGCATTCTGTGTCTTTTTATTTTTAACACTGTGGCGGCATTCTGTGTTTGGGATTTTATACCCTTCCCTCATAAACTTCCCTCCATTTCCTGGACTTGAAGTGTACATCAGTGCCTAAACCAGTGGTTTTCAATCCTGGTCCTGGGGAGCCATCGCTCTGTACATTTTGTATGTCTCCCTAATTTAACACACCTGATTCAGATCACCAGCTCATTAGGTGAGGGCTCCATGAACTCCATGAAGTAATGGGTTTAAATCAAGGGTGGGCCCCATCTAGAAATTGTTCATTTTCTGGGAATGTTTTCAGCAGCAAGTTTTACTTTAGTTCCCAGAATGTTCTGCTAAAAGGTAGGAAAACATTCTCTAAAAACATAAGAAAAATGTTTATTGATAACATTGTTAGAACATTATCCTCTAACATTATAATAAAGCTTCCCATCACACTAGATGTGGACTTACATTGCTCAGAAGTCAAATTTTCGTTGAAAGTGAAAACCCAACCTTTGTTTGATGTCAAGCTCCAGCATCATTACATAACTCCAAAAACAGCATTATCAGCTTCACTTATTATAAACCAGATTTACTTTATTTCTGTCATACATTTATAAAAGTTCTTATTGAGATTAACACTAGTGAACTATTGCTGTGTGTACCTGATCGGTTGACCAGATAGCTTAAACTAGTGACCTGAGTTAAATGTGTTTCTGGGCTTAATGGAGCCCAGATAAATTAACTAGTGGCTTAACAATGTGAACCTGGGTGATGTACCCTTAGGTTTATTTAACTAATGACCTAAATAACTATGTGAGTCTGAGCCATAGCTCAAACTTACCTAGGTAAGAATGCGCACTGTGTGTGATGTTAACAACAGGAATCACACTGCAGGCTGATAGATGAGTAACCCCCAGCACCCACCTGACTCAGGCTCGGGTGGCCTGAGCAAATAGTTTAAAATTGTCATTATTTGTCATTTTTTCCATCAACATTACTGCAATGAAAATACTTACCTTCACCTTATTAATGGCTAACAAAATATTTAGCAAAATAATGAATCACTGTACACCCTGTAGTTGTGGCGTCAATGCCCAGGACTAATTCTGCCTCAAAAGCAGCTGCTCATTTATTTTGATAATTTGAAATATTTATATTGCATATTAAGAACAATAATGTTTGCATTGTATGAACACATCGTTGCTAAATGCATGGCTAGTTCCAAATGGTCTTGAGCAAGACACTACAGTGAGTATTTTAAATGCAGTTGTCTGCTTTTATATTATTTGTGTCCAAATTAAAATTGCTACATAGAAATGCTGTGCATGCTGCTGCTGAGAATCGCGATGACTGAATGCCTATGCAAGCTGCTACTACTGCACAGAGACTGACTGCTGAGAGCTCCATTAATTAGGCATATAGAGCTAGGCGAATGCCTACTTTAACACAGTGTCTATGCCAGACGCGAGCGGCACAACTGACGAGTCGATAGACCCGTTACGATAGATAAAGCTGTCCGCAATGTATGCAGTGCGATACAGCCAACGCAACAAACTTCTGCTACTATTGATAATATTCACTAACATTTCAATTCTGAGTAGAAATGCATGCTGAGCTGTCAATGATATTCACAATGTTGTAGTAGGAATTTACTGTGCGAGCTGTTGCAGTATTACTATTTAATCAGAATTTGCGAAGCATATGTACTTTTTTTTTTTTTTTTTGCAACTAAAGCGCTTTCTGCTGCCGCTGCTATATTAGCAAAAATAATATGATGTGCTATGCATGCTGCTGCTAATATTATTTATGACCTTGCATCTGAATTTGCTATGCATGCTATAACATTTTCTAACATTGCAATCTCAATAGCTATGCATACTGCTGCACAAGAGTACTGTAAACAAGAGAATGCTCTGCCCCTTTATAAATACCCAAACGCGACCAATTAATGCTTATTTCGAATATCGAAGTAATAAAATGCCTATCACCTAAAGTTCACTACCATCCAAACGTTATCTTTTCAGTGAATTTCATGCAAGTAAATGTAATTTCTGCTGCCGCTGCTATATTAGCAACAATGATGATTGGATTGCCATGCAGACTGCCGCTAATGTCACTAAAATGTCACTAAATTAGCGATCGCAATGGCTATGCATACTGCTGCTACAGCTGCACGGAGGTACTTAAATGCTATAGTGTCTTATTCAGGGGCGTGTCTAGTCCCCCCTTGTGCCCCACCAAAAGCGCAGACTGATCAGAGTATAACATCTATGGTGCGGGAGCAGTGGCGGTTTTTGGCACGGGCGAACCGGGCAGCCGCCCGGGGCGGCATTTTTTCATGACACGTGGGGGGCGGCACAAGCACTTAAAAAAAATAATAATAATCTGCGCCGCTAAGCGGTTTTCTATTAGGTTTTCTATTATCTATCATATAACTGTGTGGGAAATTGGCAAATTGGCGCCCCTGCTTGCTGTCTGAGAAGGTGCAGTGCACAGAAGCTGTGTGAGAAGTGGAAAGGGGAGGGGGGCGCGGCCGCGGGGGACAGTTCACCTCTCCCAAATGGAGCGGACAAGGGGGGGGGGGGGGGCTTTTCACACTTGGTCCACCCCGGATTAATCCTGTTATCTGTAATCACGTTTCACACTGCTAACTATACCTGGGGTTAACAACCCTGTATTCATTAACAGAGGTTTCCTGTACATTCCTAAACCCGGGTTACTTTTATTTGCTTCGGTGTCACTGTCACTGATAACGCACAACCTTTCATTTTCCCGCGTCTTGCCATAAAAAACAATGTCTCTGCTTATTAAAGCGAAGATTGAGGAACACATCATAGGCAGGCAGGGATATAATTTGTAGCACTACTGCAAGCGATGTTGGAAATGTTTTTTTGAAACTGCGTCTTCAAAGAGCGCATTGTGTGAACGGCAGACGCCATGGGAGCGCAAGCTAAACGCGTAGGCGCGAATGTGAACGGCCTAGGACGCAGAAAGGCAAGAAAACAAAGACAAAAGTAAAAAGAAAGAAAACAAGGAGCAAAGTATGTGAATATTTCTTTGAATTTCTTTTAAGTGTGGAGAGACTAACGATTATGTGGATAAGAATAATACCGTCTCCTATTCACTCCAGTTCAACGCTTTCCCTCTTTTGATATTTCTTATCACCGTGCAGTTTAGTCTGAGCCTCACTGCTCAATTTCTTCTGGTCGTGAGCAACAAGCAAACACCGCTGTTTCAAGAACAAACTTAGACCGCAATGCGGGGATAACACCACAAATGCGGTGCTAACCCTTCCGGAGCAGGGTTTCATAACCCCGGGTAATGCGGTGCTAACACCGCTTTATTCAGGTGTGAAACGTGTCTTTATTAAAAGCGGTTAGAACGACGATAACCCAGGGTTGCGCAGTAAAAGCCCTATGGGCTATTCACACCTACTTTCTTCCATAACGCACATTTTATATTAAAACACAGGCCTTAATTTGTTGTTTTTTTCTGAATTGTGTGAAGTGGCTAATAAAAATAGGTAATACAAAACGATTATGTGGAGGTGAATTGGTTTAGTCTTGTTCTGGTCGTGAGAAGGATTTGTGCTATTTAGAATATTTATTCTATATTTTATTTGTATATTATTCATAATATTTTATATTATTGTTGTTCTCTGCTCTTGTTCAGGCCCGGAGTGGCCATCGGGAGAACCGGGAGAATTCCCGCCCCGCTCATAAATTGGGCCGGCAGACTCGCCTGCTTTATTTTATTTTATTTTTTTACATACACAGAATAACGTATATGTGTTTAAGTTAATGTGTGACTGATTACTAAGCTAATAACACTAGATTTGAATTTAGCATTAAAATGTGACGTTTTCTGTTGTCAGAGCGCGCGCGCACTCTCTCTCTTCCTCTACACAAGAGCGTGTCCCAGGTCGTTGCCATGGAGACAAACCGAAACCATTAATGCTGTGGTGTGAGTTACCGAGAGTGCGCTAATCGCGGGAAGAATAAAATGGTTAGTAAAAAAAAGATGCCTGGAGGAGCTGAAAAAGCCAGGTTAAAAAAAAGTAAGGCATTGGAGGATGACGCGGCCAAATGTGCCAAACTGACAAATGTTTTTTCAAGAAGACAAACGAGCACACGTGAACTGGCGACTCGAGGTACATTGACTAGCAACATTTACAGTTATGCATTTATCCAAAGTGACTTACATTGAAGGAATTTTTTTTTTATTCAGTTTAGCCATTTTCAGTTCTGAGTGTAAACCAAAACTTGTGAAGAATGGTAGAAGGCCTTTCTTTCTTTCTTTCTTTCTTTCTTTCTTTCTTTCTTTCTTTCTTTCTTTCTTCCGAGATACTTAACGTTACTTATTTTCCATTTAGTTATTGATGACTGCTTGGCAGCTTTCGATTTTGAATTGAACTTTTTTTATATAATGTTACAGTTGTATGTTTTGTAGCAGAAATGTTTCATATAATTTATTTCATTATTTTATTTATTACATTGACATGGGTATAAAAAAAACAATAGTGCAAAAAGTATATTTCTTACTTTGAATGCAAACCATTTTTTCATAATGTAACAGTTGGACTCTTTGTTGCAGAAAACTCAGTATGTGATTTGTTATTGATATTTATGGCCATATTTACATTATTCATATTTTTATTGAAACATGTCAAAAATAAATATAACAGGATAGTAAGAACAGATCTGTCACTTCATTTATCCAGTTCCACCACGTGGGAGGGGGTTGATGGGGAGTGGTGGGCTGGTCTTGAGCATTACACTCCTGGGCTGAAAATGGATCCCATCCGGCCCTGCTTTTTACATCATGATTGACATATTTTTGCCACTTTTATGTATATAGAGTATATTTATTTAAGCTCTGATAACTTATACTGTCTTGTGCAGAATTGTGTTTTTCAAATGTTCTGTTGAAGGATTTGTGCAATTGAGAAATTTAAGCTTGTCTTACACTTATATTGTTATAGTAAAACATGGCTGGTGTAAAGTTTTGTGTGTTTTTTTTTTTCAGATGGGTGGGTGCGTGTGGGGGGGGGGGGCCCAGGGGGGTCTCGCCCGGAGAGTAATTCAATGTAGAACCACCACTGCGCGCAGCGGACGGAGCACAAGGGAGGATTTGGTTTTCAAACTAAAGTAAAAGACCGCTTCTTAAACCAGAGAAGGTGAACATGTTGGTATTCTTGTAGAGAAAACATGCAAGTCCTGTCAGCGACAGCCAGTTTAGTTTTACTTTTTGTTTTCGTTTTGGAAAAGCTTGTTATCTTTGCTGTTTACCTCATGTTACACTATGGAGGCTTTCCTTATTTTTTTAATATTATTATTATTATTATTTGATTCCTCAGTGTTTGCTAAAAATTCTGTTATGTATTAGTCGGTATAATACAGCATGTGATGTGTCCTATGCCATACCTCCTCTTATTCGTTTTTGTTAATAAATGTTATGCTAGTTTGTCATTGTAACGTACTGTTTTGTTGTTGTTGTGCTTTTTAATTAAGAATAACAATGAATCCATCTTTTGTTTTAGTCTTAAAAAGTGAAAGGTGTATAGATATAAGCAAAACAGACCATTATCTTTTCTTGTAAAGCGTGACACCAAGATCTTGAAAGTGAAAGCAAAAAGAGGAATTCCTGTCACAAAATTTAAATCACAAATAATACTGATGAAAAAGAACGGGTTGAATGTTGAAAACTTTCGTTACCACATAACTATAAACTATGATAAAAGTTAATCAGCATGCATTGATTAATCAAATGTTGTATCAAAAAAAAGAAAATAAATTGCGACCTGTCTGCCGCTGGCCGCTTGGTCGTTACTTTAAGAAAGAAAAAACTTATTTAACTAACAAAAAAAAATGCTCCAAACGTTTTTCTAAATTAACTTTATAAAAAAACAAAACAAAATATTATCACTTTTCCATTACATACAAAACTGAACAATTTTAATAGCTGAAACAGTATAATCTGATTTGGGTGAAGGGGATATCCCTTGGTAGTTATAGGGGTTCACCTTGGCTTAACTTTGAAAGACTGTGAAACGCCAACTGCAACCGACCCCATTGTGAGGTGTGCATCTGAAGAGATCCGTTCGCGGTTAATGTAGAAATGATGCACAGAAGATATTATAGCATTGCGATTTCGGGCGAATAAAGTAATCCCCGGTTCACTTTACTGTTCTACAAATCAGAAAAAGTTGGGACAGTATGGAAAACGCAAATAAAAAAAGAAAGTAGTGATTTCAAGGTTCTTGTTTATTTGTCACATACACAATCATACAGGGTATAATCAGTAGTGAAATGTAGGTAAAGATGTAGATGTAAAATGTAGGTAAAAAAAAAAAAATTCTAAATTTACTTTGACTTGTATTTCATTGCAGACAATATGAACACAATATATGTCATGTTTTGTCTGGTCAACTTCATGTCATTTGTAAATATACATCCTTTCCTGTCATTCAGACCTGCAACACATTCCAAAAAAAGTTGGGACAGTAAAGCATTTACCACTTTGTAATGTTGCCATTCCTTTTCACAACACTTAAAAGACGTTTAGGGACTGAAGACACCAAGTGATGAAGTGTTTCAGGTGTAATTTTGTCCCATTCTTCCTGCAAACAAGTCTTAAGGTGGGCAACAGTACGGGGTCTTCGTTGTCGCATTTTGCGCTTCAAAATGCGCCACACATTCTCTATTGGAGACAGGTCGGGACTGCAGGCAGACCAGTCAAGTACCCGTACCCTCTTCCTCCACAGCCAGGACTTTGTAATGTGTGCAGAATGTGGTTTTGCATTGTCTTGTTGAAATATGCATGGACGTCCCTGGAAAAGATGTCTTCTTGAAGGCAGCATATTGTGCTCCAAAATCTCTATGTACTTTTCAGCATTAATGGTGCCATCACAGAAGTGCAAGTTACCTTTGCCAAGGGCACTGACACAACCCCATACCATGACAGACCCTGGCTTTTGGACTTGTTGCTGGTAACAGTCTGGATGATCCTTTTCTTCTTTGGTCCGGAGCACACGGCGTCCATTCCTCCCAAAAAATACCTGAAATACTGATTCATCTGACCACAGTACACGTTTCCACTGTGTGATGGTCCATCCCAGATGCCTCCGAGCCCAGAGAAGTCGACGGCGCTTCTGGACACTGTTAACATAGGGCATAGGGCTTCCTTTTGGCACAGTAGAGTTTTAACTGGCATTTGTGGATGTAACTACGTATTGTGGTACTTGACAAAGGTTTGCCAAAGTAGTCCTGAGCCCATGTGGTGATATCGCTTATAGATGAATGAGGATTCTTGATGCAGTGAGGGATCGGAGATCACGGTTGTTCAGCTTAGGCTTGCGCCCTTGTCCTTTACGCACTGAAATTCCTCCAGATTCCTTGAATCTTTTAATTATGTTTTGCACTGTTGAAGGTGAAATATCCAAATCTCTTCCTATCTTTCTTTGAGGAACATTGTTTTTAAACATTTCAATAATTTTCTCACGTATTTGTTGGCAAACTGGCGATCCTCGGCCCATCTTTGCTCCTAAAGGACTAGACCTTTCTTGGATGCTGCTTTTGTATCAAATCATAATTACAATCACCTGTTGACATCAACCGTTTCAAAACACATCATTATTTAACCAATTTACCTCATTACTAGCCCTAAATTGCTCCTGTCCCAACTTTTTTTGGAATGTGTTGCAGGTCTGAATGACAGGAAAGGATGTATATTTACAAATGACATGAAGTTGACCAGACAAAACATGAAATATTTTGTGTTCATATTGTCTGCAATGAAATACAAGTCAAAGTAAATTTAGAAATCACTACTTTCTTTTTTTACTTGCGTTTTCCATACTGACACACATGCCTCCTCACGCGAATACCCTGCTCGTGGTTTAACAACTGTAAAACTGACACAAAATGCACTGAAATCAAAGTGAAGACCGTTACTTATCTAGCTGCTGGGCTTCAGAGATACTCTGAAAGCGCGCTGCAGGAATCTCAAGTGAACACTACTAGCCAGCCATATAAGGGTGATTCTTAGACTATGGGCACTTTTATGTTCTTTGGTCATATTTTTAAAAATACATATAATTTTTGACAAATTCCTCTTTCTTTGTCAAACTAACAATAAAACCACCTTAAAAACTTTTTACTACCTTTCTATTATGATTTTTTCATACTTTTCAACCTCCTTAATAGGAGTCAAAATCACTGTTTTCTCCTTGTCGCACACCCAGACTTTTATACTTCAACAATGAAAATACAGTTTACAAATATGACTTATCTGGTAACTATTAATGTACCTGAATTAAGCACTAGTAAAATAATTAAAATACATCATTTAATGTGAGACCACTATCAATATTACTTTTTATACAAAATATAGCTGTCGCTGTCACGGTGCACACACGAGGAGGAAACGGGAACAAGCAGACGAGGACGTAAACTCAAATAATAATATTTAATGGAGACATCAAGGCAGGACAAGGCATGACTGACATGGACAGGATACACCGGGGAAGTAACGAGTAGACCAGACGAAATCAAACTGAACAGAAAGGACTATAAATACACAGGTAAATCATAGATAATTAGACAAACATGGCTGGACAAGGATTAACTCATAATGACACTTAACGAGGACAGGAAACAAACCAAATATGGACACATGAGGCGGGAACACATGACGCACACAACAGAACCCTGACAGTCGCACAGTATTGGTGTAATTTCTACCACAACACTGTAAAGTCCCTTTAAAAAGTTTGTGTGAAAGATTGTTTAAGTGGTTTCTATATAAATGTTCAGTGACATCAGAGCACATGTTGGACATGGAGGGAATTTCAATTTCCATCAACAACAAACGAAGATAAATCAAGGTAAATATTGCTTGATCAGTAAATATACCAAACATGCTGTACCTTCAAGGGTGTTTTTAAAAAGCTAAAAATTTTAAGTAAAATAAGAGTATTTTGCAGACATGATATGCTAAGTATTAATTCAAAGCTAATCGGTGAAGCTATCTTCCATTTTTTCACAAAAAACTACAGAAATGTCATTTCCACCACAGTCATTTCCACCACACTGCCCTCTGTGGTGG
The DNA here is from genome assembly GCA_027422415.1 of Schizothorax lantsangensis. NCBI lineage: Eukaryota > Metazoa > Chordata > Actinopteri > Cypriniformes > Cyprinidae > Schizothorax > Schizothorax lantsangensis. Next base: position 23,344,945 of record CM049861.1, on the reverse strand, counting down.
AAATGACATTTGTGGTTACAAAGTACAATTGATATGGATTGCAAGAGTAGAATTGTGTAATACTTTTTATATTATAATATATTACAATACTTTTTATATTTATATTTATATTATGATATTATTTTTAATGTTTCAATCCAGAAACAGTCATATTCCAGCATTGGGACGAAGCTTCCCCCTCAACCAGTACATTGCATCCTGACACACCTCAAATAGGTCTGCGGTACATTGTGGACTTGAACGAGGGACTCATTGGTCAGTGGTGTGCTGTGAAGTATGATGGAGAGATTTATCCTGGCATCATACAGGATACTGATGTCTACAGTGGCGCTCTGGTTAAAACCATGAGCCGTGTTGGACTCAATCGTTTTTGGTTTTTTTTTTTGGTAATGAAAGTACAAATGTATAACAGGACTAACAGCACTTTTTGGTAAAAAAAAAGTGTTACACTTTATATTACGTAGAAAATTCCTATGGATTTACCATATAATTACTTTGATGTTACACAGGCCAGTAAGTTAGGCTTTACATATAAATTGTGGTTGGTGTTCAGTTCCTGAGGAGTTACCATGTAAGTACACTGGTATTACAGTGGTGCACCAACTCCAGATCCAACTCCTCCCACTTTACATATCCCTAAACCTACCCGTCTCCACCTCCTGGATCAAATTGTTCCAATTACTCTTATACATACTGTTGTTACAAAATTTAGTTATATAATTCCTGTTACACGAGTACTAAGTGAAGTAAAAAAAAGTGTTACCAATGTCCTGTTACACATTTGTACTTACACATACCATTTTGAGGGTTGTTACATGTGTGTAGTTACAGGAATATTACAGCTGTAGATACTATGTGTACACTGTGGTTACATACTACGTACTCATTTAGTTACTATGTAAGTACACGGGTATTAGGGACACATTATAAAGTGGGACCATTTTTGCCTTGCCATCAGTTGTGTCAGTTATTTACAGTATGCACTGTAACCGTTCATCTGTAAGACAAATCAGTTTTATACATCAAACTCAGCACTACACTAAAAACAGGTGTGGTTATGTTTAATGACTTTGTGAATTGAGTTTAATGAGTGTGATGAGTTTAAGACTTTTTCTAATAAATATCTCTACTGTTTCTCTACATTCACGTTAATTCATTGTCATTTCCACAACACCCTGTCATTTCCACCACCACCCTGTCATTTCCATCACCACACACATTTTTTTAAAATATTTTAAAAGTTCTCATCACACATTAAAAATGTATCCGCAATCTATGAGATCATGCTCTTCTTAATATAAAAATTAAAGTTATTTATTTTCTAATAAGCTCTTACCCAAACCAATATTAAATTTCAGAGTGTGGCAGGTGTACAGTTCAGCATTTGGTCCTTAGGGCAGTTAATTTATCTCATTGACAAATGTAAAATTATTGTACATTGTGGAAAAACTGGTAAAACTAGTCACAAAAATGATCTTAGACAATTCTTGAGTGGCATAAGTTATTCTATTTTTAAATAACAGCTGTATATTGAGATGTGGTGGAAATTACATTTGTGCATTGCAGGTCGGAAAAAAAGTAAAATATTAACAATTTCTCTTGTAATCTAAGTTTGTCCTCTTACAGACCTTAAAACTAGACAAATTATTTAAACTTATGAGACTGTGTAGCGTGACTTTTGAACAAGTTTTTTTTTATTCAACTTCACAAGGCTAAAAGTGCCCCTAGTTGAAGAAACGCCCATAAATGCAATGCAGTAAGCTCATTGGCTGCATGTCCAGCATGAAACAATCAGCTTGTGCCAAGTCATTTAACACCCCGTCAGCCTGCGTCATCTAGAGTTTCATGGCTGAACTATTTATTCAAACAAGCTAATTAGGGTGTTATTAATTACTTGCAAATTACAAAGAGTTGGGCTAAATTGGGATCTTCACTAAAGTCCAGGCCAGTTGGCGAGACCTGTATTATACAGTAGTTAAACTGTTAAATCTCAAAATAATTCATATATCATATACTACAGCCGTATGGGGTGGAAGTGGGGCGCTTTTTTTTCACAATCAATATGCATATTAAAAGCTGAATTTAAGTAGACTCTCTCACTCTGTCCAAATCTAGGGGTCAAGTCTCTTTCTACATAAATCTCTCTCACCCACTTTATGAAGCAGAATGCACTTCCACAAGGGCTGCAAGGGGAAGTGCTAGCAAAATTTGCTAATATATCTAAACTATGGAACGTAGCCTGTCTTAATGAGTGAGTAATTGAATCCTTAACCGATTCATTCAAAATGCTGATTAAGTCAGCAAAATAGCAATACTACTGTGTGTTGGTTGGACCTGACTTGACTTTTTAGTTGGATGCACAATGATTCTGCTGTTGCTTTGTTTGGAATTATTTGCATCAAAGGAGCAAAAACAGACAACATATTATGCCTAAAAATGTAAGTTACTCAATATTAAATTCTTGTTTTTTTAACTGTTAAGTAAATTAATATTGAGTAACTTAGTGATATTTCCCAAATGCACAGCTATGACCTAACAGCCCCACAGAATATTTGGAAAAAAATGCACCATTTTGTGATTTTGGCACCAATTGATTTTTTGCAATTGGTAAATGGCCATCGGTGGAGAAATATGCCTTTTGCAGTCAGACAGAGTAGTTACAGCATCTTCCATCAGGATCTTGTAACAAGTCAAACCTATTCTAATTAGTTAAATTGTAACCCTTTTATGGAAACATGGACACTTCTGGAGACAACTCAGTTTCATATTATTTCCTGCAGTGGTGAGTTTACTATCAAGGTTGAATTATTTTGGTTGCAACAGCACAGTACCTTCACCTAATAACCATTCCTCAAACATGTAATAAGTTTCCTGCAAATTCATTTGCCGTCTTGAATAGTATAAAATCAAATGAAACTCTGTCTTTGCTATTTAAGTTATCATGTCCTCATGCACAGTATTAAAATACCTGTGCATTTTAAAAAGAAAACTTACCTGTGGCATTGCACCTTTCCAGAATAAGCAATGCTTAGTTTCATCTCATTAAATCTTTTGAAAGAGGATTCCTTTTGAAGAAGACAACATGAAAAAGCGAGAGGTGCGTAGACCCTTTAAAACACAAGATTGTAATCTCTTCACAGTCAATCAAAGCTTTTTCATTCTTTCTTATGCTGGCATATGCATTAATCATAGCCATTGAAGTTTTGGCTAATTAGTCATCTTAATGAAGTAGGCTTTCAAATAAGGGTGATATATGTAGCTAGTAAATGTAAGAAAACTATTTATAGCCAGACATGCTTAGCCATTTCCAACAATAATTTAATTAAAAAAATAAGAACAGTAAAAATAGCTTTCATACTGAATCAGTTTCAATCACCCCAGTGAACCTTTATTTATTTTTTCTTCCTAACTGGTCAAATCATTTGTCAACTTCACTGCTGTGTGAAAGGACTGAACATACAATACAGAGATATATCTGAAGCTAACAGACACAATGGACAAAATACAGAATAAGTGTCATTGAAGATCAAGAACTGAAGAAAAATGCTGAGAAATCTTATACTTGTCATATATAATCCTGCAAACTTGTTATACAGTGGGGAAAACTTATTTGATCCCCTGCTGATTTTGTACGTTTGCCCACTGACAAAGAAATTATCAGTCTATAAGTTTAATGGTAGGTTTATTTGAACAGTGAGAGACAGAATAACAAATAAATAAATTAATAAAAAAAATTAAAAAAAACGCTTTTCAAAAAAGTTATAAATTGATTTGCATTTTAATGAGTGAAATAAGTATTTGATCCCCTATCAATCAGCAAGATTTCTGACTCCCAGGTGTATTTTATACAGGTTATCTCTTAGAGAGAGTGCTCCTAATCTCAGAATGTTATCTGTATAAAAGACACCAATCAATCATTCAGATTCCAAACTCTCCACCATGGCTAAGAGCACAGAGCTGTCCAAGGATGTCAGGGACAAGATTGTAAGACTGGAATGGGCTGCAAGACCATCGCCAAGCAGCTTGGTGAGAAGGTAACAACTGTTGGTGCGATTATTCGCAAATGAAAGAAACACAAAATAACTGTCAATCTCCCTCTGCCTGGGGCTCCATGAAAGATCTCACCTCGTGGAATTTCAATGAGCATGAGAATGGTGAGGAATCAGACCAGAACTACTCGGGAGGATCTTGTCAATGATCTCAAGGCAGCTGGGACCATAGTCACCAAGAAAACAATTGGTAACACACTACGCCGCGAAGGACTGAAATCCTGCAGCGCCCGCAAAGTCCCCCTGCTCAAGAAAGCACATGTACAGGCCCGTCTGAAATTTGCCAATGAACATCTGAATGATTCAGAGGAGAACTGGGTGAAAGTTTTGTGGTCAGATGAGACCAAAATCGAGCTCTTTGGCATCAACTCAACTCACCGTGTTTGGAGGAGGAATACTGCCTATGACCCCAAGAACACCATCCCCACCGTCAAACATGGAGGTGGAAACATTATGCTTTGGGGGTGTTTTTCTGCTAAGGGGACAGGACAACTGCACTATGGTTGGGGCCATGTATTGTCAGGGCCAGGGCATTGAAGCCAGCCATGACAATGACCCAAAACACACGGCCAAGGCAACAAAGGAGTGGCTCAAGAAGAAGCACATTAAGGTCCTGGAATGGCCTAGCCAGTCTCCAAACCTTAATCCCATAGAAAATCTGTGGAGGGAGCTGAAGGTTCAAGTTGCCAAACATCAGCCTCGAAACCTTAATGACTTGGAGAGGATTTGCAAAGAGGAGTGGGACAAAATCCCTCCTGAGATGTGTGCAAACCTGGTGGCCAACTACAAGAAACGTCTGACCTCAATGATTGCCAACCAAGCACTAAGTCATGTTTTGCGACGGGGTCAATTACTTATTTCACTCATTAAAATGCCAACTGCAAACGTAAAATGCAAACGTAAAAAATCAGCAGGGGATCAAATATGTATTTTTTTAATTTATTTATTCCCCACTGTATATTTTACTGGGTCTGTTCAAAAACCCAGTGCATCACAACTATTTTTCACATTTGAATCATATAACCAGCTCCATATGTATTAAGTAAACCTGCTAGGTAGCTCACCTGGTAGAAGCATTTGCACTTGTGATGAGCCCCATGAGACATGAGTCTCAACAAAAGAGCTCAAAGACTTGCAAATGTGTTTTATCTGATGATTGCTTTTGTTAATACTATCGGTTAGGTTTAGTGCATTATTTATAAACACAATAGAGCATTAACCTTTTAGTGCCACTCAATGGACATTTCATTTCTGAATGCCACAATATGTACAAGGTTAAAAAAGATAGATAGATAGATAGATTTAATATAGCTTTATTATTATTATTATTATTATTGTAAGAATTCTAAGTTTCTAAGTCTCCCACTTCATCCTCCATCTTATATTTATCTTTTCACTGAGATAGACACATTGAGCCTGACAGTGCATTATGGGAATGATTTTTTTTTGGCAAAAATATGTATCTTAAGCAGCATATTAAAGATGCCTACTTTTTGGAACAGTCTTTGAGTCTGGAGCGCAGATAGAATGCTTTAACATGCTGCCTATGTCTTTGAACAGAGAGGAGACTTCACATGCGTTCCACTTTAATTTGTTAAGAGATAACATCTTATTTGTATGATCAATATAACAAATCTGACTGTAAAGTTTGTTTTATATTTGCTTTAATAAAAGTCATAAAGTAAAGCGTATAAAGGTCAATCTTTGCTTTTCAAATGGCAAGACACTTAGTGAGAGACTTAGCTTCAGTCTGCGGGTTGTCACAAAATGATTCAAAAGACTCTTCAGCTTGTATAATCGGAATAATCTTTCTTCATTGCTTCATTCTCTGACCACAGAGTTAATTTTCTTTCCAAGCCTCCTACCTTTGGCTGGACCCAGTGACACTATTTGTCCGCGGAGAGTGACATGCGTGTGTATGCCATCAACCAGTCTGAATAGAGGAGCAGAAGGGTCAACATGGCAAATTTGTCCATTAATCTACAATGACAGCTAACCTCCATCCGTCCTTAGGGCACAACAGAGTGAACGCCATGAGCGCATACGCTACAGTGAAAATGAGCGCTGGCCCAGCTGAGTGGAATGCAGAGGAGATGGAAGCAGGGGGTTGATTTATGCAACAGCACAATGCCAGACCAAACTGTTCCTTCGCAAACTGTCATTTCTAACAACCCCATAAGCAACAGCCCCTCACAGTCACATTTCTCGGATGCTATCTGTCCAGAAAAGTAGCTTTGAAACTTCACAGTTACCAGTCTGCATGCTGTTATCCCAATCCTCAAACGGGTGGTAAAGGGTAAGTAATACTTTATGGGAAGGATGACAAGTCAGAGCATTAGCTCTGAAGGTGGGTGGCCTGTATTAGCCGTGGAATCTTGCTCCTTGGGGTGAACAATGGCAGAAAGGTACAATGACAGTTTTGATACCGTTTGACAAAGCTACACCCCCTTACACTGTCATTCTTGCCGTTAGGCCTGGTAGATCCCTCTCAAGAAAGTTGCAGCGATCGCAATGTCTGAGTTCTGTCTGAACGTGTAAGCAAATCAACAGTTTCCTAAGTAGTTACTGACTGCATGCAACATCTGCTACAAGATTGGGGGAAATAATAGCTTATGCTAAAGATGACTGACGTGACATCTATTTTTTTTCCTTCCCACTGCAGAGCTTTGGCTTTATAGGCCGTCTTAGACATTAAATAATGCAGATATTAGGCGCTTTCGCATCAGATGAACATTTTCATAGGTCCTAGAACTATTGGCGGAAGTTCCCAATTTTTGGTGTGTTCACACAGCAGGAACTAGGAACGTATTTCGTTCTAGGAACTCCATTTGGGGGAACTAATTTAGCTCCTACTTCAGAGAAGGGTCTAAAACAGCTCTATAGGAACTACCAGTGACGTACATGTACTTTTTGAAAAACCATGTGAAAATATTTACTCTACGAACATGGACAAGAGCAATAACATCATTTACCTGTTGTCGTCAGCGTTGTGTTCTTTTCTCAGCCTTGATGATAACACTAAAAGTTGTCATAGGAGATTTAGTTAGATTGTCATGCTCTTTTAATCGGGTAAATTGTGCTTTACATTCCATCTCCATTATCACAAACCCACACCAAAAAAAACAAAAACAGCTCCGAACACGGCGTCTTCCATTCACTGGTTGTTGATGTTTGTAAATGCTGCGAATAAAGACGTCATTGTTGGTTGCTTCATAGTGCGAATGCAACCAGGAAAATTGCCTGAGAGAGAAATTGGTTCTCTAGGAACGACTCTGTTGGCTAGTTCCTAGAACTACACAGTGCGATAAAGCCTATTAACAGTAATTTAGAACTTTTTTTTTTTTTTTATAACGTAGGGAAAGTCTACGGTTGTTGTAGATCTGGTTGTGAATAAAGTACAGTATCAAATTACTTAATTGGGTACTGACCCTTAGTTCCCATTCTGTTAAAGGTCTGCAAAATTCAATTGCAATTTGCTGTAGTAGATTTTCCAATAAAGTATCACAGAAGCAAGAAGTCTACAAACATCACTCTTTAATCGATAATGAAAACAGACCTACAGACTGGTACAGTAGGACAATAGTTGACCATTCTACATATAGATAGATAGATAGACAGATACATTATTATCGTTCTTCACTGGGGTTGCTGCCAGGAACATGGCAGCAGGCACATGAGCAGACGCTATTGTAAATCTCGATGGCAGTGCAGGAAGAATCCCCAGCAGAGCTTCTTAGAGCACTTAGGTGGAATAAGCTGGTGGCTAAATGTGCTCCAAGATGGCATACCGAAGAGAGAATTTGCTGAATTTGCTCCAGTTTGCCTCCATCTCTGCCACTGCCTCCAGTGAGGCCAAGGCGAGTTCTGAAGTGGGACTGGACTCGCTTGATTGGTTTAAGGTACCTGGAATCACCTGAACTTGTTTGGCTCCTACTAGACAGACTGGCAACATATTTCTAACAGCTTGCACCACACAATAAAAAACATGAATTTCCTCAGAATGCAGAGTCTGCTGTGGCCTTTTTTGTACAGTATGGCTATGTTTAGAGCCAATCCGCTTACCATGCCTTTGCCAAGTAGGACATGTTGCTGGATCAACTTACTGGTTCCGGAACAACATTCCTATCAGACAGATTTTAGGGTTGAGGTTAGGGCTTAAACAACATTTTATCTACTAGGGCTGTACAATATGTCAAAGTTTTAGAAAAATATCACAAATGAACCATGAGAAGCATATTGTAGGGGTTAAGATACATTGCAATTTTAATGGAATTTTTAATTGTCTTAGGACCCTGCATGGTGCCAAAGGACGTGGTGGTACCCGAAATGTGCCGAAATGCACATATGGTTAATCCGGCCCTATTCAGAAGGACTTTTCCAGACTGACATGTAACTACAAATAATAATAATAATAACGTGGGAGTAAAAAAAAAAAAATCCTGATAATTTATCTTGATATCCTTGATGTTATATTGCACATGTAAATTATTAAAGTCTCCCCATTGTTTAGCTTTCCATTTCTTTGCTAGTAATGCTGGATAATACTTTTTTTTGTCACTATAGTAAAATATTTTGTATTTCCTTTAAAAAGTTAATGCTTTCTTTACCCCAGAGAAAGAGAAGACATGTTTTTGGTCATGAGTCAATATGTTTCTGGCTTTAAATTTACTTGAACATAATTGACATTGATTTGACACATTAATCTTAGGTTTATCCAACAACCATTTTATTGCATATCATATGTTGTGCAGCCATACTATCATCTTTGTTTCCCCCAGATGTTAATGGTTGCTGGGATTAGGATTATTTATATTCTTCCAAGACCAACAATAGTTGCTGTCCAGGAACTTGTATTGGTGAAATCATGTCTGAATTAGTTTGAAGATTGAAATGATGTTTCAAATATAAATTATTTAATTTGTGAACTACACCAGCTTCAAGTGACTTTTTACAGAGCTTGAACTACTACAGAACTTGGAACTATTCCAGAATGATATTCTTTAAAGACCAAGTCCACCACTACAACTCCTAAAATCCTCCACACAAATCATAATCTGATTGTCTTCCTATGCCAGCTAATCAGTGTTGCCAGATGTTGCTGCGTAATACTGTTGAATAGCAGACCATACAAAAGTTTTTTTTTCTTTCTCTTCAAAATAAATAAATGCATGAATGCATGAATTAATGAATGACTGACTGAATGAATGAATAAATGAATAAATAAATACATAAATAAATAAAGTAACTCATGAACTAGTGAACTGCATACATTTGGCTTTTACTGTTCTGTTTAATAATTGAAGGCTAGCTAAACCTTCTAATGATTTGAATAAAATAAAAAGTACATTCATAAAACATGATGAATAAAGAGATAATATTTAGAAGCAATATATAAATCATACAAATAAAAAAAATACAAATAATTTACTCACCCTCATTGTCAGTCATGTGTCGTGTGTGTCATGTGTTTCCCTCTTGTGTCCTTATTTGGTTAGTTTCCTGTCCTCGTCTAGTGTTATTATTAGTTAAGTCTTGTCCAGCTGTGTTTGATTATGGTTGTGATTATCCTGTGTATTTAAGTTCCTGTCTGTTTAGTAAATGTCGTCTGGTCTACTCGTTACTCCCCGGTGTTCCTGTGTGTCTGCCCTGCCTTGTCTTGCCTCGTCTACATTAAAGACTGTTCATTTGAAGTTTATCCTCGTCTGCATGTTGCTCGTTCCTCCCCGCTGTGTGCACCGTGACACTCATGTTGTTTCAATGACAATGACAGCACATTGCTGTAAAGGATTGGTTGATAAATACCACCTTAAATAATGTAACTGAAAGATATGTATTTTCATTACTTTACTGCACAATGTGAAGAGATTTATTGAGTCTTTCTGTTCCTTTGCCTATAACATTTGCAGTCTGGGGTCTTATAGTGTCATCTTTGAGTAGTATTCATCATATCTCCACCAGGATAACTACAGTATATGAAATATTTTCACCAAGGTTCGTTATTATTATTATTATTTTTTTTCTCCATACATCAAAGATCTTTCCCAGTCATAGGCTACTTCATTCTTACTGTATATTGTCATATTGTCAACACCATAACATAAGATGAATGTGCTTGATGGCACTCTGTAGCATCTCATCTCTTCAGAGAAGAGTTGTCTCTATAAATCCAGCTCAATTATTTATCACTAATAAATGTTTGACATTAATTAATTGATCTCAAAAACTGATATACTCCCAGAAAAACCCAGTCATGTCAAGTATTCAGTAGGAAAGTATTAATGGTGACAGGGGCATACCTACTGCTGCACTGCAGAAGACAGCAGCAAATAAATCCTGTTCCTTGGTAAAGGCTTCAAATGATCCTTATAAAATCAGCCTTTGTTTTACAGCAGTGCATCAATTGCGGTGAAATGCAGGCTTATGTTGGCAAAGCAACAAGCGCAAAGCAGAAAGGCCACTGAGACATCTGCTCAACACCATAAACAAGACTGCAGGGCCCGTTTGAAACGATTAAGGCATCTATTATTTAATGGGAAAATGAGGAGAACTGAAATGCTGTTTGTGCAAAAGTCTTAAGAAATTCTCAATATGCAAATGCACAGGATTAAAACAGAAAGAGGGTCTGTGCGAGGGCTTGTGTTTTCCTTTTAAAGAGTTTATTTTTTTATTTATTTTTTATGTATAGAGCCTATAACAAAGAGCACCAAACCCCATGAATATGAACATGAACAGCTTATTTTCAATAGTGAAATATAAAAATGATTGATTGATTGATTGATTGATTGATTGTCACTAGGTAATAGTGATTGGTGAAGTTATATTACACTGAATAACAAATGTATTTATTTCTGTATATGTATATGTATATGTATATGTGTCATGGTGCACACAGCAGGGAGGAACAAGGAACACGGAGACGAGGATTAAACTCAAAATAATAGTCTTTAATGAAGACATCAGGGCAGGGCAGGACAAGGCAAGGCAGACTCACAGAAACACCGGGGAGTAACAAGTAGACCAGACCAAATCTAACAGAACAGACAGGACTATAAATACACAGGTAAATCATAGATAACGAGACAAACACAGCTGGACAAGAATTAACTAATGATCACATTATTATTATACATTTTATACTCCTACATTACTACTACTATTACTACTACTACTACTTCTTCTTCTTCTCATCTATTTATTCCTTAAGTATTTCAGGAAATGCATTATATTATTCCATTTAATAATATAATAATTCCATGTACTGTGAAATTAATGATTATTGAACACTGTGATCTATCACAGTAAAACCACAAAAAAATCAGTTTATTCTGCTTGACAAAACTGAAATGCAATTTAAGTACACTTTTTTTTGGTTTGTTTTCTGAAAGTCTGATCCTAATAACTGTTTCCTTCAGCAGCTTTTCACAGTGTATATTAAATCAACAGAATTGTTTCACGTGCTGCCAGCTAACCAGATTTCAGATGAATAGCCTGAGTGCGTGTCTGTGTGTGTATTACTTGAGAGGGCAAATAATGGAAATTGAGACATTACGTATTGAGTTGGATGTTTGCCAGCAATTTTACTGACCTAATACATGAAGCATTCGAAAGTGGCACCAAGGTAAATCATCTAAAACTGTCAGATATCTGCTACAACAATAAATGTAAATGAGGTTCTGTTAACTCATAGATATTCTGTCAGATATCACTGTGATATAATTTCCAATAACCAATATTCAGTATTGAGGGTAAATATAGTATACTGAGGTATTTTTATATTGACATATATACAGCATACTTAATATATATATATTTAATAATAATAATAATTCTATGCTAACAAATATTGTGACAAATGAACTTCACAATGATGTACTTCCTTTTTTCATCAAATAAAGTTACACCTACAGGAAGTCTTGCTCAGATTGTGCTTCCAACCCATATTGCAGTATTTCTAAAGAACAACCTGGTGCTCTGCTCTGATTCACAAATGAATACACCGTAGGGAAAGTAATCATTCCTGATTGCAATCATTATAAGCACCTCTTGACTATTGCTGGGAGGGTTTTTTCATATTTTGACAAAGCCATCATACAAATCCAATACATTTCAATCCACTTATTGTCTTTCCAATTAGGTTGGGGCCCTTCTTTCAGGCCTTTTGCATCAAACTAATGGTTTGAGGCCATGCGTTGCCTCTTGTAGAGTTTAAAGCATGTCTACTACAGTATGCAGATGCTCTAATAAATTATTTGACTAATTTGGTTTTAATTAGTTAAAAGGTCTCAAGTGAGGCCAGACTTTTCATTTATGACTTCGGGAACTACTTCACCCTGTTTAAGGTGCCACATGATTGGCATCTCTGTGTTGTTATTTGTTGCTAAGGTAGTCACAAAGCTAGTACATTTCTCCATCTGCCTGGACAGTTTTATAGGGTTCTGTCTGACATATTTGCAGATGCCTAAATGATTGCACAGGGAGTGACTTTCCCACTAAGGAAAGAAAGCATATCCGCTATGAGGAAGTATTTTTGTAGATGAATGACAGCTGTGAAAGCAGGCCTGGCTATACGACAGGCTTAGCCGGCTCTGGCGTATCAAACAGACACGGTTTTTTTTTCAGACTGAGATGTTCTCCACTATGTCCTGTAATTCACCGGTGTTGAACAACCAATCACATTTTCAAAGGGAGAATGCAGGAAGAATGTATGTTGAAGGTAATAACACCAAATGTAGCCTTGAATAGCTCCATGCTATGGTAATAGTTCAGGGCTGATATGTTGACTGATCAAATCGAATAAACCATAAAGCTCTAGGGCCATGAATTCTTCACATAAAGTCTTTAGACAGCCTTTCCTGAACCAATGATGAATATTATGCGGAGTAAACTAGTTAGTTGACTAAGCTTTATTTCCAGCCTGTGGTAAAGTCTGTTTGAGGAATGGTTAAGTCTTTTATATCGACAGCTACGGCTCGCTGAGTCACCATTGTGCCGGTGGCCATCATCACTGAGGTTTGTGAAGGTGTCAACCAAAGGCTCGGACCCCGAAGGGGTCTGCCCACATTGGTTTAATGGAAAATGTCTCAGAAAACTGTTCAATTCAAAAAGCCCATTGCCGTTCGCTTTCTCTTGAGAGACATTTAGACCTTGCTTGGTAAAAGGACCGCCAAGGCTCTGGAACTTTTCAACAACATTAAAAATGGAAAAAAGAATGAACCTGTAAAGAAAAACAGGGAAAAGCTTGAAGGTTTTTAAAAACATTACTGAAGCTCTGCTGAACTTAAAATGGCAGTGCAGTCTCATAAGGGAAGCTGCACTGTAGTGACTTTTATCTCAAACCATCGAAATGTCGCTCTGGTGACACTCTCACCTCACCTTAAAGTCTTGGCAAATGTCAGATATTAGCAGGTGTTTGAATGAGATAAAGCACATACATGTATGTGTCTTCTATAATGTTTCAGATTATATTATACTAATTTAGTTTATTGTACTGTTGTGGTTAAACTTTTATTTTTAGGTGTCCTTGTTACAGTGTAATTATACATTTAAGTACTGAATAATACTAATTAACTACATGCACTTACTATATGGTTACGGTTTGGCTTAGAGTTACTTGCATGTAACTATGCATGATATATTGTTATTATAATAGTAAGTACATGAAACATGTAAAGTAAAACATTAAAAAAAAAAAATAATAATAATTAGAGCTTACAGCTCATGAAAGTCAAAAATTAGTATCTCAAAATATTAAAATATTTACATTTGAGTTTCAATTAATGACCATCCCTACAGTATAAATTCCGGGTATCTCTTGTTCTTTGAAACCACAATAATGGGGAAGACTGCTGACTTGGCAATGGTCCAGAAGATGGACATTGACACCCTCCATAAAGATGGTAAGTCACAGAGGGTCATTACTGAAAGATGTGGCTGTTTACAGAGTGCTGTGTCAAAGCATATTAAATGCAAAGTTGACTGGAAGGAAGAATTTGGGTAGGAAAAGGTGCTAAAGCAACAGGGATGACTGCAAGCTTGAGAATACAGTCAAGGAAAGTTGATTCAAACACTTGGGAGAGCTTCACAAGGAGTGGACTGAAGCTGGAGTCAGTGCATCAAGAGTCACCACGCTCAGACATCTTCAGGAAAAGGGCTACCAAGCCACTTCTGAACCAGAGACAACGTCAGAAGCATCTTACCTGGGCTGTGGAGAAAAATAACTGGACTGTTGCTCAGTGGTCCAAAGTCCTCTTTTCAGATAAAGTAAATGTTGCATTTCATTTGGAAATCAAGGTCCCAGAGTCTGGAGGAAGAGTGGAGAGGCACAGAATCCATGTTGCTTGAAGTCCAGTGTGAAGTTTCCACAGTCAGTGATGATTTGGGCTGCCATGTCATCTGCTGGTGTTGGTCCACTGTGTTTTCTGAAGTCCACAGTCAGGAAATTTTAGAGCACTTCATGCTTCCTTCTGCTGACAAGCTTTATGGAGATGCTGATTTCATTTTCCAGCAGGACTTGGTACTTGCCCACACTGCCAAAGGTACCAAAAGCTGGTTCAATGACCATGGTGTTACTGTGCTTGATTGGCCAGCAAACTCACCTGACCTGAACCCCATAGAGAATCACAGAGGAAGATGAGAGACACCAGACCCAACAATGCAGATGACCTGAAGGCCACTGTTAAAGAAACCTGGGCTTCCATACCACCTCAGCAGTGCCACAAACTGATCACCTCCATGCCACGCCGAAATGAGATAGTAATTAAAGCAAAAGGAGCCCCTACCAAGTATTGAGTACATATACACTATATGAACATACTTTCCAGAAGGCCAACAATTCACTAAAAATGTTTTTATTTTATTGGTCTTATGAAGTATTCTAATTTGTTGAGATAGTGAATTGGTGGGTTTTTGTTAAATGTGAGCCTAAATCATCACAATTAAAAGAACCAAAGACTTAAACTACTTCAGTCTGTGTGCATTGAATTTATTTAATACACGAGTTTCACAATTTGAGTTGAATTACTGAAATAAATGAACTTTTCCACGACATTCTAATTTATTGAGATGCACCTGTATATATATATATTTTACATGTCCTTATTTGTATATTTGTAATAGTTGCATATATATATATATATATATATATATATATTTTTTTTTTTTTTTTTTTTTTATTTATATTTATCTGTACTTTTACATTCTACTGTTAGTGTTTAGTGTTTTCTGTATGCACCAAGGATCTGAGAGTAACGCAATTTGAATTATCTGTATGTATGTACGGTACATGTCGCAGAATTGACAATAAAGCAGACTTTGACTTTGACTTTTGAGATATTGTGTCATCTAATGCCACGGCATTCGTACATTTTTAGGTTGCATTTCCAAATCTCTACTTTAGATATTGGTGAATCATACTGCTGTTGGGTATGGTCTTTTTATCTTATTGTGATAATCTTATTGAATAAAGTTATTCAAATAAATAAATAAAGACAGACAGACAGACAGATGATGGATGGATGGATGGATGGATGGATAGATAGATACATGGATAGATGGATAGATGGATAGATAGATAGATCTAGCAGATGCTCTGACTATTTTATTTATTTACTCGGGTACTGCTTCATTTGTTGGAGTAGCTCACTGCACAACACTTCTTTACTATAAAAAAGTTGCAAATCTCAAAATATATCACTCATGCCTTGAAACATTGTTCTGTGCAGCACAGTTGGTTGGTTGACAGGGGAAAGTGCTATGCAGCTCATATTTCTGCAACGAAGGTCTTGAAAGGTCACATTTTTTTTCTTCAAAAAATTATTTAAAACTTATTCTGTACTTTAGAAAAAGTGCCACTGCTCAGTTTGCCTGGCAGAAAATTGCACAGAATGTCAAAAACTCGTGAGTTACTCATGAAAAACCCACAAACTTATAAAATCACCTGTTATGTGTCTTTTATTGTAGCATAGGCAAGAATGAAACATGTCACACAGTAAATCAAACATCCTGAAAAAAAAAAGCTAAATGTGTGATAATGAAAGGGGTCTAGTTGACTTCAAAAAGTAAAAGCCATGCAATTTTAGTCTGTTCCGTTTCTATAACAATCACTGAACTGGCAGCTCATAGTGCTTAACTATACTGGGGAAAATAATAAAATAATAAAAAACCTGTTTCACATGTTTCAGGTATAATGGGATATTTTGCAACTTATAACTATATATTTCATTAAGTGCCAGTATGTCACTCAACTTGAACTTTTGAACTTTCAAAAGTTGCTTTGTACCTTAAAATATGCTGATAACCACCATAATAATACAAGTAGTACAACAGTTCATTGTCGGACAAGGTATATACTGTAGATGGCAAACAGGGTCTTACACACATATACATTGATACAATAAATATAATAATAATAATGATAATGTTGTTGATGATGATGATAATAATACAAGAAAAAAAACATACTGTTCAAATAAAATATAATCATGTGTCTTGTGTAACAGATACTTCTGGAAATTTCCTTTTGCTGTTTAGTGTTTTTCACCGTTCATTGTATAGTCATTCAAAGTTTATAATTCAAAAACTATTTTATCATAGTTTTACAAAAAATAAATATAATGTTAAACCATTTACAGTTACCAGTAGCATATATGAGTTCTGTGTCATGATCTCAGATCTGTTAACTTACAGTACAGTACACAAAAAAAAGACAGTAAACAAATGCATCAAATGCAGTATTTGATGATTACAGCCTATAGGAGTCTGTCAGGACTACCATTTTTTTTTTAATAAAATAAAGTATATGTTTTTTTCTTAAAATATACTTAGTACCAAAAGGATTCATGAAAAAGTCTCTACAGTTTATTTAATTTTGACAGCATGTAAAAATATAAAAATTGAGTTTAAATGAAGCCACTGTAATTGATACGTTAATGCTAAAGCTCTCTAGCTATTAGGCTATAGTTCTCTTTTATGTTTTCTTTTAAATATTCCTGTAAAGGCCTGTTCACACCAAGACCAATAACTATAAAGTTATGGTGACTATGAAGTTAATGATAACTATATTAGTGTCCACAGCAATGGGCAATAACGTTCTGTTTATTATATGCACACGCTGCAGTTATGTAATCTACTTTAAATGTTCAGTCTCTCAACTCTATCTGAACTCTTTTTGGATGGATTCTGCTTAGCTGTCAATGTTTTTATCATTCATCATCTGAAAAAAGAAAGAAAAAAAGTGGCTAAATATCCAGACCTGTCTGTGACTCAGAGTCTTGCAGTGTGAAATGTGTTTTGCCTGGAAATGTCATCATCAATGACAACCTACAGCCAATAAGAGAGCAACATTCAAGGAAAATAATTTCAAGTAGTGCTCATTGCAAAGCCAAATGACATCCAGCTCCACCTCTCTGAACACAATGGGTGGAGTTTGACCTAGTCCAACTCCCCCTCTGTGGACCTAATGGATGGAGTTATGTTTAGTGATAGGGTAGTGAGTAGGGTAAGGGTATGGTTGATGTGTCTAGCTCCACCTATTACGTCTAGTGAGGGAGAGCTGGACATCAAGCTCCACCCATTGGCTCTGCAGTTAGCAGTCTCTCTTTACAAGTTGCTGGGGGGGTTATTTCTACTGAAATATTGTGTACTATGTATCCCCAGTCGCCAACCAGTCATGCAATATTTTAAAAACCACGGCAACTTCATGATACTCAAAACAGTCATGTAATGTAAAAGGAACAGCGATCCGACAACTTTGAAAATCGTGTTTATGGGTGGCATTATCTGAATCACCAAATTCAGGTCCACAGTCTCTACTAAAACGCTGCTGAATTAGGTGTGTTTGATTAGGAAGAGTCTGAAATTATGGCTGGGCATGAAAGCTTAGCCTGCTAAATTGTTGCATTGCTGCCTTAAAAGGCAAAAAAAAAAAAAAAAAACACCTTAATGAAATCTAAGGAAATGTTTCATTACCATAATAACAATTTCTCACGAGAAATCTAAAATGTGGAAGAAAAAAAAAGTCACAACCCAACCTTTACACACAAACTGACCACAAACCACAACTTTCAGATGCCTTATTTATTTTTTTATTTGTTTAATTATTTAATCATTTTAGTTCAACTGTCAAAGAATGGAATGCACAGGATTGTGGGATATCAAAGGCAGTGAAGCATGCTGCCTTCAAAGATCAATCAAATTAAGGTGTCTCAGGAGACAGGACGTGAAGCTAACATTGGATTTGTAACATAGTAACATTATACTTTGGAATGCATCCTACAAAGGCAGATATTTTTCAGCTTTTGGACACAGCTTGTGTATCATCAGTGTGCCTCTAAGAACAGTGTTGGGAAACACAGACTTATGCTATGTCAATATTAAACAGGAAGCTCATTTTGACTTGTGAATCTTTGCACATTTCCATTCTTAACCTCCACAGACAATTGGGCTCAAGGGTTTCTGATGGAGCATGGTGCTAACAGCACCAAGGCCATAGGTTACAGTCCTAAGGAAATCACATGCTAACAAAATTTTGCCTGTGCAGTGAATGCACTGTCAATTTGAATCAAATGAACAAAAGTACACAGGAACACCTGGGAAAACTAAAGTTTCATACAGTTTCCAATAAGACTTGAACCCAGATTTTCAGCCACAATCTAAAAAGATTTCTCTTACCACTAAGCACTGGCTGCTTTACGTCCCTCAGCTGAATGCTTCATCTGCTACTCTTAGGCTGACCTCCTCACATGTTCCATGTATGAAATTACACACTTCATCAATTAAGGAATCATATTGCATGCATAGTATGGCCTTTGCGGCGGTGACAGCTTCAATGTATTATAAAAAAAAAAAAAATGTTATAGTTGAAAGCAATTTTCTGTTCCTCATGAGAGTCTCCAGAGAGTGTGATAGCAAAGCGTATTTACTCAGTAAGTGGAACATGCCCTAATGCCCTGTCATTCTTTACCGTCTCCTTTGATTTATAAACCTGTCAGTGTGTAGTGGCTCCACATCTGAGCAGCTCGCAGCTTTGCCTCTTTTAATGCTCATGTTTGATGTATGCAATTCATGTCTGACAGTCGCATATGTGCAGCTGCATTGATTGGCTAAGAGGAATGCATTGAATCCTTTTACATGGATTTGCTGTGGAATCAGGTGACTTGGGTCTCAGTTGAGCGTTTAAGTCTAACTGCAGCCAACATAAGGCTAGAACACGGTGTGTGTGATGTGTATATAAAAATGCCTATACACTTCTACAGTAAGATTATAAGGAACCTTATGAATATTTGTAGATTAATTTCCATTTTTAAAGCAGTTCACCCCAAAATGAAAAATCCTGTCAAAACGTACTCACTCTCATGTGAAACAATCTTCTCTAATCTATTGAACGACAGTCACTATGAACCTCATAGTAAACATAGTAGGCCATGCTTCAGAAAAATTATGACTGTTTTGTGAACAAATTATTCTTGTCAGTCTTTTAACTTTTTAGTGAATCTGCTGAACCAGTTTTTAACCAGTCTGAATCAGAATTAATCTATCTCAGTGGTTCTTGAGTCACTGAGAATCTGACATGTAATTGAGAATTTGGCTGATTTAGGGCCTATTACTTTTTTTAGGCAAATAGCAAGATTGATAGATTTTTAGTATTGTCTACTGCAAAAGCAATTTACAGACATTTACATAAAAAAAGGCTGTGTTTTTATTAGATCAGTTTTAACTGCAACAAACTGAATTGGGACACATTACAATAAAAACCAAATTGGAATATTTGCTGCATACTGTATAGCTTAATTTTAATATTTTAGATGGTGCAACATGCCATTATGGTATGTCAGGAATCACATTAAGCTGTAAATGAACTGCAACATATATATTTAACATGGTTCATTGTAACTAATTGGTTGAAATAACTGATTCTTGGAAATGAGTCAGATATCAATCACTACAATAAAGACACCAGTGTCATAAAGTCCTCAATATGAATACATATTGACTATATCAATTTGTGTGACATCTTCTACAGTATAAGAAGCCATATGAGAGCTTTGTGCATTCACTCACATCCATCAAATATCACATCTAGCCAATGTTTGCATCTAGATTTAAAATGGCACATTACTGTTATTGACACCAAAATAGCATCATGTACTTGTATGTCACACTTTTTTTTTCTTTTTTTTTTTATGAAGAGTGTTATACGTTAACAGCTTATGGGGTCATTTCAAAACTGTGCTTCTAATAAATGTATGCTTTTCAGTAACACATTTGCTCACACAAGTTATGCTTTGCTAAGCAAAGCTTACTTGTAATATAGTGATAGTGTAAAGCAGGCATGAGGCAAGTCCAAGTTATCTCAAGCTTCAAAGGTCAGCAGTTAATCAAAAGAGGGATTATCTTCTAATTAACAAACTATGGGTTAAGGGATAATTGCCTTTAAAAAAAATGAGGCTTTGATTGTTCTTTAAATAGGGAATCATGGAAAGTGAAAGCATTTAGCATGATGTGCTTGTCTCAAAGGACTTTGTCATGCATTCAACAGATATTTAATATGCAAAATTTGCAGAATAGTGTTGCATTAAGTAACCAAACTCCATTAAAGCACTGAAATATCATCTTTAAAAAAAAAAACTCCCGGTCAGCACTTAGTGTTTGCCAAGGCTAGTATATCATTATTACTAAAGCTCATATTTGTGGGAACATGTCCATGTTTAAATTGAGGGGCTTTTTGAGGAGTTCTATTACTTTTCAGATTTACATAAAACAGGTGAAAATTACTCTTTTGACTTGGGCCAGTAATCTACTGCCCAAAATGTCCTAGCATAGCGGTGGGTATTTCATGAGCAAACATCACTCGTTTTCTTCGTAAAACATAAAACAAATAATAATAATCAGTTTGACTCGTCATTTGAGGGCAGAACCAAGAAAACATCATTGTGTGAAAGAGCCATTGTGTGTGTGATTGTCTGACTACAGAAATAGAAATATGTGTCCACTAAAATCATTGCCACTAATGACCAAAAATACACAGTTTATGCTCTGATGTGATTGGATAATGTTTCCTTTGAGTCAGACTGAGGATTAGTAAACCGTTGACAAACTTTGCATATAAGAAGCAAGTTCTTCTTCTACTAAAATTGACAAGTTGTCATTGGACTAACCTCCTGTCAACCAGAGTCAACTGAGAAGTCAAAAAGAAGACGGCATTTAAAGTGACATGGGTTGGGGAGTCCATGCCAGTGGGTGAAGATGTCAACGAGCTGACCTTTCAGAGGATCTAATGAGGACATGCTTTGTTTTTTTTTTTGAAAAATGGCCATTAGAGAGTGTCTTACCAGATTTCATCTTTTTATCCATGGCATTTTTCCCCTCCATATAATTAGAGTTTATCAGTTCATTGTCCACCACAGTATAACATCATGCCTGGAATTAGTATTGTTGAATTCAGTGGACAAGAAACGTCTGAATATAACCAGACATTGAGGTTATCAACTTTCCTCTCAAATGAGGCAGTGTGTACACCTAGGATAAACACATTCCTTTCCCGCTTCATTTTCTCTTTTATCTACTGTTGTAGTGCCTTTATCGTTGCAGCCCCCAACATTATCGAAGCAGCACAGCTCAGCAGATTCAACAATGAACATCAGAAGCGAGACACATTTGTCACTTGACCCGCAGTGTTGCTGGAGGATAATAGAGCCATAGAGGCACAGCACCTGCAATAACACTGTGTTTCAAAGGGCCAAACAATGACACGGCAATTGAGAAATGACAAGAATAATGGCAGGGCACGGAAGAAATTTCATGCATTTGCACTCAGGATAATGGTGATATTAGCATTTTGTTTTTATTTTTAGTAGGTGAAATAAGCACTGAGATTTCACTTGGCATCAAATTAACAAATATTTTCTTGCAATGCATCTTTTTTCTTCTGCATAATTAATAATCAGCTAAACATTTTAAATTGAAAATAGTGATCAAATATATAATTTATATAGATGAAAAAAAGGCCTTTTGCTATAATTCTACTGTACCAGCTACCAGCTAGTCCCTTTCAAGAAAAGTCAGTTCACACTGTGGCCATATTTGCAATACTTTTGAGCAGCTATTTTGGGCATGCAAAACTAAATCCTATTTACTGGAATGGGAAAATACCAAAATCTGTCTGACAAACTCACGATGAAATAACAAATCAGCAACAAAATCTTTATTCTGATAGTCCTCTTTAGATGTAATTTGCAACTACATGTCAACTAACTCATTAATTTGCAGCTACATGTAAACTAACTTGAGTATTAGTTGACTGTTAGGTTAGGGTTAGGAACTGGTTAGTAGAATAAGTTACTTATAGTCAGTAAAATGTCTGTTGGAGGATCATCAAAATAAAGTGTTAGCAGACATTAAGCAGACAGTTTCCTAATACTCTGATTACTGCTAGTTGACAGAATGTAAAGTGGACTATTAAAATAAAGTGTTACCACATGTTCCCAAATGTTTAGGGTGGGAAAAACCAATGCACATGTGCTGTCCCATTTCAGGAAATCGACTGCACTTGGTAGCTGCAGTGACTTTACCAAGTGGTAATTGACTTTTTTATTTGGAAGGTGGGGCTTATTTCACCATATTGCATGTTCAGGGTTGCCAAGTCTGCAGCTTTACCGTTGGGCTACTTTTATACTGTCGCTGTGTATACATATACTGTATATACTGTATATATATATACATATATATATATATATATATATATATATATATATATATATATGTATATTAGGGGTGTAACGATACGCGTATCGTGTATCGAACGATTCACGGGCAGTTCCAAATGGAAGTGATCATCCCTATCCCCTTGGAGGGGGACTTTGGAGTGAGCAGGGCACGTGCGTGTCGCTATTTAGTCGTTTGGAATGCACTTGGTGAAGGGAGCGATCTAATTTCCTCATTATCTTCAGCTGGGATGTTCCCGTGACAACACAGCACGGTGTCAGTCAGCAGATTCGCTGTTTAAATGTCAAATGTCTTTTTATTTTTGTTATCATAACTGTTGCAAATAAACATACATTTTATATTTTTAAAAGTTTTTAAAATATGCTATATAATATATAAAAAATAATATATATAAAACTTTTTAAAATGTATATATTTTTTTATGCTGGTGTCCGTCAGCGAATCTTGATATATATATATATATATCAATCAATCAATGTCAATCAATTAAAAAATGTAATCGCGTTAATCACAGTCATGGACTGTGATTAATCATGATTAATCACAAATTTAAAATACTAGGATTTACCTGTAAATGTGTTGAAATAAAGAAATGCATGACAAACTAGTTTAAGGAAACAGAACCTTTCACACCTCCGCAAAGTATGAGACATAATCCTTATTATTCTTTTGTTTTTATTCATCCATTATCAGCCTTTATACTGGCAATAAAACGTTTACCAAGCCACATCACTTAAATCCCAGTACACATTTACCCAACTATTATCAAAAGTATTTCTAAATAAATACAACAAAACATTTTCTTGCGACCTTACATGAAGTATTATGATAAAATGCATTGAATTGGACCTGTTCTGCAGGTGCATTAGAGCTAACATTAGCATCATTCTACATAAGACAGTTTATGAGATTAATAGTACACTTTTACTCAGAACTCACTTTAAACCACCATCGAGTGTTTGTAATAACTTCATCTTGCGATCACATACACTTTGGGCGGCCGCGGTACATTATATAAGTAGCCCAAAAAAACGCAACCCACGGCTCTGTCATTTTTCCCACGACTGTACTTTCAAAATAGCCCAATTGTGAGGGGAAACACCCCGACCCTGGCAACACTGGTTCGCTGTACCCTTTTCACATATGAGTAGGCCTATAATATCTCTCGCGCACTGTCTCTCTCTCTCTCTCTCTCAGACACACTCGCTCTCTCTCGCGCACTCTCTCTCTCTCTCTCTCTTCTCTCTCACACACTCGCTCTCTCTCTCTCTCTCGGACACACGCTCTCTCTCTCCACGTTCGCTTCACTTTCATCTAGCCAGGCGCATCATAATCACACAATCTAAAATGACTAAAATTACTAATATCACATAGAATTTAGGGTGGATAGTGTGTACATTGGGACGCAGGCAATGATTACGGCAAGAAGTTGGGGTCAGACCTTATCAAACAATTGTTAAAAAAATATTAACGCGTTAAACTTTTTAGATTAATCACATGCGTTAACACATTAAAGTTGACAGCCCTAATATATATATATATATATATATATACATACAGTATATATATACATATGGGTATCAATGTGTCCTATGGTGTGATGTAAAAATGTAAAAAAATAACCTCTAATATTGAAGATTGAAAATTGAACCTCTCTCATGCTTGTAACTCTAAGAATGAAGATCATTTTTTCTCATGTTATTTGTATGTTAAGTTTATTAAGTTCATTTTTGCTATGCCACACCATAGGACACAGTCCCGTTTTTATATGCCAACTACCCATATATATATATATATATATATACAGGGCCGCATTAACACTGTAAAGGGCCCCTGGGCGTTAGCCTTTAATTTTGCAGTAATACATGCCATTAACAAACCATCCAAACCTAAAGTCTGTCATATAAAATATACACAAATATCTCTGCATGAATGTGACATATTTTACACAGATATCTGTGACATATTTTACACATATCTAAAAATGTGTAGCATTTAATTGTACGTGTTAACGTTGGTTAAATTCATTATGAACTAATATTAAGTTTGGTAAATTAGTGAAGGTAATTGTACACCTTCACAAAACGGTCTGTGCACTTCTGATTTACCTTCACAAATATGTCTTTCTGCTTGTGGATTTTTGCAGTTTTTTAAAATCACTAATTTACCTTAATAATAATGAAATAATTTATTGACATCAACCAAAAGAAATAAGTGATGTAACATATTGTTAATCATATTATAATCATAATCATAATATTCTTGACATCTAATGCAATAACTAGGCTAGGTTATTGTGGCCAGCCTAAGGCACACCTGTGCAATAATCATGCTGTCTAATCAGCATCTTGATATGCCACACCTGTGAGGTGGATGGATTATCTCGGCAAAGGAGAAGTGCTCACTAACACAGATTTAGACAGATTTGTGAACAATATTTGAGAGAAATAGGCCTTTTGTGTACATAGAAAAAGTCTTATATCTTTGAGTTCAGCTCATGAAAAATGGGGGCAAAAACAAAAGTGTTGCGTTTATAATTTTGGTCAGTGTAATTTACAGAAGCATTTAAGTAAGAATAATACAGAAATTGAATAATCAAATATCTGTAATCAAATGACTATATAATCATTGCACAGTCTTTAGTGTACTAATTAAAATTAAAAAGGTACAAAAGTTATTCAGTCAAGAGCAGTGAGTAATTCCCTCTTTTCTTTCGTTGTTTGAGGTGTATTTTATTAAGATCTAAATCACGAATCTAATCTAATATGTTACGCATCAGATTTTTCCACAACTGTTTACGTTCACTTACCAGTCAATGTTTACGTGAATAGCCTACTCCAAAAACAGATACATTTTTGAAGTAATTTAGTGTCTGAGAGGCGTCTTTCCGTCCGCGCGCTTCGGGTGTGCAGTCAGTGCAAGTAACACATTGAGATCTTAGCCTATAAATATAGGCTTAGCCTATATTGCGCTTAAAATCTAGTTTTCATATCAATCACGTCCCGCAGTATTTTCTCATTCATACATAGTCTTTTTGTAAAAAAACAAAATGTGCCCAAATATCTTGCTTTAAGAGAAGTGTATTATCTGGTAGAGATTGTCTGGAAACATCAGACACTTAAGTGCTTTGCTTCCAAAGGCATGGGCAACTTTTCTTTATTAATATAGCCTATAACAAGTGTTCTTTCTTATAATAATACAGTACATTAATATATAATATAACTATTTAATTACATTTATGCAGAATAGTACATATCAGCATCACAGTTGTAGCGTGTAGGCTAGTGGCTAACAACTGCGAGCTCAGCTATGTTAAGATGGAAAATTGTTAATTATTTGAATAATTATAGCCTACTGATAGCACATGACCTACCTGCCATGATCTGCATCGGCATCTTCTCCTTGCCCCACGTTAATATGCCGTGAGCTTTGGAATTTTTGGCAATTTATCTCTTTTCTGACTGGCTGACACTTCTCGCGCAGGACTTGCAACGCCCACACGTGCATTCAAAGCAAACCGATAAAGCCTCATTTTAAGGGAACAGTCAACTCATTATAAAATGCGGTTACAATATTTTCCGGCATCACCGGGGCTCCCCCTCAGCCTGGGGCCCTGGGGCTTAATCCCAGGTAAGCCTGTGCATTAATGCGGCCCTGTATATATATATATATATATATATATATATATTAGCAGTTGGCATATTTTATTATTTATACCATGTTAAATTAGCTTCTAACAGGTGAAGACTTTTTTTCCCCCTTCTGTGGCAGATAGACAGATAGTAACAGAAGTGAGAGTGGGTGAAGTATAGCACAGGGAGCCACAGGAGAAAGAAAAAAGTTACCAGCTATAGGTCACAATTCATTTTAATATGAGAGGGGGGCAGTCGGGCAGAACGGAGAGTGGGCACAATGCCGTGAAACTGTCGCAGATGAGCCATAGACAGTGAAGTGTGTGGCTGTGAGCGAACGCTGCCCCAGGGAGTGATGCTGTCCTTGCCTACTGTATATCGCCTTTTCCAGGATCCAGCACTGGTTCTGACTGAGTGCTTGTGCTGACTTTGCAAGAATTGTTGTGAATTTTGAAGAGTAAAGTTGTTAAGGCAAGACACTACAGGTAAAAACATTGTTTTTCTTCTTCCACTTGTCAGTTTTGAGATTTTGGGCTATCTGGCTTTTAAAAACATGTTGTTTCAGACTTTGGCCATTTAGTGCTGGTTTAGCCATGCTCCTGATACACACTAAAATGAATCACCGGTGAAAGGAAAATACACACATACTTTTGACTATATAGTGAGATACAAACCTTTACATCATAAAATGATGTCTTGATACCAAAGATCCATGCTGTTCAGGCTGTTCCATTACAAATTCAGGCATGGTTACAGTATATACATAGTATATAGCCTTGCCATTGGCTGCCCACTGCCCCGGGTGTGTGTTCACGGTGTGTGCATGTGTGTGTTCACTGCTGTGTGTGTGCACTTGGATGGGTTAAATGCAGAGCACAAATTCCGAGTATGGGTCACTATACTTGGCCACACGTCACTTCACTTTTTTTTTTTTTTCACTTATAGAAATGTGTGTATCAAATATGATACATTATCATACTTTAGTAGTTTACTTTATAGGGGAGACTTTGAAAATCCCATGGCAATGTTTGACATACTTCTTTCAATGCACTATGATC
This sequence comes from Schizothorax lantsangensis, assembly GCA_027422415.1. NCBI lineage: Eukaryota > Metazoa > Chordata > Actinopteri > Cypriniformes > Cyprinidae > Schizothorax > Schizothorax lantsangensis. The sequence goes on along the minus strand of CM049861.1, from coordinate 23,317,486 downwards.
TCACTAATCTTAATTTCTTCTGCTATATAGAACGGATAGCATGCTAATTGGGATGCAGCCAAGCACTTCCACAAACTCCAGAGTCAGCTCTCTGAACAAGTCTCTCTTGCTAATTTGGCATGATGAAACATATCTGTTGGTCATTTTACAATATATTGAACTTCTTCAAAGCAGATGGACAGGCTAATTGCCCGAGTACTTCACATCTTGGGATCTAGTGCTCCTTCAGCCTCTCTTTATCAGACAGAGCTGGGAATATTCTGTGCATTTCAAAGCAGCGGCAGATTAATTGTTAGCTTGACATGTATGTTAACCATGCTCTCTCTATACGCTCTGTGCCCTTTCTAATGTTGGCTGGAATTGTGGAAAGTTGAAAGTTTGCCTGACAATTAGTGGCTAATTCAAGCCACTTTTGTTTGTGTTGCCATCTGGTGTCTGCTAATTAAAGAGGTGATGGATTCAGTTCAAATAAGATCACTGAAAATTGATTACACAATTCCTTGAAATTATGACTCCACCAATACGTAATGCAAAAATAATTGTTTGGGTTCAGGAGGTAATTGAAGACCATTGTGTTATGATTTCACCATCATACGTTGTGTTGAGTGAAACCTCAGGTTTGCATTCAAAACCCAATTTACTTTAATGATGTAAAGTATTTCTCAGTGAAATTAGATAGTCAATGGTTAAATATAAATAGTTTCATCAAGATGTCCGGGTCCACAAAAATGTGAAGACATTTTTATGAGTCTTAATAAATCTTAAAATGCAATGTCCAAAAGTTCTGTAGACCTTCTGGATGGAACGAATGAAAGTGTCCTTCTAAATCTGCATCAGACCTTTGAAATTCTGCTAACAAATAATGTGTCCCTGCTTTCTGGTCTGCTAGGTCTTGTTTCTCTCTCTCATCCTTGCCATCTGCTTTACCATGATAAAGAACAAAGCATTTATGTTATACCTCAAAGTGAACACTTCTGAGGAGACATTCTCACAGGATGCAATTTTGCCTTTCATCTCTGTAATTTTTTAAATGTGTTGGTCCATGTATCCAAGTCAGACAAAAGTCTTCGACTGTTGCACAGCATCACAATGGTTTTTGTTGTTGTTGTTGTTGTTTTTTCAGCATCTCACTCCTTGAGCATTTTTTTTTTCGTATAACATAAAATAATAATATTACTGTTATGATCACCATTTTAATGGTTATAACGATTAAAAATGTTTTGTTTGTATATTTAGGGTCATTTACTGATGCTAAATAATATTTTTGACTTAAATCCAATTAATTCCGAGATTGCCATTTTTAGTTGTTGTTTTATTCCCCCAGAGCAAGTACAATACCACATTTTGCTAATTTTATGCTATACACTTAATAATATATCACGAAAGGAAGCCCCTAGCAAGGATTAATGTGTCAAAAGGGTTCGCAATTCAAATTTTTCGATCAGTAGGTAGGTCAAAGTTTTGATGTGGTCATGTCTGGTCCATTTAATAAATTTAATCTTGTCAAAGAGAACAGTACGTGGCCTAAGGCTTCCACAGTCCATATGAGATACAAATTAATACATGCTCTCCCTTATCAAATAATTCTCCATTGGCCATGTACGGTATTTGACTAAAGCTTCTGGGCTTAGTGTACTGTATTAAATTAGGGTGTCGCAAGGGAGCTAGTGTAATTTTATTTTAATACCTGATGAATGCAGTAGTCCACATCCACAGTTGTTTATTTCATTGTAGGTAGTGTAAAACATTATACTTTATTTTATTTAATTTTTTTCTATTTAAATAATGTATCAACTGCTCTTGATCAACTTCAGGGGTCATTTGCTGGAGGCCTTTTGCACTTCAAAGCAGGTTATTTTGTGAATGTTCATCATAAATATATAATGACCCTTAAAGACCTAATGAAATGCCTTAACGGACACAGTTTTCTTTTCCATTTTGATGTATTTTCCCAGCAGACAGTTAGGCAGAACAAAACTAAATTGGTAGTAACATTTAGTTTACGTCATAGCTATGAACCCTGTGCTATAGTCAGAGGTTGTTTATATCATGGGAGAGGGGATATTATCATTCTAGAGAGCATTTTATTGGACAAAAATGTGGACATCCCTTGAATGCAAGATGATGCATTTTGGCCCATACTGCATTTAGACTTCTAAGAGTCAACATCTTTTATGAGAAATCTAGTTTATAGTTGACCTTGAAGCTAACAGACATGGACTAAAAGCTTTAACTTCAATTTTGAGTTTCAAAGGGTTGGCAGTGTCTGTGAAATTCAAAACCTGGAAAGTGGTTACTAGTTGAAAATCATTTTTGATGTTCTTTCCACATAGGTGACTTTGCACCGTCAAGCTCATCTCACCTCATTTGTCATCATCTCCATATGCAGAAAAAATATATATATATATTTTCAAAAGATTTATTTTGGCAATCAATGTGCCGCATCCAATTAAGCTCGTTTCTTGCCTGTCCAGATAGGCCTCATGCAAAGGACAATGAAAGTGCAAAGAAAACCTGACAATGAAAGAAATTCCAATAGAATATAATTAACTGAAATGTTCTACAATTCAAGCACTTGATTAAATCAATGGGTTGACAGAAATTAATTTTACCCTCAGTAACTCATGAGTAATAACAAAGTCAAATATGAATCAAGTTTCTCATTATGGGTTGTGAAATCATCGGTGTAAAATGGAAATATGGGGATTATCCAGGAATGAATTAGTGGAAGTGTTCTGTGTGAGTATGTTAATCTGCATTTTGCCATGTTGTGAGAAATGATTGTTTGCACTTTATTAGTGTCTCAAACCTTTTATTAAAAATATTGTTGAAGTTTGCAGTGTGCCATTAAAAAAAAAAAAAAAAAAAAGGTTGTGGAATAATTTTTCTACTCAACATGCCTTGATATAAATTCTAATTACTATTGGGGAACATAATGAAATGGTAATTAAAATGTGAATTGTCCATCAAAAAGTTCAGACTGTTGAAGATCCTTTGTACATTATTTGGCAATTTTGATAATATAATTTATTAAAAAATGCAAGTATGTCATTATTTATTTTTTTTTAAAAAAATGTCATTCAAAACCCAGGTGCTGTTTTTTATTTATTTATTTCCCCATGGAACACAAAAGCAAAAGTTTTTGAGAAAATACAATGAAAGCATAATAAAAGTGGTCCATAGCTGAGATTCAGCAGGGGCCAAAACTTTTCTGTGAATAACTAATTACATTCAGCCTGTTTCTCACACAACACTATCCCTTGACTTGGAATATAGTGCACATGTCATATGGATTACAAATGCTTTCCAACAAACTCTCAAGGTAATCTAACGGTATTAAACTTTGGTAAATTGGAAGCAAATTTATATGAATTTGTCAACCTAGTCTCATGGCATTTATGTACCTGGGTGCACTTTTTAGCGAGACACGAAACACGTACCAATAACTACATATTACTGCAGTTTCAGTTTCCAAAAGAAACAAACACTAGAGGCAGTAAAGCTCCGACACCTTTTACTCCTTTTCACACAAATTTACAGAGTTTTGATTAATAAAGTGTATTTTTGGCACAATTACTTTAAGAATATCGTGTTACGACTTCAAAACAATATTAATATGCTGGGAAATTTGAAAACTGATGCTTTAGAATGTTAGCATCGCACATATCCAGCGTCATATCTATGGGTTTTCATAGACAGTAGGTTTGTTCGGTAGCTCACGGAGTACGGAGACGTACTTAGGAGGCGAGGAGCTCCGGTTCGAATCCTGTGTAACCACGTTTCGACAAAACAGTTCTAATCTGCAGATAAGGAAGTTGAAATGGCACGGTTGCATCAACAAATACGTTTTTATACCAGTTATGCATTTGTTAACACTATCGGGTAGGTTTAGGGTTGGGTTTGGTGTAGGGTATATTTCCAACACGATAGAGCATTAACTTTTAGGGACAGACCCCAGATATTTGAATTCTGAACAGCCGCAGTACGTACCCGAAGCAACATAATAAAAACACAGCAATACGTACCTATATAAACATAATAAAAACGTGCCAGGGTTCACGTATTTAACCTGTGTTTTAGCGCCACTCAGTGGACATTTCTCTTTGAAACTGCGGCGAAACGTGCAGTAAGGTACGTAAAACGGTGTCGCACAGAAAGTGCACAGAGGTACATATTTTTATGAGACCAGGTTGGAATTTGTATGGATTTGTTATATGAATCTATATGAATTTGGAAAAACTTAAAACCCTTATGTTTCCTCATGAGATCAGATTTCATTTTTCATCAACTATAGACCTCAGTCAGGGTAGACAATATTTAATTTTTGACAGGAATTTAAAACAGGGCTGTGAAGAATAGAAGTGCAGTGCATTCAACAAAATGTACTATTGTTTAACAACATACCAACTGAAAACTTTTAATACACAAAAACTTCATAAAACAATTTTGAAAGTTGGTATTTGTGAAAATTGCACAATTTAGGACCTTTATACAGTGCGTGCCATTATAAAGACTATAAGCCTATCCCTCACAGCCTTGTTTCAAGCGTGTTAAATTCAATACGGCGTCTAACCTGACTAAGGTCTATACATGATTAAACAGCTGAGCTGTAGTTCTAGTAACACATCCAATATCTATCGAACGACTATTTGTACGAAAAGCAAAATTCAATAATATATGCTGCTTTGTTCTTTTCTTTTAAACGAATCAATTTTTTTCAACCTCGAAATAGAGCTCTGATAGTGCTGTCACTGCTGAATCATTTAAATATCCTTTATATTCACCATCAGAATGCTATGTTTTCCCCCCTACATGACTAATCCTGCTTTATAAATCAAATTATTCCTGCCATCCACAGATACACGGAGGATGGTCTTTATTTAGTGCTACTTTTGACAGCAACAGATGGGACTCCACCCCAGGGTAGCGCGCAGGGTAGCTTGACAAAGCAAGCCATATTTTACATTTAAATACCAGCAGTCGCTGCCAAATCTCTTCTCACGGAAACCAGATGCACTTGAGAAGTTTAACATCACTGACGCTATCAGCGTATCAGGTGTGACCAGAAAAGTAGAGCAATATCTGAGTTCATCAAAACCAACACGACACACAACACCGCTGCACGAGTGCTTATAAATGTACACACTCAAGCAGACACAAACATTTTCCCACCGCTACGAATACACTCGCTATTAGCATACGACGCTTCTGAAATCACGCCGTGCTCTCTTGTGAACATTACTATGATTTACTATACAGACCATCTAGGTTTTCCTTTTTATCAGTGGCAACAAAGGCAACAGAATAGACTATAAAGACAAGCCAGTCGCAAACAGATACATAAATTAGGAAAATAAAATGAAATTCAATTTCCAGGGGCTAGCTGACGCACTGTGCTCTCTCTCTGCCTTAATTAAAAAGCAGTCAGCTGAAGAGGGGCTATGAAGGCAGACAGAGGGGAGCATGCGCCCCCCCTTTCATCATCCCTGTAGTGAGTGGTGGCAAACTCCACTGAGACAACAGGCCGGAATAACAAGGCTGAAGAAATTCCCTCCTCTGTGCTCCAGTTCCTTCTCTCTTTCTCTCTCTTTCTCTGTTTCCCCAACCATAGAGGTTAAGCTCTAGTAGTTCAGCTCTAAAGGAACCACACGCAGGACCATGCAAACATGAGCTTTTGTGAACTGTACATTTACATTTACATTTAGTCATTTTGCAGACGCTTTTATCCAAAGCGACTTACAATTGGGGAATAGATAAAGCGATTCATCTTGAAGAGGCAATCAGACAGAGGAAGTGCTCATAACACCAAGTCTCAGGCATTGTTCAAATAAGTACAAGCTAGCAAGGGAAGGAATAAGTAAGGAGAAAGATAGACTTTTTCTAAGTCAAGTAGTGTCGAAAGAGATGAGTTTTCAGTTGTTGCTTGAAGATTGACAGGGATCCAGCATTCCGGATAGGGGTGGGAAGATTATTCCACCATCCAGGAATGGTGAACGAGAATGTTCTGGAGAGTGATTTTGAGCCTCTCTGTGATGGTACCACGAGGCGTCGCTCACTAGCAGATCTCAGACTTCTGGAGGGGATGTAGATTCGTAATAGTGAGTGGAAGTAGGGTGCTGAGCCTGTGGTTGTTCTATATGCAGGGCTGGATTGGTAATCGGGCATACCGGGCATTTTCCCGGTGGGCCGACGCACTTTAGGGCCCGACAGAATGTTTTTTTTTTTGTTTTTTTTAATTCATATTTGCCAAGGACCATCACACAGGGACAGCGAGCAGCCAGTGGCCCATTGGTTTGTCTCCTGTATTGACAGCGTAAACCACCCAATCACAATGCGCTATAGACGGAGCGATGGAGTATTTTGCTCCGCCTAAAGATCGCTTCACCGCAACTTCTTTCTCGTCGGCTTTTCCCACGTTTTCACTGCAGGTTTATCAAGAACAGGCTTGCTCTGCGGTGAGTGATGCGGGACAAAGAGCCAGGCAGGAGGAGGAGAGGAGAGGAGTTGAATCGGTAAAGTGCTTGACAGGGACTCGCAACAGAGGCAGTCATCTAACCTATCCTAATGTGTGCGCACGCCATAAGTGTAGAATACGCAGACACATTTTAATTTTTTGGCCAAGTCAAGTCTGTTCATGGAGGTTTCCATCTAGATTTAAATAAAAAAAAGACACGATATTGTCGAACCTGATGTTTTAGTCTTATCCAAAAAGTTTTTGAACAGTAAGATTTTTACTATTTTTTAAATAATTCTCTTCTGCTTATGCTGATCTGCTGTTCAAGAAACATGTATTATTATTATTATTATTATTATTACTATCAAGATTTAAAACAGTTGAGTACATTTTATTCTGGATTCTTTGATGAATAGAAAAATCCAAAGATCAGTGTTTATCTGAAATAAAAAAGCTTTTGTAACATTATACGCTATACCATTCAAAAGCTTTGAGTCAGCTTTTTTTTTTTGGGGGGGGGGGGGATTATAGAAATTAATACTTTTATTTAGCAAGGATGCTTTAAATTGATCAAAAAATATGATAACGACATTTATAATGTTACAAAAGATTTCTATTTCAGATAAATGCTGTTCTTCTGAACTTTCTATTCATCAAAGAAACCTGAAAAAAAAGTCTACTCGGCTGTTTTCAACATAATAATAATAATAATAAATGTTTTTTGAGCAGCAAATCAGAAAATTTGAATGATTTCTGAAGGATCATGTGACTGGAGTAATGATGCTGAAAATTCAGCTTTGATCACAGGAATAAATTACATTTTAAAATATATTCAAATAGAAAGCAGTTATTTTAAATAGTAAAAATATTTCACAATATTACTGCTTTTGCTGTATTTCGGATTAAATAAACGCAGGCTTAGTGAGCAGAAGAGAATTCTTTAAAAAATAGTAAAAATCTTACTGTTCAAAAACTTTTTGGATAAGACTAAAACATCAGGTTCGACAATATCGTGTCTTTTTTTTATTTAAATCTAGATGGAAACCTCCATGAACAGACCTCCATGAAATAGTAAAAATATTTCACAATATTACTGCTTTTGCTGTATTTTGGATCAAATAAATGCAGGCTTGGTGAATAGAAGAGACTTTAAAAAACATAAAAAATCTTACGGTTCAAAATCTTTTGACTGGTAGTGTATATCATATATATATATGAGTCGATACAGAGAGAGAGAGAGAGAGAGAGAGAGAGAGAGAGAAGTGGTGGTGGGCTGCAGTTTTGGCACTTTTGTGCATATTTTTTAAGTGTAAAAACGTGTCTTATTCGCTAACAACCCATGATTCAGTTTAACCAGGCGCTAAATGCACTGGAATAGTGCTCATTATGTTATATATTATTATAGACTGTACTACTTGCACTTATTACAATGCCCTGTATCATATTTGCTTGTTTCTTACTAATTTTTGGGTTCAGATTTCAAAAATAGTGCCTGTTTTGCTTGAACATGTCACATTTTCTCACAAAATATGATGTGCATTTCATAACATTTTTGCTTTTGACAACCATTTGTGAAGAAGTCTTGTCTTATCCCTTAATCAGTAGAAAATCTGCCACAAAGACACAATCCTGTCTTCCTCTGAGCCAGGTTACAAGTATCTGTTCAATTCTCAGCTGAGTTTTACATGTACAATATGAATGATTCTGTAGACTATATTTAATGGCTAATCTTGATTTCAACTTGACCCATATGTTTTCTGCTACATCTGTGGGTGTTTTAGTATATCCAAAATTATTTGACATTAAATGTTATAGTTATAGTAACACTTTATAATAACTTTTATTAATAAACCATTTACCAACATTATATATTGCTTAACAGATCAGTTTAATTTAATGTATATTCACAAAGCTAGAAATATGAGCTAATGTGCTAGTTAGTGTTTACTCATGAACATAACATAAACATAACCTATAGATTAACAACATCATTATTTAATGCAAATTGAAATGCTTCAAAGTTTTACATTCAGAAATGTTGTAAAAAAATTAAAAATAAAATAAAAATCACTTCACAAACTATTAAGGTTAACATATTATTCACAATCATAATTACTGTCTGTAAACAAAAGCTTTTGATCATTGTATAACATCTGTTAAACTCATTTTTTCAAGAAGTCCACGATCATTTAAATTGAGTTTAATGGCATTTGTAAGTATTTTTACATGAAATAATGATCTGTTAATCATTAGCTAATGCTTAATAATTTTATTAGTAAACATTAACGATCACATTATCTCACATTTCTAGCTGTGTCAGTATATATTAACTAATGATATGTTTGTTAATGATTTATTAATGCAAGTTATTATTAAGTTATTGTTTAGTGTTACCCATTTGCCTTTTTTTGTCTTTTTTTTAAAGTGCATTAAAGTTGATTTGAATCTGAAAAAATATTCACTCTTACTTAAAAAGTATTAAAACTATGTATTTATTCATCCATTCATTCAATCAATTGCTGTAGTACGTAACAATTTAATAATGGTATTTTTTTTAATTTATTATTAGTAAGATGGTTTTTATCCCAAGATGACTCAACAGGCTGTTTGGAAAACGAGTGGATTGACTTCATGGACATAAACAAAAAAGTGCAAAGTCAAAAAAGGAGGCTCAGTCCATTTGCCTCTAAATATTAGTTTTCTGTAGGCCTTCAGAGTTTTACAAATATATAATAGTTATGCATGCTACGACACATTATGGTACCGTTCTCAGTGTGGGTGGTCAGAATGACCAAGACGTTCAATAATATCCTTCTTTTGTAAGAAATATCTGCCCTAACAAGTAAGTGTACTAGACCTCAGCTGACCTGCAAAACAAGGATGCTGCACTCTGCAATATAAGAGCACTGCTCCCTTGACACCTGGCTGGGCAGCTTTTCTTCAAACCTGCACACACATTCACAAGACAATGAGCCAAAGTGTCCACCTAGATGCCAAGCAGACCGTGGGCGGCCGTAGATGGCCATGGAGCCGGAGTGCCCCGGCCTGTGGGAGAGAGCTGTCAGACCTGTTTATATGCTGGCCGGGGTTCAACTCCAGACTGTCTGCTGAAATAGAGGAAGGCCAAGGGGCAAGGTGGAGGTGCAGCTCCAGGTAATGAGAGGAATACAAGCTCATCCCAGCAGGTTAGGAGGAGGTCAGTAGGGAACGCTGTAATTACTCGGAGCACTAGGAAAACTGCATCTGCAGGGCAGAAAAAGACATGACTTTGTGACTGCTTCATAAATCTTATCATATTACATTTCACATGTTTGCATGGTAAGATTGTGGCCTCAAAAAGTATTTGGTCACTAAAAGAGACAGTTCACCCAAAAATGAACACTATGTCATCAGTTACTCACCCTCATTGTTCCAAATATACTTTATTTCTTCTGTGTGAGGCAAAATAAGATATTGTAAGAAAATGTCAGTGACAGGTATGTATGTATGTATGTATGTACTGTATGTATGTATTGTGGCTTGGGAAAAGAAGTACATTTAAATACTTTTTTAAAAATTTTTTTTTAAATATACTCATTACAGAAGTAATACTTTAAAAGAATATGTTTAAGTGTGAACTGGATGTAATTTACATTTACATTTACATTTATGCATTTAGCAGACGCTTTTATCCAAAGCGACTTACATTGCATTCAAGTTACAGTTTTACATTTTATCAGCTCAGTAATGTTTTCAGACACTTAATTACATGTTAATTACAATTACATGAAAACATATATGCAATTAACATAACTTTTGAGTGCTTTTGACCTGCTTATTTACATATTGGATATTTTTGATGTCATTATCAATTTTATTGTTAAATACAGAAAACATGTAATGACTTTATCATTTATCCACTGGATATGTCATTTATATCAGGTGTGTATATATATATCAATATTTAATATTATAATACACACACAAATACAGTTAAATATCACTTGAGCTTTTAATGTAATGTTTAATGGTAATGTTTTAATGTAACATCAACATAACTGTACTTCTATAATAACAAAAATATTATTAAAACAATGATTTAAAATATTCTTCAAAGTAACACTTAATTTGACAGTGCACTTTTTATATAATGTATCATTTGAATTACACTACAAGTGCACATTCCATACAATTAAATAAATAAAATTATTAAAAAATAAAATTATTTTAGATTTCATTAAATGATGTAAAAGTTTTAAATGTGTACATTTCTGGACCACTGAGTAGCCCGTAAGTAAAATTAAGCTTGCTGAATATGATGGAGGGCTCAAGCATGAGACTTGATTTGAGCTCTCAGTTCCCTACTCAATTACAGAATATATAATATAAATGAATAAAAATATAGATGGTGGAGGGATTTTGTCTTTTTCTATTAGACAGTAGCAGAGAGTAAAAAAAAAAAAAAAAAAAACCTGTCAGGGAAGATTATTGTCTTATTCTGGATTGGTAAAACAGAAAGAAAAAAATAAATTAATAAATTAAAACCAGTCCCGCTGTGCTTAATTAAATGTACACTAAATGGCAGATATGTTGATGCATCAATGCATGTAGGACATATGTGCCAGATGTTTAGACCAGTCAAGGACTCTTACTGTGATTTTATGAAGGATGTTATTTGCTGTACTTATTACAATACATGTATGTCCATTAAAGTATATTTGCAATTACATGTAAACATATAGTTTACATTTATATTAAATGCAATTAGCATAACTTCTGAGTGATTTTGACCTGCTTGTTGACACATTGCTGTCTTACTGGACTCTGTATTGCACTCTAAATAAAATTATGCTGTTAGCTATAAGTAAACAGAACAGCAGTGATCTGAGGTAAAGCACTATATGGAGTGGTGTTCAAGGACATTCTCCAAGCCACTTGTCCTGTATTGTCGTGGGGATGCTGGAGCCTTTCCCAGTATCTCGGGCCGCAGGCAAGGAAACACCCAGGATGGATGGCCAGTCCATCACAAGAAGACACACATCACACACATCAGTTCAAGGACTGGTTGTTAGATATTCCTTGGCCAAACACATTTCAGTTCAGTGCACCTCAGACTCAACTTCAATATTCAATCAAATGCAAAGCCGAACAGTTTTCCCTTCTGAGATGCACAAAGCACAGTCAATCTAATTTGATAAATTGGTTGATGAGATGGATAAGTTTTCAATTTCTTGAACTGCATGATGAGTAAACATTCAATGATTGGTCGTTTTCGGGGCTCTAATCAAAACTGCATTTGCATTTGACTTAAAGGGATAGTTCACACAAACATGTAAATTCTGTCTTTTCAAACCCACAAGGGCCATTCATATTCAAAACACAATTGAAGATATTTTAATGAAACCCTGTCCCTCAACTGAAAGTTAATTTGCTTCAATGCTTCAAAGAGTTTATAAAGACATCATAAAAGTAATCTATATAAATTGAGTGAAATTACCCAAATCTTCATGAGAGACATGAATGCTTTTTTTTTTTTTTTGCATACATGGCATATTCATTGATGACAAAATGTTCATTTTTGAGTGAGTGAACCCTTTATCAATAAAAAATGAATGATATTTTAATGTTCTTTATTTTTAGAGAATTGAATTATGTTTTTGTTTTAAGTGTAACCTCTCTCTCTATCTCTCTCTCTCTCTCTCTCTCTCTTTGTATGTGTGCTTTAAACAAGGTGAAAAAGATCCACTTCAATGTTAACATCCAATTAGTTTTAACTGGAAAACAAGACAAAAACACCAATTAAGATTTCTATTATCATTATTTTTTTGTTGTTGTTGTTTGCAGCGGGCTGAAAAGCAAACAAAACTAAAGACACTTTTCCAACAAAGCATTCACATTTAAAACTTTTCAAGACATTTGCATCGATGCAATTGAATGATTTCATTGTGCATCCATAACCATCATGCATGTAAAACAGCCAGGGGCTCTGTTAATAAACCCAGTTACGCTGTTTTGTTTATTTGATGTAGGCCCCACAGCGCTGAGACTTGATTGAAAAATATTTGAAATTATTGTGTAAAGGTGTCTTCGCTTTGCCATCTTACCTGACTCTAAACTTCCCATGAGAACAGTCCTTGAAAATAAGTCATTATGCTTGCAGGCGCTGCCCTTTGTGTACAGAATTATGAGAGAGAGTTGCTCATGAAAACACTTTCATTAGTGTGTTTATAGCCTTCGACAACAAAGCCCTAACCGACAACCCAAAATACACACACATTCGCATAGATATTTCAGGCAAGGACTACCCTATTAACATAACAAAGACGATGACGGTGGCATGGCATGCAGTAGGGACGGCTTGTAGGAGCACAGCCAATCTGTTTGTGTTCTTTGGGGAAATTAGCTGCTCTCAGACCTGTTTTTAGAGCGAACGGAAAGACAGTTTGTGCTCTGAAAGAGAGTGCCGTCACTCAGGGTCAAATCTATTATCCGGTCCTGACTGCCTTTGGGTATGTTAAGCTCTAATCCTGGAAATGAATCAAAACGCTACTTGTTTGAATGTAAAGCATTGTTTCAGAACTCAAAGTCTTTATTTTATGAATGTCACAAATGTGCGCTACCTATTCCATTTACAAAACGGCTCTTGTGTGTTTGTTTATTAAATATTTCGCTTGATTTGATTCTTTTGATTTGATCTGGCTGGCTTATTTTCAAAATCAGCACAGAAAATGAATAGGGTACAAAGGCTAGAGGCACACTGGGGTAAAATTTCCACTTGATTTTATTCTGGATGGCCCGAAAACTCACCACAACAAAGCACATTTAAATTCACCTAATATTTAATGTTTGTTATAGGTTTACAAAGCAAAAGAGAAATGATAAATCAATATATTTGAGACAAAGATCTTGTTAACTACTGTAAAGTCATGTTTATGTAATCTCCTTCAAGCACTGTAAAAAATAAAATAATAATAATAATAATTGAATTGATTGATTTATCTATTTTCCTGTATTTTTTAAAATGAGCATTGCATTTGAACATGAAAATGGATTTTGTGAACAATAATAAACAATTCTATTCTATTTTATTACTAATTTATTTATATATACTGTATATAAAAAAAGTTACAGTCAGGTCCATATATATTTGAACGCTGACACAATTTTCATTATTTTGGCTCTGTATGCCACCAGAACAGAATTAAAAATAAAACAATCAAGATGAAATTGAAGTGCAGACTTTAAGCTTTAATTCAAGGGGATGAATAAAAATATAACATAAAATGCTTAAGAATTATAACCATCTTTATACACAGTCACCCCATTTTCAGGGGCTTAAATGTAAATGGACAAATAAATATATTCATAAAGAAAATTATATTTTTTTAATATTTTGTTGAGAATTCTTTGCAGGCAATGACTGCCTTAAGTCTGGAACTCATGGACATCACCAGAGACTGGGTTTCCTCCTTTGTGATGCTTTGCCAGGCCTGTACTGTAGCTGACTTCAGTTGTTGTTTGTTTGTGGGTCTTTAGTTTTGTCTTCAGCAAGTGAAATACATGCTCAATCGGGTTGAAATCAGCAGATTGACTTGGCCATTGCAGAATAATTCACTTTTTTTCAAAAACTCGGGTTGCTTTTGCTGTATGTTTTGTGTCATTGTCCATATTTGTACTATGAAGCGCCATCCAATCAACTTTGCTGCATTTGACAGAATCTGGGCAGAGAGTATATCTCTGTACACTTCAGAATTCATCCAGCTGCTTCTTTCTTCTGTCACGTCATCAATAAACACCAGTAGCCCAGTGCCACTGAAAGCCATGCACGCTCATGCCATCACACTGCTTCACCATGTTTCACTGATGATGTTGTATGCTTTAGATCATGAGCTGTTCCAAGCCTTCTCCATAGTTTTTTTCTTCCTTCATTCTGGTACAGGTTGATCTTAATTTCAGCCGTCCAAAGAATGCTTTTTCAGAAGTGGTCTGGCTTTTTTAAGATGTTTTTTTTGGCAAAGTCTAATCTGGCCTTGTTTGAACTTTGTGGTGAACCCTCTGTATTTGCTCTCTATAGTTTTCTCTTGATTGTAGATATTGACAGTGACACGTCTACCTCCTGGAGAGTGTTCTTCACTTGGCTGGATATTGTGAAAGGGTTTTTCTTTCCCATGGAGAGGATCCTCCGATCATCTACCACTGTTGTCCTCCGTGGACGTCCAGGCCTTTTTATGTTGCTGAGCTCACTAGTACGTTCTTTTTTTCTCAGAATGAAACAAACTGTTGATTTGACCACTCTGAATGTTCCTGCTATCTCTCTGATGGACGCCTAACAATTGTCTGTTTCACTTGTATGGAGAGATCCTTTGACTGCATGATGTGGGTTCACAGCAACAGCTTCCAAATGCAAATGGTACACTTAGAACCAACTCCAGCCCTTTTACCTGCTTAATTGATGTAGAAATAACGAAAGAATATCCCACGCCTGTCCATGAGACAGCTTTTGAGTCAATTGTCCAATTGCTTATGGTCCCTTGAAAAGGCGGGGAGGTACATATTAAATAACTGTAATTTCTTAAGATCAGAGTGTGCACTTTAATCCCATATTATATTATATTATAAATATATTATATTATATTATATTTTATTTAATATAAAATGTTATTTTAACAAGTATTAACTTGATATTATGCAAATCATATTAATAACTGCATTAACTGTAATAATCACAGTATTGAGACAAATAATTTTATTTGTCTGAATAGTGTGATTACTATAATTACTATAATTGGATGATTTTTAAACAGACCAAACCACATTTCTTAAAGGAATAGTTCCCCACAATTGAATCAATCAATCAATCTATCTATCTATCTATCTATCTATCTATCTATCTATCTATCTATCTATCTATCTATCTATCTATCTATCTATCTATCTATCTATCTATCTATCTATCTATCTATCTATCTATCTATCTATCATCTATCTATCTATCTACCTATCTATCAGACACGCAGGTTTCCACTTTATAAGACTTAATAACTTGTGGATTATTCTAATGCGTTTTTATCAGCTGTTTGTACTCTCATTGTGATGGCACCCATTCACTGCAGAGGATCCACTAGTGAACAAGTGATGTAATGCTAGATTTCTCCAAATCTGTTCTGATGAAGAAACAAACTAGTCTACTGTACATCTTGGATTTCAGCATTTTTTCATTTTTGGCTGGATTATTCCTTTAAGTTGTGACTTTTGCCCAATTGTGCCCTACAGTTTCCATTTGCGCCTGCCTGTGGGCCAAGAAAAAAGTAAGACATATCTTTTAATATATGAATAAATAGCAACTAATGACTGGTGCTTAGCAAACCTTAATAAAACTTTAGCGCTGAATTAAACATGAGAGCAAACTGTTTATTACCCTGCAATATTTTAAACCAAAACTGCAGATACCTGAAGATATAGTACCTGCTTCAACGTGGAAAAACTCCAGCAAATTACATCACACATTAAAATAATAACTTCACAGGGCTGTGGACTCAAAACAAGCCTTGAAAATTGTGTTTCGGTGCATTGGAATAACTCTAATATAATTGTACTTTGACGAATATCAGTGAAGTGGAGATGCAGTTCTGGATCTGATTCATTTCAACAGAATGCATTATCCATACCGAGACTTTGGCACAGAGCTGCCTTCAGGGTTAGAACAGGGTGCAATGGACAACAGCCTCCAAACATCTGAACAGCCAAATTGTTTTTTGAGACGTGGCCTCTTTAGTGAAGGAGAACTGGTGCTAGAACATGTCCATCATTCTGCTGTCCTCCAGCCCTGAAGATTTAGAAAGGAGCAACCGGAGAGAAGACGAAGAGAGAGGAAATGAGCGCAAAGCTTCCTCTTGAGGGACCGAGTGACAAGTGAATCTGTGGAGTGACTTAAAATAAATGCAAAAACACCCAATATGATAAATGGTGCGGCCTTAGCTCAGAGGTTGCTGGGTGAACAGCGCCTCGAGGGACGTCTCTCAAATCGACACCGGTAGTGAGCGGTCTAATTTAGCCTGGAAGCAGAGATGCTACGATTTTTTTCTTGCCGTGCAGGAGACAGGAGTCCTCTGTGAACACAAACAGACGGCCACTGCATAGGTTGGACTTGACGTGCTTGATTGCCGCATTATATATTTTTCCTCCTTTTCCTTCAGCCTCAGGAATACATTATTGGCATAGCCTGTTACCATGACAACACCTTCTCTTTACTTGACATTGTGGCAGCGTCTGAGAGCTGATTTGTTGATGCTATTAATTAAAACTCCTTCTTAGCTGAACGAGAGCACTTTGTACAGCGAGATCCATTTGTAGGCGTTTATCATATGTGGCTGGCAAGATATGTGCGGTATCAGTGACCGATGTGTAATATGCACCAATACTCAAAAATATCTTAAAATATAGACTAAAATATCCACCTAAGCATGACAGCACTCCCTTTTTTTGTTTTGTTTTTTTTCCTTTGGAGTTAAAAACATGTTAGATTTGATAGTAGAAAACATTTTTGCTTAAAGCTTGTTCTTCATAGTTCAGGAGAATACATGAGGTTAGGTATAATGTACGTATCAACTTCGCAACAGATTTGTTTTACAAATCATAAGCTAAAATGTACCATTTGTATGATAGCATATACTGTATATATATATATATATATATATATATATATTAGGGCTGTCAATCGATTATTATTTTTTTAAATCGCGATTAATCGCATGATTGCCATGAGTTAACTCGTGATTAATCGCAATTAATCACACATTTTTATTTGTTCTAAATGTACCTTAAATCAATACTTTTCAATTTTTTAATACTCTAATCAACATGGGCATGGACAAATATGGATGCTTTATGCAAATGTACACTATATTGCCAAAAGTATTGGGTCGCCCCCTTCTAATGAACAGGTTTGACTACTTTAGTAATTTCTATGAGTACAAATCTTAATGTTAAAGCATATAATGATATTCTAGGGAATTGTGTGCTTCTAATATTATAGCAACAGTTTGGACAGGACTCTTTTCTATTCTAACATGGCAATGCCTCTGTGTATAAGACAAGGTTCAAAAAGAAAATGACTGATTCAGTCAGTGTGGAAGAACTTGACTGGTCTGCATAAAACCAAGTCCTAATCCCAGTTTAACACCTCTGGTGTGACTGTAAATGCAGACCTTGAGCCAAAAACTCATCACCAAACACCAATGACTTGTACATATGGGTTCAGTCATTTTAGACACTTCCAAAACTGTTGCTACAGAGATGGAAATACAATTTTTAAATACATGAATTATGTTCCCATCGTTGTTGCCACAGATTTGGAAGTGCATTTTTCTGTTCTAAAGAAGGGGGTGCCAATACTTTTGTCTATATAGTGTATGTACAAGTCATTGGTGTTTGGTGATGAGTTTTTGGCTCAAGGTCTGCATTTACAGTCACACCAGAGGTGTTAAACTGGGATTAGGACTTGGTTTTATGCAGACCAGTCAAGTTCTTCCACACTGACTGAATCAATCATTTTCTTTTTGAACCTTGTCTTATACACAGAGGCATTGTCATGTTAGAATAGAAAAGAGTCCTGTCCAAACTGTTGCTATAATATTAGAAGCACACAATTCCCTAGAATATCATTATATGCTTTAACATTAAGATTTGTACTCATAGAAATGACTAAAGTAGTCAAACCTGTTCATTAGAAGGGGGTGCCAATACTTTTGGCAATATAGTGTATGTTTATTATTATTGAAACCATAGTCAACATATAGCATGAAGACTAGACATATTTCAAAGGTCATAGATGTTTTTCAAAGAACTTGTTCATGTCTATTAGACGCATGAAAAAAGAAATTCCAGGTTCCCATTACTTCTTTCTTTGCACTGAACAATTTACTTACACAAACCTGTTTACATTTTTGCACACAGGGCAGCTCTTCTTCTGAAAATGCAAAATGTACATTTATTATTTATTATTACATTTGTTTCCCTCTCTGTGCCCACATACTGTATTTTGATGAAGCTATATTCTCAATAAAACTGTTTTCATTGGTATATTTTACTGTTTCTGTTGTCAGACAACGGAATGAATATGAAATAGTGACTGAAACGCGACCCATTAAGACAAGAGTACATAACCAGCTCCCTTCCAAGATGTTAATCTGCACAAAAAAATCATGATAATCGCACCGTCGTCTGATGAAATCAAATACACATAAGATAAAGACAATAGCTGTGCTGTGATTTCGGCTATACTTGCATGTAAAATTAGAGAAGCAACATAATATCTGTGTTTAACTGAATTAAAGCGCTGCTCCTCTCTGCAGCGCGCTGAGCAGAGGCAGAGAGAGAGAGAGAGAGAAAGAGAGAGAGAGAGAGAGAGGTGTGCGCACGCTGAACAGAGCAGATGCAGAGAGAGAGGTGTGTGCGCGCGCGCTGGGAGAGCAAGACCTCGCGCTGGCGCGGCAGTATAAGTGATTCTCAGAAACTAGGTTTGGGCGCTTTTTTGAAGGGAAAAAAGTCGCTAAAGTGGTCTGCAATGTTCCTAAGTTGGCAACACTGTCCATCTCCATTTCTCCAACAAGGGGTTGGGCCAAGGGTCAAACAGAAAATACGCGCTGCGTTAATCGCGCGTTAAAAAAAATTAGTGCCGTTAAAATGCGTTATTAACGCGTTAACTTTGACAGCACTAATATATATATATATATATATATAAAAAATAGCGAACATAGGCTTTCTTAGGAATTGTCCATTTTTACTGATGAATTTTAAAATAAAATAAAAAAATATATTTTTATTTTATTTTATTTTATTTATTGATTTATTTTTTTTATTTTATTTATTTTTTTTATTTTTTTTTATTATTTTTTTTTTTATTCCTTAGTGGAAACAAGCTCCAGATATAAAGTTAGACATAAAAATCTAATTACATAGCCCTGATAATTCAGTATGGTCATTATCAAATGGAAAAAAAAAGTTCATAGTTTGAGTTGTTTTAATATAATTTGAGCATAATTTTAGACATTGCTGTCTTTTGAAATCTCAGACGAGACATCTTACTTACTGAGATCTTTTCTCAGAAGAAAAGCAGGAGACTTAAGCAAAGGCTAAATTTGCAATGCAGATATTAAAAAAGATCTGATTTGTGTATTTTCCTACAGACACCTTTATTTGTTTGTAAACTTGAAAGCTCTAAAAAGCTTGTATAATATCCATCAGCTAAAAGTTGGGCAAGTAGTTTTGGTTTAAAGAGCTGGCAGTTCTGCAGCGAGAGCAGGGAAGTATTTATAAAGCAGGTGTCATTTATTTAAAAGACAAGGACAGGAACTAGAGCAAAAATGATTGCCTTATTCTTTACTGAAGATCACAAGAGGATTTGGACTGGCTCAGTCTCTAGAGCCGGCGCAGTAAGGCCAATCTGATGGTGACCGGGTACAGCTTGATAACAAAGATAACTATATCCATCCTCCACACTCCACTCAGGTCTGTCCATAACTCAAGCAGTCCACTGATAGCATTACACTTACAATACACAGGTTATGTGTGTGTTTGTTTGTTTGTTTGTTGCCTTTCATCCTTTCTTCCAGCCTTTCATCCTTTCTTGACTGCACATAATTTCCATATTTGCGATGTTGCAGTATGCTTGTTTAATGAGAATCTTCCTCAGGAAGTTACGGTTACATTTATTTTGATCTAATGGTGAGATGCAAGACAGTCTCTTGCTGTGGGTTTCAGCAGTTTGCTAAACAGCTCTATGTCATAATATGTCAAAACCGCCGTCTGTTCACAAGATCCTTTCTTGTTTTTTTATCAAAACTGTCACACACTAGTCTCCGTGGCCCTGGAAAAGAGTTTTCACAATGAACCCAAGGTGAAATGAACTTTCCTGTATCTCCAGATCAGAAAAAGCAAGAGCAGCGGTGGCCATGGAAACAACTCAAATGGAAGAGATCTAGAAGAAACTCATCATGTCCTCGTCTCAAAGCTATGCAGGCTTTTTTTTTTTTTAAATGAGTATGAATAGTCCTATATAACTCAAATTTCAAGCTCTGATTATAGAACAAGAACCTTGAAGGTTTGTTTTTCAAAGCATGTTGGCTTTAGGTTAAAAAAAATGGGGGGGGGGGGGAGAATGAAAACAAAACAAACATCAGATACTGTATAAAAGAGATGGGAGTCATTTAACCTGCTTAACTGCAGCCTGCAGCTCTATTAGAACAAAATAATTACCACAGACACAAGCATCCAGCATCAGTAGCTGCCAACTGAGCAAGCAGCTTTAAAATTATGAGTAAGCTATAATGGGATGGTGCCTTGAGCAGTTAATACAAGCTCTACTCCCCGCCTCAAATGGCTTTGGCTTTCAGTTCCACATTATTCCGTTCTGTGAAAAGGATAACTGCAAGTTGATCTGAATGCATGATAGGAATGCAGGGTGCTATGCAGCTAAACGGACAAATGATTTGTGAATGTCTGGGAGGTGAAGGAGTGATTCAGAAGTGTGTTGCTGCAGTGGGCACGAGTTCGGTTTGTGAAGCAACACTGCACTCTTGTGTCAAATGAGTGCTTTTCAGTGCCTGCGGATCAGTCTCCACAGCAACTGTTGACTATGCGTTTTACTGCTGTTTTGGGGTTTGTATGTTGCAGTACAGTGATGCAATGTAAACACTGCAACATACTGGATATAAGGTAACGCTATTTCACTTAGATCATTTGCCAGTATTACTTATTACCAAAAGCTTTTCTCAAAATGTTCAATTCCATGTTGAAAGACTACTAAAATGTGACATTTCTTAAATAATTAATAAGGAATAAATAACTTGGGTTCAGCTAAAGAAGAATTTGACATTCAAAAACAAAGACTTTTTTTATTAGATAATATTTTAATTTATAGCTTACTGTATGTGACAGCATTTGCCACTATTTGCTTAATAGTATGCAATGAGAAAGAAATGAATGCATTTTTTTAATTTTGTTTCTGCAGTGTTAAGGTGTGTATTTGCTGAAAACCACTAGATGGTGATAAAGTAGTTCACATGTTGCTGCATCACGCAGTGAGTGGAACGTGTGTGTGTGTGCTGTGTTCCAGAATGACTCCAGTCGCAGATCTGCACCTGCTCTGGGGGAGTATATTTAGTCCGCAAACCCCTCAACTGTGTGTAATGAGACATCATTCTCAACCCTACATGAGTCACAGGCCACACTGTACGTCATCACTGGGACACCGCTAGAGAAAAATCAAACATTTCTGTTTTTCGTCTGGAATTATTGACCATTACTCTACTAATGTCAAGCAATATCTGTGATCCCACTGGATATTATATTGAAAGGGACCAAGAGACAAGCCCTTATGAATATTTGCCATTGTTCTGATAGAAATACCATAACTATTACTAATTATAACTATTGTTACTATTATCTATATAAATTTTAAATTTCCAAAGTTATTTCAGTTTTATTGTTGTAGAGTAATTGACTTGAAATTGAAAGCAGGGTTCTATTTGTGCAATATAATATAATATATTTGTTATAGTATATAATTTTTGAAATAAGTCTCTCATGCTCACCAAGGGTGCATTCATTTGACCAAAAATACAATAAAAACAGCAATATTGTGAAATATTATTACAATTTAAAGTAGCCGCTTTCCATTTGAATATATAATGAAATGCAATTTCTTCCTATGATGGCAAAGCTGAATTTTCAGCATCAATACTCTACTCTAGTCTTCAGTGTCACGTTATCCTTCTTAAATCATTTTAATATGCTGAATTGCTGCTTAAGAAACATTCCTTATTATTATCAATGTTGGAAACTCTTGTGCTGCTTAATATATTTGTGGGAACCATAATTATTTTTTTGTTTGTTTGTTTGTTTGTTTAAAACTGTCCCCACTTTTTAAAGGTCATATACACTACATATTAAATACTCACCACTTCACTTCAAAACCATTTCCTCAACCCTAATGTCTATAGCACTACAGCAGTGATTTGTCTACAGTGATTTTAAACTAGATATGTAGACATACATTAATGTAAATGCCGATTTCAGCTTTCTGTCTTTTCAGTCTTACTCTCTCAATTGATGACTGAAAAGTATGAGCTGGCGATTGGGAGTCAGTCCTGATGGATCTGCCTTTGAATGCTGAGGAGGGGTAAGGCTGGCAGGGCCATAAAGGGCTTCGTTATGGGGCCGTTAGGGCAGGAGTGGGTCGGGGGAGTACCTGTGGTGGTGCCAGACACTGTGGGGATTGTGAGCGCTGCTGGGGCCAGCTGGGGACGGACAGAAGGCTCTCAGTGGTGGGCAGGAAGTGGCAGCGAGGGCTCTAACACAATGCCACACTCACAACAGCACCAAGCCAAATACTGCAAGGTCATCAGAGCTGCCAAGACTCAAATGCAAGTCTCAATCATTTTTCATTAAGCACTTGGAGGAAAAACTATAGTTGGATTATGAAAAATCACCATTTTTCATTATTTGAAATAAAAGAGTTTGATGTACGATGCAACAATACTTTGACTTCCAGGAGGTAAACATTTTCCCCAAATGCATAAACATATAACTCATTTAAACATAAAAAACACCTATTTAGAGTTTAGAAGCAAGTCATGGTGAAATAATACAAAGGATGGATACTATTATTATTTACATGTTAGCCAGTTATAAGAAAGTGTTTATGTAGAGTTTTTTTTTTTCTCTTTCAACAATACTGTTTAATCAATTATTAGAGTCAGAAAAAGGGCGTGAAATGGACATTACACTATGTTGTGATGCATGAAATTGTGACTAACGTTATTTCAGTCAGAACCACTCTGTTGGAGTCAGAATATTGTAGAGGTCCTGAACTTTATATTTGGCAGCAGGCTTCGCTCTGAAGCGTTCAGATCCACAGGCAAACCTCACTGAGGTTTGAACCCCCCAGCCTAAGCAATTGCCAGATATTTTAATATGCACAGTTATATATACCAAGTAGAGAAACACCATACTGTGGATAATATAGAACAATTTGAGCAACATGAGCAGGATAGATGATATATCTCCGTGGATGAGCAATTAGGGATCATGTATCTGCATAAGGAGGAGTTGGGGATGGAGGAGGGTAAGCGCGTGTCTGTGCGACAGAACTCAAGGCTGACTAAGCGCATGCATGTGCGGCATACTATGGCAAGTGTGAGAACAGATGATCTTATATATCTTATTAATTGTAGTGAGAGGAGTTATGATCAGCTGAGCGTCAGCTGATGCTGCAGTCATGCCGTGGTCTGCCTGAACTACACTTGAGCTCCATTCGTCACTCAAACTAGATAAATTAAATAAATTAAATTATGCAATTTCATATGGAAATATGATACAAATCACCTTGTGAATCACTGGTTCTCATCTGGTTTGTGCATCCCAACACAGTGCCAAAATTGACTAGCACACAAAATGTAAATAATACTAATAATAATAATAAAACAACCTAAAAAGGGGACATATTATGCAAAAATCACTTTTCGCAAAAAAATCACTATTTTTTTTATTATACCAACAAATCTCTCCAAGTGAGCTGTTTCAGATTCTCCCTCTGTTCACGTCACTGAAGGGAAAAAGTCCCGCCCATTTGTGGCACTCTCTGCCCTATTAGCATAAACACAGCACTGAGTGAGAAGCTGCAGTCCGCAATTACTGGAGATATATAATGTCAGAGCCAAAGACGCATTACAAGCATTGTGTTTTGGGATGCACTAATGAACATAGGAGTCTCCATAGACTCCCTCCATCCGAGCCGCTGAGGACACTGTGGTTAAGTTTCATTGTCTAAGGAAATGTCCTGGAAAAAATTTGGTAAAGTTCCCAATACGTCTAGGGATCAATATCAGCGCTTTGTGTGTGAACGTCAGTTCCAGACAAAGTTTGTTGAGCTCTTAATCACAAGTGGGACTTCTAAAGTTTGTGATAGCATGCCATGCACCATGAGACCAGCTATGTTGTTATTTTTATCGTGCCGTGCTCCCCGTCTGTGTAATTCATAAACGTGAATTTATTATGTGGATTATGTGCCTTATGCCACTTTATCCATTTTTATATTATTATTATTATTTTTATTTTTTTTATGTTTTATTTATTTATTTTTCTACATGTCCTTACTTGTATATTTGTAATAGTTGCATTTTTGTGTACGTATATATATATATATATATATATATATTTGATTTGTACTTATCTGTATTTTTGCTTTCTACTGTTAGTTTAGTGTTATCTTTATGTACCAGGGAGTAAGAGAGTAACGCAATTTCAATTCTCTGTATGTATGTACGGTACATGTGGCAGAATTGACAATAAAGCAGACTTTGACTTTTTTTTACTTTATTATGCACAGTACCATCAGATGACTCTCTTTTAAACCGAGTACGTTTTCTGTAAAGATAACAGGCTTGTACTAATAGGGGAATATTTATTTGCAAAGGCTAGCACTGCCAGAGCTTGAGCTCTTGAAGCTCCGCCCTCTTCTCCGGGAGCACCAGCTCATTTGCATTTAAACAAAAAAGACATACTCAAAAATGGTGCATTTTGGCTCATACCCAAAAAATGGCAATTTTAACAAGCTATAAAAAATTATCTGTCGTGTATTTTGAGCTAAAACTTCACATACACACTCTGAGGATATCAGAGACTTATTTTACATCTTGTAAAAAGGAGCATAATAGGTCCCCAACAAAACATTTATCTCCATTACCTGTATTTAATGTTGGTGTTTTGTTTTTCTTTGTGTTCATGGCTTCTGCGATTAACCCTCTGGGGTCTGAGGGGGTTTGGGGGCACTGGAGAAGTTTTGACATGCATTTGGGCTTTTTTCTTATATAAGTCACAGAAATAAGGTTAATGGCTAAAGTCTGATTACACTGTAATCAGCAACAATCTTGTTCGGCTACAATTGTTACGTTCCGCGTGTGTTTTGCTCCAACGCGGTCAGCAGTTTGTGTTCGACACCAATTGTCTCCCGATGCTTAATGTATCTTGTCTTATGAAGTCTTGCTTTGTGTTGCGTGATTTGATCTATTTATAAATTTGTTCTTTGGCTATTGACTTGTCATCAGAATTCTTCATTGAAGGTTATGAAACGCTGATACAGAACCGTATTTGGAGTTTCAGTCTTACTATGTCAATTTCAAAGTTAAGAACTGGACCATGTCTGGTGCATCGAGTATAGTTATATCATATACGGCTATTGGTGACGATTCATATATATATATATATAGTATACATATCGATGTATATAATATATATATATTATATTTTCTGATACAGGTATATAGTGAAAATAAGCTTCCATCAGCCTAGCTTAGCTTCTTTTTTCACCCCTCTGCTGTTTTTGACAATATCAAATGAGTTTACTTTGGCGTCGTAACCCATTAGCTGAGATTTCGGTTTTATTTTCACTATTTATTTTTGTTAGTTAGTTAAGGTTATGGTATAAGGATTTTTTGTCTTATTGCTATTTATGCATAATTTGGGTAGACCTCTGAATTCAGTCTATCTGAAGTGATACTCTGAAACAATCATTTGACTTTCAGTGGTGGAAGACTGTAGAATCCTCGATGCTTGGAGCTCTGCTGTTTTTAGACAGTGCTGTCAGTGAGTGAAGCAGGACTGGTGACAGCAGCACAAGCTGTCTCACATAAATGTTACGGTATCATCCCTTTTTAACATCAAGCGACTACATTTATTGGTGGCACGGAGGGATTTCACACAGTCCTTTTGTGGGATGACTCATAAAATCATTACTAACGCGCTGACCTTCAACCCCCGGCTCAGAGCTCAGACGTACACTAATGAGCTATCCATCATTTAGCCCTTTCCTCAGTCTTGACAAACAGCTGATGCAAAGAAATGTAATTAGAAGTATGGCAGTTTTGAATCTGAAAGTTTTGTAAGTGCACCACTGTCGAACAATTGTGTCGTGCAGAAAGGATGATGTGCTGAGAGTTGCTGAGATACTTTCACAAATTCAGGAAATTATTGCAGATGATTAAAATGAGATATTTGTAAATATTGTGCAGCATTACCTCAAGGGGATGAGGGGTGCTGGTGTTGGCTGGTATGTTCACCTGGCGTGAATGCTCTTCTGCGTTAGCAAAAGGGGAAGCGAGTGGAGCTGTTGCGGCGGAGGGTTCTGAAGCCAAGTGCTAATTTGCCGCCCTTCGAACCTTTTTAAACACACATATACTCTCTGAGTCTGGATGGTGATTTTCGCCTCAAACTGCGTCTTGCAGACTTCAGAGTGAAAGCGCGAGAGTTGCGGATCTGATCATGCCGAACAAGGGAACTCACTTGAACATCTGCACGGCTGGACATCGAGGCGGATACATTGAAATTTAGTTGCGAAGCTGGAACTGCAACCAGCGTGTGAATTATTCACCGATGTCACCTCCGACTCTGGGGGGTCGATTCCATCGCTCTCACGTTTGATGTGAAGCTAAACACTATCTCTGTACCTCAAAGGTTTAGGGTTAAGCCGAGGTTTTTTTTTTTTTTTTTAATTGTATTCTCTCCCAGGCGAATTCATTTATGCTTGATATATGGTCATAAGATGTTTGGCCCCTGCTTTTGAAATATAGGTTAAAATAGGAAAAGCTCAAAAAGTTATAAGTGCTGCTCTGTCTTTGGAAACTGTAGTAATAATAATGTTGTTAAAGCGGCAATAATTTGCGAGCATATTGAATCTTACCCGCTGGAAAAGTAATGCTGCAAAAATTAGCCCAGATAGGGAGTGTTTTTTTTCGTAAATTGGACATTTTTGCTGATTTTTTGCTTTAAAACGCAGTAGTCTAAATACATACATATGACAGACTATTTCATTCCCCATGACTGTCAGGTTCAGCATTATCACTGTCAAAATGGATATTACAATGCTCAAAAATAAAATAAAAAGATAATCCACCAGTTCCCATCCCTCACAGACTCTTACTCTTGCAGAATGAGGAATAAGGCTGTGAAAATCATGTCAGATTGCTTGCACCCGGGACACTGTGTGTTCCAGCATTTATCCTCTCATAATGACTGATGCACTGCCTGGACTGAGAGTACTACTTTCTGTGGTAGCAGGTTGGTCCGAGGTATCGAACGCCACTGGGTACGGTCAGTTTCTTCCTCCAGGTCAGATTTATCTATCATTAACAGATTTGTTTACTGGAGCTGTGAAGGTTGGAGTGCTGACATCTTACATGTGCGAGGCGTAATATTTCATACGCTCTGGGTAATGACATCATCTGGTGGGAGAGTTATGCCTCTTTTCAAGGTTTGTGATAAACCTGGATTTGTCAGCATCCACCAGTAACTGTCAGAACATTGTTCACTGAAGTTTTCTCTTTGCGCTATTACACGCACCCAAGCTCGCAAATTTGCTGATGCAGATATTGCTTTCAATTATTACATCTAATGCCCGGTCTACGTTTGCATACGTTTGATGATTGATGCTTCACCTGAAGGAAAACCTGCTCCTTTCAAGTTTAAATACCTGAAATTGCTTAACCCGTGAAAACTTATCGTGCTCAACAAAAAGTCACTTTGCAAATGTTGATTTTTGAGTGAACTGTTCCTTTCTAAAAGGTTGCACAGGGGTGAAAAAAGATGCCCTTGAATAGAGGGTGCATCAGGGAGGATAGATTTTAACACAGTACAGTTATAGGTGACCAGTGTAGCAGAGAAACCCACTTTCAGTGAATGATTCTGCAGGGAATGTGTTAAGCCGATTGTCGATTCCTCTATGTTACAGACAAACGTGTCTCTCATATTTGGCTCACGACCATGTATTTACAGTGCACTGGGTATTAAGAAAACATACCAGCGAATATTGAAACATTTCTTCTGGCCTCGATTAAAAACTGATGGGCGATTAGCTACTGCAAAACTGTCAACTTCAATGCCGTGAGTCAAGCCAACCAATGTGTCCGCACGCTCCATTGGTCCTCTGGTATACTGGGGGAAATTTCGATGCTTTTTTGTGTGTGGGTCCTTGCCCATACACAATAAATGGTAATTCAATATTTGTTGACAATGTTGTGGCCCAGCGACGCGTTTTCCCGAAGAGATTTCGCAAATGGACAGGAAGAATCATGGGTCTTAGCAATTAAAGGCTGGTGAAATTATTTTCACTGTTGTGTCTGCGAACTGTTTATAACACGCTGCAAATTTTGTTATAAGCATTTTTGTCAAATTTGTATCCAGTGTTAAAAACCTATGCAATTTCTCACAGGCTATTTTGAGTGCGTATCATCCAGAAAGCCAAGGAGATACATTTAGAAAGGTTTTATTCAAAATTAAAGGCTGTGCTTCGTAAATATTTCATTAGTGTTTAGACGTACACTAATGAGCTATCCATCATTTAGCCCTTTCCTCAGTCTTGACAAACAGCTGATGCAAAGAAATGTAATTAGAAGTCAGTGAATCTGATTGTACAACTGTTTGTGTCGTATTGTGCTGAGAAGATCCACTTAAGATCTCACATTCAGGAGGAATTATTGTGGAGACAAGTGATCAAAACGAACGTACTGGATTATTTGTAGCAATATTGCGAGTTACAACTCACCAGGCTGATATGTATGTTCTTGAATGCGTTAGCAAAAGGGCATTGAAGAATGCACAGTTTTCACAATGAAAAGTGCTACTTTGATCGTAATTTTTGCGTGATTTTAAAGAAGGTGATCACATGCTGGTTTTATTGCCAGTTGTTGGTCTCTCTTTCTATGGCACGATTTTTTAATGTCGGGACCATATGAAAAGACGTTGATCTGATCAAACAAGAACTCACAACATCTGCACACATCTACATTGATTTTTAAAACTGCAACCAGCGTGTGAATTATTCAATGTCATTCTGGGGGGTCGATTCCATCGCTCTCAAAAATGTGAAGCTACACTGCTGTTCAAAGGTTTAGGGTTAAGATTTTTTTTTTTTTTTTAATTGTATTCTCTCCCAGGTTACTTCATGGTTATTTGACGTATATCCTGATAGTGAGATAGAGTAATATATTAAAATAGAAAACGTACCAAAAGTTATAAGTGCTAGGTTTTAAACTGTAGTAATTTTAGCCAACTAATAATTCTCAATAATACCTCATATTGAATCTTATACCAGCCCAGAGTCGCGATTTAAAGAGTTGATTAGTTTTTCCATTCACTTTTTCACAATAGTCTTCTTGTACCACTATACATACATATGACAGACTATTTCATTCCCATGGTACGCTGTCCCAGGTGAAACAGCATGCTATCAGTTAATGCTCTGAAACGCTCTGTGATGAAAACCGAGGTGGATATTACAATGCTCAAAAATAAAATAAAAAGATTTGCGAATCCAGTTGTAGTCCGTGGAGTTCCCATCCCTCACAGACTCTTACTCTTGTAACAGAGTGATGATCCGCTAGAATTCTGTAAGGCTGTGAAAATCATGTCAGATTGCTTGCACCCGGGACACTGTGTGTTCCAGCATTTATCCTCTCAGTGGACACTGGGACTGAGAGTACTAAAAAGCAGGATGGAACGCCACTGACTCAGTTTCTTCCTCCAGGTCATATCTATCATTAACAGAAACAGCACTGACATCTCATCTAATATTTCATACGCTCTAAACATCATCTCCTCTTTTCAATACCTGGAACAACAGCATCCACCAGTACTAGAACATTGTTCACTTTATCTTTAATTTATTATTTTAATTATTACATCTAATGCCCGGTCTGTGCATATTTGGATATGCTTCACCTGCTCCAAAACCTGCTCCTTTGTATATCTTAATCTTAGTGAACAAAAAGTCTAAATGTTGATTTTTGAGTGAACTGTTCCTTTAAAAGACAGAAAAAAGATGCCCTTGAATAGAGGGTGCATCAGGGAATAGATTAACACAGTACAGTTATAGGTGACCAGTGTAGCAGAGAAACCCACTTTCAGTGAAATTCTGCAGGGACCGCGATTCCTCTCCCAAGTGTCTCTCATATTTGTTGTATTTACAGTGCACTAAAGAGCCAGCGAGTCCCCAAAAGGGATTAGCTTGCAAAACTCAACTTTGCCGTGAGTCAAGCCAAAATGTGTTTTTCTTTCCTCTTATACTGGGTTAAATTGATGCTTTTTTGTGTCCTTGATACACAATAAATAATTCAGTTTGTTGTGGCCCAATTCAAGAGTGCAAATGGACAGGAAGAGGGTCTTAGCAATGGCTGCAGTTGTGTCTGCGAAGTTTATAACACGCTGCAAATTTTGTTATAAGCATTTTTGTCTTTGTATCCAGTAAAAAATATGCAGGCTAAACATCATTAAAGAAAGATACATTTATTTTATTCAAAATTAAATCAAATATTTCATTAGTGTTTATTTATTTATTTATACAAACATACATGCAGCATGCATACATACATAAAAAAACAAAAAAAACATGTACAATAATAAAAAAATATATTGCATTCAGCGACCCCAGAGGGTTAAAAATTAAAATAAGTAATCCATACTTTTATTAAGCAAAGACAAAAAGTGACAGTACAGAAATGAACAGTGTTACAAAAGATTTATATTTAAATAAATGTTGTTCTTTTGAACATTCTATTAACTCAAAGAATCATAAAAAAATAATAAATGAATGAATGAATGAATGAATAAATGAATGAATAAATAAAGAAATAAATATTCCACAAAAATATTAAGCAGCACAACATTGATAATAATAAGAAATGTTTCTTGAGGATCAAATTGATATATTAGAATGATTTATGAAGGATCAAGTTGTCACGATCGAAGCTCCCGTACCACCTCCTCTGCACCACCAGAGGGAGCCTTCCCCTGAATATTAACTCTCATTCGGACTCAGTTTCCCATCATTCCTCATACCTGGGCCTGATTATCTTGCCACACATGCACCTCATTCACACACACACATATAAGCAGCACACTTCCATGCACTCACTGCGAAGTCTTGATTTGCCCCGGCTGTCACTTCCGAGCGTCACTTCCCTGTTATTACCTCTGCCTTGATCCTCGACTCTGTGATTCTTCTCTGGTTGCCTGACTCGGACTGTTTCCCTGGACTCTGATATTAGCCGCCTGCCCTGATTACTCTGCCTGTTTATCTGACTACGTCTCTGCCTTGTCTACGCTGTTTCCATTGCTGGTGATTGACCCTGTTCTGTTTGACCATTCTAATAAACAAAGCTGCAAATGGATCACGCTCCGTCTGATGTTTCACAACATAAGACTTCGCCAAACAGCGATCCAGCAGCATTGATGCAGTTGACGACTGAACTCACAGCTCAAGCCTCGCAACTCGCTTCGCATCAACATCAGCTGCAGCGACTCACCACGCTCACCGATGAGCTTGTTACAGCTTTGCAAGGTCTGCGCATAACTCAACCCCAAGCCGCTGCCAACCCGCCACCTGTTCCAGCCAACCCTCCAGCCATGCAAACTCCCCCCGTCAGCCCACGACTCGCCTTTCCTGAGAAATTTGACGGCGATTCCACTAAATGCAAAGGCTTCCTATTGCAATGCCCGCTCTTCGTCAACCAACAACCGTCACTTTACCCCACTGAATCCAGTCGCACCGCCTTCGTGTGCTCGTTACTCACCGGCAAAGCTCTGGACTGGGCTACGGCGGTATGGAGGACCGATGGTTCCACCTTCCCTAACTTCGACTCATTTCTCCATCACTTCAGGGAGGTGTTTGAACATCCAGCTGAGGGAAGAGGCGCGGGTGAGCAGCTTCTAGCACTCTCACAAGGCAGGAGAACGGCGGCCGATTATGCATTATCCTTCCGCACTCTGGTGGCACAAACTACGTGGGTGGAGGATACCCTGAAACTGTTGTTTCGGAGAGGTCTGAACACTGAGCTGCAATCTGAGCAGGCGTATCGAGACGAGGGGAGAACCCTGAGCCAATTCATTGAACTCACTATCCACATAGATAATCTGATCCGCTCTCGACGCACGGTACGATCTGCACCTCGCTCACCACCCAGATCTCAAAATGCCGTTGAACCGATGCAACTAGGATTCACTCCCCTCACTCCCCAGGAGAGGGAGCGCTGCATGCAAAACCAACTCTGTCTGTACTGCGGCCAGGCGGTCCATATGAGGAACACTTGTCCCGTTCGGCCATCATCGGATCTGCGCTCGGTGAGTGACATTACCCGCTCAATCAGTTCAGCCTCTAGTATTAAACTACCTGTCGAATTAATCTCTCAGAACCAAGTAATTCAGACAACAGCGCTTCTAGACTCAGGAGCAGCTGGAAATTTCATAGACAGTGAGTTTGTCGGTCAACATCACTTAAAACTAACCCCCTGTAACTCCTCCTTGGCAGTGGAGGCGCTAGATGGCAGTCCCCTGGGCAAGGGAAAGATTCTCCGTCTCACCAAACCTGTCAAACTGCACATCGGAACCCTGCACTCTGAAAAGATTCAATTCTATGTCATACAGTCACCTACCCATCCACTGATTCTCGGCCTTCCCTGGCTTCGAACACACGATCCACAAATATCCTGGAGAGAGGGACAGATTACTGAATGGGGACCAGCATGTCAAAGAACGTTGTTTGTCCAAAATCACCCGAAAACCCAACACAACCACGACTTCCACCGTAGAGGGTGCACGCTCAGGGAATAGATTACCCCGTGAGTACGCAGATCTCATAGGTGAAGTCTTCAGCAAGAGAAAAGCCTCACAGCTCCCCACTCACCGCTCAGTCGATTGCGCAATCGATCTCCCCAAGTGCCTCATATTTGGTATTTACAGTGCCAAAGAGCCCGAGTCCCCACCCAAGGGAAGGATTTGCAAAACTCCCTCTGTCCTTGAGTCAACCAGAATCAGAGTTTTTCTTTCCTCTTATGAAATTGACTTTTTTGTGTCTACACAATAAATAATTCAGTTTTTTGAGGCCCAATCCAAGAATGCAAATGGAAGAAAGATGGGTCTAAGACCATGCTGTATTGACTATCGCGAAGTTTGAATGATAACACTGCTGAAATTTCGCTACCCATTTTTGTCTACCACTCGTTCCAGTAAAAAAATATGCGGCTAAACCTCATTAAAGAAAGATACATTTATTTTATTCAAAATAAATCGGCAGGCGAAATATTTCTAGTGTTTATTTATTTATTTATACAAACATACATGCAGCTCGATACTTACGTAAAAAAACAAACAAAAAAAACTATACAATAATAAAAAAATATATTGATTCGCATCCGTGACCCCAGGGGTTAAAAATGAGTGGATTAAACAGCCTTCTCTACTTTTATTAAGCAAAGACAAAATAGTGGGCACTAAATGACAGTACAAAAGATTAGTTTTAAATAAATGCCCTTCGTTCTCGCTTTGAACAGTCCGTTAGTCTAACTCCAAGAATCTTAAAAAAATCATGAATGACATCTTCCGCGACATGTTGAATGACAGATGGGTAATCGAATGTAAATAAATATTCACAAAAATTGATGACATACTGATAATAATACTCAGATACCCAAGTTTCTTGAGGAACAAATCGTATATTAGACACGTCCGATCAGAAGGATTCTCAAGCGGTGACTACTGAGCACTGCAGCTTTATGGAAGATAAAGGCAGAGAAATGTGAGTTTGCATCAGACCAGTAATAAATTACACCTCCTTCCTAAAATGGTTATGTAATTAGTCAAGACGGGGTTTCCATGGATGATATTTAGTTCTTTAATAAATCCAGGCAGTAAATCTCGACTGGCCTTAAAAGCCCCATTATGACTTAAAATAATAAAATAATGTTTAAAAATGAAAAAAAAAATAATAATTAAAGATATATTATGTAAAATACACTTCCTGGGGTTTGCCAACTTCTACTGACTAAACTTTATTTTGTTTCATCAGAAACTTCTGCTCCATCGCTTTTAAACAAGTTTATATATGCTCACCGCCATGACCAAAAAAAAAAAATATATATATAAAAATCGCAACACATGGCTCGCCTAATGTGTGGCTTTGAGAAAGCAAAGCTGAATCAACAATCGTTTAAGGTGCTAACTAAAGAGCTCGCTTTACCTCCGCACCCATTCTTCGACATCCTGACCCAGACATCCTCGCGTCAGGAGCTATTCGCTCGCAATAAAGGAGTTGTGTATTCTCTGTCACGATCGAAGCTCTCGTACCTGATTATTATGACAGATTGCTGACTCTGTCACTGCACAGTTCAGAGGTGAGCCTTCCCCTGAATATTAACTCTCATTCGGACTTAAATTTCCAGCATCATTCAAAAGGAATCATACCTGGGCCTGATTATCTTGCCACACCTGCACCTCAAATTCACACAAATTTCATTCAGTTAAAAACAGTGACACTTCCAGACGTGCACTCACTGCGAGCCCAGTCTTAACTGGGGGTATTTGCCCCGAAAGCTGTCACTTCTGAGCGTTACTACCCGTGTTTGTTGAAGAGGAGACAGGTTATATCCCTGTTATTACCTCTGCCTTGATCCTATAAAACGACTCTATTAGTGATCCTGCCTCTCTCCAGCACCCTTGAGTTGCCCTGACTCGGACTGTTTCCCTGGAGAGGATCTGAGAGAGAGCTTCCATTCTAGCCGCCTGCAACCCCAGATAATGAAAGTTACTCTGCCTGTTTATCTGTGTACTACGTCTCTGCCTTGTCTACGCTGTTTCCATTGCTGGTGAAATTGACCCTGTTCTGTTTGACCATTCTAATAAACAAAGCGGTATGCAAACGTGGATCCCGCTCCGTCAAGGATGATGTGGCCTTTACATCTGCACATGCAAGTGACACTGAAGGCTGCAGTGAGTGCGACATCAGTGACACTTTCTATGTGAAAATTAGCACTTTGCATCACAGTAACGAAAGATTACTTTTTAAAATGCGGTGCACCTTTTATAGCTAATATATTCAGTATTGCCATTTCCACATATTAGGATGTCCATTAGCACATTTAATATTAATCTGTTATTAGTATCTATTATGACCGTAAAAAGCATTATGCTTAAAATAATAAAATAATGTTTAAAAATGTTATAATAAAAAAAATGCATTAAAGATATATTATGTAAAATACTACTACTACTACTAAACTTTATTTCGTTTACAGATTGCTTTTTTTAAGTTAAAAAAACAAGTTTATATATTCTCTTATATATGACACACACACACACAAAATCAGAAAATCAGCAAACGACATGGCTCTGAATGTGTCTTTGTACGAAAGTCAAAGCTGAATCAACAAATAATGGTGCTAACTTATAGAGAGCTTTTATCTTTCCATAAACAGAGCTATTTTCTGAATAAAGGAGTTGTGTATTCTTGTCACATGTCTCGTCCTGATTATTATGACAGATTGCTGACTGCTGTCACTGCACAGTTCAGGAGGTGGCCACTCTCTTCACAAATTTCACAGCATCATCAAAAGGAATCAGAATCCATCAGCATCCAAATTCAACAAATTTAATTCAGTTAAAAACAGTGAAAACTTCCAGACGTGCACTTCAGAGCCCAGAGCCTTAACTGGGGGTACGAGGAAAGCTGTCTATGAGACGATTCATGCATTTGTATGAAGAGGAGACAGGTTATATCTCTCTGACACTCTCTTCCTTCTTCCTATAAAACACTGCTATTAGTTTTCAATCCCTGCCTTCTTCTCCAGCACCCTTGAGTCCTCTCATCCTCAGAGAGAGGATCTGGGGAGAGAGAGCTGCCATTCTGAGTGACAACCCCAGATAATGAAAGTGACAACTGCTATCTGTGTATATCTATTCGCTTTAATGTGGTGGAAATGAAGTCTGTCTTGACTTAGCGGTATGAAACGTGTGACTCGTTCAAGGATGATGTCGCCTCTTCATCTGCACATGCATGTGGCACTAATGCTAAGTGAGTGCGACTCATGTGACACTTTCTATGTGAAAATGCACTTTAGTAACGAAAGATAATGCGGTGCACCTGTTTATAGCTTAACATTTCAGTATTTGTCACTTTCCACATATAGGATGTCCCATTAGCACATTTACATCATTAATCTGTTATTAGTATTATTATTATTATTCTCTGAAAATGGTAATAAATCATGAAACAATGTCATAATTGCATGTATATATTCAATACATTAGAACAAATATGTACTGATTAATTTAAATTACAGAAAACATTATTATATTCAGTACATTATAAAAATATTTACTGAATAACAAATTTCTTTCTTTCTTTCTTTCTTTCTTTCTTTCTTTCTTTCTTTCTTTCTTTCGCTACATTTTGGTTACAGAGTTGAAGAAATGGCAAACCTCACATGAAATAAATGGGAAATAATATAGCTCATATAATATTTAGTTTGACCTTCTCAGGTTGACTATCGATATTTTATAAAGGTTAAGCAGTTTGTTTCGCTGTCTATATGCAAGACAGAAAAAAAAGTTACACAACCCACACATTTCATTGATGAAAAATGTGTGATAGGTATTACACTTTAGCCATAGCCACCCATGAAGCCATATTGCTTACTTTATGGCCAATTGCATTCTGCAGTATTGTGTATAACTCATAAGATTTCCATTTGCTGCCATAAGGTTGTAGTTTGCATTAAATGTAGGGCTAGGAAGACTCTGAGTCTCCAAATAAACAGTTTTAACATATAAAGAACTCATCACCCGCATTTCTCACAGCTGCTTCTCGCTCCACTCTCACTGTTTATATTAATAAAGTACAGCAAATAAAAATGCAGATAGTCTAAAAAGTATTATTATTTAAACTATGGTGTAAATTAGGTTGCATATTTGCAATTGCAATAGTAAGTACAATGGTACAATAAATGTTAGTGTTGATACAAAGACATCCATTATAAAGTGGACCCAATAAACCTGTGACCATGTGACCTGTACTGGAGTGTACTTTAATTGTTTTGAGCCTCAGCCAGCACAAAACAGATTAGAAATGAAAATTCCAATCTTTTGTGAAATGCTTTTGCAGGGTGCATCAGGTCACATCTCTCTGGGAGTGCTTATCTCTATGTGGGTTCAGATAAGCCTGAAGGAAAATGTTCTGTAATTTTGCTTACACATGTCTATAGTGTGTGGGTTTACATCCCTAGAGACTGATATACAGCTACGCCGCAGACAAAGCTTTTCGTGGAGTCACGATGATAGGACAGAAGAGCAACCGATCATTCTTTCTGCTGCTTCATAATGGGTACTTATAAACATCTACTCACAAATGCTTTCACCTGAAATCGACAAATCATACTGTGTGTATATACCACAACTTTCAAAACCTCTCAGTTTTTTTTGTTTTGTTTTTTTGGAATTGAGCAAAAAGTTAGTGGTTGCTACTACGTCAATTGAGCCTTTCAAGATCTTTAATGTACTTGACACTTCCAATGAATTATCAAATGCTTAGTTCATTAAGAAAATTAATTAGCGTAATGTAATAATAATAATAATATATACATATATATATATATTTTTTTATTATTATTATTTTTTCTTTTTTTTTCTTTTTTTAATAGTAGTTGTTGTATTGCTTGTTGTTTCGGAATATTATATATTTTTCTATTGCTATCTGCAAGAGCAAAATAAATATTTAGATCTTTTGGAAGCTCAGTTCCTGAAATATTTACCTTATTAAACTATAGATAAAAACAACCAAACAGCCATTATTATTATTATTATTAAAATGGATTATTTAAAAATATTTTCCCATTATATTCTTACATTATATTCCATTATATTCTTACATTATATATTTTTTCCATTATATTCTTTACATGTCCATCATGATAAATGTTATATTAGCTATATTGGTTTGGGGTCTCAGAGAACCTAGATATAAGAACATAATTAAAATCAAATTAATTTTGCCATTCTAAGATTTTTTGATTGATGTACACACTCTAGAGACTCACTGTCGCAAATGTATTGTGGATTAATTTTATTGCATTTTTCTACATGTTTTCCTAGGGCCAAATTGTACTGCCTACTTTGTGACAACACTTCAGAAACTTCAATAATACTTCAATAAATCTTCACTAATATCAGTCAAGTGGGAATTGATTAGTTTAAAGGAACAATTTGCAATGATTGTATTTTTTTTCTTCCTTTTTCTTCAAATGCTCAGTTGAATGCTATCTACAATTAACAGTTTAAGTTATTAACAAGTACAATACATGTGCTTTAGTATGTTAGTCGCCACATTGAATTAAGGGTACTTTTTGAAAATATGACAAAATATTGTTAAAATGTGCTGATTTAAAATGTACTTTAAATTGGTGTTTAACTTGAAATCATTATAAAGTGCACTTTTTTTAAAGTGCATTTTCATAGTCATGAAATTGTACTCTCTTTAAGTACACTTAAGTGGCCTTTTACTTCATTAATATAATATTGTTGGCAAGTACAGCTTTTAAAATACTTTTAAGATTCACATTCAATATAATTAAGCTCACTTCTTGCCAGTGCAGTTTCATACAAAGAGTGAGTCTCATGGTAAGAAGAAGAAGAGCAAAAAGCATCAGCAGAAGAATAAGAAGAAATGTAAATCCTCTACAGTAATGAGAGTTAAATGTGCTTTGATTTGCGCTGTGGTCTGTATGCGTGTGGTAAATAGTAGAGGAGGTCTGCCTGGAGAAACTTCATCAAACGCACAGTGATGGACCCTGTGAACCTGCCGGTTGCTGACTCACCCTCAACATTTCAGCAACCAAAGGATCAAACTCCCTGTCTGTTTGTAGAGGTAACACCTGCAGACCATCAGAGAGAAGGTAAAGCAAGCTTTTACTTGAAATAAATTTATACTGTTTTCTACCACATTCAAAAGTCAGCGCTCTCCTCTGATGACTCCAGATCAAAGTGCATTTTGAGAACAGACATTTCAGCGTCAAGTCATTTGATATTTTAGGCAGTAGAAGAACAAAGTGTTTGATGGCAGGAAAGATAATAGGATTTCAGCTGCATACACATAGCTTTGTGGTACTTGTCATAGTTTTAAAACACAAAGGTTAGTGTAGGGAGCAAGAGCGATGTTCAAACAGCAATGCAGTAAAATAAATGGGCTACTGGCAAAGAGTCCAGGCCAATTAATTATCATTGATTCTGAAGATGCATGAACAATGGTCATTAAAATAACTGTTAGTGTCATTTCAATCATAAAATCACAATGGCATTCGTCCAGGGTTACATTTAATCATTTTCTTAATCAAGATATATTCTCTGAAAGCAAGTCTAAATATCTTATGCTATTTTCATTCTCAAGTAAATTGAGATTGTTTCAAGCCTTCCTGTAGCTCAAATGGTAGAGCATGGCGCTAGCAACGCCAAGAACATGGGTTCGATTCCCAGGGAAAGCAAGAGCTGATAAAATGTAAAAACTGTAACTTGAATGCAATGTAAGTCGCTTTGGATAAAAGCGTCTGCTAAATGCATAAATGTAAATGTAATGTAAAATGTTTCAATGCTGATTTTAGTAGAAAACATGGTAGAAATACTGAGTGAGAAAAGTATTATTAGTATTATTTTTTTTTTTTTTTGCAAATTCAGGGAGAAATAACTGTTTAGTAAATATTCAACAGCTGTTTTAGTAACTAACATCTATGTTAGTTATATATTTGCAATGGACCAAACAGACTTTAGGGTCATAAAAAAAATAAAAAAAATAATGCATCAATATCAATGTGAAATTGGCTATATTATTAAGTTTTACAGTAAGATCATGACCGTTTCATCCACAAGGGGGCGGTCAGATATTAATACATCTGAGATAGACCCTTGCAAAAAATGACGGCCAAACAAAAACAAATCACCAAGAACCAAAAATGGCATAATCACATTAAAGAGAGCATTTACTGCATCAGCATGTCTCAGCTGCTCTGATGGAGAGACGGCCCACAATTCATTTAGTGAGATTAGGCTGAGGAGCGAATAAAGGCTAAAGCTAAAGCTCAGGCAGACTCATGCCTCTCTCAGCTCAAGACCGGTTAACCATCCTCTTTAATCCCTCATGATTTCCTAAAGCCCAGAGCTGAAATAAAGACAGACCCTGTCTTCTATTTAAGCTATGAATTTGACTGATACTCAGTTAAAGGGGTAAAATTACCCCAAAATGTCAATGTTGTCATCATTGACTCACTTTTATGTTGTTCTAACCATGTATAATTGTGTTTCTTCTGTGAAAGACAAAATAAAATTGGCAAAATGCCCAAGAAACGAAACTGAATGTTTATTTATAATGGCAAATTATAATATGAAATGTGCACCACTACTCTGTGACAACACAGAGATAAAACTTCAACAAGATCAGCCAAATGCAATTTGTTCAGTTCAAAGGTACACGTTTAAGAAATCTGAAGGGAGAATAGAATAGAATAGAATAGAATAGAATGATTCAAATGAGTAATGGAAAATGCAATGATACTTAAATTGAGTAGACTTATATACTGCTTATGACACATTGTATTTTTATGCTTGGAGTGAGTCTCGTGGTCAGAAGACAAAGAAGAAGAAAAAAGACCAAATGTAAAACTTTAAATGTTAAGACTTGCTTTCAGAGAATATGTCTTGCCTCAGCAAGGAAAGTGACAGTTTATTTATAATGCCACAAATTTAGGAAATATAATAATATAGAATTGGGAAACAAGTGACAGCACCATTCCAAATGTTGTTATTAAGTATCAAGTTTTTAATACTTTATACTTATAATTCTTGTTTTTGTGATAATTACATCAATGCCAAATGGGCTCAATTTGGCTTTGTTTGGATGTAGCTTAGTGAGTTTCACAGCCAGCAGATCGCAGAAAAAACAATGTCTGTAGTGCCCTGGCTTGTTCCACATTTGTTTGTAAAATGTACTACTTCAGATATGAATAATACTATTTCAGAGATGTGTTAGGCTCCAATAGTTAGCAGGTAAAAATTGGTTTTGTTTGTTTATATTGTGCAGAAACATTAGGTGTCCAATATATATATATATATATATATATTTGTGCTCTGGGGAAATTCTGAATACATTTCAGATGTGTTATCTTAATCTTCTCTAACAGCTATTTGAAGACTGTGGCGTATATTTGTTTTTGGACTTGGACTTATTTGAACTTTCAGCAACACAGCAGACACTATAGTCAGCATCAGGTGAGAGCTAATTAGTTTTGTCTTTGCACGTAATTACTCACACAGTCCCTCATGAATATAGTCAACAATTTACAACAACACTTGAGGTTCTACCAGCTATTAGCAAAATCAGACTCTTAACTCAAAATGAAAAAGACTGTGAGTTGTTCTTTTGCATGGTGTTCCAATGAATGAGGTCTGAAGCTTTCAAATTGACATAAAAGCACAAAAAAGTATAACAAACAATGATCCATACGACTGGAATATAGTGCACAAATAAAAAGAACCACTTTTTGAAACTCATTTTGCTTTTGGGGGCTTTTTGAACCTTGGAAGCTTTCAATGTAAGAATATAGAGAACGGCGACCATTTTCAGTATTTGTCCTCTTGTGCTCCACAGAAGAAATAAAGTCATGTACGTTTGTAAAGACTTGGAAGGTGAGTAAATGATGACCACATTTTCATTTTTGGGTGAACTAATCTTTTACAGGCAATAAATGAAACCTCAAGGAGTCATAGATGGATTTAGTGGAATTGGTTATGGAGGTTTGCTCCTGGAAGTAAATGATCATCCTTGTCCTCGATTTTCCAAGCAGCTTAGCTTTCTAAATATTCATCTGAACTCCTGTAAGAAGTGGCAGGTAGGATTCGTCATCCCTCTGGGATGTTCCTTCCAGGCTACTGAACCATTGAGCCTCAAACCACCACAACCAAAGAAAGCTCCTTGCCTTTGTGATGAATGTTGCTACTATGGAGAAAAATACAGAAGTGATTAATTCATGCCCACTCATTATTCATTATGCTAATTGTTAATGTAATAAGGTTTTAACATGATTGAGACAAGGTGTAGACTTTCAAATGCACCTCAGTATTTGTTTATCACAGTAACAACAGATTTATTAACACCCAAGTAAACAGGGCCTGGGAGGAAACTGATAAGACTAACACGTATCCAACTGCAGTTTGTGCACTCTGTTGCAATGTAGCTACATTTTGTGAAGCCAAAACCTGCTGAATGGAATAATACTACTTAGAGATAATAATATACATATATAGATATTTACAAGAATATATGAAGGGTGCATGCTTTTGCAAAACTTACCACCTTGAAGCTAAGGTGTTGTTGGAAGGTTTTCTGTTTTGTCACTATGCTGTTACAAGTGTGTTCTGGGTCAGAACATGTGAGCGGAGCGGAGCGTGGAGCGAGCGCGGAGCGGAGCGTGCGAAATATAGTCGGAGCGTGGAGCGGGTTTTTATCCAAAGGCCGGAGCGATCGCTCTGTCTCGCTCCGGTTCCGCTCCAATACCGCTCACACCACGAGCCTAGGGCATGCACAAATCCTATGGCGTTATTTTACTGCCAAATGTCGAGAGCGCATTTTGGTAGGGCGAAAGTAGATTAATATAATGCGCGAGCGCGAATCTCCCTGCTCGCGCACGGATTTCCTTTGCTCTTGCACAAAACCGGACGCGCGCGCTCGGATATACGCTGCGCTCGCGCAGAGAGAGTGCGCGCACTTAAAACTTGTCTCTCCTCTTGCTCAAGTGTGCATGTGCAACATCTCTCTGTGCTCTTGCACTAGATATTAATTATTTTCACACCTGGATTAAACTTCAAAAGTTATCAGCCAATCAGATTTTTCTATGACTGACCCGATGAAAATACTAGGCCTACATGAAGAGGGAACTGATCCTGGAATTTCTCTACAATTTAATCATATTTAGTCATATCAAATGTATATTAGAAATGGCTAGGAATCGGGTGCTTGGATGATTTATTAAAAATAAAAAATAAAAAATAGTTTGTCTAATTGTTTGGTCAAACCCTCTGAATATATAGAATATAATGTAGTGATGTTATCACAAATATGATAAATTGATAATCTACTTTCGCGCTACAAAAATGCGCTCTCTACATTTGGCAGTAAAATAACGCCATACATCCACCCAGAATTCACCTGTGCCTTCAACAATTAACAAAACTGTCAGCCTACACTTCAAAAATCGTTCGTTGTGAAGGAGAGATGGAGTTCGTGAAATATTTCCAAACGCAAACCGACAGGTCATACAGGTGCACAATTCCTGTCAAAAAAATAGATGATAACGATGTTGAACATGAACAGGAATGTGGTTGCAGTAAGTAAGGATTCGTATTTTAATCTAAAAAGACACATCATGCGGAAACATGACAGTGTGCTGCGCGAACATGGGGAGGCCAGAGCAAAACGTGAGCATTTTGAATATGGTTGAAATAGGAAATATTGGCTAATAATCAATTAAATAAGTTTTGTCATACGAATATTTTAATGTAGCCTACTTAACCCTGTCCGTGATTTTTTTTATTTCATAGAGAAAGAGATATAAATATATGTTCAATTTTGACTGATGTTGCTGTGAGTTCTTTATAGGATATAGGCTGCGTGGCGGACGCGTCGCGGAGCGGGTTTGCTGCGTGTTGATTTTCCTTTCCGCGCCTATGTTAACAGATTAGAGCAGCCACACTGCCCAATAGGGTCTATGCGTGTATCAGGTGCGCGGTCCAACTACACTGCAACCGCGGCCCCGCGACAGAATAGAAGTGAAGCGGATTTTTCCGCAGCAGTTACGCAACAAACCCGCTCCAGGTCCGCCACGCAGACAGTGTGTCCCAAGGCTTCGGTTGAAAACGGCAGGTGTTAGGCATGCAGAGGAATTTTAAATGTGAGCGAGCGTGGAGCGATTTCACCGGAGCGGGATGAAATTGTAGGTGAGCGGGGAGCGGAATTGAGCGGAGCGGTCTGCTGTGACTTTGAGCGGTGGAGCGGGGGAGCGAACACCCACATGAGCGGGGAGCGATTTCACCGGAGCGGGATGAAATTGTAGGTGAGCGGGGAGCGGAATTGAGCGGAGCGGTCTGCTGTGACTTTGAGCGGTGGAGCGGGGGAGCGCACACCCACGTGAGCGGGGAGCGGGAATTCTCACCGCTCAGCTCCGCTCACATGCTCTGTTCTGGGTAATAGGGTTTTGCAAGTCTCTAAAAACATGCCAATACATACAATTTACTGCAGTTTCCAGCTAAAATAAACACTAGAGGCAGTAAAACCACCAACATATTTATATTTATTTTCACAAATTATGATTATGGAGGAGATTATCTGTCATCTTCCTTTGCACAATACCATGTTATGACCTCAAAACACTTTTACCATAGTGCATGATTTGTAAACTAATTTGCATGGAGTGGTACAGCACCTGCTATCCAGAGTACGAGACCAATGAATCGCAAATCACAATAAAAGAGCTCAAAAACATGTAGAAGCAAGATAAAATGGCCGAGTTGCTTGCAAATGTGTTTTTAATCATACATTCATCTTACATTTTTGTTAACACTATCGGTTAGGTTTAGTGTAGGTACATTATTTTTAAATGTGATAGAGCA
This sequence comes from Schizothorax lantsangensis, assembly GCA_027422415.1. Classification (NCBI taxonomy): domain Eukaryota; kingdom Metazoa; phylum Chordata; class Actinopteri; order Cypriniformes; family Cyprinidae; genus Schizothorax; species Schizothorax lantsangensis. The sequence continues at coordinate 23,272,527 of CM049861.1, read as the reverse complement.
TTAACCTTTTAGCACCACTCACTGGAAATATCATTTCTAAATTGCTGTGATATGTACACCAACCAGCATAAAACAATGCCAGATTTACGTTCATCTGTTTTGAAAAAAAATATATATATATTTCACAGAAATTACGCCACATTTGATGTCTTCTATGGGAGTGTTGGTAAACCTGCATGAAAACATTAGTGCAGATACACAGGTACACATAAATTCAAGGCAATGGCATCAGTTTTATGCATCCCTATATTGCGAACTGCAGCTGCATTTACAATTCAATGTGAATATGAAACTATGAATGCAAGATTAAATCATCATTCAAATGGACAATCCATATATGTGTCTTCTTCTCATATTGGCAAAGATTTCCTCTTCCTCCGTGACAACATTTAAGCCATGTCGCGTTTTGCTGATTCATCATTCCTATAGATAATCTAGTATTCCATTCTTGTCTCAGGGAAGGAATTTTATACACCTTAAGCAGACAGTCGCACTGCTTTTCCTGGTAGTCTTCATGCCAATTTCCAATTTATAACCCGTGAGCTGTGTCCTTGACCACCGCTGAGTGTTCCTCTGTGGCACGCACCCCAAGTTCATTAAATACTTCATTAGCCATTGCTCCTGGACAGCGGAGAAGACTGCTGTTGATGGACCACACAAGAGAGGCACCTGGGTAATACCTCGAGAGAATTAATAAAGTCTGCTTTCTCTTTCAAAGCACATCTCTCATGCCGGGGTTGGGCCTTAATAATATGCCCGCATGGTGCAGAGATAACCTCTTTTCTCACCCACACTTAATTTTCAATCAAAGTTCCGTCAGAAGCCATTTCCAGTCACACTTAACTGCATTAATTTATTTCATGTGAATTAAAGTAGGTAATGGGAACATTTATCAGATTCAAGAGGCCTGCAGAAGTACGGCTTTCCTCCAATGTGTTGTAACGTAACAGTTACAGGAGTCCAAAAGGCGTGTGGTAATTGGCTGTTAAAATTCTGTGCTGTTAGCACAATAATTGTGCACCAGTACAAGATCAGAGGTGGTTTGTACATAAATATTTAATGAAAAGACTCTGACTTTGCAGCAGTTGGAATTGAACTGCTGTGTCGTCTGGCCAGAGGAGAAATGGCCCCCCGACTGAGCCTGGTTTCTCCCAAGGTTTTTTTCTCCGTTCTGTCACCAATGGAGTTTTGGTTCCTTGCCGCTGTCGCCTCTGGCTTGCTTAGTTGGGGACACTTCATTTCCAGCAATATCGTCGACTTGATTGAACAGAAACTTTTTGAACTGAACTGAGCTGGACGATGCCATCACTGAATTCAATAATGAAATGCCTTTAACTGAAAATTGAGTGTTTAATCTTGTCATTTTACATTATTGACACTATTTTCCCATTTTGATATTGTGCAGTTGCTTTGTCACAATTTGTATTGTTAAAAGCGCTATATAAATAAAGGTGACTTGACTTGACTTGAAAAGTCTTTTTGAAAAATTCAAGGGGTTCAAGATTCAGAGAAATAGGCAGAGGGCATATTCTGATACATTACACAAAAGGTCTCAGAGTGATTTAGACAGCAACATTATGCTTTTGCTACGCTAAATAGTTTAAACTGTGATTTTGTAAATTTCTAGAAGTAAAATTAAGATGAAAAAAACTAAAACAATAATGCCTTAAAATTAAATCTGAATATTATATTAAACAGACAGACAGTCTAACAGGATTGCTCTTGGACAAAAGTAATATATCAATCAGTACCTAGTTTTGGACAAATTGTTGCTTTATAATTATTTATATATTTATTCATATTTTTCTTGAATAATAATAATAATAATAATAATGTCACGGTGCACACACGAGGGAGGATACAGGAACACGCAGACAAGGACTTAAACTCAAATAATAATATTTAATGGAGACATCAAGGCAGGACAAGGCAGGACAAGGCAGGACAAGGCAGGACAAGGCAGGACAAGGCAGGACAAGGCAGGACAAGGCAGGACAAGGCAGGACAAGGCAGGGACAGATACACCGGGGAAGTAACGAGTAGACCAGACGAAATCAAACTCAAAAGACAGGACTAATATACACAGGGTAATTAACACATAACGAGACAAACACAGCTGGAACATACTTAACTAATAATGACATGAAACAAGGACAGGAAACAAACCAAATATGGACACAAGAGGTGGGAACACATGACACACACACAACAGAACCCTGACAAATAATACATACATGCATACATACTCTTACAAAAACTTAAATAACAGTGTTGTTTTTTTGGTACATTTTGTGCATTGTGAAGATTTTTTAAGAAAATCTTGTGGTAACAGAGTAGCATGTAACAGTATATCTGACATATCTAAATGTTCTCACAACAAATGACAAGGCAAACTGATTACCCCCCCCCCCCCCCACACACACACACACACACACACACACACAAATCTACTCCAAGAGCCAGTGTACATATTGTTAGAAGACTGCACTTTTTTTTGTCTATCAACATACAGTATCTTGTTGTTTTTTTTTGTTTTTTTGCAATATTATTATAATCATGCCAAGCATCTGTAATGGAGACATTTCCATGTCCAACAGAGCCCTCTTAAAGTTTCCACTTTGCTGCAGACGGCTTCAAGTATTGCTGCATTTTAGGCTTGAGTGCTGGCATTATAGTCAGTCCTCAGTAAACAGAAACTTTCCTTTTTTACAGAAAGAAAAAGCGGCACAGCTGAGCTATGACTTCCCACCGAATTAATGAGGCCTTCAGTGAAAGAGGAAGCAGGGATGTGGGCAAAAGAAAGGACCAATAGCCCTGGGATTCCTATTCAATAACTGTTATTGCAGACGTACAGTCCTCTCGCCAACACCGTCATTATTCTTGGGGAATGGTTGGATCATGTGGGTATATTCAGGCTTTTGTGTGCTGGTGCCCACTGTCTACCCTCACACTGTTTCTCCCTTGTCCTTCTGTGACACACCGATGTATTTGTAAACGTGTGATGGAAGCTTGGACATGGTGGTTTCAAATAAAAAAAACTTTTCAGACTAAAAGCGTTTCTCAGTTGTACCTCGTCTGAAGGGGGAATCAGTGTCAGGAACCTGTCTGGCCTGAGAGGATGTTTGTTCCTCTAAGTAAGCTGTTGAAATTTTCTTTAACCAAGCTGTTAAAGCCTCTATAAAATAAATAAATTGACTTAATTTAAAGGGATAGTTCACTTTGAAATTAAAATGTGGTATCTATCAGCTTACCCCAAGGGCATCCAAGATGTAGGTGTCTCGCTCTAGTCTGTCAGTCATATAATGGCAGGTATAGGTCACTGTCTCTATAAGAGGGGAAAAGAACATGCACAGAGAAATCCAAATTAAACTATTCCCCATCGTAACTACACATTGATGGCCTAAGACACGAAACGAGCGGTTTGTGTGAGAAAACGAACAGTATTTATATAGTTTTTTACCTCTTGTACACAACCATATCCAAGTGATCTGAGTGCGCACACGCATCCGGTGTGTGACGTGTGTGTGCGCGCGCTCTGGCTCACGCTGCATTCACACGGGGCGTCGGCATCAACGCTTGACGGAGGGCGTGTCTGAAGCGTGGTGCTGACGCGCCGTCATAGTTACAACAACCAATCACATACTTCTCTGGTGTTGCATGAACGGGATTGGGTATTTTGCATGAGGCGATCTGATTGGCTGACGCCTCCGTTGGCGCTTGAAAAGTTGCGTCAGCACCACGCTTCAGACACGCCCTCCATCAAGCGTTGACGTCGACGCCCCTTGTGAATGCAGCGTGAGCCAGAGCGCGCGCACACACACGTCACACACCGGATGAGTGTGCGCACTCAGATCACCTGGACATGGTTGTGTACAAGTGTTAAAAAACTATATAAATACTGTTCGTTTTCTCACACAAACCACTCGTTTCGTGTCTTAGGCCATCAATGTGTAGTTACGATGGGGAATTGTTTAATTTGGATTTCTGTGTGCATGTTCTTTTTCCCTCTTATAGAGACAGTGACCTATACCTGCCATTATATGACTGACAGACTAGAACGGTTTGACCTAAAAACATCAAAATTGGATCTACTGAAGAAAAAAAGACACCTACATCTTGGATGCCCTTGGGGTAAGCTGATAGATACCAAATTTTAATTTCAAAGTTAACTATCCCTTTAAGATAAACAACCTTGGCACAAATCAGTATCATTAAAACATGCATGTAATTTTCATCCTAGTGTTTAAATGCGTCTTCGTCCTCTCCAGCATTTTATTTTCTCGGTCTCTTCTGCACTCAACAGGAATTCGCTCACAGCTGCGAGCACATAGTGGAAATGGCCAATCAGAAAGTGATGGTGTGGAATGCCTAATTAAAAAACAGCACGCCAGAAAGAGGATATCTCATGCACATGACCTATGAGAGACTTCCTGCACTGGAAAAAAACACATCTCCAGCAGAGTTATCAGGACATATTAGGACCACGGGCATTCATGCTTAAACTTGATTAGTTCTTTGTGAATACCAATAAATATGATTGCTTTCTTGACAAATAGGCATTTGTTTGTTGATGAAGAAAATCTAGAATTGGCATCATGTTTTTTGAGGATTTATTATATTATATTATATTATATTTAGGGTCCTATAATTTCCACATTGTCATGAATGTCATGAAAATTTGCAAATTTCTAATGAATAAATCAGAAGTAGGGCTGTACAATAAATCAAATTGGAATATGAAGTCTGTAAATATTAAAGTGCAAAAAGATTGTGTGTGAATGAGCAGTGGAGTTTTATCTACTACACATACTCAAGCATGCTTAATGCTTAATAATTTAACATTAATATTAAATTATTAAACAATTATTATATTATTAATAACTAATTATAACATTATTTTTTATTTTAGGGATTCAATTGATTGGACAGGCCTTTTGATTATTAAAAACATTGTTTTTGAATAAATAAATAAATACTACTACTAATAATAATAATTATTATTATTATTATTATTATAAAGGGAAAAATGCATGCATATATTTATTTAGTAACTTTAAAATTAACTTGTTTCACTTTATTCATTTTACATTTAATTATTCTTGCTTTTTAATTTCTGAAATTTAAGATTTGAGTACTATGGAGTGGAAAGACTTTCAGGTAATAATGTAATAACCTATAGAATAATGACATTTCAGTATGCTGTTTTAAAACTAACATATAGATGTTTTTGTGTCGTTTTCTTTTCTGAGAGCTCTTGACCCAAGACAAAAACGTGAAAGCACAAAATGTGGAATGTCTATACTGATGCAACACATACAATGTTGTAGGCCTGTTTCACACACTGGAATCATTGTTCTACAGGCCCTTAACTTGGAAAATGAAGATACACTGCGGATGGGAAAGACATTGTATCTCAATATACCCAGTCATCAGGGAATGCTCAGCTCCAGATGAACTCAGTTTGAGAAGGAAGCTTATAGGACGTTTATTTGAACATAAGCAACTTTTGACTTATTAAAAAGGCTACTGGAACATGATCTGTCAAAATGACAAGTGTGATACAATGTCAGTGAAAGGAAAAGCTAAGAACCAAATCTAGGGCAAATGTGAGTCATATTCTAACACTATAAATATGTCATATTTAATACCCAAATTTTTATGGCCTCTCAAAAATCAATGTTCAATCAAAACATTACTTAAAAAAAAAACTGTTGTATACAATCTTCTACTACAAGTTTTCTGTCATTTGATTGATAATTTATACTTTATAGCAAGTAAAATGCATTGTATTATAGTTGTAAAACCATCTACCCTCATTTTGCTGTGAAATCACTTCCTTCCTTCCTTCCTTCCTAATTAATATTTTTTTTAACTTGTTAGTAAAGTAATGTTTCAAGATGAACACTTACTTGAATGAAACAACTTATGTTCACTTGAATATATTTATGTATAATTTATGTGTGTGTGTGTGTGTGTGTGTGTGTGTGTGTGTGTGTGTGTGTGTGTGTGTGTGTGTGTGTGTGTGTGTGTGTGTGTGTGTGTGTGTAGGAAAAATTATAATATCAATTATGATACATCAAGATTTTGAGGAACATTTATTGGGTAACACTTTACAATAAGGTTCATTAGTTAACATTAGTTAACAACATTAGTTAAAATGAACTAAGAATGAACAATACTTCTACAGCATTTATTAATCTTAATTCATGTTAACTTCAGCATTTACTAATGCATTATTAAAATCTCAAGTTGTGTTTGTTAACATTAGTTAATGCACTATGAACTAACATGAACTAACAATGAACGCCTATAAATAATAATAAAAAAATAAAAATAAAAAAAATATATAGTATATATATATATACTGTATATATATATAAATATATACAATAAAAACTATAGAGCTTTGATCGTAAAACTAAGAATTGAAATATCATCTTACTAAGACATCATTTTGGTAAATTACGATATAGTGATCAAGTAGAGCAATTATTTATATGTCATTTATATAATAAGCAATTAGTTATCATGTTACTTGTATACCGAAATTAAGTACAGATTTTGTTGCTTTACATTATAAATTACTATAAGTAATTTTATTTTTAAGCATCCATTTTAAAAGCTGATTTATTTCAGGTCCTATCCACCATCTGATCACACGGACTGAGAAACACAACTATGCGTAGATGCCAATCTGCGAGTACATTTCTTATATGCAGCCTATTTAGCATTGTTTTATCTAGGCCTGCAACCCAGAGCCAAATCTGATGAGACTAGCCCAGAGTCTCCATAAGAGCACTCAAGTCCCTGATAAGTAATTAACATTTTAAAATCTAGATGTTTAGTAGGGAGCCAGTGCAACAGAACCGGGCTAATGTGGTCATACTTCCTGGTAGTAAGAACTCTATTGCATTTTGAACTCTGTAATTTGTTTATTAAGCGTGCAGAACAACACCCAATAAAGCATACAATAATCTAACCTTGTGCATGAATTAATGTTTCTGCATTTGACATTGGAGCATAGGTTGTTTAGATATATTTTTAAGATGAAAAAATGCACAAATGCTATTGTCAAAGGAGAGATTAGCCACCTAGGTTGACTGATGACAAGAATTTACAGAGCTCAAGTGTTAGACAGTGTTCTAGGTTACATGATAATTAACACAAGGCAGTAAGAAATTACTCGTCATCCAGTCGACTGCATTCCATAAGTTCTCAGGTCACCAGGCCGTGACTGACATCAAATTAACCCCGTCCTAATGCCAAGGGTTATAAAGCAAAAGTAACCCCTAGTACTGAGCAGGAACTTACTGACTTGTGATTGATATGATACCGATTCACTGAATCGGTCACGATTTGTGCTAAACTTCCACTAATATTTTCTTCTATTCAAAAGAATGTTGTGATCGATAGTGTCGAACAGCAAGATCCACTAATAGAGAGATACAACCACGCATGCCATCTCCTCAGGATTCTAAATCCTGACTCACAGATATCATTTTTCTCTAGGAAGGAATGTAATTGTGAGGATACAACGACAAAAAAGGGAGATTCGAGATTTGTAATTAACTAGATCTTTGTTTGTTTCTTAATAACATTCATATCCTAATGACAATGACTTAATAATAGCCTATTGCTCAAAATAGAGCAATATTTATATGCATTTTATGCAATTAATCTGTTACTGTATACCATTATACAGATTTTGTTGGTTTACATTATAATCTATAAGAATTTTAAAGCATCCATTTTAAAAGCTGATTTATTTTCCTACCTCACAATGCACAATTGTGTAATTGCATTTTCTTATATGTATTTAGCATTGTTTTATGGCCTGCAATCTGAGCCATCGATGAGACTGCCTCTCCAAGCATAATCCCTGAATATTACATTTTATAGCATAAATATAGTAGATCTTCACTACAACACACAAAGCTATCGTGAAGAGCAAGTGCTGCACAAATATTACAGCCCTGTTGCACAAACCTCGGAGTGTAACATGACAAGGTTCTACGTCTGAGTTCAGTCATACACCAAATTATCGCCTTCACCGAAGCATTTGACACCGATATGTCACGGTGATAAAAAACATCTTGCATATCCAGCACACTAGCAGCATGCCTCTCCCCAGGTTCCCGTCAAGACAGCCGCACTTTGCCGTTTTTTCTTTCATTCCGATGAATCCTGTCAGAAAAAAGGAAAGATCACGTTGAGACTGCTCTGGAGGCGGCTTTGAGCATTTGTTGTTCTTCCATTACGTAACTACCTGCATCCTAATTGCTAGACGCTCGCAGAGGATGAAAGCCTCATTATAAACAGCGCAGTTGACACTGCAGCCCCTATGAAAAGTTTGATGTAGAGGTTTTTGTAGGGTTGAATTGGGTAGATCAGAAATTTGCAGAGCCGAGGTTTGCGCCAGAGTTTTTTTTTTTTTATTCACAGACAAGTAATTACAGGAAACAGATCTGATTCTCTGCGGCTTCTCCAGCTGAGCAGGGCAAGGATCGGTCGGATTATATAAGGAACATCGAGATCAGAAAGGTATGTAACAACAAGGTGTGTTGTGAAGCACCTCAAATCGCTGCTGAAGCAGGAGATTACAGAATATGTCAGGGAATATTGCTGTGCGAGGAAAGCTAGTGCACTAAAGGGTCTTTTTGATTTCCCTTTTTCCTGCTTTCTTTCTCAGCAATGCATTTATGATGTAGTCGTCAAGATTTGGAAGCGCTTCCCAGTGGAGAAGAGGTCTAGGACCACTGAGCTTGGGGTAAACAGCTCTTGCACTGGGGACTCAGTGCCTGCCTTTGAGCAAAATCTGGAGACAATGTGCACATTGAAACACAGAGGGATATTTTAGCTAATCCTGTGGAGCGGCCTGCCGAGGGGCCAATCAATGGAGCTTTTATTAGGCAGGCCTGATACATGCCAGCACTTTGCTACTTTAGTAACTAGCACTCAGGAATCTTAGAGCAGAGAATTCAGACAAGCCGTGTGAAGATGACCTTGACCATCCAGAATTCCCCATCAAATAAACTCCCCATTTGAGTGTGAACTCATGGTCCATGGATATTACAATATACGCTAGCAGGTCTGAATGGTATTGGCCACACTCTGTGGAGGGGAACACATTTAAACGCTAGGATGAAGTGCCACACGCACTTACTTCACATGGCCTGAATAACAACAACAAGTGTGTGCAAATAAGTACACAATGAGAAATCTTACCTGGAAAAACTGAGATTTTAGGATGGTATTTACTTCCCTTTCTTAAAGGGGTCATATGATGTGATTTCAAGTTTTCCTTTCTCTTTGGAGTGTTACAAGCTGTTCGTGCATAGATGAGATCCCTAAAGTTGCAAAGACTAAAGTCTCAAACCCAAAGAGATATTCTTTTTTTTTTGTTATCAACAAGTTAAGACTCGTTTTTTTTTCACACGCAACACAACATAATATCCAAAATACAACAAAACGGCTCATTCAAACAACAGCCCCCACATGTCTACGTCAACGATGTCAAGGAAATATTTGTCTAATGCCCCCCAAAAGGGAGGGAGAGTTCACGCAAAGACAACAAGAAGGCACAAAAGTTACTCCTTTAGTAACTGCACGTAGTGTTGAACAAAAAACACTGCCAAGCAACAATGGTCGAAGGCCTGAGCCCCACCAACTCGCGCCGTGTGTACATTCTATGCGAAAGCAAAAGCACTTTATTTGCAGCCTTCCGAAAGGCTACGGATGCAATTAGGAATGTTTTTCTACACATGTGTGGTGTAAACCAGATTTGTATTATTGTCAACTTCAACAGCTGTAAAACCAGCACAGCAATGCATTCTTATGGACGGCAGTTTTGAACTAATACATAGGAGACCTGAATCATCATTAAGAAGACACAAACTTGGCTGTGCTAACAGGCCAATCAATTCGCAGTAATGATGACAAAAAAAGGGTTTACAATGTGTCCATAGACTTTGCTATGACGATCTGGACGCTTCCCAAAACATGAATGCAGCGACTTTAAGTGCCCGATGATGTAGTGTTACATATATGGCAGTTCAAAGTATTTGCTATTGACTGCAGTTTCATTTTAAATGCGGAGCTTTGCGCGTAACGTGTCGTATGTATGCTCTTTGAATGACTTTGAGGGGAACAGTGGTCAATCAAGACGATGTACAGCCCGTCAGAAATCATCTTAGACCGCGGCTTGTGTAGGCTGCAGATTACATACGAACATCATCACTGTGTCTGTCACGCGACTCTGTTCCCCTTTCGGGCTTGAACAGATAAATTAAGGTCAACAACTAACTTGAAAGCTGATAGCTCGTGACCGATCCACTCCATGGTACGCAAGGGGGTTACATGTCTCCCGAAAGGCTCACGTGGTTGTGGTGTTCAGGCCAATCACATTTTTTTTTTTATTAATTAAACCTACTGGGTCCATTAGTCCCCTGGCCAATCAAAGCAGACTGCACTTGTTGGAAATGGAGGGGCTTTGTCAGTCTTACCAGCAAAGAGATCGTTTGAGAGAGGCCGGGGCATAAATAAGGACACATATCCCAGTAGGAGAGTATTTGAAAACGCAAACAATAGTGTTTTTTGAACATTAAAGCATGTCAACATATTCTGTTACATCCTCCTATAATACACAAGACCATCGCGGCCGTCAAGCCCCTCCCGTCGATCTTTAGAAACAGCGGCCGCTGCTCCCCCGTCGTCCCCCCGCAGAGCATGCGGCATATGACCCCTTCTGCTGAGACATGGAGCTGATAAAATCCTCCGCTATTCTGAGGGGAATCGTAGTTTCATATGTTCCAATGTTGTGGGTAGAAACTTACATTACCGCCGGATAGATGAGGAAGGGCTGCGAGTTACGTAAGCGCTGTCATATTACTTTTTTTCAAGTAACTAGTAAAGTACCATTAATTACTTTCTCCTGATCGCTGTAGCCGGACTAAAGTTGGGAATTAAAATAGCAGTGTGACTATTTGCACTGTGTAAACATTTCACCGATGGTAAGCCTGCCTGGCACCTTTCAGGATTTCCGATCTGTCATGCCAAATGTCAGTACACGGAAGATGAGAGTTCGGAGCCCCTCACTCCGTCATACACGCGATGCGCCCGAAAAACAGATCTCAGTATGTCATCAAGGAATGAATCCACTTGGAAAGATTAGCTCTGAGGAAACTCAGCCAATATGATACAAACCTGCAATAATTAAATATGTTAGCCCCACCATGTCTGACAAAAATCTGTTCCTCCTACACCTGTATTTAATCCTCCATTTTATCTAACCATCTGTCTCGGTGAGTCGCTCCAGCTGATGACCTTTAAGTCCGATGATTCAGTTCAATCCCATACTCACGCGCCGCTAAGCCTGAACAGAATATTTTAGACAACGCGGTCACATAACATTTGTGTTTCTTTTCTCTTTTTTTAATTGCTGCAAGAGTGTTGCCTCAAACTCCTCTCCTAGCTCTCCAACAGACTCGTTGGTCGTCCTGTATGTCTTCCTGCAGTCCAGCGCAATGCGGGAATCAGCACACAGCTGAATGGTTCGTTTGATATGAATTTGCATATTTCCTTCAGCCTGAGGCTTATTCAGTTCACTTTTGGTGTGAAAGAGGTTTTATATTTTCCAAAAAATATATATATATATATTTTAATATATATTTTTTTATATTAAAAACAAACAAGCAAGCCAAGGCTAGATTTAAAAAAGTAATGCAAAAGTAACATCGTACGAGGTTACTTTCCACTAAAAGGAGATAGCGTGAAATCTCTGAGTTACTTTTCTTCATTTGGCGAGTGCACAATCTCTCTTTTCCGATATTGTTATGCAGTAACTTAGCACTCAACACTGAATATGGGTCCAGACTTGCAGCAGTGGTTGAATTTTACTGACAGGATCGATTTAATCCAATATGTGGCAAAGTGAGCGGAGCAAAAGACTAAGCCTGCATCGTCGTCGAGGGGTCACGTGATCCCCATCAATCAGTTCCATACACTGTTGATGCAACAGAACTTTAAAAGTATAGTTATCATTTACTCACCCTCACATTGTGCCAAACATATATGACTTGTTTTCTTTGTTAATTGTGAAAGAAGACATTTAGAGAAAAGTGTATTTTTGTCCACATAATGGATGGCAATGGTAACCAAAATGGCTTGGTTACCAACATTCTTCAAAATATCCTATTTTGTGTCAAGGGAGTGAGTAAATGTTGACAGGATTTTCATTTTCTGGGTGAACTATACCTTTAAGGATGTTTTGAATATTCCATCCACTCCTGGACTGGACTGTTTTTTTTTTTTTTTTTTTATTAGTGTCATTCTTCATAGTGTACATGCACCTATTTTTTAGACCTTTTTTTATAGTGCATTCCAAGTTGCGTTTATCAACATGTCAGTGATATAGCATTTGGCAAATAGTTGCATTCATTTTCTAAAATACAAGAAGTGGCACATTTTTTATGGTGTCAGAAAAACACTTTTATAGCATGCCATCCTGGGGACATGATTTCCTTAAAAGCACTGCCCGTAACTTCACGGCTATTAAGGAAAAAAGGGTCCATAGCCCATTGACGATGAAAAATAATTAGCAATCAGTTATTTGAGCTCAGTGAAGAGAAAACAGCAGCAGAGCCACTGACTGACATGTTAAAAGATGAAAAGACTGAACTTGAAATGAAAACGTCTTTGGAACTGTTATATGCTGTTTTGGTGCACTGGGAACACTGAGACACTTCTCAAAGTCAACAGAAAATAATGAAAGTAATGATCACGGACAATAATTTCATGTAAAAATCATGCAAACTGACAAAAGATCTGAAGAAATAAAGACATTTATTTCAACTCTGTTTTTATGTCTTTCTCCATTGCTTCAAGATAAACAGCAATTTGATTAATTACATCCTGTTGAAATGTTGCTTGAAGAAATGAAAGCAAATCAAACTTCCGTCTGAGGCATTCTGAACAGCCCTGCTCATTAATAATTCTTCACACCTGTGCGGATTTTGTACTGAGCAGGTTCTGAACATACAGAGGCAAATTCCCACACAGCAAGCCAAGCACCACCAAGTAAATAATTTTGATTGTGATTTATCAGGCGCAGTGAAATACGTTGTTCAAGTAAATTTCTTCCCAAGCATAGACCTTCAATTTCTAAGTACTTAGGATTGGCTTCCCTGTCTTTACTGATGGTCCTGATGAGATTTAAGGGCCAAAAATAACCCTATAGTAACCCTATAAGCTTGCCCATTGAATAGGCCTTGATCTAATGAAACTTTAAGTAAGCAGTGAATAAAACCTCAAATTAGGATTTTCTTTGTGCAATGCACATATAATTATTTTAAAAATAGCAACTTTATGTACATTTACAGTATAGGATTAGGATGGTGATCATATTGTTTTCTATCACATATTTAACCAGATTTAAGAAAGAAAGAAAGAAAGAAAGAAAGGAAAAGCTACTGCTAAAAAAGTAGCTAGTTACTGAAACTGCTGAATTACTGAGCTATACATTTAGTATTTAGAATTATCCAACACTGCTGACTACCTTTTCACAGCTAATTTACAATTCAACAACCCTAAATCATGTTTGATTGTCTCTAGTTTTGTGAGTAAATGAATGCATCATATTGTTAAGCAAATGTGACACTGGTAGCATAGCTTGCTAGCTAACACAGTTATTGGCAGGAAGACAATTGATTCTCATTAGCTAGCTGAACTCAAGCTATATTCACCTGAGTGGTAGTTCTATCAATGGATTATTATTGTTTACTAAAACTAGTAAACATTTTTTTTGTTAATTGAAATGAATTTGAAATAAAATTAAATATTGGAATGATTTTTTTTTTTGTTATCAACATTTTTTATTTCCTTTCACACTGTAAAGAATTTAATCATTTTTACATTGTTTAATTTTAGCTCTTTTGTTTTAAGCTTTATTTTGAATTTCAGCTTTAGGGAATCTTAAAATTCTAGATTAGTATGATCAATTGATATTAATCAAAACGTCCAATTTATACCTTATTTAACACTTGTCCAGCGAGTCGTTAAGTTTCAGTATATTCTGATAAATTCTGTTTATTTTCGTGGCCACAATATAATAATCCAGAATTATTTAAATAACCGTATGACAGTTATGAGCATATAGGTAACGTTATCTTGGCAAAGCTTGATTTGAAAATTACACACCAAAACACAGACCACTTCTCTATGAATCAAACAAGAGTTTATTTACTATCTTACTAGCATACATGAACTAAGCTAAATAACACAAGCACAAAATACATACACACAGGCAATGACTTGTTGCAATTGAGAATGATTAAAATATAGCACTGTTTTACACGATTTTACTCGTGTCGATCATCAAATGGAGAACTCTCTTAATTTTACTTTAGAGATAGATACGACCAGTTCAGCAGAATAGAGATTTTGTTTGATTACTTGCTTTTAAGTTGAAATGACGCTGATCTGTCTTTCGTTTCTCGGCTCGAGGGAATTCCGCCTGTTGTCGTCGCGTGACGTCACTCTGGGGATGCCCTTCTGTTGGTTTGACTGCTCGGTGTTGTTTGATGGCTTGAAGTTGCTTTCGCGTAGCTTCAGACTTTCAAGGGTTTCTTCAGAGATTTGACTGAGTGTTGGCTCAGTGTTCGAGACTCGGCCTAGATGTTGAAGGCTGCGAGTTCTTTTGGAGTAGCTCCAAGTTTCAACGAAGCGCGCGATTTCCAAGCAGAGCAGAGAGCGAGAGCAGAGAGCGGGGATCCGCTTTTTAAAGGGACTGACATCAGAGGCCTTCCGTTCAATCCCCAGAGGCTTCCACCAACCAGGTTGTCCCTCTGGACGGAGGTCCACCTACACGGCTCATTTTCCATGCAGTAAATTTATCTGCTTAGTTATTTTGTCACATGAAGAAAATATCTTTTAACACGTTCTAATCACACATTATTATACTCAATATTAACTTCCCATGCACACCAAATTCTTGCATTTGTCCTGACCGTTAATATGAAACCAAATATAAGGTATTTGACATACATTAACAGCTTTCATGCTAAACTAACTCAAAAGGGTTCCATTTAAAGATTAGAAATAACACATCATGCATATACTACTAGCAGGTCTAGTAGTTCTTGCACAGGAGAAAATTATACCTCAAAAGATTATAAAAACATACCATTGATTACAATGACACAGCAAGCTTATAAATGACATAAAATACACATTGATATATTTTGTAAAATATATTGTATATATTGCTTTTGATAACAGCAACAGGTATTAATTGTCTTTTGGAACACTTTATAAAAGGTCTTTGAGTCCTTTTTGCAAGGTCCAAGAAACAGAAACAAGCTGTGGTTAGGTTCTTTGATCAAGGAGGGCAAAAGAGAGCGCATTCCTTCGGAGGGGGAATGAAGATGAGAGGTGCTGAGCATTATGTTGTTTTAGGTCTGTGAAACATCTGCCTTAACATATATCTGTCTTGTTTGTTGGTTAAATCATAAATTTAGGCGTTAAATGATCAGGGAGTCCATAAAGCTTGTCGTTTGACCATAAGCAGATGTTTCGTCCTGTTTCGGTCAAGTTATGGTTAAGTGATAAGAACAAAGTGAAGTCCTGTCTTAAACCACATTCACGATGCTCTCCTCCAATTCCTCCTTGTTTTAACAAAGTCTCTTCAGATAACGAGGTTTTATGGCAGGAAATCGGAGTTCAGGAATGTGCTCGCCATTATGTTCAGATGTGTGTGCGTTCTACCTTCCCCAAGGTCTTACAACACACATCACAACATAACATCCACTCAAAACAAACAAAACAAAACAACAGACAAATACTCCATATTTTAAAGGTCCAATCAAAAGGGAGGGAGAGAGGGAGGGAAAAAATAACAACAAAACACACCCTTCCTTTATATAATCACGTATGTTAGAAAAAAATAAATAATAATAAAAAAAACACAAAAAAAAAAACACTGCCAAGCATCAACAGTGAAAGGCCTGGCCCCATCGACTCGCACCGTTGCACACCCACAAGTCACCACCCGCAGGAGGCCATGGATCCAATATGCCTCTCCACACATGTGCGGCGCACACCAGTTCTGCATCATTGTCCTCCTCGCAGCTGCAAAACCAGCAAACAACCTTCTCCTTTGTATTAAGCTTATAAAGAGACCAGAATCATCATCAAGAAGACACAAATCTGCATCAGCAAAGCAATCAGTTTGTAGCGAGGAGGATAAAACCAGGTTTACACGTGTCCATAGATCAATGACAACAAGACACTCCCAAAAATATTGGAATTAATTATTAACTAGAATACTACTGATACTGCTACTACTACTACTACTACTACTACTGGCACACCCCATAAACAAACAAACAAACAGACAGACAGACAGACACAGAAATAAATGAATGAATGAATAAATAAATACTTCTTCTTCTTCTTCTTCTTCTTCTTCTTATTATTATTATTATTATTATTATAAAATAATAAGATTGACTGAGGTTATACTTCTTGTCCAGGCAGGATATCCCACTGCAGAATCCAACAAGGACAGGGACAGAGTCTATGCCATTCTAGCACTAAATGAGAAGCTAAATTTATATTCAAATTGAGTCTTTCTAGTAGAAGTAATACGAACTCTCTACCTCTCTTTTTCTCTTCTCTGTTTATCTCTCTCTAGCTGTGCATCTTTGATGTTGTGGTGACAGCTGTAGATTAATTACTACCTGCCAGCAGTTACTTAAAAATTAATCTTCAGAACCTTCTAGAAAGATGACAACTTGTTAAATTATGCAGAACAACATTAGAGGATTCAGTGTTTATGAATGTTGCTCACTGAAAAACAAGGAGGGTTAGAGAAGCATGTGGGGTTAAACAAAATAAAATTAATAAGGTTATTGTAATGAGGGGTCAGTGACGTTGTGATCCATTTGCAGCTTTTATTAAACAAAGACGAGGTCAGACAGGCAAAGTTCAACAGCATTCCAATAAACGTAGGCAAGGCAGATTCATAAACAGTGTCAAAGCAATGGGTAGGGCAGGCGGCAGACAGAGAGAATTCCAAAAGGCAGGCGGGGTCAATAAGGCAGGCAGCAAACGATCAGAAGAGAATAAACAGTCCATAAAACAGGTAATCACTCACGGGAAAACGCTCGGAAATTCAGCAGTACAAAACAAGACTTCGCAATGAGGGTGAGGAAAGCACTGGCTAATAGTCTGTGAAATGACTGACACCTGTGCAGGTGATCAGTCTCAGGCACGGGGTATGGGAATGGAGTCCGATATGGTTCCCTCTGGTGGCGAGGAGGGAGCCACAGAGGCTAGATTTGTGACAGTTATTAATCACCTTATATTTTTTAAGATTAATAAGCTGTATTACTTATTATCATCAATAAAATAATGTATTCTACAAAATAATGTCTAATAAAAATAATTATAAATTTAAGTACTGCGTAATATTAATTAACTACATGCACTTACTATATGGTTAGGGTTAGGATTAGGGTTTGGCTTAATGTTACTTGCATGTAGTTATGCATAATTTATTGTTATTATAATAGCAAGTACATGTAATGTGTAACAAAGGGCACCTTAAAATAAAGTGTTAACATTATCACTTCTAGCCAAAGCATGAGTCACTGATCCATAATAATGTTTCTTCTAGTGAAAAAGGCCATCCCCTGTTGTGCTCTCATATCAAAATCCACCTACATACAGTATTTGTTTAGATTGTTTTGGCTTGTAGATGATGCATATTTTTCACCTGATTCATGACTTTTTCCCTGGAAAAATCAGAAATGAGTGTAGTGTAAACAACACCTTAGAACAAAAGGGGAGCAGGATTATGTAAATTACTGAAATCAGTGATTAGTTCGTTAGGATTCCACTTTTTGTTATTTAAACCTTTTCATAGTTAATCTCAAGGCCAAATAAATATTCAGCTACAAGAAAAATAAAAGTTGCATATACGCCCTCAGACATGCAAAGTTTTTAATAATTCTGCCTTCTGAGTGGTACTTTTTTGTTCTAAAGTTGTAAAATGCCTGTTTGATTGATTCCTGATAAAACGCACAGTGAGTGAAACAGATTGGCTAGACTGCTGCTTAACTTGCATCCAAAATGACTCATTTTTAGAAAGCCAGAAATGTGTTAAAACACTTGGAGTCATCATAGATGACCTGCTCTCCTATGTGGACAACATTAAGGCAATCTCTGGGTCCTGCTGCTTCATGTTCCACAACAAATGGAAAATAAGTCCTTTCCTCAAGAACTACTCAGATCCTAATCCAAGCCTGAGTCATTTCACGTCTACTGCAACTCCCTTGCCGGCCAACTAGCATCTGTCATCCCCTCAAGTGCATCCGAAATGCTGTTGCTTAACTCCAGAAATTCTCGCATTATACCTTTGCTCAGGTCTCTTCCCTGGCATGTGCTAGGATTTAATTCAAGACATTGCGCTTGGCTTACGCTGCCGCCAAAGGCTCAACCATCCCACTATATCAAATCCTTCACCAAGCTGTACATCCCCAACCAACTGCCATCATTGCTCGCCTAGACCGAACTTGTTTTGGTTTTTGGTGTCTCAACTTGTTTATTAGTTTAGCATGTATAATCAAATGCATGCTGAATTTGAAATTCAGCTTCTTCTTGGCATCTGAGGCCTATCTTAGCAAGTGACTGGCTGGGTCAAGCGTCTCATCACCCAGTAAGCGTATTAAGATGTGTAAATGTAGGCATTCGTGTGTTGGTGTTATTTTTAAAAAAAAAAGTAGGTTTCAGAAATACAGAAATTTGGAATTAGCCGTTTTTGCAGCTTACTTTCAACAGATGGTCTTCGTGGACTGTGGAAGGTTTGAGATCTGGAAGTTACATGTTTACAAAGTATATCAAACACTTTTATCTCGTAAGATCAAAGAAAATGTGTTTTCTTGATATAACCCATTTGAAATGTTTATAGCACATTCTTGAGTTACTGTATTAAGAAATCATCTATTATATGTAAATGTTTGTGCAAAGCAGCAGTTCTCCCAGCAAGTAAAATGCTCTCCATGTTAGTGTATCCTGTAATAAATTAGAACAATGCAATAAATCTGACAAATAAGCTGAAGTAAAGGCTGAACAAACATCCTTCTCTGCCCAGAGGAGAACTGGTCCTATTGAGCCTGGTTTCTCCCAAGTTTTTTCTCTGTTTCTGTCACCTGATGGAGTTTGGTTTCCCTTCCACCCTCCCCTTTTGCTTGCTTATTTGGAGTTTAAAAAGACACTTAATACTATTACCGATTTGACTGTACTGGATGAGCACAAAACTTGAACTGATTTGAGCTGAATAATGACACTATTGTCTTCTGTAGAGCTGCTTAGCGCAAAATTGAACGTGTTTCATAACTGATGAACTTTACACAGTTACTGAACTGAACTGAAGCTGAATAATGACACTATTGTCTTGTTAGAGCTGTTTTACGGCATAATTTCAATTTGTATCATATTTGATGAAGTTTGCATCATTGATTCTGTTATTTTCCTGTTTACTTACTGTGAAGCTGCTTTAAAACAATCTATATTATAAAGCACTATATGACTTGACTTGACCCAAACTATATATTTTCTATATTCAATGGTAAAACATTTCTTGGTTAAATCAGAGTTTGGCCCCATTTTTCCCCCATTAACCCTGTTGGTCACCCTAAAAAATAATTATGCTAAGCCCATGTGTATTATATGTGAAATTTTCACTATAATTGACAGCACTGAAAACAGAAGAGCCATATAATGAGAGTGGTGAGCAGAATATGAGTAACTAACCACAGTGGCATCAGCATGTGACTCACAGCTCAAGATCAAATGTAAGACTGGTATCCAAGTCACTGAAATGTATTTATATGTTCAGCTCAGTCATGTTTAATATGTTCCAGCTGAAATACAGGCAAATCAATTCCAAGAGGAAATATCCAATCATTACAGACTCGGCAATGCTATTTACAGGATTAATTGTTCAGATTGTTTTAATACTCCAGTGGTAATGAAGTCAATAAATGCTAACACCCGTAAGCAATCTTTGTTTATTTCTCAAAATATATCTAAAATTAGCATATTGGTTAAAGTCTGATTTGTTTTTGAAAGAACAACTAAGGTTGAGTTGTTTTGATCCAGGGTCTACAGATAAGGGTTATGTTTAAAATGGAATTCTAGTTTACTGCTTAGCAATTCTGTAGAAAAAAAAGAGGAGAGAGAGAGAGATTGAAAAAGAGATTCTGGTTCATCTGTCACACTGGAAACAGAAGGGCAAATGGAGCACATTGCACTGTGAGTGTATTCTTATTGCATTTAATTCTGCACATTTTAAAATGAACACTAGTGGCAGTAAAACACCAACAACTTATATTCCTTTTTTTCCACACAAATTATAGTTACGGGGCAAATTATAGATAAAATTAATGACATAACCAGCTCCATATGTGTGGCGTTTGTAATGGAGTAAAATTGCTCAGTGACCCACCTGTTACAGTACTGCACTGGCAATGTGGAGCATTCAGTTACGAGTCCTGTGAAACATAATTTACGAGACTCTATAAAAGAGCTCAAACAGTAATAGAACCAAACAAAAATGGCATAGTTGCTTCAACAAATGCATTTTTAGCTGATGTTTGCTTTTGTTAACACTTTCGGTTAGATTTAGGGTTGGAGGTGGTACAGGGTTAGGTGGTTGCAGGGTTCAAATGCAATCAATCAATCAATCAATCAATCAATTTTTTTTTAGCATAAGCATAAGTTTTAGCATCACATTTCATTTCCAAAGCACCACAATATGTACAACGACCAATGTAATAAAACATTTCCAGATTCAAATCCATCTGTTTTGGATAAAACTGAATATGTGTCAGGGTTCTGTTCTGTTGTGTCATCTGTTCCTGCCTCTTATGTCCATATTTGGTTTGTTTCCTGTCCTTGTTTCATGTCATTATGAGTTAATGTGTGTCCAGCTGTGTGTATGTGATTGTGTTAATTATCCCTTGTATATTAGTCCTGTCTTTTGAGTTTGATTTCGTCTGGTCTACTCGTTACTTCCCCGGTGTATCCTGTCCATGTCAGTCCTGCCTTGTCCTGCCTTGTCCTGCCTTGTCCTGCCTTGTCCTGCCTTGATGTCTCCATTAAAGACTATTATTTGAGTTTACTTCCTCGTCTCCGTGTTCCTGTTCCTCCTTCGTGTGTGCACCGTGACAATATGTTTCTAACCTACTGGACATTTCACTTTGAAAATACCGTAAAATGTTAAGAAGCAACATAATATCATTTTGCAGAAATGTCACCACAGGCATGTTTTTACAACAATCCTGCATTAATATATGCATACTGCATAAAAAAAAATACTGTATACTAAAGAAAGTAGTATGTTATTATGCTCTTGCAAATATATCCATGCCATGGTCTCTAATTTATTACCTTCCTGTTTAACTCACACACACATACACTCACGGTTTGTCTATAAACCAGAGCAGTAAAGATCAATGTGGCTGTACAGTTGCAGTAGTATTGACTGTACAGTTGATCAATGATCACAATTTGATGAAGCCCTACTTCAAAGTGCCCTCTGAAGCAAGCTCTTCTATTGTGTAATAGCTTATTCGCATATTCATAAATGCACTTTAAAAGTGTATCATGATGCAATATTAATGAGCTTGATAGTAACACTGGTTTTGTCCCCAGTCCAGACACACTAGGCCTGGATGTCATATCGTGTGCTGCTACATGTTGGATACTTGGCCCATCCAATGCAGAAGAGCTACGAGAGAGCAAACGCAAGATCAAAAGCACCGACAGTGCAAGAAAATCCAATTAGGGGCAAATGTATGCAATTTGATCATTTACGATTCCCATTGAGACAGTGATAAAACAGACTTCTAAGCTCCTTCTTGTTTATGTATGAAAAGAGGTCTGGAATAATGCAAGACAACTTTTTACAGAAAAAAGAAGAGTCCCTGGTGTGGACCGACTAAAGAAACGACCCTCAACCCCTGCAGAAATGTGAAAATCCTCCAGTTAATGAAACTAGGGATGGAAATAAGGCTGCATAGAAGAATCTACAGAGGGATTGAATGAAATAAAGTCACATATATTGTATGCAACGGGCTTTTTTTTCGGAATTATGTACCGTAGTCATTAGAGAGCATTCTCTGAAAAATCTTCTTTTGATGTCCACATGAATCTTAAAATTGACAAAAACAACCCTGATAACTACATCTTTTTTTTCTGTTATGCTGATTTATAAGATACCTATTCTCCAAATTCTTGGGAAAGATCACATCCTTCACCCATGATGCACTGCGACGTGATCAGTGAGAGAAAAACAAATAAAAAAAATCCAGGACACAGGACAAGCAAGCAAGCAAGAGAAATGTCAATAATGAATATGAATTCAATGCCAAAAAAAAATTATTTGAAGAAGGAAGGGAGGAAGGAAGGAAGGAATGAAGGAAGAAAGAAAGGAAATAATTTACTTTAAAAACACAAATTGTTAAATTTTTGATGAAATCTGAGAGCTTTCTGACTCCTGCATAGACAGCAACACAACTACCACGTTCAAAGCCCAGAAAGGTAATAAGGACATAGTTAAAATAGTCCATGTGGCATCAGGGGTTCAACCGTAATGTTATGTGTAATGTTCCTTACTACATTTGGAACATGTCAGTTGCATTGCTGTCTATGCAGGGTCAGAAAGGTCTCAGATTTAATTAAAAAAAATATCAAT
The DNA here is from genome assembly GCA_027422415.1 of Schizothorax lantsangensis. Taxonomy (NCBI): domain Eukaryota; kingdom Metazoa; phylum Chordata; class Actinopteri; order Cypriniformes; family Cyprinidae; genus Schizothorax; species Schizothorax lantsangensis. Next base: position 23,249,774 of record CM049861.1, on the reverse strand, counting down.
TTGTGTTCCAAAGAGGAACGAAGGTCTAACAGGTTTGTAACGACATGAGGGTGAGTAATTAATGACAGAATTTTCATTTTTGTGTGACCTATCCATTTAAATAGCTTCATATCATACTAACACCACATCTTATTTAAAAAAAAAAAAAAAAAAAAAAAACCTAGCCACAAAATTGTTTGTGGATAAACAATACTATGCAGTGCTAACATTTGTTTTGAAGGTGTAAAATTCTGAACAGAAGAAGCTAAATTACTGTTTTTATCACCCCAGTCTCTCTTAAACAGTTTTTATTATCATGTATTGTAAGAACATTGAATAATTTATTCAATTTCAATTTGCTTAAGAGTAAATATTTTCGGGGATCACGTGACCCTTCAACGGCGATGCAGGTTTAGTCTTTCGCTCTGCTCACTTTGCCACATATTGTGTAATCCTGTCAGTAAATTTTGAACCACTCTACATTGGACCCATCATGAGTGCTTCGGCAGAAAAAGGCGATCGGAAAAGAGAGATTGAGCAATCGCCAATAAAGAAAAAATTCAAGGAGTCCACCATCTCCGGAGAGAACCTCGACGATGCTATTGCTAACGGTGTTAAGCTAGCACTTAAAGAACAACAAAGCACTTTGAATTTGGTTGTGAATTCGGCAGTAAGAGATGCGATGGACTCGATGCTGATTCCAGCATTGCGCGAACTGCGTGAGGACATACAAGCGACCAACACGTCTGTCAAAGAGCTAAGAGAGGAGTTTGAGGCCACAGTTACCACGGCGAAGCAGACACGTGACCGGGTTGATTCTGTTCAGGCAGATGCACGTGAGGATAGGAGGACAGTCACGGACTTAAGAAATCAGCTGGAGGATCACGTGACCCCTCGACGGTGATGCAGGCTTAGTTTTTCGCTCCGCTCACTTTGCCAAATATTTTACGATCCTGTCAGAAAAATTTGAACCACTCTGCATTAGAACCATCATGAGTACTAAGGCAGACAAAGGAGATCGGAAAAGAGAGATTGAACAATCGCCAATGAAGAAAAAATTCAGAGATTCAGCCATCTCCAGTGAAGACCTGGACAGTGCTATTGCTAACCGCATTGAACTAGCATTTAAAGAACACCAAAGCACTTTGAATTCGGTTGTGAACTCGGCAGTAAGAGATGCGATGGACTCTGTGCTGATTCCAGCATTGCGCGAACTGCGTGAGGACATACAAGCGACCAATAAGTCTGTTAAAGAGCTAAGAGAGGAGTTTGAGGCCATAGCTACCGAGAAGAAGGAGACACGTGACCGCGTTGATTCTGTTCAGGCAGCGGCGCGTACACATAAGAGAACAGTTACGGATTTAAAGGATCAGCTGGAGCGACTCACCGAGAAGATGACAGATATGGAGGACCGGTCTAGGAGGAACAACGTTAGGCTGGTGGGGCTCCCAGAAGGGATGGAAGGTCCAGATGCAGCTAGTTTCCTCCGAGCTAATCTTTCCAAGTGGATTCCTTCCTTGAGGGGCCGTGACATTGAGATTGATCGGGCGCATCGCGTGTATGACGGAGGGAGGGGCTCCGATCGGCCGCACACTCTCATCTTCCGTGTACTGAGATGGCATGACAGATCAGATATCCTGAAAGGTGCTCGGCAGGCGTATCCGGTGAAGTGCGCACAGAACAATGTCGCACTGCTGTTTTTTCCTGACTTTAGTCCGGCTACAGCGATCAGAAGAAAGGCATTTGGTCCGGTTTTGAAGAAGATGACAGCACTTGGTCTCCAGCCCTTCCTCATCTATCCAGCGGTAATTAAGCTACGGCACAAAGGGGAACAGAGAAGCTTTGATTCCCCTCAGAAAGCGGAGGATTTTATCAGCTCCATGTCTCAGCAGAAGTCGTATGCCGCAGCTCTGCGGTGGGACGGCGGGGGAGCAGCGGCCGCTGTTTCTCCAATTCGGCGGGAGGGGCGTGACGGCCGGGATGGACTTGGCCCTAGCTGCCCAGAGGGGGATGATAGCAGGATGAGCATGGATGTTTGCTAAACCTATTGTTTGCGTTTTCTTCTCTTATACTGGGATATTGTCCTTATTTATCCGGTACAACGATCTCTTTGCTGGTAAGATTGACACTCCATTTTTCTGTTTTGGAGGGGACTAATGGAGAGTAGGTTTAATTAATAAAAAAAAAAATTAATAAAAAAAAAATTTTTTTTTTTTTTTTTGGCTGTGTGAGCCTTTCGGGAGACATGTCTTGCGTTGGAGTGGATCGGTCACAACCTATCACCGTTTTTTGTTGCTCAGTCAGACCTATGTTCTCGGTAATGTGCGGTCTGAGTTGTTCTTTGTTTATGGTTGTCGGTTGTCCACATTTTTATGTTGTTTTTGTTTTTTACAGCAGACATTTATACTTTTATCTATTTTACATTACTTCTAAAGGGATTTTTCATATAGGAGGTTTGGTATCTAAAATGCACATCAGTGTTTACGTGTTATTTACGGAATGGAAGTGCTTCTGTTTTTTGTTTTTTTTGTTTTTTGCATTTATTGTGTACAATCTTGGGATTATGAATATTCAATGCATACTTTAAATATTTTATCACTGAATGTGAATGGTTTAAATTCTGCTGTTAAAAGAACCCGTGTATTAGAATATTTACATCGTAAATCTATCTCCTGTGCCTTAATACAAGAGACACATTTAAAACAATCTGACGTGGCACGTTTCCAGAATAAGTATTACAAATTAATAGCTTTTTCCTGCGCTCAAAATAAAACTGAGGGGGTGCTTATCCTTGTTAACAGGAAGTTAAATTTAACAATTGAACACCTTGGTAGTGATGAGAAGGGTAGATTTGTTTTTATCCGATGCAAAATATATAATAATAGGTTAGCATTGGTCTCTATTTATGGTCCGAATGAGACAGAGAGTGCATTCCTTACACAGATTTCCAAAACTTTACTTGAGGAGATTGATTGCCCTCTAGTGGTGGGTGGTGATTTTAATGCTGTCATAAATCCTGCTTTAGATAAGTCTCAATCTGATACAACAGCCAATCCATCCTCTAAATTATTGAATAAATTTATCACTGAGCTCAACTTAATCGATTTATGGAGAATTCAGAATACTAAAGCTAAGGACTTCACTTTTTTTCTAATAGACACAAGACTTTCTCTAGGATAGATTACATATTTCTCAGCCCATCTTTAATTTCATCTAATTCCTCTATATCTATATTACCAATTGTATTATCTGATCATTCTGCTATGTTGTGCAGTGTTCCTCTTTCCGATGTTAAAGCCAAGTCCCCTAGATGGCGCTTTAACATATCATTATTAAGTAATCAGACTTTTATTACCTCTCTAAAAGAATATATTAAGGACTTTCTTGAAATTAATATGCCCTCTGATGTGGATCCTCAAATACTGTGGGAAACGACTAAGTGTGCTATACGAGGTTTCTGTATATCTTTCTCTTCTACTCTTGCCAAAGCAAGAACTCACCAGTTTACACAATTAGAAAATAAAATCCAATCATTACAAAACCTACAAAAACAACATTTTACTGAGCAACAGGCTACACAACTGTCCTCTTTAAAAGAAGAATATGATTTACTTTCACACTCAAAGGCAGAATTTATTTTACATAGGACTAGGCAAAAATATTATTTTGAATCAGAGAGACCTAGTCATTTATTGGCCCTTAGGTTGAAAGAATGCGAGTCTAAGGCATATATTAGCGCAATAAAATCATCAGATGATCAGGTCACAACGAACCCCGTGGCAATTAATGACATATTTAAAGGTTTTTACACAAATCTGTATAAAGCCGAAACAGATTTTGATGAACCAATTTGTAAGCAGTATTTAGATAAATTGGAACTGCCTCGGATCTCACAGATAGATTTATAATCTTTGGAGGCCCCATTAAGTTTGGAGGAACTTCACGTCTCTCTAAAGAGCCTTCAAAAGGGCAAATCGCCGGGTCTAGATGGTCTCCCCCCTGAATTATATTTAGAAATTTGGGATTTGGTAGGGATACTTATGCTTAACTCATTTAATTTTGCAATTGAACATGGGGCATTTCATAGAGATCAAAAAACATCACTGATTTCATTACTTCTTAAAAAAGGGAAAGATCCATTAGATTGTTCCAGCTACAGACCGATTTCGCTTATCCCATGTGATCTAAAAATCTATGCTAAAGTGTTTGCTTCTCGTTTGGAGAAGGTAATTCACAGTCTGATCAAGGAGGACCAAACTGGTTTCATCAAGGGGCACAATGCATCTGACAATATGCGTCGACTCCTTCATATTCTTGACTTTGCGGACTCCCACTCAACACCTTGTGCGTTCTTTTCACTTGATGCAGAAAAAGCCTTTGACAGGCTAGAGTGGAATTATATGTGGGCGGTTCTGCAATGTTTCGGCTTCGGTGAACACTTCGTTTCTATGATTAAGACATTATACCACTCACCTGCAGCATCAGTCATAACTGGTAATATTATTTCCCCCTCATTCCCTTTACAGCGGGGAACGAGGCAAGGGTGTCCACTTTCCCCCTTATTGTTTTGTCTATCTCTCGAACCCTTAGCGCAAGCCATCAGGAAATCTGAAGTATCGATTAAGATTCATGACCATAATCATTGTATTTCATTATACGCTGATGATATTATTCTATATTTAGACCACTTTGATGTTTCAGTCTCTAGTGTAATTAAGGAATTTGATAATTTTAGTAGCCTATCAGGATATAAAATAAATTGGAGCAAATCTGCTCTAATGCCAATTAACAATGTTAAGGTACATTTTTCTATTCCCTCATTTATCCCTGTTAAGGAATCTTTCATCTATTTGGGCATTACCATATATAAAAACATTCATAAGATTGCCAGAGACAATTTTAATAACATTTTAGTTAAGGTCAAAAATGACATTCAAAGATGGAAGAATCTTAAAGTCTCTCTCCAAGGAAGAATCTCCACTGTTAAGATGAATTTGTTACCTCGATTTAATTTTTTTTTCTCTATGCTACCACTTTCTCCCCCTCCAGGTTACTTTAAGGAGATCAACTCCATAATTTCTAAGTTTATCTGGAATGATAAATGTCCCAGAATTAAACTTACCACATTACAACATCCTAATAGCGCAGGAGGACTGGCTGTACCAAATTTTGAATTATATTATTGGTCGTTCCAGCTTAAGGCTCTTCATAATTGGGTTGATCCTCAATCTACAGTTTCATGGAGGGTGATTGAAGCTGAGAAGGTTAAACCAAATAGACTTTAAGATATTTTATTTACTGGCACAGGAAAAAAAGGGGATAATTATAAATTTGGTCCGGTTGTGGCTAACTCTATTAAAATCTGGAAAACGGTTGAACGTCGGATAGGTGGACCCTTCAAATTTTGTAACAGTACTCCTTTATGGCACAATTTTAATTTTGTTTGCGGAAATCGTCCATTTGCCCAACCCTCTTGGTCTTCTTTAGGTGTAAACACGTGCGGTGATATATATGATAACCAGGGCCTCTGTTCATTTCAGACATTAAGAACCAAATTTTGTCTACCAGCATCCGCATATTTTGTCTTTCTTCAATTACGTTCTGCTCTCAAAGCGTATGGCGTTCCGTGGGCATCTTCTATTTCCTCTCATCCTATGTGGGACTGGATTGCACCATCTGCTGGTCGGCCATCTGTTTCCTTAATATATAATACAATTATTGATTGCATTACAAAACCTCTTTCTATTAAAACTATTTGGAATAGGGAATTATCTGACCTTAATTTATCTGTCGACTGGGAGAGAGTGTGGTCTAATCTCATCTTAACATCTAAAAATCTGGCTCATCGTCTTATTCACTTCAAAGTCATTCATAGAGCATACATAACTCCTTACAAAAGATTTAAAATGAAACTACAGTCAAATTTGAACTGCCATATATGTAACACTACATCATCGGGCACTTTTCTGCATATGTTTTGGGAATGTCCTGTCGTCATCAGTCTATGGGCACATGTAAATCTGGTTTTGTCATCATCATTTGTCATCGGATAGGTGGACCCTTCAAATTTTGTAACAGTACTCCTTTATGGCACAATTTTAATTTTGTTTGCGGAAATCGTCCATTTGCCCAACCCTCTTGGTCTTCTTTAGGTGTAAACACGTGCGGTGATATATATGATAACCAGGGCCTCTGTTCATTTCAGACATTAAGAACCAAATTTTGTCTACCAGCATCCGCATATTTTGTCTTTCTTCAATTACGTTCTGCTCTCAAAGCGTATGGCGTTCCGTGGGCATCTTCTATTTCCTCTCATCCTATGTGGGACTGGATTGCACCATCTGCTGGTCGGCCATCTGTTTCCTTAATATATAATACAATTATTGATTGCATTACAAAACCTCTTTCTATTAAAACTATTTGGAATAGGGAATTATCTGACCTTAATGTATCTGTCGACTGGGAGAGAGTGTGGTCTAATCTCAGCTTAACATCTAAAAATCTGGCTCATCGTCTTATTCACTTCAAAGTCATTCATAGAGCATACATAACTCCTTACAAAATATTTAAAATGAAACTACAGTCAAATTTGAACTGCCATATATGTAACACTACATCATCGGGCACTTTTCTGCATATGTTTTGGGAATGTCCTGTCGTCATCAGTCTATGGGCACATGTAAATCTGGTTTTGTCATCATTACTGCGAATTGACTGGTCTGTTAACCCAAGTTTGTGTCTTCTTAATGATGATTCTGGTCTCTGTATTAGTTCAATGCAAAATAGAATGTTGTTTGCTGGTTTTACAGCTGCAAAGAAGACAATAATACAGAACTGGTTTACACCACACATGTGTAGAAAAACATATTGGATCCGTAGCCTCCTGCAAATAGTGACGTGTGAATGTGCAACGGCGCGAGTCGGTGGGGCCAGGCCTTCGACCATTGATGCTTGGCAGTGTTTTTTGATGGATATACATGATTGTATAAAGGAGTGACTTTTGTGTTTTTGTTGTCCTTCCCTCTCTCCCTCCCTTTTGATTGGACCTTGATATGTTGAGTATGTGTCTGTTGTTTTGTTTTGTTATATTTTGGATGCTATGTTGTGTTATGTGTGAAAAAATAAAATACAAATTTGTTGATAACAAAAAAAAAGAGTAAATATTTTCCATTAACTACACATCCTGGTGCCGTTATGTTTGCTTTTCATTCTACACCTGCAAAATCAGAGTTATGGATGTCTACACAAGTTTTCAAGTGGCATTTGCATATTGTATTTTTCCAAATAGGAAGCTGGAAAATCTCAGTTTTCTGATCTGGATGAAGCCGGCAGAGGTCGCGTAAAACCAGTCAATCAGATTAGAGCTCGCCAGTTGATAAGTGCTTTCCAGTTTTGAGTGCAATATCCATCTGATGGTCGTCTGAGGCTGAGACTATTTTGGATGTCGCCTATGCATGCTCACTTGGTTTTGGACCAAAGCTAATAATTAGATGAAGGCTTGATAGACTTAACCTTTATCAAGAATAATGCAGTGTATTGTTCTATAACTTACTTCATCCAAAACACCTTCAAAATGGGAAAATACATTTTAATCGTGCTGCAGATAACCTCCTGGCAGAAAGCATTATCTAAACGACACACTGAACTACAGGGTCAATTCTTCACACTAACAGAGCATCATTAATATCCCCTCTTTGGCAATGCCTGTCACAGAGAGTGTGATAAAGCATTGTGGATGCTATCATTTTAAAGCCAACTCTTGAGACACAGCAGGGATTGTTGTGTTGGCACATCGCGATTGCACTGTTCTTTAAACCGCTGTGCGCACACCATGTCCCCTTTCACTGCATCCGTCAGCAGCATGACAGAGTCTCTCCAGTGGGCGTTTCATTACAGATAACAGCAGTTTGCACGTTAAATGTGCCACTGTTAACTGTTTACTGTATCATGCTTTCTGCATCTGAATGTTTTGCACTGATAAAACAAAGAATACTGAGGATATCCAGGGTTTCATCAAACTGTATTGTAGAATAGATAGATGGCTTTAGGTAAATATTTATGAAGGAGTTAAAGGGAGTTAAAGTTAAAGACATGACACCAGGAAGTGTTCTGAGGTTATTAGGTTAAGCTCCAAAATAGCCCATTATTATATCCTACATATACCAGGACCCAGATTTTAAATTGGACAATCCTCATTGATTTTTAATTTATAGTGAAATATGACTATAAGGTTTCCTTTTAAAAGTTTTTTTTTCAAGCAGGGGTATGAAGTCTTTGAGTAATAGTATTTCACTACATATGGATTGTTTTGGGGAATCTGTACAACATTTGAAAGTAAAAAAAAAAATATATATATATATATATATATATATTAGGGGTGTAACGGTACATGTATTACATATACATACCGTTTCAATACGAAAATAGTATTTTTTTTCAGGAAATTCAAATAATAAATGCATTTTGACAGTCTTTGATGTGGCATGACAGATCGCAGTAAACGCTTTGGAGAGCCGCTTCTGGGACAGTTCAGAAATGTGCTGGTATAAACCCAACACAAGCATTGACTCGAGCGGCCGCGATCAGCTCCGGTTCCCGTGTCTGATCCGTGACGCACCGCAGACTTGTGCAGAGCGGAACGCGAGTGAACGCAATGATTCCTTCCTCTGTACTACTGGTTTTAATGCGAATAAACATGACTGAACACCTCATACCTCATGTAATTGCTCAATCAGTGTTTCAACCACAGAAAGACATCAACAAAACAGCATGGAAATAAAATGTCACGTAGCATTTAATTTACCTCAGCAAGTCATCAGTGTCCACAGCTCGTTAGTTCACTAGAGAAATTAAGTCTAGAGAGCAGCATTTCGCAAAATATTATACCATATACTCATTATATTTTACTAAACCTGTTAGTCTTAATAATTGAATGCATGTTTAAATTGATCTGTTATGAAACATGCTGTGACAGCCAGTGTATAGGCCTAACTGAATATATTTTAACAAATATTCTAGAAATGTTATTATTTATAGGCTGTTAATTTAAAAACTGCATTATGTGCAATTTACATGTTTGCATACATTTCTTTTTTTAAAGTTGAATGTTGATTATCTATTTAAAAATAAATAGTAATTCAATTTAAGTTTTCGTTAAGTTGTTAGGCCTAAATGTAACCTTATAATGAAAAAGGCTCCCTATAATTTTAAGCATAAGCTGAGGTAGATTTGTATCACTGAGAACATTAAACTATAACTGAATGTGTTTAAAGAAAGAGCAACTTCAGTAACTTCAGTTCAGTAAACCACTGTTTATAAAAAAAAAAAAAAAAGTTTAGTTTTTCCCCCTGCTGTACTGAAATCATACCGAACCGTGATGTTAAAACCGAGGTACGTACCGAACTGTCATATTTGTGCACCGTTACACCTCTAATATATATATATATATAAAAATTAATAAACAATAAAAAAAAATCAACATATGTTTAGACCTACTGTATTTTACTTCACCTGTTTAATGCTTCTTATGTCGTGTTTTAGAGCTTTGCCTCTTATGCTACTCAGCTGTTCTTACAGCTTTCTATGGATGTGCCTTAAACAATGTCTAGCTAGTATACATGTCTTTATTTTTAGCAAGCTATGTTTTCAAAAACATCTTTAAAATTGATGTTGAAAAAGAGTTGCCCTAAGAGTAAACGTTACAATTAATCTTTTTTCAGAAAGGTAATTATTATTATTATTATTATTATTATTATTTCTCCTTTTATGCTTTTATATTAAAGAGAAAACCAAAAAGAAATAGCAGTGCTTCCAGAAACTCTTATATAAGCAACGATTACATATTGCATATCAAAACAATATAGTATGACACAATACAAATTCAAAAGGTAATATAAAAGTTAAGCACTTCCTTTGTAGAATATACCATTTTCACAGATGGTGTATTTCTGCTTTAATTTAGCAGGGTAAATCTTTCTCACATTTTTACAATAATAGACATGCTTTGATGTACAACCCCAAATCAGAAAAAGTTGGGACAGTATGGAAAACGCAAATAAAAAAAGAAAGTAGTGATTTCTAAATTTACTTTGACTTGTATTTCATTGCAGACAATATGAACACAAAATATTTCATGTTTTGTCTGGTCAACTTCATGTCATTTGTAAATATACATCCTTTCCTGTCATTCAGACCTGAAACACATTCCAAAAAAAGTTGGGACAGTAAAGCATTTACCACTTTGTAATGTTGCCATTCCTTTTCACAACACTTAAAAGACGTTTAGGGACTGAAGACACCAAGTGATGAAGTGTTTCAGGTGTAATTTTGTCCCATTCTTCCTGCAAACAAGTCTTAAGGTGGGCAACAGTACGGGGTCTTCGTTGTCGCATTTTGCGCTTCAAAATGCGCCACACATTCTCTATTGGAGACAGGTCGGGACTGTAGGCAGGCCAGTCAAGTACCCGTACCCTCTTCCTCCGCAGCCAGGACTTTGTAATGTGTGCAGAATGTGGTTTTGCATTGTCTTGTTGAAATATGCATGGACGTCCCTGGAAAATATGTTTTCTTGAAGGCAGCATATTGTGCTCCAAAATCTCTATGTACTTTTCAGCATTAATGGTGCCATCACAGAAGTGCAAGTTACCTTTGCCAAGGGCACTGACACAACCCCATACCATGACAGACCCTGAATTTTGGACTTGTTGCTGGTAACAGTCTGGATGATCCTTTTCTTCTTTGGTCCGGAGCACACGGCGTCCATTCCTCCCAAAAAATACCTGAAATACTGATTCATCTGACCACAGTACACGTTTCCACTGTGTGATGGTCCATCCCAGATGCCTCCGAGCCCAGAGAAGTCGACGGCGCTTCTGGACACTGTTAACATAGGGCTTCCTTTTGGCACAGTACAGTTTTAACTGGCATTTGTGGATGTAATTACGTATTGTGGTACTTGACAAAGGTTTGCCAAAGTAGTCCTGAGCCCATGTGGTGATATCGCTTATAGATGAATGACGATTCTTGATGCAGTGCCGCCTGAGGGATCGGAGATCACGGTTGTTCAGCTTAGGCTTGCGCCCTTGTCCTTTATGCACTGAAATTCCTCCAGATTCCTTGAATCTTTTAATTATGTTATGCACTGTTGAAGGTGAAATATCCAAATCTCTCCCTATCTTTCTTTGAGGAACATTGTTTTTAAACATTTCAATAATTTTCTCACGTATTTGTTGGCAAACTGGCGATCCTCGGCCCATCTTTGCTCCTAAAGGACTAGACCTTTCTTGGATGCTGCTTTTGTACCAAATCATAATTACAATCAACTGTTGACATCAACTGTTTCAAATCACATCATTATTTAACCAATTTACCTCATTACTAGCCCTAAATTGCTCCTGTCCCAACTTTTTTTGGAATGTGTTGCAGGTCTGAATGACAGGAAAGGATGTATATTTACAAATGACATGAAGTTGACCAGACAAAACATGAAATATTTTGTGTTCATATTGTCTGCAATGAAATACAAGTCAAAGTAAATTTAGAAATCACTACTTTCTTTTTTTATTTGCGTTTTCCATACTGTCCCAACTTTTTCTGATTTGGGGTTGTATGTTTCTATCACTCTGTTGTATCTTGGTATTCATGTATTGATTTGGTATTCACAAATTATTTTATGAGAGGATTTTTTTTTAATTATTATTAATTAATTAATTTATTTTTCTTTCAGTTACAAACGTACAGGGATGGAGAGGACACAGTAGCTGGGTTTCCATCCAAAGCTGCAAATTTAAAGGGATAGTTCACAAAAAAAAAAAAAAAAAACACCCTTATGTCGTTCCAAACCTGTAGGACCTTCGTTCATCTTCGGAACACAATTTTTTTATGAAATCCAAGAGCTTTCTGACCCTGCATAGACAACAACAGAACTACCATATTCCAGACACAGAAACGTAGTAAGAAGATTTGGAACACAGTCGAGTAAGACAGTACTGGGAGGCTATTATACAGAAATACTTTGACAAGAGACTTTGCTCAAGCATTTAAGAATGACCATAACAACATTTCAGATGCTGTGCAAAGATATCGGTCCGCTGGTTAGTCAGTTTGTGCTGTTCCATAGCTCAAAGTCACATGACTTTTTTGATGCGAATGGATGTATTTATTCGTCAAATGCGTTTGCATCTTCCGTTATTCGTATTAACCCTTTTTTGCACATGCCAAAAACTAAAGATCAACTGATAATCAGTTTTACCAATATACAGTGTACTTTCTGGTGGGTCTATATAAAATGGATCATTCTTGAAATTATAGAAATCATTAGTTTGTTCTGTTATTAAGCATTTACATTTCTCAAATAATGCTTTATTGTAATTGAGGTCAGATTCGGTGTACATTGTGAGTGTTTCGGGGAAGGAATCTGACGTGAATGTTTCTCCTATAATGCACGACAAATGTGCTGTCGGCAGCTGTGTTGCAACCTGTCTGGTACTCAGTGGTAAACTTGTCCTTCTGTGTGATGGTTGCACAGCCACTGTTCCCGTGATTAAAGTGTCTGTCACTGCTGCTGGCTCTGCATTAAACACAGCAGACTGAACAGGACTCAAATACAACAGCTAGAGAAAGCAGAGGGAAATGTACATATCAAGATTGTATGGTTAATAGATACACATGACCAGACTCAAATAACATGTAAGGAATAATCTTGGGACGAAGATTTGGATTAAATCTAGGTACAGTGTTAATGGTTTAGGTAAGATGATATTTCAGGCCATAATTGCTGCTTTAAACTTTGTTGTTAACATAAAGTGACTTGACCTCACTATCCAAATAAATTCAAGAATGAAGAGCAGTCGAAAGTATGCAAAGATGTCATGCAAGCATAAGCACACACAAACACACAACTCTGTACACAAAGCACTGACACAAAGCAATCTCTAGCTCCTTACCCTAACCCTACCCATCAAAACTAAGTGCCTAACCTAACCTACCCTTTACCCAATTATAACCTGACCCCTAAAGACAAGTCTTGACCCTCAAACAGGCCTTTAAAGAGGTCTCAGAAAGTGAGGTCTTTACAATTTTGCCCTCACAAAGATAGCAGTACAAGTACACACACACACACGTTGGTTTCTGTGAATTGTGGGGACTTTCCATAGACTTCTATTGCTTTCATACTGACCAAACAGTTATTTTATATCCTCTAACTAAACCTACCCCTAAACCTATTTGCATTGTTACACTTTCAGATAAACATCATTTACTATTTTTAATATGTTTTTGTTTGTTTTCCCTCATGGGGACCGCAGGCCGGTCCCCACAATGTAAAAAATGTCAGGTTTTACTATCCTTGTGGTGACATTTGGGCCACACAATGTAGCATAAACAAGTACACACACACACACACACACACACACACACACACACAACACCTCATCCTGCAATTTTCTAAGTTAAAAATTAAAAATGCATGATATGACCCCTATTAGTGGTTGAAGTAAATTCTGGGGGAAAAGGAAAGAAAAAAAAATATTTCAAGAATATCAATAAAGAGCTATCTATAATTACAATAACAGGGTAAAAGGATGTTCTTGCATGTTTTATATAGCCACAAACAAACAAAAAGACACCATTGTGCATGTTTAAACTTGAACATGACAAAATCCTGTGTTTTTCAGTCACAAAATTGGCAGAACTGTGTTCTGAGGTGTAAAACTTTCACATATAGACAGGTCCAGTCAATATATCCAAATGACCCCCATAAAATGCTGTCCCCTCACAAATCAAGCACTTCTCTATAGGAATCCTGAGTGCCAACATGCTGTGCCATCTTAATGGCTTTCAATAGATTTTAATGACCTTTCTACAGTCGATATAATCAGATTAAAAGCCGCCATGAATGTACAAATTACAAACAAGTATGATACATGACTGTGACTCTATCTGTGCTATCATAAAGCTTTATGATAAAGTTTTACAGCAATTGGATGACCAACACAACAAGGCCATGTCAGATATATTATTCATTTTAACACAATTCTATCCTCTCTGCAACCGATAAGTAAAATGTGCACAAACTAGCAATCCATTCTCATAAATTAGTAAAATGTGAACAAGTTTTAGTAATCCATTCACACGGTTTAAACCAAACCCACAAATTAAAAGGTTTAAAGCTCCTAAAGCTTCTAAAGTCAAGGTTAGGTTAGAATTCTAATAATAGAATTCTACTTATACTAGCTTAATAAAGTCAACATACTATTGAACATACTTAAAGGCAGGCTTTTATTATTATTATTATTATTAATAATAATAATAATAATAATAAATCCCTTACTGGGCAACAACATCACAAATCTGAAGCTTGTGAAATTTGAAATTTGAAATTTGAACAACATCACAAATCTTTCCTTTAGTGTATTGTTTGTAATCCTGCCATTATTTCCATGATTTAGCTACTTATTTCGCCATTTTACACATTTGCATACTGCCTGCTTTGGTCCACTTTCAAAGAACAGTTGAGTAATTGATTATGCTATAAGACACTTTTTTGCACTGCTGAAAAAAACAAAAAAAACAACAAATAAAAACATTGTATGGACTTCAAATACCGACACATACATTAGATATAATACAGTTTACAGCTGCTAATGAAGCCTTGAGAGCTAAAACACGATTAAGCGGTGTTACATTTCCAAAACATTCTCTAAGTGCTTAACCAACCACAGCAAACTGGGTCAGCTGACCAATCAGAGTAGATATGCCTGTTTGAAAAGGCAGCTTTTACAGAGACAGGAACTAAGGAGACAGGAAAAGGATAAAAAGAGGTGCTACACACAAAATCAAATTAACAAAATGTTGGAAGGGCAGAAATGTTTAAGTTGAACTAATTTTATTGCTTGGGCTTAGTTGAGAAGACATATTATATTAAGTCTGCACAAATATATTTTAAAAACATTAAATTAATGGTTATTTTCAAATCCAGTTAACATTCAGAATACTAAATGTTAACTAAACTAATAAAAACAAATCCAGCCGAGGAGTCACGTGACGCGCTAATGGAAATGGCAGCTCTGAAATTATGCTCTCCACACCACTCTCATATTTTCAGGTCCTTTAGAAGGACAACTAAATGCTAAATTACGTGAAATCGTCGAAAATGTCGACCCAGGCCACACTTGTTCATACTCGGGAGGACGCTACCTCGCCCATTAAGAAGAAATTTAGGGAGTCTTCCACCGTTATCTCCCGAGCTGAGCTGGATGGCGCCATTTTGGCCAGAGTGAAACAAGCCCTGAGCGAACAACAGACTGATTTAGACAGAATTGTCACTGTCGCTATCAAATCTGCTATAGACGATGTGCTGATGCCTCAGATCCTAGATCTGAAACGTGAAATTGAAAATACCAATAAAGCAGTCACCGCCGTAACCGGGCAGATCGAGCAAGTGGGAAAATCTGTATCTCTGCTCCAATCCAGATACGACACCATCCAGGCGGCTGTTCGCAAAGACAGGGATCAGATCAGCGATCTGAAATGTAAATTCGATGACATCACATTAAAGATTGCTGACATGGAAGACCGCAGCAGAAGATCCAATGTACGGTTAGTCGGCCTCAGAGAAGGTGTTGAGGGAGATGACTGCATTGCCTTTTTAA
This sequence comes from Schizothorax lantsangensis, assembly GCA_027422415.1. Taxonomy (NCBI): domain Eukaryota; kingdom Metazoa; phylum Chordata; class Actinopteri; order Cypriniformes; family Cyprinidae; genus Schizothorax; species Schizothorax lantsangensis. The sequence continues at coordinate 23,234,145 of CM049861.1, read as the reverse complement.
AGGCGAACCTGCCGAAATGGATACCTTCCATCATGAACAGAGAAATTAAAATCGAACGTGCACATCGCATCTACTCAGACAAGCAGTCTAAATGCCCATGCACGGTTATATTCAAACTGTTGGACTACACCGATAGACAGTTCGGCAGCGAAACCCTTCATTTCTTCCCGTGTTACAGCGCAGACACCACTAAGAAAAGGAAGGCTTTCACTGAGGTGCGGAAGAAGATGGATACACTCGGAATTCAGTCGTTTCTCCTCTTCCCGGCTACACTCAAGGTCATTCATGCAGGGAGACAAAACCTCTTCCGTTCGCTGCTGGAGGCTGAGCAATATCTTCTGTGGATGAAACGCATTTGTCCGTGTTTCACTCCGTCTCGAATCGCGCTCACGGAAAGCGCTCGAGAAACATTCTCTTCCTCGGCCTCGTACGCTTTCAACTCGTTTTTTTTTTTTTTTTTCTCAAACAAGAGACTGTAGGACATTCACGTTACATGATTTGACTGATTTTTACGTAGAGTGGGTGACAGCGCACCGCATTAAAATAAATTATCATTCATGTTTTCACAACAGCAGGCCAAATTCAAAAACAAATCTAAAATTAAAACATCTTGGTGTTTCGGGGGCCCTACGCAGCTTGCGTATTCTGCGTATAGGGAGGATCGGCTCTGCTTAAGCCCTACGCTAGCCAGAGGATTCGTTATATCCTCGCGGATTGCAAAGTGTATTTATATAGTTTGGTTTATGTTCATCTGTGTTTTGTTCACGGCAGCAACTAACTTTAATGTACAATTTCCTCCAAATGGTTTTCGAGGCCTGGGCTTTTCTACACTCCACTTGTCATTTTACCTGTACACGATATTGTCTACTTTTAATATTCTAAGTTGGAATGTGAGGAGGTTAAACTCACCGGTAAAGCGCACTCATTGTTTGGAATTTTTGTGACGGAAAGATGTATCCATTGCGCTACTCCAAGAAACCCATTTAAAAGACGGAGATGTTCATCGCTTTCAAAATAAATATTATAAGATGTTGGCATGTTCATGTGCGCTTAACAAATCTAAAGGCATTTTAATCCTGTATAAGAGATCATTAAGTTTGTTTGTGGATTCTATGGGGAAAGATGATTGTGGCCGGTTCGTATATGCAGCCATTAGAATTAATCATACCAAAGTCCTATTAACCTCTATATATGCACCGAACGTATGTGACCACCAATTTATGGATAATATTTCTGGAACCTTGATTAATTTCAATGATTATCACATTATTTTAGGTGCGGATTTCAATGCTTTTGTCCACCGTGAGTTAGACCGCTCCTCCACTGACTCTACTGTGGCAACGCCCTCGTCAGTAGCTCTTAATAGCTTAATTGCAGAGCTTAATCTTGTAGAGCCATGGCGTATTAAAAATGATAATACTAAAGCCTACACATTTTATTCTACCCATCACAAGTCGTTTTCTAAGATTGATTATATTCTGGTTGATCCTTCCCTGGACCAATACATCAGTACTATTGATATTTTGTCTATTTTGATTTCAGATCATTCACCGGTTATTTGTAATATCACTATAGGTGCTAAAGTCTCTAAAGTCAATAGATGGCGCTTTAATGATACATTATTATACGACATCTCCTTCCTAGACCAACTTAGACAAGAATTAATATTTTTTGGGGGAAATTAACTCCCACTGCCATAATGAAGTTACTGAAGTTACAAAATGTTTTTTAAGGGGTAATTGCATCTCATATTCTGCTAAAGTCAAGGCCTCTAGGAATAAACGGTTTGATGAGCTAGAAAAAAAGATTAATGATCTAGAACGTCAGCTGGCTTGTGCTTTTTCCGATAAGCTTAATCAGGAGCTAACTTTATTAAAAGCAGAATATGCTTCTCTATCTATATCCAAAGCTGAGTTTATCATTCACAGAACTAAGCAAAAATACTATTTTAATGCAGATAGGCCTAGCAGATTGCTTGCACTGAAACTCAAAGAGTGTGAATCTAAAGCCAGCATTGTTGTTATTAAAACTAGCTCTGGTGAAATTACTACAAACCCAAAGGCTGTTAATGAGAAGTTTAGATCATTTTACTCTATGTTGTATTCATCTGAGGTCTCTCTTGACAGAGGAGAATGTAGTGATTTTCTCAGTCACTTGAATCTTCCCACTTTACCAATTTCTGCTCAGGAATCGCTGGATGCTCCTTTAACACTGGAAGAACTCCACAATACAGCTAAACTGTTGCAGAAAGGTAAATCACCTGGCCCTGATGGAATTCCTCCGGAGCTCTATCTAGCTATCTGGGCTATTGTGGGCCCCCTAATTCTAAAGTCCATGAATTATGCCATTGATTATGATACTCTTCACAGAGATCAAAATGTAGCCATTATTACCCTGTTGCTTAAAATAGACAAAGATCCACTAAGTTGTTCTAGTTATCATCCAATATCTCTGATATCAGCCGACGTCAAGATCCTAGCCAAGGAATTGGTTTTACGATTGGAACCATATATTGACAATTTGATCCATTATGACCAGACTGGATTCTTGAAGGGCCGGTTAGCATCAGATAACATACGCCGACTATTACACATTATTGACCACGCTCAGACTACTAATGCTACCTCCGTCATTTTTTCTTTGGACGCTCTCAAAGCGTTTGATAGACTTGAATGAGACTATCTATGGGCTGTTCTGGAGAGATTTGGATTTGGTCCCAAGTTCCTAAATATTATACGATTGTTATATAAAGGTCCTTCTGCTTCCGTAACAACAGGTTTCTGTCAATCGCAACCTTTCTCACTCCAAAGAGGTTGCCGGCAAGGTTGTCCATTATCACCAATTTTATTTACACTCTCACTAGAGCCTCTCGCACAAGCTCTTAGACAAAGTCAAACAATAACACCTATAACTATCAACAACTCACATCATCATATCTCATTGTGTGCTGATGATATTATGCTTTATCTTTTAGACTTAAATACATCTCTACCAGAGGTTTTGCATTTGTTCAACTCCTTTAGCACATTGTCTGGTTATAAAATAAATTGCGATACGTCATCCTTAATGGCAATTAATAGCATTACTAAAGCAGCCTCTCTACCTAGTGGTCTTGTCTTTGCTAATTCATGCACCTATCATGGTATTAAAATTGCTGATTCTCTGCCTAGGATTGCTCAGACAATTTTTTCTGGAATCAGTCAGAAAATTAAGCGGGACATACAGAGGTGGGACAACTTACATTTACATTTACATTTAGTCATTTGGCAGACGCTTTTATCCAAAGCGACTTACAATTGGGGAATACATAAAGCGATTCATCTTGAAGAGGCAATCAGACAGAGGAAGTGCTCGTAACACCAAGTCTCAGTCATTGTTCAAATAAGTACAAGCTAGCAAGGGAAGGAGAGAAAGATAAAGGGAACGTTTTTTTTTTTTTTTAAGAAAAAGTTTAGGATGAAGTCAAGTAGTGCCGAAAGAGATGAGTCTTCAGTTGTTGCTTGAAGATTGACAGGGATCCAGCATTCCGGATAGGGGTGGGAAGATTATTCCACCATCCAGGAATGGTGAACGAGAATGTTCTGGAGAGTGATTTTGAGCCTCTCTGTGATGGTACCACAAGGCGTCGCTGACTAGCAGATCTCAGACTTCTGGAGGGGATGTAGATTCGTAATAGTGAGTGGAAGTAGGAGGGTGCTGAGCCTGTGGTCGTTCTGTATGCAAGCATCAGTGTCTTGAACTTGATGCGAGCTGCCACTGGTAGCCAGTGCAGTGAGATGAAGAGAGGTGTAACATGGGTTCTTTTGGGCTCATTGAAGACCAGTCGTGCCGCTGCATTCTGAATCATTTGTAGAGGTTTGATTGTGTTTGCTGGAAGACCAGCCAGAAGAGCATTGCAGTAGTCCAGCCTAGAAACGACAAGGGCCTGGACAAGAAGTTGCGCAGCATGCTCTGTCAGGAAGGGCCTGATTTTTCTGATGTTGTGTAGTGCAAACCTGCAAGATCGAGCAGTCTTTGCAATGTGCTCTTTGAAGGTCAGCTGGTCATCAAAGATTACACCAAGATTTCTGACCGAAGTTGATGGGGTAATTATTGATGTGCCTAACTGAATCGAGAAGTCATGCTGTAGAGTCGGAGTGGCAGGGACGACAAGAAGCTCAGTCTCAGCCATGTGCCTGTATGATGGGTCCCAGTGATGTAGTGTATGTGGAGAAGAGGAGGGGTCCAAGAACCGATCCCTGAGGAACCCCAGTGACCAGTTGATGTGCTTTGGATACCTCCCCTCCCCAGGCCACCCTGAAGAACCTACCGGTGAGATAGGATTCAAACCAGCGAACCAACTTAAAAATGTCAATGCAAGCTAGAATTAGCACGGTCAAAATGAACATTTTACCCAGAGTTAACTTTTTATTTTTCATGCTCCCTTGTTTTCCTCCCCCAATTTTTTTTAAAAGAAATTAATTAATTAATCTATAAATTCCTTTGGGGCGGTAAGCGTCCTAGAGTCAGTCTTTCAGTATTACAGCGTGCAAAACCACATGGTGGTCTTGCTCTTCCTAATTTAATGCTTTACTGTCTTGCTTTCCAAACTAGGGCCATGCTGTTACGGAAGAAACAGAGGAAGCGTTCAGATCCATCTGCAGGTTTTTATTCAAAGGTGTGGTCGGAAACAAGCATGGGTCAAACATTGTCAAACAGGTATATAAATGGCAAGACAAAGAGTATTCCTAGGACAAGCGTGGGTCTTCGATCGGCGAACAGTATCCAAAAGGGCAAGGCAAAGAGAGATAATCCAGGTACACAATAATAATCCAGGCAGGGGGAAACACAATCTGCAACAGGCAAAGCAAGACTAATGACTAATGACTATGACTATGACTATGACTATGACTGGCTCCGTAAAGAAACTAACAGCTAGAGCAGCGATGTGTGCTTACAATACTCAGCGATGACAGAGAGGAAGTCCAAGGCTTATAAGGCGTGTCTGATGGGATTCAGCTGTGTAATCAGTGCAATGTGTGATTGGTGATAGCTGTGTGATCAATGCAATGGATGATGGGAAATGCAGTCCAGTGTGCTGTGTGACAGTAGTGTAGTGCAAGAGTCCATGTGGTGAGTGAGTGAAACTCTGGTGGTGAGTTAACGAAAGTTCATAGACCAGATTCGTGACACATGCATGTCTGGGTGGACACTCACTCCAAAGTACCCTGGAGAAGCATTGAGTCTGACCGTGTTCTTCCCCATAGATTTCAAGATCTGCCTTTTACTGGTGTAGGCTCAAGAAGTTTACATCAGAATTTGGAAATATTATTTCAGCTACTCTAAAAGCTTGGTTTAATGCAGAAAAGATTACCGGTCACGTAAAAAAAATCTCATGTCATTCTCCTCGCTAGAATAATGCCCGCCTATTATCTGGTAATCAGCCTTTCATTTATCCCCCCTGGTCCTCAAAAGGTGTGCTTACATTTGGTGATATATTCAATGGTAGTGGACTGCGCACATTTCAGGATATTCAAGCAGATTACTCCTTGCCAGGTACCTCCTTTTTTATGTACTTGAAGTTAAGGTCCGCAATGAAAGCATATGGGGTACCCTGGAATTATAGCCTAGATGATCACCCATTGTTAAAGTGGTTCAAAAATCCTGGAAAAATTCAGGGCACAGTCTCCTTGATCTACAAGCAACTACTTGAATGTTCATATAATTCCCTGAAGATATTAGCTGTGTGGGAGAGAGAACTCTCATGGTTGGGCTATAGTCCTGATTGGAATACAGTTTGGTCAAATCTCTGTTTTACCTCCAAAACCCCCTCGCATATTCTTATTCATTTCAAAACTGTACACAAAATGTATTGTACCCCATATAAGCGATACTTGATGAAACTCTCATCAAATCCTATCTGCAGTCTGTGTAACAATAACCCTAAAGGTACTTTTTTGCATATGTTTTGGGACTGTTCAGTCATATCCAATTTTTGGAAACATGTAGTTCAAGTACTAAAACATATCACAAAGTTGCAGTTTGACCTTGATCCTTGTCTTATGTTGTTAAATTATGACTCTTCCTAGAGAAGATTGTTAATGTCTGGTTTCACTGCTGCTAAAAAAAAACAATTACACAGCAATGGTTCACACCTGACATGGATCTTAGAAGATTCTGGCTGCTGTCTTTTCATTATATTGTTTGTTTAGAACGCAGCACTGCAAGGATTAATGGGGCTAGAATACAAACTGTCACTTATTGGAGTAGTATAGCCCAAGCTCTGAAATAATTGTTTTAAATTGATGATGCATTATTCTCTGTGGTAATTTGCTGCCGGGGTTTATTTGTATGTTCCCTTTAAGTTACCCTGAAGTATTAATAACTTACTGTACTTGTGTCTTTTGTTCCTTTATTTATTATTTTTTATTTTTATTAAAAAAATATATATATATTTCTTGGTATTTATGCTGTCATTTCAACAACAAAAAAAATAAATAAAAGAAAAAAAAAAAATCCAGCCAACACTGAGATCATTCTGCATGTGCACGAGCCTGAGTGACTTTGCGGGAGAAACAGCGCCGCCATCTTGTCAATCAAATACATTTTATTTTTAAACTAAATTTAATGAGAAAATCATGCTACATATTCGATTTTTTGAGTGGACAATTAGAAAGTGTTTTATGAGTTGTATATCCAAAGAAAAGTGGATATAAGACAGTGTATGTCAAATCCAGGCATCAGGTAAGTGGCACTGAACAAATATTTGTAACTTACTTAACGTTAGTCTGAATTTATCAAAATGTATATTAAAAAGGTGTAAATGTTTTATTTAAAGCGTATATATTTATACACAAATGTACAACATATATAAAAACATTGAATAAGCATTGTATGATATGTCTGAGGAAAATTTAAGTGAAGGGAATGCCACAAGTAACTTAGCCATTATTTAATCCATAAAACACTTAGGGCCCTATTTTAACGATCTAAGCGCATGGTCTAAAGCACACGGCGCAGGTGCACTTAGGGCGTTACCGAATCCACTTTTGCTAATATAGCGACGGGAAAAACGGTCGGCGCATCCGGCGCATGGTCTAAAAGGGTTGTCCCTATTCTCTTAATGAGTCTCATCTCCCATTCCCTTTAAGAGCGAGTTGCGCTCGCGCCATGGCAGATTCACTATTTAAACGGTGGAATTTAAGGTGCACAGACTGAACGTGTCTCCAGAGAGGAAACGGATCTGCTCATGCGCGAGCAAATAGGTAGGCTAATTCTGATACACGCAATGACTATCCATTATGACATGTATGACATTTTTATATTTATGTAGCCTACACAATAATATTATTTTACACTGTAATCCTTTAATTTTTTATATTTGGCATGTTTGTGTGCTGCTGCCCTGTGTGTAATAAGCAAAGTGAATGCGCGTTGTGGACCCACCCAGAGGTGCATTTTCTACTAACGCACTTTTTAAAAAACAAAAAAAATATTGCGCCATTGACTTTAGACTTTAGACCAGGTTTGAGTTGGTCTATGGCGCAATCTATTTTCAGTTCCTCAAAATAGCAACGCGCCAACAATGCGCCTGAACACACCTTTTTTAGACCAGCACGCCCATGGGTGCACAAATGGGCGCAAATGCATTTGCTATTTAAACAACGCAGCACAGGATGAGAAAATGAGAACTGCGTCGGGCTGAAACTAGCAAAAACACTTGCGCTGCGCCTTGCGCCGCATTGCGCTGGGTATATGATAGGTCCCTTAATGTCAAAAGCTGTGTTACTATAATGCATTTTAGCTAATTTTGGCATGTTGTATGATATTTTTGTTTTCCTTGACGTGAAAAAATATGAAGAGATCGCACGGCCTTTCTCGCTTTTACAAGCCATTATGCTTAATACGACTAACGTTAACCACAGTAATGCGCTCATTTGAAGTTAACATGGGTGTGTTGAATGGATTTTTGTGTGTGCAAACTTTTGCAATTGTCCCGTGAAGTAAAAAGACGACATTAAACGTGACTAACAACAAGCCACAGTGAAATGTCCCTCTTTTCAAACGGTGCAGATTAACATTACACGGCGTTTCTGGTCTTGTGAAGGCGCTTCGGAAGAGAAGCGCCTTCTTTATTGTTCTCAGTGGCATCTACGTGTCAGTCCTGTGTTCCCCTTGTCACGTGTTTCCCCTCCTCTCGTGCCCATATTTGGTTAGTTCCTGTTCCTGTCATCATTTGTTATTATCAGTTCCCAGCCCTGTGTCTTTAGTTGATTAGTCCCCAGCCCTGTGTTAGTGATTATCTAGTTTAGTCTCCCCTTTAAATACCCTGTGTTTCCCTGCTTCTGTGTGCTGTATTAACGTAATTCCGTGTTTTCCTGTGCCTCCTGTGATCCCTATGTTTTGTTTATTAAAAGCTAAAGTTCATTGAAGTTCCTTGCCTCCTCGTTTTCCCTGCTCCAGAGTGGAGCGTGACAGAATACAGCACCCAAAAAGAAGAGAAGGACGGTATGGAGTTCGCCGCCCGCCTCTTCGCCCTCATCCGGCGGGACCTCTCCTTCATGGAGTACGCCGGGGAATTCTGTGGGCTCGCCGCAGTGACGGAGGTGCAGGACGCGGCCCTCCTCCACCTGTTCCGGCACGGGGCCTGTTACCATCGCCCCATAGACCTCCCAGACACCACAGGATTGTGTTGGAGAGAAGGGGTTTACCTGTGTCTGGGAAGTGTCCGGGCCCGAGTCGGAACCAGCCCGTCAACCGTGGCTCTCCCTTGCCCGCCGGCGGTGAGTGTGGCAAGCCCGCCGGCAGGGAATATGGCAAGCTCAATAAACATTAATCCTCACACGTGCTCTCCAGTGCCCGCTTCTCCAGGGCCAGTCCCTCCAGAGCCCCTGCTGGTTCCGTCCAGCTCTCCAGAGCCCCTGCTGGTTCCGTCCAGCTCTCCAGAGCACCTGCTGGTCCCTTCCAGCTCTCCAGAGCCCCTGCTGGTTCCGCCCAGCTCTCCAGAGCCCCTGCTGGTTCCGCCCAGCTCTCCAGAGCCCCTGCTGGTTCCGTCCAGCTCTCCAGAGCCCCTGCTGGTTCCGTCCAGCTCTCCAGAGCCCCTGCTGGTTCCGTCCAGCTCTCCAGAGCCTCTGCTGGTTCCGTCCAGCTCTCAAGAGTGCCCCCAAGAGGCAGCTCCTCGCAAGTGCCCTCCAGTGCCTGCTCCTCGCAAGTGCCCTCCAGTGCCTGCTCCTCGCAAGTGCCCTCCAGTGCGCACCCCAGAGCCCGCTCCTCGCCAGCGCACCCCAGAGCCCGCTCCTCGCCAGCGCACCCCAGAGCCCGCTCCTCGCCAGCGCACCCCAGAGCCCGCTCCTCTCCAGCGCCCTCTGGTGTCCGCGCCTGTCGAGCGCCCTCAAGTGCCCGCGCCTGCCGAGCGCCCTCAAGTGCCCGCGCCTGCTGAGCGCTCTCAAGTGCCCGCGCCTGCCGAGCGCCCTCAAGTGCCCGCGCCTGCCGAGCGCCCCCAAGAGTCCGCGCTTCCAGAGCGCACCCAAGAGTCCATGCCTCCAGTGCGCCCCCTAGTGCCCGATGGAGCCCCTATTTACCCCAAGGAAATTTTGGGGGGGGTAGTAGGGCTCCAACCGAAGAGACCGAGGTGGGGGCTGGGGCCTCGGTCTCGGAGGCGGTCCCGCCATGGCCTCCCGAGTCCCCTGACCCGCCATGGCCTCCCGAGTCCCCTGACCCGCCATGGCCTCCCGAGTCCCCTGACCGGCCATGGCCTCCCGAGTCCCCTGACCGGCCATGGCCTCCCGAGTCCCCTGACCGGCCATGGCCTCCCGAGTCCCCTGACCGGCCATGGCCTCCCGAGTCCCCTGACCGGCCATGGCCTCCCGAGTCCCCTGACCGGCCATGGCCTCCCGAGTCCCCTGACCGGCCATGGCCTCCGGAGTCCCCTGACCGGCCATGGCCTCCGGAGTCCCCTGACCGGCCATGGCCTCCGGAGTCCCCTGACCGGCCATGGCCTCCGGAGTCCCCGGATCCGCCATGGCCTCCCGACCTCCCCGCTCCGCCATGGCTCCCAGAATGGGCGCCGCCCTGGAGGCCTCCTGTCCTGTCCTGTCCTGTCTCCATGTCCCTTAAGGCCTCCAGAGCGCCCACCCCCCCTCCCCGTTGGATGGTGTACGGTGCGGGACGCACCGGTTCGGGAGGGGGGAGTACTGTCAGTCCTGTGTTCCCCTTGTCACGTGTTTCCCCTCCTCTCGTGCCCATATTTGGTTAGTTCCTGTTCCTGTCATCATTTGTTATTATCAGTTCCCAGCCCTGTGTCTTTAGTTGATTAGTCCCCAGCCCTGTGTTAGTGATTATCTAGTTTAGTCTCCCCTTTAAATACCCTGTGTTTCCCTGCTTCTGTGTGCTGTATTAACGTCATTCCGTGTTTTCCTGTGCCTCCTGTGATCCCTATGTTTTGTTTATTAAAAGTTAAAGTTCATTGAAGTTCCTTGCCTCCTCGTTTTCCCTGCTCCAGAGTGGAGCGTGACACTACGCTAATATTAGTCTGTTTCTTTCTTATTCCGAGGTGAATGTAGCCACCCAGATCCAGTCTGTATCCAGATCAGATGGTGGCTCAGGACCTAGAGATGACCTCTACAGCCCTGAATGTCAGCGGAGACCATGCCAGTTAGATGAGCTCCAGAGACAGATACCCTCTGAAGACCTCGTTGGCCATCGGGACAAGACCACGAGAACCAGACAAGTCCTCTGCTCAATCTGACCTGTGTTGCAGCCTAGAATTAAACCATGCCATGCTGGTTTCATCTGGCCAGAGGAGAACTGCCCCCTCCCTGACTGAGTCTGGTTTCTCCCAAGGTTTTCTACTCAATCTCTGTCACCGATGGAGTTTTGGTTCCTTGCCGCTGTCGCCTTTGGCTTGCTTATTTGGGGATGCTTGGCTGATTGCACAGACATTATTGGAAGAGAGCTGAACTGGATGATGTCATCACTGAATCACCAATGAACTGACTTTAACTGGAAAAATGACTTGTTAATGTCCTCTTGCATTATTGACAAATTATTTTCCTGTTTGACTCTGTAAAGCTGCTTTCACAATCAGTATTGTATAAAGCGCTATATAAATAAAGGTGACTTGACTTGATTTTATATACTGTAACTTGTGTGATTTTTTTTTTTTTTTTTTTTTTTTTTACTTCTGCCTCATTTTAAAGATGCAATTGTGAACAGTAGTAATATTTGTAAATGTTTGTTTGCTAACATGTTTAGTTTTTCTTTTTTTAGTCTTTCTTTTCTTAGTTCATTAAACAAAGTTTAAACTGAATTTGCAGTTGTAGTACAGATGTAATGTTTGTCAACTGGAGCTTTAAAGGGATAGTTCACCCAAAAATGAAAATTTGCTGTTAATAAAAATGGAAAGGTTTTTCCTTTGCGTTTTTGAAAAGTTTTGGGTACAGATGACAGCATTGTCAAAAAATATCCGTTCACACGGATCTGCACAAATGTCTAAAATGCTTTATTATGCCAACACTCATAGCAGCAGCTCAGAACATCCTAGAAGCCACTAGAACAATGTAATAACTGTCAAGCAATCATTCACAACACCCCAATAATTTGCTAGATATTACAATACCTAGCATCAAGTGAGAACACTGTAGCAACTGCTACACCTAGAATAGTAACTTCATAGCAATACACATGTAACCATTCAGAACACCATGCATAGCAATGGTTTAAGGCATGTATAACCTTCACACTTTCAATCTCTCTTCAAACTGTTCAAGTATTCGAACTACATAAGTTCTAAATAACTTTCAAACTTTTTAAGCTGTCATAAAGACATTTATCAAGCAAACATTCAAGGTTTCTCTTGGCAAACTTTCTTTTTCTGCTTTAACTTGGTCTTCAAATACAAAGTCATATCTATTTTAAATGCAAATTACAAGATTCTACATTTTCACTGAAGTATAAAATATTGGACATCTTGGCTTATATAGTTCATTTGGAATAAATGGTCAGGATCAGAAGGAGATCTGCATGGGTATCTGTGGATGCGCAACACTGTGTAAAAAAGGGATTGAGTGAATGAAAAGAAGCCATTTACATGACCTGACTAGCACAGAGATAAGCAGCAGAGAATTGAACAGTAGAGTCAAAGGGACAAATTTCAAATGCCATATTGCTTCCTACAAGAATTAAAACCATTGAAAATATGCAATCTCTGCCTTTGTCTCAATATTAAGTACAGCATAAAATACTGATGGTTCTTGGTTTATTTAGATCCTATGATTTGAAAGTAATGATTTGTGTGCAATTGGCTGATTCAATGAGTCTGTAAACCATGTCTGTGCCACTGACTGATCGCACACATAAAGGCGCTTCCATCAGCGCACGATCCCGATACACATACTGTAGACTATACACAGATCTACAGTATTTAAGTAGGCTATTCACACAAACATAATCTGTTATGTCTTAAGTGAAAGTTTGGGGAACTGTTGGGGAAAAAAAACATCTTATGTGTAACATTATATTAGATCCGTGCCGTACAGTAGGACTTACTATATAGGCCGTCTGTCTCATTAATGTTAATATGACTGTTACGGCCTGTAACCATTTTAAAGCTCGTTAAATTAAACAAAATTAGATAAAGGATAAATGCCGAACATGTAAAAGAGTCAACATGTCTAATGTGAATTTCAAGACGCCTCCATTTAATTCAACTCAAACATTCAAATAACAATGCATGACAAATCTCAAAGAATATTTGCAAACATAATCTAATGAATAATAACAAAGAAATAATATCAGTTCACGGGAAGGGAAGCTAAGAAAGCAGAACGCCTAACTACACCTGTACTCGGAATAAAGTTCTTACCTGACTCCCGAAATAAAAATAAAAACGGGTGAGTCTTCCGGACACCTGCTTCCCTCGCTCACCTCTTACTAAATAAACAAAACGTGAACTAATAAATAAATACACTACACGCTACTGATTAAGAAACAAAGAATATCACATATCCAAACACAAAATTACAAGTTAAACCTAAGCGTAGAAAAACAAAATAGCCTCACATAGGGGATGAGAGAGACGCCCGCAAGAACAATGGGAAGCGGAGCAACAGAGAGAGACCACCATTGTCGCCTCGCAGCCTATTTATCCGGAATCCTTGATGACGTCACACGACTCTTGCGGAATGGGAATCCCCCCCTCAATGCCACCTATGGACTCAGAATATAAGTGTCACACAGATACACGTAACACTAACAATAAAAGAAAAGATAGCTGCTCTTGATTGAACTGCTTTTGTAGTTAATTAATCCACCTATAATGAACACACTGAAGTGATTTTTACTTTTGATTATTTGTTTTTCTTTCTTGAATGCTTTTGCTTGGATGTAAAATGAAAAAGTAATGCACTAGGCCTACTAGTTTCTTTCTTATATTTGTTCTGCTGTTTTTTTTTTGCTGGACCATTTTTTTGGCATCTGTTCTTATTTTTAATTACTTGGTTCTAACATACACCGTCTGGTGCTACTTGGACACGTCATCAGTGATGATCCCGCGGTCATCGGGTGTTTCGGGTCTTTAATCAACAGACACCCTCGCCTGGGCGACCCTGCCGGGGGTGATCAGTCCCCGGCCTGTGTCCAAGTGGCATGCTACTCCACAGTTCCTCCCTCCGGATCCACAGCCATCGTGAGGCTTTTTCGGCAGCCTCAGAGATGTTCTTTATGGCTCGTCTGCACAGTTGACCTTTAACTCCAAGGAGTTTGAGTGTTCGGAGCAACCGACCTCCACTGGCTCACTGCGTGCTTTCCAGCCGCCGCTCCTGCACTCCTCCACCAGCTCCGCATACTTGGATCTCTTACGCTCATTTGCCTCCTCCAATCTGTCTTCCCAGGGGACAGTAAGCTCCACTATGACCACCTGCCTGGTCGACTCCGATGTTATCACCATGTCTGGGCGGAGTGAAGTGGCCGTGATATGATTCGGGAACTTGAGGTGCCTTCCCAGGTCCACTTGAAGGTGCCAGTCTCTTGCATTGGCGAGGAGCCCACCTGGTGAGCGTGGCTGCTGTTGTGCCTTCTCCCCAGCTCTAACAAAGGAGATGGTATGCTTGGATGGCTGCTGACTCTTACTGCTCTGAATCGCTGCGGTGATCATATCCGCCAAAGCCCTGAGGACCTGATCATGGCGCCAGCGATACCGCCCATCCCCCAAAGCCTTTGGACAGCAGCTGAGGATATGCTCCAGTGTGCCACTCCTTTGGCACAGTTGGCATGCTGGTGAGTCTACCAAGCCCCAGCGGTGTTTTTTTGGATGGACTGGGTAGAAGGTCGTACACCGACCTGATGAGAAACTTGATGCGCAGTGGTTCAGAGCTCCACAACTCTGCCCAGGTGATCTTGCGCTTCTCGGCATTCTCCCACCCAGTCCAGGCGCCTTGCTGTCGCATACCGACCATCTTGGTCAGGCGATCTTCCTCCACCTCTGCCCGCACCTCGTTCTGCACCAGCTGACGCTTCTTCCTCCCTCTTGCTTTGTCATAGCGTGGCTTAGAAAAACTGCCCAGGCCTGCACGTCCCACCGCCACGTTGCCAACCAAGACACCATGCCTTAGCCGTGCCTCCGCTCTGTCCACTGCTTTCTGTGCCTGCCACTTCCTTCCCGTCTTAACGCAGATTCCAGCTGAGGAGACTTTGGCATCAGAGGAATCTCGGTACATCAAGACCTCCCGGGCACGTGTAACCTTGAACTCCTCGGACAAGCTGCTGATGGGAAGCTGCAGCTTAGTGGAATGACCATAGAGGGCGATGTTACTTAGGGACCGTGGGAGCCCTAACCACCTCCTGAGGAACTGACTGATGGTTCTCTCCAGTGCTTCTACCGTTGTCATGGGTACCTCATATACGAGAAGGGGCCAAAGAATCCTCGGCAGGATTCTGTGCTGATACATCCAGGTTTTATACTTTCCTGGAAGCCCTGACTTATCGACTGCAGTGAGCCAGTTCATCACGTCGTTCCTGGTTTGTTGGAGTGCGGCTGTGTCCTTCAGGGAGCTGTCAAAGATCTTCCCCAAGCTCTTGACTGGTCTTTCTGTTACTGATGGAATTTGTGACCCCTCCAGGGTAAAGCGGAACCGGTCGGCCACTTTGCCTTTCTTTAAGACCAGGGACCTGGATTTGGCTGGCTTAAAACTCATCCTTTCCCATAGGATGAGACGTTGGAGCCCCTGAAGAAGCCATCTGCACCCCGGAACTGAAGCTGATGTCACCGTTAGATCATCCATAAAGGCTCTTATGGGTGGCTGCCGAGTACCAGATCTAGACATGGGGCCTCTACATTCCACCTCTGCTGATTTGACGATCATGTTCATGGCTAGAGCGAAGAGTGGTACCGAGATTGTA
Organism: Schizothorax lantsangensis; assembly: GCA_027422415.1. Lineage (NCBI taxonomy): Eukaryota > Metazoa > Chordata > Actinopteri > Cypriniformes > Cyprinidae > Schizothorax > Schizothorax lantsangensis. Next base: position 23,218,770 of record CM049861.1, on the reverse strand, counting down.
CAGCCGGTATTGATGCCCTTCTCTAGCCGTTGCCAGGCAGATGTTACCGTTCCTGATGAAACTCTCAATCTGAAACTGTTGTAGTAGTCCAGAATGAGGTTGCGGATCGTCTCTGGCACATGGTGTCTTGTCAGTGCTTCTTTGACCAGCTTGTGGGGAATGGACCCGTAGGCGTTGGTAAGATCCAGCCAGAGTACGGCAAGGTATCCTCTGGTCTCCTTTGCCTCCCGGATCAACTGGCTCACCACTCCTGTGTGTTCTAAGCATCCAGGTACTCCTGGGACTCGCCCCTTCTGCACTGAGGTGTCTATGTACCCGTTTTTCAAGAGGAACTCCATTAGCCGTTGGGACACAATCTTAAAGAGTCTGATTAACTGAAATAAACCTGGCTTATTTGGTAAACTTGTTTTATGAAACAGGCCCCTGGTTCTGTTCACTAGTTTGCTTACATCATTATGCAATGACGTAACGTGTATTCAATTATATCATTAAAGCACCCAATAATTATGTGAAATGTGGATGTTTTATATGTTTAAAGCATATAAAGTGATAGTATAGTCTTCATCTACAGTCTTCATCAGCTTACATTTTTGCATAAACAATGATAAATCCATAAATACTTTTATTTTATCCCTTCATTCAAGTGCTTGGTCACGCATGCACATATTACTGGCTCATCAGTTCTTTGGTCCGAGTCGGGAATGTTTTCTCAGTACAGTGACTGTTGGAATATCTGGAAAGCTGAATGAGTTGGCAAAAACTGGCATTATAGGATCATATACACTGGTAAATTGGCTCATTTCGAGTCTGAGAAACAGTGAGGCACACTCAAAAGTGAGTTTTCATTGAATCTGGACCGTTTGCCTGAGGCCATGAATTACAGGTAATAATGTTGTAAATAATGTTCAGTTTCTTGCACAAACCAATCGTTTTGCTTCATAAGACCTCAATATATCATCAGGAGCCAATGATATTAAGGTTGTTCCTTAACAAGGTTTTTTTTTTTTTTTTTTACTTTTTTTTTGCATTAGATGAATTACCAATTACCACGGTTTCAGCTTCTTTACTGTTCTACTGAAGAAAAATAAAGTCACCTACATCTTGAATGGCCTGAGGGTGAGTAAATCAACAGCAAATTTTAATTTTTGGGTGAACTATTCCTTGAACAGAATCAAACCTCATGCTAATCATTCTGTTCCTTTTTTTTTTCTTCAGGTAATAATGAAAATCAGTTCCTGTCTCCTAACACAACTGTTTCTACTTCCTGTAGACAGATTTAATTGGGAATTATAAACAGCTGTATGTGTGACACACAGCTTTACCTGAGACTGAAGATGCATGTGGGAAGAGTCTAGTTTTATTTATGACCATAGTGTGACAGTCATCAACAGATTTACAGCTACGGTACGTACACAGTGGAAATATGTTGTATTTTTGCATTGACCTTAACCAGATTAAACATGATTTCTTATAAAAATGGACATGATTCAGCTGATTTCTTATAGAATTGTATAAAAATTAATTTATGCAACAGTGTGAGCTGAACTGAGGTTTATTTATGCAAACAAAGGAACAGTTAATACATCCATCCATTTTCAAAATGCTTATCAATTCTGTCATTATTCACCCTTATGCAGTTTCAAACAGATGTGACTTTCTTTATTTCAAAATACAACATGCAAAATTAGTGAAAATTAGTGACTACTTATAAAAAGTCTGCTTCTCCTTTTGTTATAGAAGAACACCATTTAGAATAACATGAGGGTAAAAAAAGGCTACCAGACATATAATTTTTGGCTATTCCTTTGAAAAAATAAGTGTTCCTTTAAAAAGCTAGCATACATTTTAGCCATTAAGAGTAATTAATCATCACTGGCTATGTGCTACATGAGGCATCCTTTAAACATTACCCTTAAAAACACTGACAGCATTTACTCCTTAGTTATAACACACAGGAGAGTACTTGTTTTTCCTGTCAGAGGAACACATAGCAAGCTGAGATGACTGCACACAATGTCTTGACATTGTTCATGATGTGTTACATCATGCACTTACATGATGGCTGTAAACAATATTTATGTTCTTGTGGATTGTTATTGGCCTCTGCCTGGTCCTCTGAGGAGAACTGCTAATGCCTCTGAACACAAAGAGGTAAATAGCACGTGAATGAACTAACAAGGTCTAGAAGACCATAATACTGTATTTGTTAATAAACAGTGTAATAACAGATGAGTAAGCTAACGAAGTCTGGAAGACCATAATACTGTATTTGTTAAGAAATAGCTTATAACAGCAGTAAGAAACAGCAGTAATAACATATGAGTAAGTTCATACTTACAGTAATGACTTACAAAAGAAAGAAAAAAAAAAGCACAGCAGAATTGGCTATTATTGAAGCTTTCTACAACCCGAATTCCGGAAATGTTGGGGTGTTTTTTTTTTTTTGAATAAAATGAAAACTAAAAGAATTCCAAATCGCATGAGCCAATATTTTATTCAAAATAGAACATAGATAACATAACAAATGTTTAAACTGAGAAATTTTACAATGTTATGCACAAAATGAGCTCATTTCAAATTTGATGCCTGCTACAGGTCTCAAAATAGTTGGGACGGGGGCATGTTTACCATTTTGTAGCATCTCCTCTTCTTTAAAAAACAGTTTGAAGACGTCTGGGCATCGAGGTTATGAGTTTCTGGAGTTTTGGTGTTGGAATTTGGTCCCATTCTTGCCTGATATAGGTTTCCAGCTGCTGAAGAGTTCATGGTCGTCTTTGACATATTTTTAATTTAATGATGGGCCAAATGTTCTCTATAGGTGAAAAATCTGGACGGCAGGCAGGCCAATTCAGTACGCGGACTCTTCTACAACAAAGCCATGCTGTGATTAATCATGATCTGATTACTTTTCGTCTCTTCTAGAAGAAAACAAACATAACCCCCGGTATTTATTCAATACAGTCACTAAATTAACGAAAAATAAAGAATCAACAGGTGTTGGCATTTCCCAAGAGCACAACAGTAATGATTTTATGAACTACTTTACTTCCAAGATCGATACTATCAGAGATCAGCTACAGTATCACATCAAATAGTGCACTATAGATCCCCTGAGGAACAATTCCACTCATTCTCTACTATAAGAGAGGAAGAATTGTATAAATTTGTGAAATCATCTAAACCAACAACATGTATGTTAGACCCTATTCCATCTAAAATAATAAAAGAGCTGCTTCCAGAAGTCATAGATCCTCTTTGGGCTATTATTAATTCATCATTGTCATTAGGATATGTCCCCAAAACCTTCAAATTGGCTGTTATTAAGCCTCTCATTAAAAAAACACAACTTGACCCCAAAGATCTAGTTAATTACAGACCGATCTCAAATCTCCCTTCTCTGTCAAAGATACTAGAAAAGGTAGTATCCTCACAATTATATTCCTTCTTAGAGAAAAATGGTACCTGTGAGGATTTCCAGTCAGGATTTAGACCGTATCATAGTACTGAGACTGCTCTCATTAGGTGCTCTCATTTACTGCTCTCATACCTAGGTGTGCTGTTTGATAGCAATCTTTCTTTTGAAAGCCATGTTTCTAGCATCTGTAAAACTGTGTTCTTCCATCTCAAAAACATATCCAAAATGCGACCTATGCTCTCAATGTCAAATGCAGAAATATTAATTAATGCGTTTATGACCTCATGGTTAGATTATTGTAATGCTTTATTGGGTGGTTGTTCTGCACGCTTAATAATCAAACTACAGTTAGTCCAAAATGCAGCAGCTAGAGTTCTTACTAGAACAAGGAAGTATGACCACATTAGCCCGGTTCTGTCAACACTGCACTGGCTCCCTATCAAACATCGTATAGATTTTAAAATCTTGTTAATTACTTATAAAGCCCTGAATGGTTTAGCTCCTCAGTACTTGAGTGAGCTCCTATCACACTATAGTCCTCCATGTCCGCTGCGTTCTCAAAACTCTGGTCATTTGATAATACCTAGAATATCAAAATCGACTGCGGGCGGCAGATCGTTTTCCTATTTAGCACCAAAACTCTGGAACTATCTACCTAACACTGTTCGGGAGGCAGACACACTCTGTCAGTTTAAATCTAGATTAAAGACCCATCTCTTTAACCTGGCATACACCTAACACACTACTACACTTCTATTATTCAAATCCGTTAAAGGATTGTTAATTAGATCAACCGGAACCGGGAACACTTCTCATAACACACAATGTACTCGTTACATCGTAAGAAGATTGGCATCTACGCTAATATTTGTTTCTTTCTTTTTATTCTGTTTCTCAATCCGTGTCTGGATCAGATGGTGGATCGGCGCCGGGAGATGATGTATGCGGCCCAGATCGTCAGCGATGAGCCCCAGAGACATATCCCCAGTGAAGACCTCGACTAAAATACAATAAAACTAAAAATAAAACAAATAATTAAAAATATAATAATAAAATACCTAACTACATAATACTATTATTGTTAGAAATTGCAACAATATAAAAATAGAAATATAATACATTTATACATTTAAAAATTTCATTAAAACAATAAGTAAACAATAAATAAACAATAATATCCTGGCCAGAGGAGAACTGGCCCCCGACTGAGCCTGGTTTCTCCCAAGGTTTTTTTTTTTTCTCCATTCTGTCTCAGAGGGAGTTTTGGTTCCTTGCCACTGTCGCCTTTGGCTTGCTCAGTTGGGGACACTTAATTTCTAGCGATTATCGTCAATTTGATTTGAACTAAACTTAGCTAGACAATGACATCTCCGATTTCAATAATGAAATGCCCTTAGCTGAAAATTGAGTGTTTAATCTTATTATTATACATTACTGACACTCTATCCTCCAACTTGATACTGTTAAGTGCTTTGACACAATCTGTATTGTTAAAAGCGCTATATAAATAAAGGTGACTTGACTTGACTTCTTGTAATAGTTGCAGTATGTGGATTTCCATTGTCCTGCTGAAATACACATCGTCTGGAGGGGAGCATATGTTGCTCTAAAACCTTTAAATACCCTTCAGCATTCATAGTGCCTTCCAAAACATGCAAGCTGCCCATACCGTATGCACTTATGCACCCCCATACCATCAGAGATGCTGGCTTTTGAACAGAACGCTGATGACACGATGGAAGGTCTCCCTCCTCTTTAGCAGGCATCAAATTTGAAATGAGCTCATTTAGTGGATAAAAGTTTAAAATTTCCCAGTTTAAACATGTGTTATGTTATCTATGTTCTATTGTGAATAAAATATTGACTCATGTCATTTGAAAGTCTTTTCGTTTTCATTTTATTCAAATTTAAAAAACGGCCCAACATTTCTGGAATTCGGGTTGTAAACATGTCCGTAATTATTTGCCATTTAAATGAACAATTAACTGTTAATGTAAATGTTAGACCTGCAGAACACAAATTAAGGACTCTATCTATCTATCTCCTTGACAGGAAAATTGTTTGACCGAAAAAAAAAAAAAACATAAAAAGAGCTGCTTTTTTTTTTTTTTTTTTTTGGGTTTCCTTGAATAATGATACTTTAAACTTGTGACACAAATAAACAAAAAAATAAATAAATACACGTTCTCTTACTAAACTGTCAAGATCAGGCTTGGATGGTTTCTAAAGCAATGGAATGTAAAGGTGCATTTAGGTATTTTTCCACTCTTTTTCTTGTCATATATTGTTTTAGATCTCAGATTGTTGTTTTTTTTGTTATCAACAATTTTTTATTTTCATTTTTTTACAAACAACACAACATAATATCCAAAATAAAACAAAACAAAACAGCAGACACATAACCAACATCTAAAAGTTCAATCAAAAGGGAGGGAGAGAGGGAAGGACAACAAGAACACAAAAGTCACTCCTTTAAATAATCACGTACATTCAGTAAAAAACACTGCCAAGCCTCAATGGTTGAAGGCCTGGCCCCACCGACTCGCGCCGTTGTACACTCACATGAGACAATTTGCAGGAGGCTACGGATCCAATATGCCTCTCTACACATGTGTGGTGTAAACCAGTTCTGAATTATTGTCTTCTTCACAGCTGTAAAACCAGCAAACAACATTCTCTTTTGCATTGAACTAATACAGAGATCAGAATAATCATTAAGAAGACATAAACTTGGGTTAACAGACCAATCAATTCTCAGTAATGATGACAAAACCAGGTTTACATGTGTCCATAGACTGATGACGACAGGACATTCCCAAAACATATGCAGAAAAGTGCCTGATGATGTAGTGTTACATATATGGCAGTTCAAATTTGACTGCAGTTTCATTTTAAATCTTTTGTAAGGAGTTATGTATGCTCTATGAATGACTTTGAAGTGAATAAGACGATGAGCCAGATTTTTAGATGTTAAGCTGAGATTAGACCACACTCTCTCCCAGTCGACAGATAAATTAAGATCAGATAATTCCCTATTCCAAATAGTTTTAATAGAAAGAGGTTTTGTAATACAATCAATAATTTTATTATATATTAAGGAAACAGATGGCCGACCAGCAGATGGTGCAATCCAGTCCCGCATAGGATGAGAGGAAATGGAAGAAGACCAAGGAACGCCATACGCTTTGAGAGCAGAACTTAATTGAAGAAAAACAAAATATGCAGATGCTGGTAGACAAAATTTGGCTCTCAATGCCTGAAATGAACAGAGGCCCTGGTTATCATACATATCACCACACGTGTTCACACCTAAAGAGGACCAAGAGGGTTGGACAAATGGACGATTTCCACATACAAAGTTCAAATTGTGCCATAAAGGTGTACTGTTACAGAATTTGAAGGGTCCACCTATCCGACGTTCAACCGTTTTCCAGATTTTAATAGAGTTAGCCACAACCGGACCAAATTTACAATTATCCCCTTTTTTTCCTGTGCCAGTAAATAAAATATCTTGAAGTCTATTTGGTTTAACCTTGTCAGCTTCAATCACCCTCCATGAAACTGTAGATTGAGGATCAACCCAATTATGAAGGGCCTTAAGCTGGAACGACCAATAATATAATTCAAAATTTGGTACAGCCAGTCCTCCTGCGCTATTAGGATGTTGTAATGTGGTAAGTTTAATTCTGGGACATTTATCATTCCAGATAAACTTAGAAATTATGGAGTTGATCTCCTTAAAGTAACCTGGAGGGGGAGAAAGTGGTAGCATAGAGAAAAAAAAATTAAATCGAGGTAACAAATTCATCTTAACAGTGGAGATTCTTCCTTGGAGAGAGACTTTAAGATTCTTCCATCTTTGAATGTCATTTTTGACCTTAACGAAAATGTTATTAAAATTGTCTCTGGCAATCTTATGAATGTTTTTATATATGGTAATGCCCAAATAGATGAAAGATTCCTTAATAGGGATAAATGAGGGAATAGAAAAATTAACCTTAACATTGTTAATTGGCATTAAAGCAGATTTGCTCCAATTTATTTTATATCCTGATAGGCTACTAAAATTATCAAATTCCTTAATTACACTAGAGACTGAAATATCAAAGTGGTCTAAATATAGAATAATATCATCAGCGTATAATGAAATACAATGATTATGGTCATGAATCTTAATCGATACTTCAGATTTCCTGATGGCTTGTGCTAAGGGTTCGAGAGATAGACAAAACAATAAGGGGGAAAGTGGACACCCCTGTCTCGTTCCCCGCTGTAAAGGGAATGAGGGGGAAATAATATTACCAGTTATGACTGATGCTGCAGGTGAGTGGTATAATGTCTTAATCATAGAAACGAAGTGTTCACCGAAGCCGAAACATTGCAGAACTGCCCACATATAATTCCACTCTAGCCTGTCAAAGGCTTTTTCTGCATCAAGTGAAAAGACCGCACAAGGTGTTGGGTGGGAGTCCGCAAAGTCAAGAATATGAAGGAGTCGACGCATATTGTCAGATGCATTGCGCCCCTTGATGAAACCAGTTTGGTCCTCCTTGATCAGACTGTGAATTACCTTCTCCAAAAGAGAAGCAAAAACTTTAGCATAGATTTTTAGATCACATGGGATAAGCGAAATCGGTCTGTAGCTGGAACAATCTAATGGATCTTTCCCTTTTTTAAGAAGTAATGAAATCAGTGATGTTTTTTGATCTCTATGAAATGCCCCATGTTCAATTGCAAAATTAAATGAGTTAAGCATAAGTATCCCTACCAAATCCCAAATTTCTAAATATAATTCAGGGGGGAGACCATCTAGACCCGGCGATTTGCCCTTTTGAAGGCTTTTTAGAGAGACGTGAAGTTCCTCCAAACTTAATGGGGCCTCCAAAGATTCTTTATCCATCTGTGAGATCCGAGGCAGTTCCAATTTATCTAAATACTGCTTACAAATTGGTTCATCAAAATCTGTTTCGGCTTTATACAGATTTGTGTAAAAACCTTTAAATATGTCAATTAATTGCCACAGGGTTCGTAGTGACCTGATCATCCGATGATTTTATTGCGCTAATATATGCCTTAGACTCGCATTCTTTCAACCTAAGGGCCAATAAATGACTAGGTGTCTCTGATTCAAAATAATATTTTTGTCTAGTCCTATGTAAAATAAATTCTGCCTTTGAGTGTGAAAGTAAATCATATTCTTCTTTTAAAGAGGACAGCTGTGTAGCCTGTTGCTCAGTAAAATGTTGTTTTTGTAGGTTTTGTAATGATTGGATTTTATTTTCTAATTGTGTAAACTGGTGAGTTCTCGCTTTGGCAAGAGTAGAAGAGAAAGATATACAGAAACCTCGTATAGCACACTTAGTTGTTTCCCACAGTATTTGAGGATCCACATCAGAGGGCATATTAATTTCAAGAAAGTCCTTAATATATTCTTTTAGAGAGGTAATAAAAGTCTGATTACTTAATAATGATATGTTAAAGCGCCATCTAGGGGACTTGGCTTTGACATCGGAAAGAGGAAAACTGCACAACATAGCAGAATGATCAGATAATAAAATTGGTAAATATAGATATAGAGGAATTAGATGAAATTAAAGATGGGCTGAGAAATATGTAGTCTATCCTAGAGAAAGTCTTGTGTCTATTAGAAAAAAAAGTGAAGTCCTTAGCTTTAGTGTTCTGAATTCTCCATAAATCGATTAAGTTGAGCTCAGTGATAAATTTATTCAATAATTTAGAGGATGGATTGGCTGTTGTATCAGATTGAGACTTATCTAAAGCAGGATTTATGACAGCATTAAAATCACCACCCACCACTAGAGGGCAATCAATCTCCTCAAGTAAAGTTTTGGAAATCTGTGTAAGGAATGCACTGTCTGTCTCATTCGGACCATAAATAGAGACCAATGCTAACCTATTATTATATATTTTGCATCGGATAAAAACAAATCTACCCTTCTCATCACTACCAAGGTGTTCAATTGTTAAATTTAACTTCCTGTTAACAAGGATAAGCACCCCCTTAGTTTTATTTTGAGCGCAGGAAAAAGCTATTAATTTGTAATACTTATTCTGGAAACGTGCCACGTCAGATTGTTTTAAATGTGTCTCTTGTATTAAGGCACAGGAGATAGATTTACGGTGTAAATATTCTAATACACGGGTTCTTTTAACAGCAGAATTTAAACCATTCACATTCAGTGATAAAATATTTAAAGTATGCATTGAATATTCATAATCCCAAGATTGTACACAATAAATGCAAAAAACAAAAAAAACAAAAAACAGAAGCACTTCCATTCCGTAAATAACCCGTAAACACTGATGTGCATTTTAGATACCAAACCTCCTATATGAAAAATCCCTTTAGAAATAATGTAAAATAGATAAAAGTATAAATGTCTGCTGTAAAAAACAAAAACAACATAAAAATGTGAACAACCGACAACCATAAACAAAGAACAACTCAGACCGCACATTACCGAGAACATAGGTCTGACTGAGCAACAAAAAAAACAGTGATAGGTTGTGACCGATCCACCCTAACGCAAGACATGTCTCCCGAAAGGCTCACACAGCCAAAAAAAAAAAATTTTTTAGTAATTAAACCTACTCTCCATTAGTCCCCTCCAAAACAGAAAAATGGAGTGTCAGTCTTACCAGCAAAGAGATCGTTGTACCGGTTGAATAAGGACAATATCCCAGTATAGGAGAAGAAAACGCAAACAATAGGTTTAGCAAGCATCCATGGCCATCCTGCTATCATCCCCTTCTGGGCAGCTAGGGCCAAGTCCATCCCAGCCGTCACGCCCCTCCCGTGGAAATGGAGAAACAGCAGCCGCTGCTCCCCCGTCGTCCCCCCGAAGAGCGGCTGCATAGGACTTCTGCTGAGACATGGAACTGATAAAATCCTCCGCTTTCTGAGGGGAATCGAAGCTTCTCTGTTCTCCTTTGTGCCGTAGCTTAATCACCGCTGGATAGATGAGGAAGGGCTGGAGACCAAGTGCAGTCATCTTCTTCAAAACCGGACCAAATGCCTTTCTCCTGATCGCTGTAGCCGGACTAAAGTCAGGAAAAAACAGCAGTGTGACATTGTTCTGTGCGCACTTCACCGGATACGCCTGCCGAGCACCTTTCAGGATATCTGATCTGTCATGCCATCTCAGTACACGGAAGATGAGAGTGCGCGGCCGATCGGAGCCCCTCCCTCCGTCATACACGCGATGCGCCCGATCAATCTCAATGTCACGGCCCCTCAAGGAAGGAATCCACTTGGAAAGATTAGCTCGGAGGAAACTAGCTGCATCTGGACCTTCCATCCCTTCTGGGAGTCCCACCAGTCTAACATTGTTCCGCCTGCACCTGTCCTCCATATCTGTCATCTTCTCGGTGAGTCGCTCCAGCTGATCCTTTAAGTCCGTGACTGTTCTCTTATCTTCCCGCGCCGCTGCCCGAACAGAATCAACGCGGTCACGTGTCTGCTTCGTCTTGGTAACTATGGCCTCAAACTCCTCTCTTAGCTCTTTAACAGACTTATTGGTCTCTAGTATGTCCTCACGCAGTTCGCGCAATGCTGGAATCAGCACAGAGTCCATCGCATCTCTTACTGCCGAGTTCACAACCGAATTCAAAGTGCTTTGGTGTTCTTTAAATGCTAGTTCAATGCGGCTAGCAATAGCACTGTCCAGCTCTTCACTGGAGATGGCTGAATCTCTGAATTTTTTCTTCATTGGCGATTGCTCAATCTCCCTTTTCCGATCTCCTTTGTCTGCCTTAGCACTCATGATGGGTCTAATGCAGAGTGGTTCAAATTTCACTGACAGGATCGCAAAATATTTGGCAAAGTGAGCGGAGCGAAAAACTAAGCCTGCATCACCGTCGAGGGGTCACGTGATCCTCCCAGATCTCAGATTGTTTTGAAACACAATGGCTTCTCTTCTGTGCACTCCAATTTTGTTTTGCCATTAGATTCTGTTGCTTTTGAAACCACAAAAGGCTGGGCCACCTATCTCTTTCAGAACTGCCGAATAGCTGTACGCTCAACATGCGTCAGTATATCTTGACAATTTGATGGTATTAAGCTGCGAACTACAGAGAGAAAAGAAAGGCCATTCTCAGATCAAAAAATGCTTGACAGAGTATCATGACACATATCTTACTCAGTGAGAGCATTTTCTCCATTGTATCAGAAGCAGCACACCGAGTTGAATATTTGGCTTAAGTATGCCAGCCATAGGATTCACAGGTGGTAAATACATCTAACCATATCAAAATACCACATATTTCTACAGTATTTCACATATAATTTCATGTATTATGTATTAGTATATTAGTAAAAACTAACAATCAATTTATTTACTTTATTATTATCATTTTTTTTCTTTTACTTTTGAGAATGGACACATTAAATTAACAAAAAGTCTAAGTAAAGACATATTCATAATAATATTTTGATTTAATATTTACATTTTCAATTTAAATGTTCTTTTGTACAAATAATCCTGAAATATAGTTATGATAAAACTTATTTTTAATTGTAATAATATTTCACAATATTACCATTTTAGACTGAACGGAATCGTCCCAGGTTACGTATGTAACCATGGTTCCCCGAAGGGAACGAGACGCTGCGTCGCGGCGCTATGGGAACGCCTTCAGCGTGACCACGCTCTGAATCACATGTGTAATCAGTCCAATGGAAAGGCGAGACGTCATGGGCGGGTGACGTAATCGACCAGAAAGCTTTAAAGCACGTGCGGTGGAACCGGCGTCAGCTTCAGGAATGAAGCAACCTCTCGCAGGGATGCCGGAAGTATGGCTACAAGAACCATGGTTACATACGTAACCTGGGACGTTCCCCTTCGGGAACTCGAGCTGCGTCGAGACGCTATGGGAACGAGATACCCACGCCGCCAGACTTTCAAATCCCTGCCCAGTGTGGAAGGAGCACAGCTAGGGTGAGAGAAAAAGGGGGGCCACGATTGGCCAAGTGGGCAGGGCCTCCCAAAGCCAACTTCTGAGAAGTGAGTCTTGGTCCCCAAGAGAGGGGAGAGCAGAGGACTCGAGGCTACTGATAGCATCCTCATCCACCACATGGCAAAAGCTCTCTGGCCAGAGGCCTAAGCCTCCGGAGGAAACGTGTATAAAGGGGGAAGTCTACCCACTGACTGACCACAGAGAGGGGCGCGGTAGGCCAAAACGCCACCACGTAGACCTTCAGGGTGGAGTGGGTTAACCCTGCAGAGGAAAGGCCCGCGAGGACCCAGAACTGTACCAACCGGGCAGTTGACTGGGTCGAGCTGGCGACCTCAGCACCATGAAGTACAGTTGCCTCATGCTCCAGCGAGCGGAGGCCTCTTAACTCTCTGAGCGAAAGGAGGCCTGACGACACTCGCCGAAACTGTCGAGCTCTTGGAGCTGAGACCTCTGCATAACGACTATCTAAATTAAGAGGAGGCCTACTACGCTCCATACGCTGGACATCTTGTAAGGAGTCTCACCTAGAGCCTACCACTCACATGACTGTCCTAGCGGAGCTCTGGCGAGCGGTGGCCTCTAAAACTCTCTAAGCGAGAGGAGGCCTGACGACACTCGCCGAAACTGTCGAGCTCTTGGAGCAGAGACCTCTGCAAAATGACTCTCTAGATCGAGAGGAGGCCTACTACAGTCCATATGCTGGACATCTTGTAAGGAGACTCACCCAGAGCCTACCACTCACATGACTGTAACAGCAGAGCTCTGGCGAGCGGAGGCCTCAAAACTCTCTGTAGCGAGAGGAGGCCTGCGACACTCGCCAAAATGGTCAAGCTCTAGGAGCGGAGGCCTCAGCATGATGACTCTCTGGAACGAGAGGAGGCCTACTACACTCCACACACTGGACACCTTGTACGGAGGCTCACTTAGAGCCTACTATTAACAAACGCTGTCCGGGCGGAGCTATGGTGAGCGAAGGTCTCAATAACTATCTATAGCGAGAGGAGTCCTGATGACACTCACCGAATTACCGAGCTCTAGGAGCGGAGGCCTCAGCATGACGACTCTCAAAACCGAGAGGAGGCCTACTATACTTCCTTACAACGCTCGCAGTGACCGTTTCGCCGTTATTGGTATGCTTTGCCCCCAAAGCAAACCTCCCAAACTGGTCTCTGGTATACTTAGAGCTGTTAGCTCGGTGCCCTGAAGCGGCAGACCGGCAGGAGATGACCGAACTAGCTGCTCTAGAAACCCCTGAAGGGGTGGCGAGCCTCTTAGCTCCGCTATGTTTCCGGGCAGAAGTACCGGAGAGAAGCACTTGCTGGAGACCGCTGCGCCCTGGAACTCTGGCAGGGTTGGCAGATTGATCTCCTGAGGGCACTGAGGAGAGACAGACACCGTGTAATGCGGTGTAACCCGCTCTTCCCCTGGGCCATGCCTATCAGGGCTACTTGGTGGAAGATCTCTTAGCCTGAAGGATGGTCCGCAGATCCGGCTTAGACTTCGAAGCCCCCAACCTAGAGCGTCGCCTGGCACCCCCGTCCCAGCGCGGGGGTGCACGGGTGGCAACACTCTCTTTTTGAGCCTCCCTGTATGAGGAGCTGGTACCCGCCCAGCAGCCCCCTGAGCTGGCGATCGGCGAGGGATGAACCACTGGAATGCCTCCGCTTGAGGTGATCGCTTCGCTCGCAGCATGCTCCTCGGCCGGCCAGTCGATTTTTAACTTGGCCACAGCATGAGCCATCACCTCCAACAGGTCCTCATACCGGGGCGACTGTGGAGCCTCGGAGGATGAAAGGCGAAGCATCGAGCCCGCGCCCCGGGGGGAAGTGACCGCAGAGCGGGCTTCCGGTCCTGGGGAGCGGCTGCCGAACCTGATGAGTGGGGAAGGAGATAGGGACTTGCCCATCTCCATTCCCTCCAACAGATCCAATTGCGATCCCCACGAGTGCAGCCGCCGCTCCGCCTCGGCGGAAGCGGGGCCAACACCGCGGGGAACGCTGGCGAAGGCTATCTCGCAAAAGAGAGCCTTGCGGGAGCGAAGTACACGCAGTGAAAGAAGCTCGCAATGCAAGAGCCAGGCTCTTGAGAATCCCTCGAGAGCCAACTCTGCGTGACTCGTTCCAAAGCAGACCACACACAAACTGTGTGTATCCCCAGGAGAGATGTAACGTTAGCAGGGAGGAACACACAGCCTATAATGTGATCTGCTCTCACCCAAGTGCTTTATTTTCTCAGCACTCTTAGCCATAATAATCTTAGCTTATTAAATGTGTACTGTTGGACAAACAACACTAAATAAGACTCACAACACAGAACGACAGACACATAGACAGAGTAGCGGTTGCTGAATGACAAAAAAGCTGACGCCGGTTCCACCGCACCTGCTTTTAAGCTTCCTGGTCGATTACGTCACCCGCCCGTGACGTGTCGCCTTTCCATTGGACTGATTACACATGTGATTCAGAGCGTGGTCCCGCTGAAGGCATTCCCATGACGTCTCGAAGCAGCTCGAGTTCCTGAAGGGGAACTGTCTGATGACTACACAATAGTAACATAACTAATATCAAGACAAAGCCAGAATCAGAAACAGATCAGAACTGATAAGGTCATTTTGGCAGTAATAGTGTTATGAAAACTTCAGCCCAACAGGAAACAGTTAAAGAAAAATGGGCTGATCCCAATCTCTCAACATCAGAATTTCCAAAGTAATGAAAAACAGAGCTCTACCTTAATGAATTCTAGATATCACACCACATTTACCTTCACAAATTATGGCTACTGAGGCATCGGCACCAGAAATAATATTTCAGACAATTCACATTTTCTTGGCTTGAAATTAAGTATCAAAAATAGGCATATCTAGCAAGACTGAGATGCCAGGCCCTCTACATTTCAGAACCTCAACCTGAATTAATATTGAATTGTGAGGGGAGAAATTGTGTGGTTAACATGTATTGAAGAAAACCTACACTAAATGAGGGGTCACATATTACTAATACAAATTGTATGCAACATCCAAATCACCCCATTTATGTATCCACAAAGCTGAGAGTGAAAGGGCATTAAATTGTTAACAGTAGGCACACAATCAAAATCATTTTACAAAAGGAAGCTATAAAATCATAAGAAATTAAGGTAATATGGACTTCATCTTCTGATAAATAAATAAATAAATAAATGTATTTATTCATTATTATCTATATGAAGAGTTAATTTGCAAAAACTGATAAACACCACTTTCAAAAAAAATGGGTACTTTTGGTACGGTGATTGCCATACATTATTCTCCACATATAGCATGATCTGAACCCTAAACACGATTTGTCAAAAAAGCCGGTATTGTCCACTTTCAAGGCATCGCGAGTTCATGTTCTACTGCAGAAGCCGACAAGAACCCTTGTTGTTTTTGAACAGAAGCCGATAAGTCCATTTTAGCGAATCAGTGCGCTGTATTCAGGTCAGGTGACAAGGCTACTTTCACTTTGAAAAGACGTGCTAGCTGAGAGGAGTTTCATCAAAGCTGACTAAAAGTGATCGAGGATGGATAATTCCGACGAACTTGATGAACCTGTGATATCTTCTTCAGGGCGAAAAATAAAAATAAAAGTTGAAACGTTTTCACGGAGCCTTGCAAAAGCAGCGCGTTAAAATGGTGAGGGAAAAGGAGGTCACATCCATATAGTCTATGATCACAACAACAACAACAACTTTCTCAGACATCTACATTGTCATCTGAGGAGATTACAAAAATTAAACGAGTGTTTTTTTTAAACTCTAAAACATGAAAAGTGGCGTTATCTGCTTTTGCCAAAAAACGACTGTTGGAGTTACCTGCTTTTGCTATAAAACAAACTTTTAATATGAAAAAAACATACTTTCAATGAACTTTAATTTTGTAAATTACCTGCATTTGTTTAAGTTATTATTACTTAATCAAAACAACCCAACTGCAGTTTGATTGATATTACTTGGAATGCGCAATAAAAAAAGGTGATTTCTGAAAAAAAAAAAAAATGGAGTTATTGTTTTTTGCAAATTAACTCTTCATATATAGGGACTGGCTTAAGTTAAGACTTGAGGCATCTAATGTGTCTAAATGCTTATTAGGCCACTGTATAATAGTTTATCTCACACTCTAAATCCATGAAAACCACATATGCCTAGAAGCAGATGGGAAATTCTTACAAGTGACACCAGGATTGAGGCTGCCATTGTGCTCGTTATGCTCTGGGTCAAGAGGTCAAAATATATTGAAGACAGTAATATCCTTTCTGCAATTTGCCCGTGAGGCTGTGACTATGAGACCCTTGGAGGAGATTACGTAAGGAAGCATTCCATCAGAAGCCACTGTTTTGGCCAACGGTATGGGCACACAACCAAAGCTAGAGGTACTGTACAAGACAGATAAAGAAAGTATCTTTATGATGAGTTGGCAAAGGAACGGTGAGGAGCAAGGTGGAGAGGGGAGAGGAGAGATTGTGCCTAGAGCAAGAAGTGTTTTTATAGTGAGAGCATCAGTGTTTTCTCTTCCTCCAAAATTGCTCTGATACCACTCACAAGCATAGAGGAGAGTAGGGAGTAACACCATTTTAACCAATTATACACGATTTACAAGGTAAAATCACAATTATACGTGACCACCATCCTCCTAATGCCCAAATGTACACTGTACAATTTGGGGCTGTCCCAGACGAAAGAGGAGAAATGTAAAACAATCATGCAATTTCTTTGTTTGCGGCTCCTAAATATTGGTTTTACGTCGTACTGTGAGAGAGGTTCAAAGATGGCTGTTTGTGATCAAAAAAAGCTTGCAAAAATTTCTGACAGTGTCAGCAATTTAGGATGAACAAGAAGGTGGTTAGCAGCACATTGAATCCAATACACTCTGGAAAAGTCTATATATATATTTTTTTAATATAAATTGCATTGTGCAAAAGGTGAAGAGTGCATGTAAAAGGTGAAGAGTGCATGTGAGTTAAAAACAAAAGGACATGAGCAAGCAGACGTTTCAGCACATTGCTATCTTCAAGGTAGCAATGTACTGAAGCGTCTGCTTTTAACTCACATGCACTCTACCATGGAGGCAGAAAGAAATACCACATATGGCAAAGTGCAATTCATCTTGCTCTATATGTTTACCATCAAGCTGATGACATTTTTCTATACAAACTTGTGTTGTAGCCTACGATTCTGTAGGGTAGATAACAGTAGATATATTTTATAACAGTAGATCCATGTTGCACAGTAACCTTCGTTTCTTGAACAAACTTCTTTTGAGCCAGTTCTCAGGAAGTAACCAGTCGAGTCAGTTCACAAATTGAACTGAATTGAACTTTAGTTTCGGGTTGATGATGTAAGACGCACAGCCAAAGTAAGGCAAGGCAAGGCAAGTTTATTTATATAGCACATTTCATACACAGTGGTAATTCAAAGTGCTTTACATAAAAGAAAGTGAAATAATCATTCACAGCAATAAAAACAAGGAATTAAAAATAATAAAACAAGGAATTTTAAAATGATATAGAAATTGATTTAAAATGAAATTTAAAACAGTTAAATAGAAAATGATTATACATAAAATACAATGCAGTCAGTTCGGACGTAGCACAGTGCTCATTCAACAAATGCACAGCTAAATAGATGAGTTTTGAGACTGGATTTAAAGGTGGCTAATGTTTTAGCACATCTGATCTCTTCTGGAAGCTGGTTCCAGCTGCGGGCGGCATAATAGCTAAAAGCGGACTCCCCTTGTTTTGTGTGAACCCTTGGTATTTCTAACTGACTCGATCCTAATGATCTGAGTGGTCTGTTAGGTTTATATTCAGTGAGCATATCTGCAATATATTTAGGTCCTAGACCATTGAGTGACTTATAAACGAGTAAAAGTACTTTAAAATCAATCCTAAATGTAACTGGAAGCCAGTGTAAGGATCTGAGGACTGGTGTGATATGCTCAGATTTTCTGGTTCTAGTCAGAATCCTGGCAGCAGCGTTCTGGATGAGCTGCAGCTGTCTAATGGTCTTCTTTGGAAGGCCGGTGAGGAGACCATTACAATAATCCACCCTGCTGGTGATAAAGGCATGAACAAGTTTCTCCAAGTCTTGACTGGAAACAAAACATCTAATTCTTGCAATGTTTTTGAGATGATAGTATGCTGATTTAGTTACTGCTTTGACATGACTACTAAAACTAAGGTCTGTCTCCAGAATCACCCCAAGATTTCTGACTTGATTTTTAGTTGTTTGACCCCTAGAGTCAAGGTATGCATTCACCTTGAGAACTTCATCTTTGTTTCCAAATGCAATGACTTCAGTTTTCTCCTTGTTTAACTGAAGAAAGTTTTGGCACATCCAACTGTTAATTTCATCAATGCATTGGCAGAGGGAGTCAATGGGGCTATAATCATTTGGAGATAAGGCTAGGTAGATCTGGGTATCATCAGCATAGCTGTGATAGGCAATTTGGTTCTTCCTCATTATCTGACTTAGTGGGAGCATATACAGGCTAAACAAGAGCGGTGCAAGAATTGAGCCTTGTGGGACTCCGCATGTCATGGACGTCCACTTAGACTTATGCTCTCCTATACTCACATAATGACCTCTCAAGTATGACCTGAACCATTTGAGTGCCATCCCAGAAAGCCCGACTCAGTTAAAAGTAGCACATTTGACTCAGAAAGAACCAAATGAGCAAGTTTAATCAACTGTTGAATGTTGCTGAGGATTACAGAGGATGGCCAAAGATGGCAAAGTCGACCTGAAGTGGTGGGTTTTCTTTTGAAAACCTTTTTCAGTCGCGGGACAAAGGAAAATAACTGTACGAGTCTCCCTAGCGCTCCGCGGCCTCTCTCTTTTGACAGTTCACGAGTGAGGGGGCGGGGTTTTGCATGACGTCCACCTGCGAATGCAGACACGATAGCTGGATTGCATTTACATTACACTGAGATCCGATCACAATGCGTCCTCGACTACCTCTGGACCAGGACACGCTGATCGGATAACATTTCGATCAGAAGCGCGTTTACACTTGTATTTTCAATGTGAATGTGGACAACATCTGGATACAGGTCACATGTTAATGCCAAGTGTAAACGCATGTGTGAGAGGGCTGCTTAAGTGCAAGTTCAAATGATCCCTGCGTTCCATTCGGAAGGGCTCATCTCTATGCCCTAATCAAATCCCTTCAAAGGGTTTACCCTCCGGAGTAAGAGTTTTGAAGGGTGTAGGGGACCAATCAACTGTTTCTTGAAGTGCCCTTCTGCGTCATCATCCCATGCCCACACGGAGGTGCCGTCATCATGGAAATAATCAGCACAAAGGATCATGGGGGCCCGAAGTGACCATCAGTTGTACCCTTCGAAATCCTTCATTCCGAAGGGCCCTTTGAAGTGGCCAGTTTTGAGCACTTCGTTTTAGAACGACCCTTCAATATGATATTGCCACCCACCATAATAAAAACACGAAGAAGAAGAAGAAGAAGAAGAAGAAGAAGAAGAAGAAGAAGAAGAAGAATGATGACGCAACACAGCTCAGAAATGCAATCTTTTAACAGTTCAGCTCTGGAAAACATTTTATGTTAATCAAGTTGTTATGGAGGTTTATATTTGTTATTTAAGACAGTTTCTTGTCACATTCAAATTGGTTGTCATAGTAACGACACTAATTTGTGGAAATTCAACTCATTGTGAGTTCCACAAATCTGAACGCATTAGGCCTATTTGTAAAATGACTGTTAAGATAAAACATTTTGCACAGTTTATTATCTGTGATACCATTATAGCCACTGGATGCCTGTATAGCACTATGTAACAATCGTTGCTAAGAAATTGTCATCACACATAAATTAATTTTATTACATTTAGATTTGGATACATGTTTAGATAATATCAATGGCTACTTTTTGACTTTATCTGTTTTTTTTGTTCAATTGTTTTGTTGTTGTTGTGTCAGTTATTGCATTATTATTTCAGTCAAACCTATAAAACCCTTTGTTACTCCAAACTACATAGGCCTATAAAAGCCTGATCAGTGACATAAAAGTAATCAGAATGCAGCTACTTGTTCTTTTATTACTCATTGACGCGTGAACTTGTGATAAAGCGAATTTTACTACACCAATATTTTTTAATTGGCTGAAAAAGTTTTATATGGAATATTACAGGACACATTGAACCTTTTTGTTTATTTTTTTTCACACATAACATAACTGTCACAGAATGGCCCGTATCCTCCGTCACTGATCACTTTCACCTGCACCTGATTTACTCATCATGCACACCTGCTCCTCATCATCACAGCCTATCACCTCTGCTCTAATTAAGCACACTCCTCACTCCAGTCTGGGTCCGATCTCGTTTACACAAGTGGATACTACAAGGACCCACATTCTCCAGCAGCCACTAGCTGAGTATACCTACCTGTAAACCTTACCTGCTTATACTTACCACCTGTCTTACCTCTCACTACCAGATACCTGTACGGCAGTGGACTCTAGAGACTCACGGGCTTTCCAGGATTCCTGTCCGCCACTAACCTGTCAAGAGAAAGAGGCACAGTTAGAATCCCAGCTCACTATCCACAATCCTTCCTAGAAAGGACACTTACCTCACCCGAAGACTCCTACCACTGTTGTCTCACCATATCCTGTTAATAAACTCTCTGTTTACAACACTCACCTTTGTGTCCGACTAGTTCCGTAACAATAACATAGTATCCAAAATATAACAAAACAAAACAACAGACACATACTCAACATCTCAAGGTCCAATCAAAAGGGAGGGGGATAAGGAAGGACAACAAGAACACAAAAGTCACTCCTTTTTACAATCACGTATATCCAACAAAAAACACTGCCAAGCATCAATGGTCGAAGGCCTGGCCCCACCAACTCGCGCCGTTGTACATTCACATGACACTATTTGCAGGAGGCTACGGATCCAATATGTTTTTCTACACATGTGTGGTGTAAACCAGTTCTGGATTATTGTCTTCTTCGCAGCTGTAAAACCAGCAAACAACATTATCTTTTGCACTGAACTAATACAGAGACCAGAATCATCATTAAGAAGACACAAACTTTGGTTAACAGACCAATCAATTCGCAGTAATGATGACAAAACCAGGTTTACATGTGTCCATAGACTGATGACGACAGGACATTCCCAAAACATATGCAGAAAAGTGCCTGATGATGTAGTGTTATATATATGGCAGTTCAAATTTGACTGTAGTTTCATTTTAAATCTTTTGTAAGGAGTTACGTATGCTCTATGAATGACTTTGAAGTGAATAAGACAGATTTTTAGATGTTAAACTGAGATTAGACCACACTCTCTCCCAGTCGACAGATAAATTAAGGTCAGATAATTCCCTATTCCAAATAGTTTTAATAGAAAGAGGTTTTGTAATGCAATCAATAATTTTATTATATATTAAGGAAACAGATGGCCGACCAGCAGATGGTGCAATCCAGTCCCGCATAGGATGAGAGGAAATGGAAGAAGACCGAGGAACGCCATACACTTTGAGAGCAGAACGTAATTGAAGAAAGACAAAATATGCAGATGCTGGTAGACAAAATTTGGTTCTTAATGTCTGAAATGAACAGAGGCCCTGGTTATCATAAATATCACCGCACGTGTTTACACCTAAAGAAGACCAAGAGGGTTGGACAAATGGACGATTTCCGCATACAAAATTAAAATTGTGCCATAAAGGAGTACTGTTACAAAATTTGAAGGGTCCACCTATCCGACGTTCAACTGTTTTCCAGATTTTAATAGAGTTAGCCACAACCGGACCAAATTTATAATTATCCCCTTTTTTCCTGTGCCAGAAAATAAAATATCTCAAAGTCTATTTGGTTTAACCTTGTCAGCTTCAATCACCCTCCATGAAACTGTAGATTGAGGATCAACCCAATTATGAAGAGCTTTAAGCTGGAACGACCAATAATATAATTCAAAATTTGGTACAGCCAGTCCTCCTGTGCTATTAGGATGTTGTAATGTGGTAAGTTTAATTCTGGGACATTTATCATTCCATATAAACTTAGAAATTATGGAATTGATATCCTTAAAGTAACCTGGAGGGGGAGAAAGTGGTAGCATAGAGAAAAAAAATTAAATCGAGGTAACAAATTCATCTTAACAGTGGAGATTCTTCCTTGGAGAGAGACTTTAAGATTCTTCCATCTTTGAATATCATTTTTGACCTTAACTAAAATGTTATTAAAATTGTCTCTGGCAATCTTATGAATGTTTTTATATATGGTAATAGATGAAAGATTCCTTAATAGGGATAAATGAGGGAATATAATAATTAACCTTAACATTGTTAATTGGCATTAAAGCAGATTTGCTCCAATTTATTTTATATCCTGATAGGCTACTAAAATTATCAAATTCCTTAATTATACTAGAGACTGAAACATCAAAGTGGTCTAAATATAGAATAATATCATCAGCGTATAATGAAATACTATGATTATGATCATGAATCTTAATCGATACTTCAGATTTCCTGATGGATTGTGCTAAGGGTTCAAGAGACAGACAGAACAATAAGGGGGAAAGCGGACACCCCTGCCTCGTTCCCCGCTGTAAAGGAAATGGGGGGAAATAATATTACCAGTTATGACTGATGCTGCAGGTGAGTGGTATAATGTCTTAATCATAGAAATGAAGTGTTCACCAAAGCCGAAACATTGCAGAACTGCCCACATATAATTCCAATCTAGCCTGTCAAAGGCTTTTTCTGCATCAAGTGAAAAGACCGCACAAGGGGTTGGGTGGGAGTCCGCAAAGTCAAGAATATGAAGGAGTCGACGCATATTGTCAGATGCATTGCGCCCCTTGATGAAACCAGTTTGGTCCTCCTTGATCAGACTATGAATTACCTTCTCCATACGAGAAGCAAAAACTTTAGCATAGATTTTTAGATCACATGGGATAAGCGAAATCGGTCTGTAGCTGGAAAAATCTAATGGATCTTTCCCTTTTTTAAGAAGTAATGAAATCAGTGAAGTTTTTTGATCTCTATGAAATACCCCATGTTCAATTGCAAAATTAAATTAAAAGAGTATCCCTACCAAATCCCAAATTTCTAAATATAATTCAGGGGGGAGACCATCTAGACCCGGCGATTTGCCCTTTTTAAGGCTTTTTAGAGAGACGTGGAGTTCCTCCAAACTTAATGGGGCCTCCAAAGATTCTTTATTTATCTGTGAGATCTGAGGCAGTTCCAATTTATCTAAATACTGCTTACAAATTGGTTCATCAAAATCTGTTTCGGCTTTATACAGATATGTGTAAAAACTTTTAAATATGTCATTAATTGTCACAGGATTCATGATGACCTGATCATCCAATGATTTTATTGCGCTAATATATGCCTTAGACTCGCATTCTTTCAACCTAAGGGCCAATAAATGACTAGGTCTCTCTGATTCGAAATAATATTTTTGCCTAGTCCTATGTAAAATAAATTCCGCCTTTGAGTGTTAAAGTAAATCAGAATCAGAATCAGAATCAGCTTTATTCGCCAAGTGTGTGCAAACACACGAGGAATTTGTTGTGGTTTTTAAGAAGCTCTTGGTACATACATACATATAAACATACATATCTGACATGAGACCAGAACATTTAAATAAGCCTTAACAATAATAATAATAATAGTAATAATGTGTCTGAATCAGGAACAGAAGATTTATGTACAGATTTGTGCCTTATTTACTCTATATATACAGCTGTATAGAGATTATGCATACATATTTACATAGTACTAGAGAGAGTAAATAATTAGAGATGGGGGATGAATTACAGGCATGAATTACAGAACACAGGTAATAATTCCTGTGTTAGTTGTTTAGGCTGGAGATGGCATAGGGGAAAAAAATGTTTTTATGCCTAGATGTTCTAGTGCACAGAGATCTGTAGCGTCTGCCTGAAGGGAGAAGTGCGCAAGGTCAGTCAGTCCAGGGTGAGAGGTGTCTGTGATGATGTTACCTGCCCGTTTCTTCACTCTGAATAGTACAAATCCTGAAGGCTGGGCAGGTGCACACCAATGATCCTTTCTGCTGTCCTAACAGTCCGCTGCAGTCTTCTTATATCTGATTTGCTGGCTGACCCAAACCATACAGTTATAGAAGAGCACAGAACCGACTCAATAACAGCAGAGTAAAACTGTGTCATGTGCGCCTGTGGCAGGTTGAACTTTTTCAGTTGACGAAGAAAGTACATTCTCTGCTGGGCCTTTTTCACGATGGAGTAAATGTGAGTGTCCCACTTCAGGTCCTGAGAGATGGTGGTTCCAAGGAACCTGAATGACTCCACTGCATTCACAGAGTTGTTCATGATAGTGAGAGGGGGGAGAGCTGGGGGGTTTCTCCTGAAGTCCACGATCATCTCCACAGTTTTAAGCGTGTTGAGCTCCAGGTTGTTTAGACTGCACCAGACAGCCAGCTCCTTAACCTCCTGTCTGTAAGTAGACTCGTCACCGTCCTGGATGATGCCGATGAGTGTGGTATCGTCTGCGAACTTCAGGAGTTTGACAGAGGGGTCTTTAGAGGTGCAGTCGTTGGTGTAGAGGGAGAAGAGCAGTGGGGAGAGAACACAACCCTGAGGAGTTCCAGTGCTGATGGTGCAGGTGTTGGATGAGAATTTTCCCAGCCTCACTAGCTGCTGCCTGTCTGTCAGGAAGCTGGTGATCCACTGACAGATGGAGGTGGGGACGGAGAGCTGTGTCAGTTTATTCTGAAGGGTGTCCGGGATGATGGTGTTGAAAGCGGAGCTGAAGTCCACAAACAGGATCCTTGCATAAGTCCCTGGTTTGTCTAGATGTTGGAGGATGTAGTGCAATCCCATGTTGACTGCATCATCCACAGACCTGTTTGCTCGGTAAGCAAACTGCAGGGGGTCCAGTAAGGGTCCAGTAATGTCCTTCAGGTGAGCCAACATGAGCCTCTCAAATGACTTCATTCACACAGACGTTAAAGCAACAGGTCTGTAGTCATTAAGTCCTGTGATTTTTGGTTTCTTGGGTACAGGGATGATGGTGGAGCGTTTGAAGCAGGAGGGGACTTCACACAGCTCCAGTGATCTATTGAAGATCAATGTGAAGATGGATGATAGCTGAACAGCACAGGCTTTGAGGCAGGCTGGAGAGACACCGTCTGGGCCTTTGGCTTTCCTTATCTTTTGTCTCCTGAAGACTTTGCTTACATCTTCTTCACAGATCTTGATTACAGGCTGAGAAACAGTAGGGGGGGAGGGAGGGGGAGGGTGTTGATGGCTGTGTTGTGGGATGGTCAGAGTGGGTGTGGGGTGTCAGACCAGGCTTTTGTTTTTGAAACCTACAGTAAAAATTGTTCAGGTCTTCAGTCAGTTGTTGATTGGCCTCAGTGCTGGGGGGAGGGGTCTTGTAGCTGGTAACGGCTTTCAGGCCATTCCACACTGATGTAGAGTCGTTACTTGAAAGCTGTTTTTTTAGCTTTCCAGCGTAGTTCTTCTTTGCCACTCTTATCTCCCTATTCAGTGTGTATTTGGCCTGTTTGTACAAGGCTTTTTCCCCACTCCTGTAGGCGTCCTCTTTGGCCAGGCGAAGCTGTTTGAGTTTTGTACTGAACCAAGGTTTGCCGTTGTTAAATGTTAAATAAGTCCTGGTAGGTACACACATGTCCTCACAGAAACTAATGTAGGATGTCACGGTGTCAGTGAGTTCATCCAAATCAGTAGCTGCAGCCTCAAAAACACTCCAATCAGTAAGTTCGAAGCAGGCTTGTAGATCCTGCTCTGCTTCAACAGTCCATCTCTTTACAGTTCTTAAGATAGGCTTAGAATATTTAAGTTTCTGCCTATAGGCTGGTAGAAGATGAACCAAACAGTGATCAGAGAGTCCCAGCGCTGCACGGGGGACAGAGTGGTATGCATCCTTTAAAACAGTGTAACAATGGTCCAGTATATTGCTGTCTCTGGTGGGGCATGTGATGTGCTGTCTGTATTTAGGCAGTTCGCGTGTGAGATTAGCTTTGTTAAAATCACAGAGAATTACAATGAAAGAGTCCGGGTAACGCTGCTCTGTGTGTGTGATTTGGTCGGCCAACAGTTCTAGCGCCGCACTCACACGCGCGTCCGGAGGAATGTACACACTCACCAGAATAAACGAGCAAAACTCCCGCGGTGAAAAAACAGGCTATCCCTGAGGGATAGTTTATTAAGCTATCCCTCAGTTGGCTAGTGCGGGATCGGTTGCTGCGGAGACGTCTTCCTGAGGGCAGCAGAGAGAACAGTCTGTGGGACGGGTGGCTGGAGTCATTGGTTGTCCTCCGGGCTTTCCTTATACACCGCCTGGTGTAGATATCCTGGAGGGAGGGAAGCTCACCTCCAACAATGTGGCGGGCAGTTCACACAACCCTTTGCAGAGCTTTGCGGTTGCCAGCGGTGCTGTTTCCAAACTAGACGGTGACGCAGCCGGTCAGGATGCTCTCCACAGTGCAGGTGTAGAATGATCTGAGGATGCTGGGGCTCATTCCAAACTTCCTCAGCCGTCTCAGGAAGAAGAGGCGTTGATGTGACTTCTTCAGCACTGCATCTGTGTGAGTGGACGATGTGAGATCCTCTGTGATTTGAACGCCGAGGAATTTAAAGCTGTTTACCCGCTCCACAGGTGTCTTGTCGATGGTGATGGGTGTGTGCTCTCTGCTCTGTCTCCTGAAATCCACCACCAGCTCCTTGGTCTTGTCGATGTTGAGTGAGAGGTGGTTCTCCTGACACCATTTAGTCAGGGTACTCACCTCCGCTCTGTAGGGCGTCTCATCGTTGTCAGTGATCAGGCCTATCACCGTTGTGTCGTCAGCGAATTTGATGATGACGTTGGACCTGTGTGTGGCTGTACAGTCATGTGTGTACAGGGAGTACAGGAGTGGGCTGAGAACGCAGCCCTGCGGAGCACTAGTGTTGAGGGTCAGCGGAGATGAAGTGTTGTTGCCCATTCTGACCACCTGACTTAGTCCCATCCAAAAAAGAAAAAAGGGGTGTTGGTCTTACCAGCAAAGAGATTGTTGTACCGGATAGATAGGGACAATATCCCAGTAGGATAAAGGATAGAAGAAAAAGCAAAAGACAGGTTCAGGCTTTCATGTCCATCCTGTTATCATCCCTTCCTGGGCATCTAGAACCGCCTCCTTCCCGGCCATCAAGCCTCTCCCGTCGGGCCGGAGAGATAGTGGCCGCTGTTTTCCCGTTGCCTTCCCGTTGAGCCGCGGCATACGTCTTCTGCTGAGACAGGGAGCTGATAAAATCCTCCGCTTTCTGTGGAGAGTCGAAACTCATCTGTTCCCCTTTGTGTCGTAGTTTGATTACCGCCGGATAGATGAGGAAGGGCTGGAGACCAAGCGCTGTCATCTTCTTCAAAACCGGATTAAATGCCTTCCTCCTGATCGTTGTAGCTGGACTAAAGTCGGGAAAAAATAGCACTGTGACATTGTCCTGTACGCATTTCACTGGATAAGCCTGCCGAGCACCTTTCAGTATCTCCGATCTGTCATGCCATCTTAGTACACGAAAGATGAGAGTGTGCGGCAGATCGGAACCCCTCCCTCCATCATACACGCGATGCGCCCGATCAATCTCAATGTCACGGTCCCTCAAGGAAGGAATCCACTTGGAAAGATTAACTCTGAGGAAACCAGCCGCGTTTGAGCCCTCCATCCCCTCTGGCAGCCCCAGCAGTCGAACGTTGTTCCTTCTGCTTCTATCCTCAATATCCGTCATCTTCTCAGTAAGTCGCTCCAGCTGATTTCTTGAGTCCGTGACTGCCCTCCTATCCTCACGTGCATCTGCTTGTACAGAATCAACGCGGTCATGTGTCTGCTTCGCCGTGGTAGCTATCGCCTCAAACTCCTCTCTTAGCTCTCTAACAGACTTGCTGGTCGCTTGTAGGTCCTCACGCAGTTCGCGCAATGCTGGAATCAGCACCGAATCCACCACATCTCTTACTGCCGAATTCACAACTGAATTCAAAGTGCTTTGTTGTTCTTTAAGTGCTAGCTTAACACCATTAGCAATAGCCTCGTCGAGGTTCTCTCCGGAGATGGTGGAATCCTTGAATTTTTTCTTTATTGGCGATTGCTCAATCTCTCTTTTCCGATCGCTTTTTTCTGCCGAAGCACTCATGATGGGTCCAATGTAGAGTGGTTCAAAATTTACTGACAGGATTACACGATATGTGGCAAAGTGAGCAGAGCGAAAGACTAAGCCTGCATCGCCGTTGAAGGGGCACGTGATCCCGTCTGAAATATACAATTTTGAGCACACCAGCTTGATTATGAACATGAAATTATCCAGCCATGGCTTCCTGTTTCACATAAATATAAATAGGAGGAAAAACAAAACAAAGACCAAATTCCAAATTAATCACCCATCACAATGAGAAAAAACAAAGAATATATTTCTGATGTGCAGCAAAAGATAATTGAGCTTCACAAATTAGAAAGTGGCTTTAAAAAAGAGCTAGAGCAGTGAAAATTCCTATTTCCACCATCATGGCAATAATTAAGAAGTTCCAATCAACAGCAAATTTTATGAATCTGCCTGGAAGAGGATGTGTCTATATCGTCCTAATGCACGGTGAGAATGAGAGTTTGAGTGGCCAAAGGCTCTTCAGAGATCACAGCTAGATAATTGCAGAAAAAGGTTGAGTTTCAGGGTAAGAAAACCTTAAAAAAAATATCAAACAGCACCTACATCACCACATGTTGTTTGGGAGGGCTTCAAGAAAAAAAATCAAGAAAAGAAAATTCTTTCACCAAAAAACAATCTCCAGCATTTTCAGTTGTCAGACACGACTGGAACTTCAAATGGGACTGAAAAAAACACTCAAGATGGGTTTGCTGAACACAGGGATAAAAAGTACCCCATGTGTACAATGAAATATACTGCTGTATTTTTTATGTTGTGGGCCTATAGTTCTGCTGGAGGTCCTGGACATCTTGTTTAGGCACATGGCATCATGGATTCTATCAAATACCAACAGATAAAAAATCAAAAAGTGACTGACTTTGTTATAAATCTAATAATGGGCCATGTTTGGATCTTCCAACCGGACAATAATCCAAAAACAAACCTTAAAAACAACACAAAAATGGGTCACTGGGCACAAAACCAAGCTTTTGCAATGGCCATTCCAGTTCCCTGGCCTGCACCCTATAGAAAATGAGTGGAGTGAACTGAAGAGGAGAAGCACCAACGTGGAGCTGTGAATCTGAAGGATCTGGGGTGATTCTGGATGAAGGAATGGTTTTCTAACCTCATCAGGCATTATAGGAGAGAACTCCTATACTATTTTGGCAAATGGAGGTTTCAAAAAGTATTGAATAAAAGGGTACTGTTAATTGTGTCCAATGTGTATTAGAGAAAAAACTTTATTTCATAATGCTATTTCCCACCATTTAAAATTCTTATTCTCCAATGAAAGGTTAGGCTTTTGTGATAAAAAAATAAAATAAAAAAACAGATCAAAAGGATTAACAATGCAGATTTATTTCCACAGTCTTCTTTGATCATATTTACCAAGGGTACCAACAATTATGACCATGTGTGTGTATGTGTATGTGTGTATATACTGTATATATATATATATATATATATATATATAATGTACATACATACATGCATACAACTTACATGTTTTCTGTGTTTTCAGCTTATCAGTGCTTTTTCCATAATAGAGAGAGCTTCTGCCCATGGTTACCAGGTTAGGAAGATTAAGTAAACCACTGGGTATGATCAATTTAAAATAAAAGCTCTGATTGGGGAATTTAAATTCTTAGCATCTTGTTACGTCCATATGTATGTGTATTTTCAATTGCTGGTGTAAGATGTAGTGCTTGTCTCTGTATGTTTTGTGCTTCTTTGTTGCTCCTTCCACACGTCACAGGTTTTGGAGTGCCACCTTAGCTGTGTTCCAGCCCGTTAAGGTGTGATTGGAGTACTATATAAAAACCCAGAAACTTCCAAACGGTGGGAGAGACTGAGGCTTTCCTCTGAGAGACTGTCATCTTCCGGTCCCAGCACTTGTCATTTTCAATGTGTATGTTGTAACTTGTTGGGTTGTGTGAACACTAAAGAAGGTATGCTGTGTGCTAACTTCTATGTGAGTATGGTAGCTCTGTGTGAACAGTTGCCATTAAATAGTTGGAAAGTGTTACAGTAAACTCCTAGTTGTATGCTATTGTGCCGTGTGGGCCTGTGTGGCCAGAGTTACCTTCAAGATTATCTGTTTTCAACTTTGCTCTCTTTATTGTGGGATCATTAGTAGGGAGGAGGATGCCCTTTAATTTGAGAATTCATGTTTTCTCCTGTGTTTAACTAGAGAGGGATTAAGGGAAGAGTTTGTCTTTTATTTCCTTTTCCTTTGAAGCTAGGTAAGGTATTTTCACAAACCCTCAGTTAGAGTTTCTTTTTTTTTGTTATTTTGGCCTTTTCCCCTCCTGGAGCCTTATGTTTGTATCCCACTGATTCATTTAAAATAAAACTTGTATATATTTTACTTTTTAAACTGGTGTGGTAATTTGTGCTTGACCTGGAGACGGGGGAGTTCTCTCACTCTCTCCCCGCAACTTTATTATTTAATTTTTTTATGCTTCTTTTCTGCCCCTAGACTAGAAAGTGGGAACGTAACAAGTGGGGTCTCGTCCGGGATTTGAACCCGGGACCTCTCGCAACCATGAAGGCTTCTGGAGGCTTGTTATCAAGAGATAACGAGCAGAAATCATGATCAAAAGAAGAGAGAATAAATCGTGATCATGACTAAAATTGTATTCAATTTATCGTGCAGTCTATGCCCTTGTCTAAAATGCACTGCATACAGCTTACACACACACACACACACACACACACACATATATATATTTTTAAAAAAAAATTAATAAAAGTATTGACAATTATCAAAAATGTATGATGAACTTTATGAAAATTAAAATTAAACATAAAATAATGTGTTTTTTTCTTCTTTTCTCAAATAATCCAATAATAGTCAATAATGGTGTGCATTGCTGTGTGAACTGAAAACAAAAAATGAATTGCTTTGCTAGTGGGTTAATTAATTCGATCCACAGCCATATCACCCTGCAGCCCAAGACTGGTTGCCCACTGAAGCTAAGCAGGGCTGAGCCTGGTCAGTTCCATTGATGGGAGACCTCCTGGAAAAACTAGGTTGCTGTTGGAAGAGGTGTTAGTGAGGCCAGCAGGGGTTGCTCACCCTGTGGTCTGTGTGGGTCCTAACGCCCCAGTATAGTGATGGGGACACTATACTGTCAACAAGCACCG
Source organism: Schizothorax lantsangensis (assembly GCA_027422415.1). Lineage (NCBI taxonomy): Eukaryota > Metazoa > Chordata > Actinopteri > Cypriniformes > Cyprinidae > Schizothorax > Schizothorax lantsangensis. The sequence continues at coordinate 23,187,054 of CM049861.1, read as the reverse complement.
TCCTTCAGATGAGACGTTAAACCGAGGTCCTGACTCTGTGTGGTCATTAAAAATCCCATGGCACTTCTTGTAAAGAATAGGGGTGTAATCCTGGTCTCCTGGCCAAATTCCCTCCACTGGCCTTTGTCAATCATGGCCTCCTAATAATCCCCATTCATTGAACTGGCTCCATCACTCTCTCTCCTCTCTACCTGTGTGTGGTGAGCACACTGGCGCCGTTGTACTGTGGCTGCCGTCACATCATCCAAGTGGATGCTGCACACTGGTGGTGGTTGAGGAGAGACCCCCTCATGATTGTAAAGCGCTTTGGGTGTACAGCGATACACAATAAAGCGCTATATAAATGCCTCATTCATTCAAATGCATACGGGATTAACCAAATGCATATGGGATTACGTAATCAGATATAAACAACATAAATGTAATATTACAATTTACATTTGCAAAAAAAGGATGCAACTACTGTACTAGTCTGAATGTTCTAATAAGTCCCATTGTGGATGTGCATTTCCGGTAACAACAGGATGTCCTAACATTAATCAATCAGGCTCCAAGTTAACCCACAAAATGCTGCCATAACAATCAGAAAAAAAGAGAGATTGTTTATGCACTAATTATTTTCACGATCGTTCACTTCTGTTGATTGCAAGGACTCATGCCTATGTGATCTCCAACATTTTGGCGACCTGCTAAATGTAAAATAAAATGAGTGGGCATCATTTGTATTTTATAAAGTTCTGGGTGTAAAACTTTTTTTTTAATGAGGAATCAATTACTGATTGCATCTTTAAACCCATTCACTTTTTATTTATTGCATTGTGGGCAGCAGTATCTCCCTTCCCCCAACACTTCTCAGTTGAGATTGATGACAAGAGAACGTTAGTGCACTCACTTTAAAACTAATCACCAGCTGCCAATCTTACACCGGAGCCTGAAGCCCCCAGTGGCCCTCGGCAGTAAATAACACATTCTGTCTGACTCCCACTTCTTGTCCCATGGCCAATTTAATTCTTCCTCTGTCTCTTGTTTGCTTTGCATTCACTAGTCTAATACCTCTCTCTTTCTCTCTCGTTTCTCTGTATCTCTTGCTGATTATAGAGTAGCCAGGGGATGACTTTGGTGAATCAGATGCAGCATGGAAACAATATTAGCTGTTGCTTGTGGGTTTCGGAAATGGAGATGCAAAGATTACTGGATCCAGTCCAAGGACTGATGTACATGTATCTGATGTTAAAATGCATTTCCTGGTACAAACTGCACTGACCCCCTAAAATTGCTCTGTTGAAATTTCAGTTGTCAGAAACTGAAGGTACAGTATGACATCATGTGCTCACAAAAATGCAAAGAGAGATAAGAAGATAGAAGTGGGAAAAATATGGAAATATATGAAATATATATATATATATATATATATATATATATATATATATATATATAAAGATAGCATGAAAACATGGATATCTTTGAAAGGCCAGGAAGGTTTGTGAGAAGCTGTTCAATTCATATATCTGGCTTTTTTAAATAAAGTCAGTTATGTACCATATTTTTTGTTTGATTACATCATTCATAAAACTTCACAGGATGAATAGTTAATTCACTCATAAAAAAATACATAAAGAAGTATTTTTTGTTGTTGTTGTTGTTGTTGTTTCAGATGTTCAAATGCTTTGCATGAAAGTTTGTATATATGTTCTATGAAGTTTGCATATTTGTATGCATGCAAGGATAGTGCAAACATTGCAGTTCGGTATGCAAATACAACATCCAGGTTAATTGTATAGAATATTTAGATAGTGCTGTCTTGCATGGACTGTAATTATAAAATAAATGTGCCAGTTGCCTTTTGAAATAATGAATTGTATTACACTGCCATTTATTCACAATTGGAACTATTAAATCAGCAAAATGGAACTATTAAATCAGCTTTTAAGAGTATTATCAGTGTCATTTTTTTTTTTTTTTTTTTATAAATGCATTTTAAAATAATTACTTTTTAACTCACATAATGTGGAAGCACTCTTATTTCGATTCGCAATCGAAAAAAAAGGACATAAAAGTTACAGTACCATTTAGCAGATGTCAAAACCATTCATTCATTCATTCATTTATACCACTCATCAGGTCAACCTAGGATATTTTTATACATTTACATTCACCATCCCTCAAGCTGGTGAGGGCAACAAAAGCGGAGTTTCTAATTTATTTATAAAAGTGTTGCACATTGTTGATTTGTATACATAAGGCATCACTATATAAATGGCAAAGGCAATGGGAGATCACTGTATAATTTTTCTGTATTTCAAATGTAAATCATTACCCATAGAGCGGGGACATTTATTCAAAGTGCATTTTTAACGTTGTTGTTGTTGTTGCTATAGTGGCTCAGTACAGCTTGCTGTGTTGACAATCATTTCCCAGTACCTCAGTTTTTTTTTTCCAATTTAGTGATTTCTTGCACTCCAGGATCGTTTAATGGGGCTTCTTTTACTATCATGGGGCAGCTGAAAATGTACTTGATATCACTTGTTTATAAGAATGTTGCAGTCACAATTGTGATTGTGAAATTGTTTATCACAATTATTTTATGTGTGCATTCACTTAATTTCCTACACGTACAGCTCTCAGAATATGCAATTTTTTATTATTTGATTTTTTTACAAAATAAGAGGAAACATAAAAATAAAAAAAATTACATGCTTTTTTAAATGTTGTGTTTGTACTGTCCTGAATAAGCTATTTCACATAACAAATGTCAACATATATTCTCTGCAAGACAAAATAATAACATAATTTATAAAAAATGACCCAGTTCAAAAGTTTACATACCCTTGAATCACTGTATGTCGTTACATGGATGATCCTCAATGGTTTTTCATCTGTTTTTGTTTCACAGGAGACAAAATAAGTACAATGTACATGTTTCACAGCAGACAAAATATGTACAATTTATCCCACACATCCAATTCAAAACATTAAAATTATTAACATTTTGCATATTCTGCAAGGGGTATGTAAATGTATAAGCAGAACTGTACATAATGAAGAAGCAGGTCTCAATGTGGTTTCCAATTTCCTCTGCAGATGAACCCTCTTTCACAGACAACGCTGGGTGTCTCACTTGCAGTACCGCAGTTTCCATCATGATCTAATTATGATATCGAGATGCATCACAATGTATTGAATCGTATGTATAGCATATTATGAGGCAGTCCCAGCACTAAGAATTACATCCACTACAATAGACTGAAGCTGATCTGCTCCAGCAGTGGATCAGAAAAATATCCCTCATGAGAAAGAACCTTTCAGAGGTGAACCAGTCTATCTTCTTTAGAGGATAACACCTGTGACCAAAATAAGCAAGAGAGATACTGCGCGAGCTGAGTTCTGGGGACAGAATGTCAAGACTTGACAAATTAGGGCCTATAGCGGTATTTGGAGGGTATTAGATTTCCAAACAAAACTTGAGTTACATTTATTAACAGTAGACGACTGTGATTTATTGTGTCAAATCAGATGGGATTGTGATTTTTGTATTTATTACGAAGACTGGAGTGCTTGTTGTCTGGATGTGGGTGTTATGGAAGGTCACATGATCAAGGCTCTGCATTCCTTTTAACAACATTAATTTAATTTGATATAGTTTTAAGGCTAAGAATTACAAATGTCCAATCATAACTATTAAATCAAATTAAGAACATTTTAGAGACATTTTAAAACTTCAAAATTACTAAAGTTTTTAAGTGTGTAGAACTAATGAATGTCTGACTCATCAGTCGATGAAATGATGGCACTCTTTATTCCATTCATAATCATTTGACTGTCTCTTTGTAAAAAAATAATGGTGGCAATTAACAGATATAGAAACCATTTTTTTTTAAACACTCATCAGACCGATGTTTTCATTCATTTTAATTTCTTCACTGGCTTTACTGTAACTTTCAAACCAAGCTGCTTTATGTTGGTCATTGTGGTGAATTTGTGTGATCAGCTTGAACCTATTGTGAAATCTGCATGGGAAATTGTTTCTCCCTCACATAAAGTCCCAGATCTCGTGGATTAATTTTAAAAGACTGGATTTCACTCATGAAAATTCATCAAACAATGGTAAATATGACTGCACATTTAGGTTTCAGAAATTCAGGGCTTTAAACTGAGACTAAAATGGTTGCAAATGTGTCTAACTAATTAACAGAAAGAAAAAAAGAAAGAAAGAAAGAAAGAAATAATTATTTTAAAAAAATAATTTAAAATCTAGCTGCCATAAGTAGCAGTTGTGAAAACACTGTGTCCATATCAATTTTCATCTATTTTCATTTATTTACTTCCACCTAGATATGTGCAAAATAAAAATAAAAAACACTTAAGTAAAGAATATGTATATATGTAAAAAACTTTTTAAAGGGGTGGTTGATTGCGATTTCACTTTTTTAACATTAGTTAGTGTGTAATGTTGCTGTTTGAGCATAAACAATATCTGCAGAGTTGTGGCGCTGAAAGTTCAATGCAAATGGAGATATCGTCTTTTAAAATTCTGGCAGTTTAATGCCTACAAAAACGACAGGTAAGGGACTACAACGAGTTACTTCCTGGGTCTGATACGTCACGGACCCAGATAAACCCTGCCCCCGGGAACACGCAGCAAAGGGGGCGAGGCCATGCTGCGCTGCTTTAGAGAAGAGGAAGAGAAAACTAGGGGTGCACGTAAAAATCTATTCATATGAATCGCGATTCTGTCTTCTAACGATTCTAATGGATTCTCAAGTTTCAAAATCATTAAAGCAGCGGTTCTTAATACTGTTACTCTGTCGCCCTGCTCTGCATCTCTCTCTCTTTCTCTCTCTCTCCCTCTCTCTCTCTCTCTCATTCAGATCGTCAGATAAGCTCCAACAAACTGTTCCAATTATACACTTATTTTCACACAGCAATGAGAAGCATTATAAATGGACACGTGTGCGGTTGCCGTGCTGCATTAAAGCTTTAATCAGGATAAAACCGTATATTAAAAGCTAACAGAAGCAATAGCACTTACAAATAGCAGCGTATTTAAAAGTATGAGACAACAACAACCAAACATACCATTAAGAGCCGTGCTTGCACAGGTTCTGCACGATCCTCTTCACTAATATCCTCTGGGTCTCAATCGGGCTCAAATTGATAAGCATTATAGACAACGCCACTGTTTACAATTCAACCGGAGCACATGCCACTGAGGAGAGGGGCGGGACGTTCAGACGTGCAGTAGAGGCGGTTTAGCGAATCACAACACACTGAGCCAGCTAACCAATCTCAGCCCATCGCGTATTTCTGAAGGAGGAGCTTCATAAAACCAGGAAATAAATCGAGGCATTTGTCAGAGAAGGGACAGAGAGGTGTGGAATAAAGGTAAATTATGTGAAAAATAATGCGTTTTTAAAAAAACCAAGCATGAACACATGCTAGACTGCACCCCATAAACACAATCAAGCCTAGAAAAAAAACAGTCAACCACCCCTTTAACATTATATGTCTTATATTATATACACATACGGTACATTTAATTTTTAGTACGAGTACCTATTAGTACCTTCAGCCACTAATTGTTATTTTACCTAGGGAGTTGGTAAAAAGCTCCAAACCCAATGAGAGTGCAATAAATTTAGCTTTAGTTACAATATTCAACGAAGGTCAAAATAAAGAAGGAGAAGCATTGTGTAATCAGATCGGTTGCTTTTTATGGAGAAGCTGAGTATGAGCATCACACCCAGGAATAGGTACAGTCTAGCCAAGCTCAGTTTGGCTTGTAAGGCTGTTTGGCTGATCCATAGACACAGAATGATTGCCAAGCACAACCAGGGGGTCTGGACAACTTCCAAAACTTGGTTGCATTTGATCCACTGACCTTCAAGAAGCCCCAGGCAGGTGTTTTTGCCAGCTGAGTAACGAAATGGCAGCACTTTATGGGGCAAATAGGGGAATGGCAGCTCTGATAAGGCCTGCCTGGCATAACGACTTAGAGATATTTGCCACCGAGTCAACGGAGGACAATCTGTGAGTGAGAGTTTGTCAGATTGCTCCTGTCACATTACACTAACAGAGTTCCCACTAGACTTGTGTATGTGAATAATTTAGAGGAAAACCACCATCTATTTTGTAGCGCCTATCTCAGTTTGGCATTTTATGCAACTAGACATGGTCAAGACGACCGTTTTGGGACAGCGGGGAGCCATTACAACCAATATTAGGACTAATTAGGGATGCATATATTGCTGAACTAAATACCAGGGTGCACTGAGGGAGAAGTTTGTTCATTTGTTTCAATGGCGGTGAACGATGCAGACCACTCTGGGGAAGTGCTCTGGCTTTGACCTGCTTCATCTGCTTTGCATAGAATCATCATCAGACAGTTGAGTTATTAATCCTCACACACCAGTGGCGATGCTTGCCTTTTCCATATTAGGCTACATTAGCAAAATCTTGCAGGCAAAAAAGGCCCATTGTCAATAATATAGTATGAAGTACAAATCACACAAAAGTCACTTTCAAATCATGCAGATTTGTATTGGCTAACTTGGCAAATTTGTGTGATCAACTTGAATCTATTGCGAAATTGGTGAGGGGAAACTTTTGCCCTTATGCAAAAATCAAGATTACATGGTTTCCTACCGAAATTATTGATTTTGCCGGAGAAAATTTGCAGAACAGTATATGTGATCATACAGACTCCTGAAAATGTCTGCAAATGTGACTAAAAATAATACTTTGTGACAATGATTTAAAATCTACAGTAGTAGCCATAGGCAACAGTCATGAAAACACTGTGTGTCCATAGGCACACTGTAAAAAAATGTACTAGAATTTACAGGATGTTACTGGCAAAAAAGTTGCCAATAAAATCCTGTAAAAATTATGTTAATTGCTGTAAAATGGATTACAGTATAATACTTCAAAACAAATTACAGTTAATTGCTGTATGTGAAATACAGTAATTTGTAGTATTTTTTACAGTGACATTGAATTAAACTTGTAGTTTATTTTACAGCAATATTTTGTAATTTCACTAAAGTACAGTATTTACCTGGCAACAAAAGATGCCAATAAAATCCTGTAAGTATATTTTACAGCATTTATTTTGTAATTTCACTAAATTACAGTAATTACCTGGCAACAAAAGTTGCCAATAAAATCCTGTAAATACCCCTAAATCCAAGATGATGTTGTAATAATTTAACAATGAAAATGCTGTAAAGAATAATTTTAACAGTAAACTGTAAACTGTAAAATACTGATATAAATGCATTATCATGAGCACTATCTTAATACATTTACAAATTAATAAAAAACAATTCAAAGATGTTGCAAATAAGTATTTATTAAAACTGGCAGAAAGACATTGCAAGGCTTTTACTGGTAAAATAAAATTTTCAGTCTTTCAACAGCATTATACCACCAATTATGTTGTTTGAGCTTATGTTCTATTAAATTAAGAATATTCATGCAAAAGACAATTTAATAAATACATACTGAAAGTCCATCAACGTTCTGAGACGAGCACACACGAGGGTTGTCCCTCTTCTCTGAGACCTTTCCACTTGTTTTTGCCTCTATGTATCCGTCTTGTATCCAGTGAGTGTTGTGATTCCAAGAAAACATCTGCACATAAAAACAAGCAGAAGCTTTAGGATAAAGTTCAGTATTGAAGGAAACTAGCTCAATAAAATAAATGTAAAAATGCCACTTATACAATACAATCAGCATTTACCAGTACTTAAAGGGTTACTCCACCCCAAAATTAAAATTTTGTCATTAAAGGGATAGTTCACCCCAAAATGAAAATTCTGTCATTAATTACTCACTCTCATGTCGTTCCAAACCCATGAATGACTTTCATTCATCTTCGGAACACAAATTAAGATATTTTTGATGAAATCGGAGAGCTCTCTGACCCTCCATAGACAGCAACGCAACTGAAATGTTCCCAGTCCCAGAAACGTAGTAAATACATCGATAAAACAGTCCATGTGACATCAGTGGCTCAACTTCAGTTTTATGAAGCTACGAGAATACTTTTTTTTTGCGCAAAGAAAGCAAAAATAACAATTTACTCAACCATTCTTCTGGGGGGGGGTGAGGAAGATGTATGATCACCCTGTAAGTATTCACATGTCTTGTCTATTTAAGTGGCCATGGCCATTAAAGTTGCACACTCTGCCTTATTGTAAGAAACAAATATACCAACATGTATGACAACAAACCTATATATTGCATTGTTTGGTGGTGGCGGAGCATACGTTTGGGAAAATGGCTGAAAATTGCATTATTCAAACTGAAAGTCCCTAAAGTATTTGAGTTGAAATTGTTACCCAGGGGACCTCTGCTCATGTAGCAGGCAGCTAACAATAAATTATGAGTAGCAGGTTAGAAAAGAGAATGATTTGCATATCAAAGGTATTTTTTTATTCAGCTCAGCTTTTTTTTTTAGGACCAGTAACTGAGAGCAGACAGACACAGGGATGTGCTGTGATCCGGATGGCAGAGGAAGACAATCGTAGCAAGCAGAAAACAGAAAGCTGTTTTTCTTCTGAATCACAGAATCCAATTCAGAACTTTTGCAGTCTTTGTTCTGCACCGTTTTTCCTGTTAGTCGCAGGATAAACATTGTGATAGACGTTAGTCAGAGCAGATGGTAACTCAGATGTTTTTTTGTTTTAAGTACAAAACTAATGACTTGTGGTTCAAAAAAGTAAGGAGTGAGTGAGTTATTTGATTCAAACCAATTATTAATGAGTTCAATACTGATCTTTGAGTTTTTAAGACTGATTCATTTAAAATAACCAGCTCATAAGACTCATTTGTTTGCACATCAGAGTCCACTGGTCATGCTGGATTGGTGTTTTTATCAGTAAGAAGCAGTGCCGATCCCAGACTTCTGGGGGCCCTACGCAAAACTGTGTCGCCGGCGGGGGGAGGTGAAATGGATGAAAGAAATGATGAAATGCATTTGTCCGTGTTTCACTCCGTCTAGAATCGCGCTCGCGGAAGGCGCTCGAGAAACAGTATCTCTTCAGCGGCTTACGCTTTCAACTCTTTTTATTTTTGTTTTTGTCTCGAGCCTTTGTCAAGAGACTGATTTTTACGTAGAGAAGGTGACAGCACACCACATTAAAAGAAATGATCATTCATGTTTTCATAACCGCTTGCCAAACTCAAAAACGAAACTAAAATTAAAACATCTTTGAGAGCAAGGGGTCCCCCTAATGTTTCGGGGGCCCTACGCAGCTTGCGTATTCTGCGTATAGGGAGGATCGGCTCTGGTAAGAAGAAAAGCACAATAAAAAGTTAACTTAACTTAAAACTAAACTTGAATAGCATTTTACTTTTGGGTCATCCTGCATCAGCCAAGAAACTGTCATTGATTTAAATGGGGATGCTAACCTTGTTGGTTTTGTGCTTGGACAACTAACGTATGTATAACCGCACATATTACTCAAGCAGGCAAATTATGTTCTGTTGGGAAATTACTCTGTTGTTTCTTGAAGTGCCTTTCCAAATAAAATAGACACAACATGAATGTATGAAAGTCGGCACAAGGTTAACTTCTTCATCAAATTGATGATCATTGATATTACTTGATGTGGAGGTTGGCTCTGGGTCAACATGCTTCTAGAGATTTATTTAGAGCTATAAAGTCTACTGTAAACCAACAAACCATTAGCCTGCTGACACTGAGCCACTGGAGTAATAGCCTCTTGATTAACTGGATGAGATGCATCATGAAAAATATGATTTCTGAGTGAGCTGATTATGCGGCACCCAAGTGCACCAAACCACCAATATAAGTAAATGAGGTCACTTAGAAATGGACGGTAGTTACAGAAAGGCAGTGTTCAAATTAAAGAAGCACTGAGAGCCCCTAGAAATGTTAAGGGACAACGTGCATGAACAAAAAAGTAAACTTGAGGGAGATATGAAGGTTAAATCATGAATTATTCACATCAATTAATAAATTGACAGTCATAGTTTTATTTCATGAGTTTACTGAAAAGGAGTAGTTTACCCCCCAAAAATTGAAGTTTATTTTATCATTTACTCATCCTCATGTTGTTCCAAACCCATAAGACTTCAGCTCATTTCTGAAACACAAATGGATATATATTCTCATCATTTTTGTCCATTCATTGAAAGCCCACACAACCAAAATGTTTTGTCATGCTCCAAAAACTATGAAATGACATCACAAAAGTAATCCATATGAATTGAGTGGTTTAATCGACCCAATTGGCAACCAACTGGACCTTATTTACACACAACCCTGCTCCACTGATCAACCTCAACCTTGCCAAGACAGAGCTACTTGTGGTTCCATCAAACCCATCGTTTCATCACAATTTCACCATTCAGTTAGGCACATCAGCCATAACTCCTTCAAAAACAGCCAGAAACCCTGGAGTTATGATTGATGATCAGCTGACTTTCTCAGACCACATTGCTAAAACTACCCGGTCCTGCAAATTTGCTTTATTCAACATCAAGAAGATCAGGCCCTTTCTTTCGGAACATGCTTCACAACTCTTTGTTCAAGCTCTTGTTCTGTCCAGGCTGGACTATTGCAATGCTCTCTTGGCAGAGCACACCTGTGCAATAATCATGCTGTCTAATCAGCATCTTGATATGCCACACCTGTGAGGTGGATGGATTATCTCGGCAAAGGAGAAGTGCTCACTAACAAAGATTTAGACAGATTTGTGAACAATATTTGAGAGAAATAGGCCTTTTGTCTACATAAAAAAAAGTCTTAGATCTTTGAGTTCAGCTCATGAAAAATGGGGGCAAAAACAAAAGTGTTGCGTTTATATTTTAGTTCAGTGTATATATATATATATACAGTGGCATGCAAAAGTTTGGGAACCCCTTGCAGAATCTGTGAAAATGTGAATAGTTTTAACAAAATAAGAGAGATCATAAAAAAATGCATGTTATTTTTAATTTAGTACTGTCCTGAGTAAGACATTTTACATAAAATATGTTTACATATAGTCCACAAGACAAAAAATAGCTGAAATTATTCAAATAACCCCCTTCAAAAGTTTGGGAACCCTTGGTTCTTAATACTGTGTCATGATCCACGACTGTTCTTTTGTTTTGTGTTGGTTGTTCATGAGTCCCTTGTTTGTTCTGAACAGTTGAACTGAGCACTGTTCTTCAGACAAATCCTCCACGTTCTGTAGATTCTGCAGTTTTCCAGCATTTTTGCATATTTGAACCCTTTCCAGCAGTGACTGTATGATTTTGAGATCCATAGCACACTGAGGACAATTGATGGACTCAAACACAACTATTAAAAAAGGTTCAAACATTCACTGATGCTCCAGAAGGAAACACGATGCATTAAGAGCCGGAAGGGAGAACACTTTTTGAATTTGAAGATCAAGGTAAATTGTACTTAATTTGTCTTCCGGGAAACATGCAAGTATCTTCTGCTGCTTCCGAAGGGCAGTAATAAATGAAAAAAATATATATATTTCAACAAAAGAAAAAAGTTGGAAATCTTCATCCTGTTCAAAAGTTTTCAACAGCCAGCTCTTAATGCATCGTGTTTCCTTCTGGAGCATCAGTGAATGTTTGAACCTTTTTTAATAGTTGTGTTTGAGTCCATCAATTGTCCTCAGTGTGAAAAGATGGATCTCAAAATCATACAGTCACTGCTGGAAAGGGTTCAAATATGCAAAAATGCTGGAAAACTGCAGAATCTACAGAACGTGGAGGATTTGTCTGAAGAACAGTGCTCAGTTCAACTGTTCAGAACAAACAAGGGACTCATGAACAACCAACACAAAACAAAAGAACAGTCGTGGATCATCCAGGTAACCTCACACAGTATTAAGAACCAAGGGTTCCCAAACTTTTGAAGGGGGCTATTTGAATAATTTCAGCTATTTTTTTGTCTTGTGGACTATATGTAAACATATTTTATGTAAAATATCTTACTCAGGACAGTACTAAATAAAAAATAACATGCATTTTGTATGATCTCTCTTATTTTGTTAAAATTATTCACATTTTCACAGATTCTACAAGGGGTTCCCAAACTTTCGCATGCCACTGTATATATATATATAGCCATAGGCAACAACGTGGAGGCAGCAGAAAAAGCTTCCAGATGGCTCTGGTTAAAGAGGGGAGAGCAGTGGGGGCAGTAGAATGCCACTTGGACACAGGCCGGGGTATGATCAGCCTCGGTCGGGTCGCCAAGACGAGGGTGTCTGTTGTAAGACCCGAAACACCCAGTGACTCCTGGAAACAACACTGATGATGTGTCCAAGGTCGTGCATCAGAAGATGTTTCTGTAAACTGAAATATATATATATATATATATATATATATATATATACTAAAATGTGTATCAGTGCACGTGAGATTGGTATCATCCTACAGCCAAAAGATTGTATGGGAAATTTTTAACCCTGCAAAAGCTTAATTTGTCAATAAATAATTTATTACCATATATGTTACTCCACATCTGAAAAAACGACTTGAAACATGGTAAAACGCCAAGACTGAAGAAAAGAGCATCTAAAAACCCACTGGACATTTTCAACATAGCCAACAGCTTTCCCCAGGCACTCAGATTTCCATTATCCACAAACAGCAGAGTGGAGTGGATTATGACAGGTCATAAAACTGTCAGGACCTGTCATTTCTTTCTCTTACAGCCTTCTTGCATTTGCACTACATTGGGGTCATTGAAGCCCAGACTCTCTGACTTCTGAGTGCTTCACACCAGACATATCCTGCAGGTAACTTCAAATGATCATCTGAGAATCAATAGCTCTCTGTGGACGCCCTATCCCAGAATTCTTTATTCTTCACAGGCATCCTCCCCTCACCCATAGATCATACACTGCACATAAAAGCACAGCAGATTAGACAGCTGAAATGTAACATTATTCCATTCTCCAAGCATTGATGAGATCTGCGAGTACATTTAAACACATTTAAGGCTAATGAGAAAAGTTGATGACTCTGTTGAATGAGGCCTTTGGGAACAAAGGTCATGATAATTAAGCAGCTGATTCTCTCACATTTTGTAGTCTTGTTTAAAGTCTGATGACCCTAGAGAGAGACATCAAACTTTATTTTTCAAGCTGTTTGGGCTTCTTAAAAAAAGTGCTGTGTTGACTTACTGGAGTCATATTTAAGAAAATTTAGCTTTGTAAGAGTTTTAACATTTACTCTATAAAGCCTACTGATGTTCACATGTCTTTTTGCTGTGAAATATTTAATTATTTTGATAACATAAATGTAAGAACAACTTTGATAGTAATATTTCAAGATGTACATTTACTGGACTGAAACAACTAAGGTTTACTTAATTATCTATAATTTAAAACATGTTAAAAGTGAGTGTCAAATATGACACATGAGGTTTTTGAGTAATGTTTATTTGTACATTTCTCAATCATCATTGCATTGCATTGCATCTATTGTGCCAAAAACTAGAGACCTTTGATCATAAAACTATAACCACTTAAATGTCATCCTACTAAGACATGTTATTGTGAGAGTGGCTATTTATTTATTTATTTATTTGAGCTCCATATTCTCCTGTATCATACTATATGAGCCATAAAACCCTTACTGGTCTATCAAATATGATATCCAACAAAGAATGCATTGCAGCAAAAAAAAAAAAACTTTTTGAGATTTTACCTAAAGCTTTAATAAACTTAAATAAAGGTTCATTTTAATTAGATTTTTAGACTATTATTTATTTCATATGTTAGATTTTACAACAGGGGTGCTAAACCCTGCAAGCCAATGTCCTGCAAAGTTTAGTTTCAGCCCTGCTCCAACACATACCTGTAGTTTTAAATAATCCTGAAGGACCTGATTAGCTGGATTGGGTGCATTTAATTAGGGCTAAACTCTAATTAGGACAGGACTGTGGCCCTTCGTGAATTGAGTTTGGCACCCCGGCTTTACAGGGTTAAACTATAGCTGTCACCTCTGATGAGACTAGCTATACAGAAATTGCACACTTCAGCTTTAAATATCAAAGAGTTCTAAAAGTGTCAAGATAAATGTTTGTTGTTTGTCTGTTGTACCGGTTTACAAGAAATAAGTCATTCAAAGACTCATTAAAGAGGTAAAAAAAAAAGAACATAAAGTAACAAATTACCAACAAGATGACATGTTGCCTTTGTTAGGGATACATACAAGATGCGGAAAGGTAATTGCAGAACAAATATTGTATTTCTTAATTAATCAAACATCCAGCACCTAGTGTTCTTCAGAACCAAGCTAATTCTGACCTTATTAGTTTGATTCTTAACTTTAACATGGACTTGGAAAGTACAAAAAGACCAGCTGTGTACCTTGCTATCAAGACCTTGTTATTTCTTCCATACTATAGCATGTATTTATTGTATACACCCAATTTTATCCTATCAAAACACCATCTCAACTGTTCCTTCCAGCATGTTATCTCAATCTCTATTCGCAAAGCATTTAAAGGGCTTCTTGTCCAATCTCTTGTGATTCAGATGTACTGCAATACAAATGTAAATTGAGATTTTATGACAAGCTTTGATTCCAAACAAGATAAAGGGGGGGTGTTTCTTCAGATTTCGGCCCGATGCATTGAGAGGGAAGGTGGGCTCAGGAGTTTTCCTCTTGTAGTAGCGCTGAATAAATTCAGCTTTGAGTGGAGGGGGTCTCCGGCAGTGAGTTAATCCCCAGAGACGCAGCAGGCAAAAGACGGCTCCATTTCCGCTGGCCTAAAGGGGTGAAGCAGAGAGAGAAAGCCTCAAAAGCTATCCTTAAAAGGAGGCTGCAGACCTGAGATAATCGCTTTTGTTCATCAGCCATTGCTTAAGAATGGCTTAAGAGCACATTCTCGGTTTTTAATCTGTCTGAATGCCAAAATTGTAAGGTCCCGTTTACACTAGTGCGTTTTCATTTTAAAACGGCATTTAGAATGAAAACGATCCTCGTCTACACTGGCGTTTCCGCTGTGTTTCAGAAACGATCTCCGTCTACACTACACAACCAGAAACGCATGTCACATGACTATTCATGCAGGTACAACCATAAATATGTATACGTAGATACCCTATTATTTAGATGGCGGATGCGTCTACGTGCTTGGAGCGGTCGAATGGGGAATCTACCCATACATATCTATGTGTACAATAATGAGCATGATGTTATTGTTTACACGGTCATCAAGGATACGCAGAGAGAATGTGTGCAGACATGCCATCATTTTCAAAAGTCTCCATTTTGGTCCGTTTACACTGAAACGCAAGCCCGGAGTTTTCAAACTAAAACGGGGTCTGCAGCATTTTCAAAAGTCTCTGTTTTCGACCTCGAAAACACCGGAGTAGTGTAAACCAGTGCTGGGGGGCGCCAGAGTTCACAGCGGGGGCATGGGAGCAGATATACTTTGAGGTAGGGTTGGGTGATAAAACGATAACTATAATAATATAGTGATATAATTTCAAGTTCGATAAATATTCAATTTAATGTTTATGCGGCAAAAGCAGAACAAAACAGCGCTACTCATTTGAACTGCGCCACACGGACCATATCCGTTCGGTTCAAACAGCGGCACAGAGCGAGCTGATTAGAGCAGATGTGTTTACTCACCGATCACGCAACCACTAAACAGCGCTGTGAGATCCAGTGAGAAGCGCTTGAATTCAGCGAAGAACACATATGACTGGTATAAACTAGTATCAGTCGATATCAGTCAACTGATATAAACTAGTTTAAATCCAGATGAAACAGCGCTGACAAACAGCAGAAAAACACTGTGCAACGAGACAGTCAGAAGGCTTTTCAATCTACAAATCACCATCGTTTACCATGGATTTACTGTAGTAACACTAACTGCACCATGGTATTGTGGCAGAAATGTATTTATATCAAATTTATTATATTAGTGTAGACGTGTATTAAATGTATTAAAGGAGTAATGGCATGTAATTACAGTATATTTGTGATTAAGCTATAGGCTAGCGTTTGTGCATTTATAATAAATGTATTTAGACTACTGTTTTTCATATAAATAGGCTACCTAGAAACCATATAGTTGCATTTTTACAACAGTATTGAGGTGCTATATGTGTGGTTTTAACTCTGGTTATCATGATGTAAATGTTTGCTACTATGGAAGAACAATGGTTAATTTTAATAAAACTCAAAAAGTCAGAAAAAAAAAATCACCATATAAAAAAGGAGGTTGTTGCAATTTTTACAGATGTTACTGATTTTGATAATGAACATACATTTACATCTGCATCCTAACTCAAAGTACTACTGTCAACTCAATGTCAAATGTGCATTTCTAAGAGAAAAAAAATATTATTATTGCACATATATACATATGGCTCAGATTACCATATGTGTACGTAGGGGGGGCCCATGAAAAAAAGGTTGGGAACCACTGGTGTAAACGATAGGTGTATCCGTAGCAAAAGTTATGCGTTTTAAAACAAAAATGCACTAGTGTAAACAGGGCCTAAGTTTAGGAGCCATGCAAAGATATTAGGGTGGTGCCCTTTAGGATGTCTTTCTATGTATATTCTTATTTCCCAAAGCACTGACCCACTTCACTGGGAGTCCCCAACTAAACTTGTTTTTAACTAATGTTTGCCATAACTGAATAAAGTCTAGGCACTAATTTGCATACATTTCCCACAACAGAAATCTGAACTTTGGATAAAGCCAGGTTCAGATTTTTTATTATAAAATTGATAGTTCCAGTCCTTGATTCTGATTGGTTGAGCTGTGTTCGAAGCTGTTGTAAATTGCTCTACAAACATACACCTCTTTGTTTCTGTGTGTTGCTCGGCAACCATTTTGTTGCAACCATAGATATATATATATATATATATATATATATATATATGCAGGGGCGCCGTAAGGGGGGGGAAGTTATGACGATTCTAAGGGCCCGACGATGGGGAGGGCCCCCCGAGGGGGAAACATGATTTCTACCGAGGGGAAAGCTAGAGCCCTGCATTTCATCCCGGCCCCGACATTTTTACACCTCTAGGGCTTCCATCGGGCCAATTTTCACGTCATAGTTCAGACGTGGGCTGGGCCTCCGGCCTGTTTTAGGTTTCTCCTTATTTTTATATTTTAGACGTCCAAAAAAAAATTGCCGTGCTGGTGGAAACAACACAAGACCGCGCCGCGACTGTCAAGAGCGGCTCGACAGTGTTTAGTGTCCCACAACAGCAGAGAGGGTGCCATCAGCGCAGCTGAAGAGTTCTGCATTCAAATTCATGCAATAGGCTGAAGCTTGCCGCAAAGCCCCAGCAAAAGTAATTACCTTGACTGTGTCGGGGGGGAATAGTAAGGAGATATTTGAATTATTTACTAATAAACTAGTGTTTTCTGAGTCAGTGTTGCAAAGATGAAGATGAAGAACCTGACTCGCCATCTTCTCGTTAGACGTGCCTTTAGAGAGAAGTGCATCTTCACTGATTATAATGAAATAGTTTTTGTTTTCGATTTGATTTATTTCGTTAAGTAGTAATTTAAAGCTTTCTATATATTCTATATATATATTCTATATATAACAACTTTCTATATATTAAGTTGTTTCCATTGAAAAAATGCAATTGATTGCCCTGGTGCCTCCATGTCCTGCGCTTTAACTTCCACTCTCCGCACAAACTTATATGCTTGAACTGTTTTAGTATATCTATAGGGCTAGATTTTATTTTAGGCAAATCGTGATGATTTGAGAAGGCTAAATTGATCAAACATGCTATGATCAGCTCACTGTCTGCCGCTGGCCGCTTGGTCATTACTTTAAGAAAGAAAAAAAATTATTTAACGAACAAAAAAATGCTCCAAACGTTTTTCTAAATTAACTTAATAAAAAAAACGAAACAAAATATAATCACTTTGCCATTACATACAAAACTGAACTATTTTAATAGCTGAAACCGTATAATCTGATTTGTGAGAAGGGGGAAAAAAGACGGGCTCCGGTCGGACTCTGGCTGGTAATTCTGTTAAGCTCTCGGACACGCTAGGGATGGGCGGCGCTAGGGAGGGGCTAGCAGGTGCTCCAGCGCCCCCAAGAAAAATCAAAGCACCCCCATAGCACCTCCATAATAAATGAAATAAAATAAAAACATTTGACTCATTACACATGCATAAATACTGCAGTGCAATACAACGTGATTTGCAGTAGCACTTAATGTCAGCATTTTATTTTAAAAATGGATCGGTTTCTTGTGCCAAGGCCTGCCTCCTACTAAAGATTTTTCTAGTCAACTAGCCGCACGTTTATATTAAATTGATTAGTATAATAACCTACTAAACCATCCTTTAATATAGGCATTTAGGCGTATTATTCCGCACTCAAACGCACCCATAAAGCTTGCCGCAAAGCACCGGCTAAAGTAATGATTATGAATGCAAAGGGGAAAAAGAAGACATTTTAATTATTAATTAATAAACTAGTGCTTTCTCAGACTCGCCATCTCCACAGTGGACGTGCCTTTAATAGAGAAATGCACCTATGCACCTACATAATCAGAGAAGATTTGTTTTTTTATTTTAATTGGTTTTCAAGCTTTCTGCAGATTTATTTATTATGTCTGTGAGCTGGTTCATTGTTGTGATGCACTCCATTCACAGAGACTGCATGATACGACAGAAAGCGCATCCAAAAATGACGGGAGTATAAGCTCTTTCCGCAGGAAAAAAAATAAAATAAAACATTGCGTGCGCGCCCCCATGTCATACAGTAGGCTAAGCACGATAATATTCCCACATTCCTCATAAACACTTGAAATGCGCCTATATAGCGATTTTATTATTCATTTAAAAAATAAGAATAATAACAACCTGTTTTGGTCATATTTACTATTAATTGCCCAGCTCTCCCTGTCATTGATCTAGCACTCCCTCAGCACCTGCATTCAAGATTCTCTGGCGCCGCACCCCCCGCACCCCCGGAGGGCCCGAGTGAAAATGCTGTCCAGGGGGCCCAGAATCCATAGCGGTGCCCCTGTATATATATATATACGTAGATGCCTCATTGGCGACTGTTTCTATGGGCCGCGATACGTAAGCCATCCAATATTTTTGGAATGGTCTGCGAATCTTTGAGCGCGTTGACTGTGTGCGTCTACAACAGCAAGTTATACGCTTGTACAGTATATCTTTGAATATTAATTGATTATTATGGTGAATGACGTCAAGTTGATCGTTCCAAAATGGTGGACGCGTCAACGTATCTGGAGCAGTTGAATAGGGCATCTATACATATCTATGGTTGCAACCACAGCCACTTCTGAGGAACTACATTGTTTGGAAGAATAATGTTTTTAATTAATATAAAAGAGGGGTGAAAGTACACACATCCAAAAATATCTTAGCTAGGTGCAAGATCAAAGGGTATCATCAAAAAGTGGAAAAAAGATCTGCACACTGTTATTCCCTTTATTCAATTTTTTTCAAAATAGCTTTTTAAAAGTTTGCCTAACTTTTAACAGTTTTCCTGACGAAGGTCTTCCGACCGAAACGTTGCTATTTAAAATAATAATAATAATAAAGGGAATAGATCTTTTTTCCACTTTTTAATTAATATCAGTACATTTTATTTTATTTGCTTTGTTTTATTTTGTGAAACCTTGCTACATATATGTAATAACCGTTTTATAAAAGCAATAAGCCCCCTGAGGCTGTGTTTTACAGTGAATTTATAACAGCTAAAGGGGTTTTAGACACTCCGCTCCACATTGTGCCTAACAATGCCCCTTAGCTATTATAAATACACTGTAAACCACGAATTCATGGAGCTTATTACTTTATTTCATTGTGTTGACATATTAGACTCAACGTTTTTTTTACAAATGGGGCTTTGGATCTCACTCCATATCAGAAATAACAACCAGAAGAAAGAAAGAAAGAAAGACATAATTAATAAATATTCACGCAACTGCAAATTATATATGAACAAGCCCCTCTGTTAAAATAAAGAAATAAAGAAGGAAGGAAGGAAGGAAGGATTGATGGATGGATAGATAGGACTGTAAAGTTTGGCTTAGTTTTAACTCTTTGTTATGTTCCTCAAACCATTCCTAAGCAATATTTGCAGTGTGCATTATCATTAATAGTGTGCAAGTGCATTATCCTCCTGAAAGAGGCCACTTCCAGTAGGGCACACTACTGCCACATACACCACCTGGTCGGCAACATTTTTTTAGGTAGGTGGTACGTGTCAAAGTAACATCTACATGAATGCCAGGACCCAAGGTTTCCCAGCAGAACATTGCCCAGATCATAATATCACTGCCTCCGCTGGCATTTTTCCCGTAGCGCATACAATTGCCATCTCTTCCCCAGGTAAACAACACACATGTATCCACCTGGAGTTCATTTCCCAAAAACAAATATTGTCACAAGTTCCATCATTACCAATAGAGTTCAATGGAACTAACGACCATAGTTATCTAATGATGCTTTTGGAAAACGCACCCCTGATTTAAAAGAAAATGTGACTCATCAGTACAGGCAACCATATTTCATTACTCCATGGTCCAATTCTGATGCTCGTTGCCTATTGGATGGTGGACAGGGGGTCATCTTGGGCACACTAAATGGTCTCTGTCCACACAGCCCCATACGTAGCAAACAAACAGTGATGAACTTTGTGTTTTGACACGTTTTTATCATGGCCAGCATTAAAGTCCCTGTAAATGCAATTCAGTGAATTGTTTCTAAACACATTATAAATGTTATAAATGTATTGCTGAAAATATTGCATTAAACCATGGTTAATTTGTGGTTATGGAATAGTAGCCAAGTGTTTTTTTTAGTGTAGTTTTATTTGTAGTAAAACCATGGTTCATAACATGGTTACAATGTCCCTAAATTAAAGAATAAAAGGTGATGCAGCAAGCAATTTCACCCAAAATACAAATCCTATCATTTACTCACCCTCATGTTGCTCCCGTTTGATGTTTCCATTCGTGAAACACAAGGATGAGGGATGACAGGACGGTGATTGTAACTGTCAAGCTCCAAAAAGCATATACAAATTTGTATGACAGTAGTCCATATGATTTGTGTGCATTATAACAAGTCTTCCGAAGTCGTAAATAAGATTTTGTGGGAAAAACATAGGATTGGTTTATGTGGTGGTTTTCATTCAAAACATTGATATTCCTGCGTCCAAATCTGGCATGCATGCGATGACATCTGTTTGTTAGTGTACTGTTTTTTTTTTTTTTTTGGTTAACAGTACAGCCTTAGCTCTGATGTGCAATAACATGACACATGAGGCATTGAGTCCACTTCAGGCGCCTGACTGAATGCAATATGCTGTGCTTGTGGGTTTGCCTGTTTCAATAGCACATATAAACCTGACAAATACTCCAGAGACAGAGTTTCTGCGTGGAGTTCAACAAGATGAATGGCTCTTTTTGAACAAAGCAACTTACACTTTCCAAGCCTCTGCTTTGCCTCCATAAACATCTATGATATGACTATTCATCCACCCACTTCTCTTCCGAAGCCCCCCAGAAATTGAGTTTAATTCATCCCATAGAAAGACGGCATTCCTGTTTTTAAAATGCCACTTTCAAGAGGATTCCCTCTTTCAAGGCCAGAGTCTTTTATAGAGGGACAAGCTTTCTCCCAGCAGTGTGGGAAACAGAGATGGTCCATTGATTCCAGAAACTCATTACACACTGCATGGTCCAGGTCCTTTGAATAAGAGGCCACCTCGACTCAAATAAACTCGCCTTCCTCTTAGAACACCATGGCTTTTCGTATTAATGCAGGATCTGGCCCAAATGAAACACCCCTAGTCTTACTCTATAACTGTCCTTCGATGTAGGCTACAGACACCATTATTCCTCTAGTAATATCTTATTTTAAAACGTGATGAAGTGTGCATATACAGGTGCATCTCAATAAATTAGAATGTCGTGAAAAAGTTATTTTTTTCTTGTAAGTTATTTCAAAAAGTGAAACTTTCATATATTTTAGTTTCATTGCATGTAAAGTAAAACATTTCAAACGTTTTTTTTTTGTTTTAATTTTGATGATTAGAGCTTACAGCCCATGAAAGTCAAAAATCAGTATCTTAAAATATTAGAATATTTACATTTGAGTTTAAATTAATGACCATCCCTACAGTATAAATTCCGGGTATCTCTTGTTCTTTGAAACCACAATAATGGAGAAGACTGCTGACTTGGCAATGATCCAGAAGACGATCATTGACACCCTCCATAAAGAGGGTAAGTCACAGAGGGTCATTACTGAAAGGTGTGGCTGTTTACAGAGTGCTGTATCAAAGCATATTAAATGCAAAGTTGACTGGAAGGAAGAATTTGGGTAGGAAAAGGTGCACAAGCAACAGGGATGACTGCAAGCTTGAGAATACTGTCAAGCAAAGCTGATTCAAACACTTGGGAGAGCTTCACAAGAAGTGGACTGAAGCTGGAGTCAGTGCATCAAGAGTCACCACGCTCAGACGTCTTCAGGAAAAGGGCTACCAAGCCACTTCTGAACCAGAGACAACGTCAGAAGCATCTTACCTGGGCTGTGGAGAAAAAGAACTGGACTGTTACTCAGTGGTCCAAAGTCCTCTTTTCAGATGAAAGTAAATTTTGCATTTCATTTGGAAATCAAGGTCCCAGAGTCTGGAGGAAGAGTGGAGAGGCACAGAATCCATGTTGCTTGAAGTCCAGTTTGAAGTTTCCACAGTCAGTGATGATTTGGGCTGCCATGTCATCTGCTGGTGTTGGTCCACTGTGTTTTCTGAAGTCCACAGTCAACGCAGCCATCTACCAGGAAATTTTAGAGCACTTCATGCTTCCTTCTGCTGACAAGCTTTATGGAGATGCTGATTTCATTTTCCAGCAGGACTTGGCACCTGCCCACACTGCCAAAGGTACCAAAATCTGGTTCAATGACCATGGTGTTACTGTGCTTGATTGCCCAGCAAACTCGCCTGACCTATGAGAATCTATGGGGTATTGTCAATAGGAAGATGAGAGACACCAGACCCAACAATGCAGATGACCTGAAGGCCACTGTCAAAGAAACCTGGGCTTCCATACCACCTCAGCAGTGCCACAAACTGATCACCTCCATGCCACGCCGAATTGAGGCAGTAATTAAAGCAAAATGAGCCCCTACCAAGTATTGAGTACATATACAGTAAATTAACATACTTTCCAGAAGGCCAACAATTCACTAAAATTAATTTTTTTTATTGGTCTTATGAACTATTCTAATTTGTTGAGATAGTGAATTGGTGGGTTTTTGTTAAATGTGAGCCTAAATCATCACAATTAAAAGAACCAAAGACTTAAACTTCTTCAGTCTGTGTGCATTGAATTTATTTAATACATGAGTTTCACAATTTGAGTTGAATTACTGAAATAAATTAACTTTTCCACGACATTCTAATTCATTGATATGCACCTGTAGTATCTCAACATTTCTGCCTGAGGTTAATGGAAGTTACAGTTTTTGTAAAGAGCTCACTTGGTATCAGCTCAATTTCACCATAAAAAGGGTGAGAGGCTAACACACTTTTGAGATGGTTTAATGTAGCACTCGGTTTCCCCAGTGTAAAGAACAAGTGGACAGGGTCCCTGAATTAGTTTTTTGGCAACAATTCAAAATCCCCCAAAGTCAATAACTCTACTCTAACAAAAAACAAAAAAAGTCAATATTAACCAAGTTGTAAATGGAGGCCAACAGTCACAACATATCAGGTGCATTTTCGAGAGTTTCGGTGCTTAGATATTAGTGATGTTATTGCATTGTGGTTTCACTACATATTTCAAATCTGACAGAAGTGATCTGTAGGAAGACATTTTATTAAGAAATAAGCACCTCACACTATTGCTCCCATCAGTTCTGAAAGACTGTTATAGAATATACTGTACGTGGTGCATTGGATTTTCTTTTCTTTTAAGGTGAGATGCAAACAAATAACATGTCTTACAATAAATATGCAAAGGAAAATGTCTGTTTTTTATCAGTTTAATTATGCAACATTTTCTGAGGCTAATTTATTCTTAAGATAAATCATAAACAATAAAAATGATATGCATGTTTTTAAAAGGCATCTGTCAATTATTGAAAATATTTGTCACAGCGAATATATGCTCATTAGAAACTCCTAAATATTCCTCCATGAGTCTGGTGGGGAAAAAGTTTATTGACCTCCATAACAAAAAAAAAAAAAGAAAAAAGAAAACCCAGAGTTAACATTCTTTTTGCAGGGTTTCAAAACTCTACAACGCAGTACTTCTAAATTACAAGTGAAACACACCGTACCTTTAAAAGTGGGTTTATAATGATGATAACCCTGGGTTAAGTGCATTGTAAAAGCACTATTATGAAATTTAAAATAATTGAGCTGTAATGAACCTACCTGGAAAAGTTGAAAATTGTTCCTTTAGGAAACTACAAGAAAACCCAACTGCCATGCTTGTCTAAAGAAACACAAACA
Source organism: Schizothorax lantsangensis (assembly GCA_027422415.1). Lineage (NCBI taxonomy): Eukaryota > Metazoa > Chordata > Actinopteri > Cypriniformes > Cyprinidae > Schizothorax > Schizothorax lantsangensis. The sequence continues at coordinate 23,162,573 of CM049861.1, read as the reverse complement.
TGAATGCCTGTTCTTCAATATCACAGGTACTGCGATGGGTGAAGTTGTGGATCAGATAAGACAGAAATAGACTTTTTAGCAAAATTCGCCAGAGGTGGCTAGAGGAGGATTTGGTGTAAAAAGAGTCAAAGCCATGCATAAAAGAATGTAATCCCACTGTGAAGTATAGAAGTAGATCCGTGATGTTGTGGAGTTTTATAGATGATGTGTGAGTTTTATAGATAGAGAGAGACATGTTGCATCATGAGCTACATCAAATACCATCTGATTTTAGAAAACTCTGACAGCTTCCAGAAGCTGTTTACCAAAATCCACAAAAAAAGCACTGTCAGTGGCACCTCATGTCACGAAAGAGTTGTATTTTGCTATGTGTGGTGTAAGATCTAGATAATAAATATATAGATTAAATTACTGCCATTTTGCCAGGGGTTCAAATAATGTTACATTCTTGATTTATTTATTTTATTTTTTATTATTTATTTATTTATTTGTTTATTTTTGCCACCAATGGTTCCACGAAGAACCTTTTAAACCCAAGGAAACTTTCCAATGCACAAGATTCTTTATAGGAGAAAAAAGGGACATTTAGATTATTCAAATGTTCTTCACACTAAACAGTTGGTTTATAGGAACTGATTACTGAAAGTTTCTTTGAGGAACCAAAAATGGAAATCCCCTTTTAGAACCTTTATTTAACAGTGTAGAGTCAAGGCTGAAAACTTTTCTTTGCCCATTATTAATAAAAGTGCTCATCTTTACACCATCTATAATTTCAGACTTGCGTTAAGATAAGCATGTCCATTGTTTAAACATCTTCATTAATTGCCTCATTAATTCAAGTAGAGCACACTAAGGTATAAGGAATTTCAAAGCTCATTAAAATCAGTGCCAGAGCAAACATCAAACCCTCATCAAAGCTTTATTAAGGCACAACCACAAAGGTTTACAGTCAGTATTTTGATAGTCTATTTTTTTAAAGCAATACTTAATGGATTTTAAATCATTCATCACATGAGTCCCTTTGTTCTGACACGAGTGGGCAGAAAAGGGTGAACTTTCTATACAGGAATGAAGAAAAAATAGATCTATAATCAGTTCTGAAAAACCACATCTTAAACAAGAGCTTCAAAAGGACAGACTCAACATCCACGAACAAGTTGAGGGCATATCAGAATCAATCCTCCTCAACGGTGCCAACTGCTCTCAGATGATTGAACAAGATAATATTAAATGTGGAGAGAGTTTGTATGCCTCAGGTGATACATGTTCCAATAATAATGCATTTGTTATTCACAACATTTCCAAAAGGAGATAAAAGCATCTGACATGTTATGTCTAAACAGAAGTCAGTAACACTTTACAATAAGGTTCAATTTGTTAACATTTGTGAATTGCATTATTTTAAACTAACAAAGAATGGCTGTATTTTTATTAACTAACGTTAACAAAGATTAATAATCATGTAACAAATTTATTGCTCATTGGTAATTAATGTTAATGCATTAACTGTTGTTAATGAATGGAATCTTGGTTTGAAGTATTACCAACAAAGCAGCAGTTTTAGTGAAAGTGTGTAGAATTTTAATATATTTTGTGGCTTATTTGAGCTATTACTTGACTGAGGTTAGAAAATTAATTGATGCGTTTGCCTACAGGCGAGATCATGCTATCTTGTCAAGTATTGTATGTCACAGCATGTTTAATAACATTTTATGTATTTAAACTTTTTAAATTATTGATTACACTTAATTTTGATGGTCCGTTTAACACATTTTGTTGACTATAAATAATGTTGCACCTACATATCTATTAGCTATCAATAGAGTGTTGGTAGAGTATTAGTAGACTGGTAGGGTTAGGGTTAGAATAAGTTACATGTACTTGCAAAGTTACTTATAGTTGTCAGAGCAGAGGCTCAAACTCGGGTCTCAGGTGTGAAAGTAAGATACTCAGTCATTGAGCCACTGGAGGATGACGAACCCAATAGTAAGACGTACTTAGAAGCAGTTGAGATGCAACAGGTTTAATGAAGCAAAAACAGAGAAATTAGTTCTCAAATAACAAAAAAACAGTCCAAAGATTGAAGTCTACAAAAATATTCCAGAAATCCAAAGTTCTTAAAGCAAAAACGCTCCAGAGGAGAAAATCCACAAAAATCCAACACAGAGAGGAAACAATTAAAGGGCAAACACTATAAGAAGCCCAGACTTCTCAGACTACATAACACTTACTCAGGCAGCTGTCTTAGAAGAACTAAACACCAAGCAAAGAAATTGGGAGACAGCGTCACTTAAATACACACAGCTAAATGAGACACATGTGAACAGAATTACTCTAATTACAAGTAGAGTAAACTGAACAAGAGAGCATCATGAGGACCTCTAGAGGCAAAAACACAACAAAAGCCAAAAATACTGATGGGACCCCTCCCCCTAGGAACGGCTCCTGACGTTCCTCCCAGGACGATTGGGATTATGAGCGTGAAAGTCTCCTTATTAATTTTGGGTCTAAGATGTCCCTAGCAGGAACCCAGGAGCGCTCCTCAGGGCCATAGCCTTCCCAGTCCACAAGATACTGAAGTGATCCTCGCACCCAATGGGAATCCAGTATTCGGTGGACCGTGTAGGCAGATTGGCCTCCAATAATGCGAGGAGGAGGGGGAGGTCTACCTGCCGGAATGAAAGGAGAAGACAAAACAGGTTTTAGAAGGGAGACATCAAATGTTGGATTAATCTTTAACCTGTTAGATGCACCAGGACGCCGGCGCACTGAAAGCTCTTTGTTTGCACACGTCATTGTTTTCAAACAGATAAAGTAAAACAGGGTTCACAAAATTAATCCTTGCCACTCTGAAAGGCTATATATCGATTTTGAAGGTGCTGGGAGAGCCTCAGGGAGCAGGTCTGACGCCTACAGATTAGCGCTGTTTTTCGATAGAAAGCTTATAAGGAATTTATTGCTGAGAGACTCTGAAAGTTTGTGTAAGCAGTACACATCAAAACATCGAGCACTTCTTCCATGTCCAAAGAAACAACAACGTCGGATGTAATTGCAGTACGGAGGGAACGTCCAACTTCATTTGTTTACGTCTCATCTCTTCAGGGAACAGTGAGTTATTGTTTGTGTCCGTTATGGAACCAATTACTGGCTCAAAGGGAGACATGCGTCCATTGCAGAGGTAAAAAAAAACAGCATAGAGTGTTATGTAGCAGGCAATCTGTCCCAAACAGAATGAGATGACCATCCAAAAAAAAAAAAGGTTGGATTGCTGGCAAAGCCATGCACCTCAGGAGTAGTTTCCAGATCCTGATTTAATCTCTGTTTGACCATTCTGGCGCTCCCTCAGCGATGGAATCCAGAGGATAGGCGTGACGCACGCCCCAAATGTGACGAATGCACCTGTCCAGAATCTGAGAGGAAAACTGAGGGCGTAACTTAGCGATCAGAGTTAATGTCCCGAGGTATGCACAAATAGACTTTCTTTTTTTTTCTTCTTCAACACATGGTTAATGATCAACTCAGTATCTCTTTAGCAGTGGGCAACTTTGTGCAAGGGAATGAATCTGCCAGCCGTAGAAAATCTGTCAACAATTAACATCTGTATGGCTGATAATCAGCATGTAATTACTGGGACTGGTGGGGGTCACAGATAAAATCCAGGAGAGGTGAATGACAGGGTCTTCGAGGTATAGAAAGGCCATTATAAAACCCTGAGGTGAGCGATTAGAGACTATTCCCCTGATTGCATAGGCGGCCATCTGTATGATTAGCATCCTGTATGGTCGGCCACCAAAATCGTCTCTGGAGCATGTGAATTACTAAGGGTGCGAATATGAGCCAGGAGGCAGGTCTGTACAAGAGGAGTGACCCCACTGGAAATCCTGGGAGTATGTAACTGAATTTTTTTTTAGGGGCAAACAAACGGTTGGTTTTTTTTCATCAGGCCCAAAAATTATTATTATTGTATTTTTCCATCTGTCTAAGTCTGTCTACTGTTCTCGGGCATGTATAATGACTGGGTAGAACTTCAATAATTTGTAAATATTTTTCTCAAACAGAGGGGGGGGGTATAGTATTTTCAATTTCCCACCGTATAGGGGCCACTATCTTAACTTTTTATATTTTTGGATTATCAACTCTGGATGATGGAAAGTAAAGCCCAAAGGGTAGACACCAAAATTGGTGTGTGGCATAATGGGCTGTTACCATTTTAAGTGATATTTTCAGGATCCCAATTGGGGGGTGCTTGATTAGGTAAAAATAAACAAAGTAACAGGGTTCACTTTCCTTGCATAAAGGCCCGATAAGTGCGGGAGAGCGAGACTGCGCCTAGCCTGTCGCTGATCAGGTTGAGAAGTTTGTGTCGAGCCTTCTTCCAGAGGCGACAGCGTCGGATGAACTGCAGTACGGAGGGAACTCCATCTTCAACTTCTTGTTCAGGGAACAGTGGAGGGGTGTAACAAACTGGACAAAGGGAGACATGCCCAGGAGGAGCATAAGTGTTATGTGCATACTCTGCCCAATAATGAAGGATGACCAAGAGGTGATTGCTGGCAGCCACCTGTTTTCCAGATCCTGATTTAATCTCTCTGTTTGAATTGGACTCAGAGACCAGAGGATAGGCTCACCGTCACCCCCAAAAGTTGACAGAATGCCCGCCAGAATGAGAGGAAAACTGCGGGCCTCGATCAGGTTAATGTCCCGAGGTATGCCAGTCGCTTTAATGATCACCTGCTCTTTAGAGTGGGCATTTGGCAAGGGAATACTCCAGCCATAGAAAATTTCAACAATTACCATTATGGTAGTGTTACGGGATGGTGGGGGTCCAGTAATAAAATCTGGAGAGGTGAAATCTTCGGGTATAGAGAGAGGATGGAGCAAACCCTGAGGTGGCGATGAGAGACTTTCCCTGATTGCAAGGGGACCAAAAGCTTTTGTCTCCATTCGGCCACCAAAATCGTCTCTGGAGGAATTCAAGGGTGCGAATTGCGCCAGGATGGCAGGTCAGACAAGAGGAGTGACCCCACTGGAGAACCTGGGAGTGAACTGATTTAGGGGCAAACAAACGGTTGGTAGGCCCACCATCTGTGTCTGGTTCTCGGGCCTGGGCTTGTCTTATAGTATTTTCAATTTCCCACCGTATAGGGGCCACTATCTTGGAGCTAGGGATAATGGGAGTGATAGGATCTTCTTGATTACAACTTGCATATACGCGAGACAGCATCAGGTTTAAGATTTTTTGTGCCAGGACGGTAGGATAAAATAAACTGAAACCTGTTGAAGAATAGAGACCAGCGTGCCTGATGAGGGTTAAGTCGCTTCACCTGCTGAATATACTCTAGATTTTTATGGTACGTGAGTACTTGAAATGGGTGTTTGGCCCCCTCAAGCCAATGTCTCCATTCTTCGAGTGCCAGTTTAACCACCAGTAACTCTCGGTCACCCACGTGGTAATTCCTCTCCGTTGGAGTTAGGCGGTGGGAAAGGAATGCAAATGGACAAAGTCTGTTATCCTCTCCCCTCTGGGAAAGCACTGCTCCAATACCCACATCTGAGGCATCCACCTCTACGACAAAGAGTTTGTCTGGGTTTTGGACAGTGAGAATGGGTGCTGAAGTGAAGCAGAGTTTGAGTTCCCTGAAGGCTGACTCTGCTTCAGGACACCAGCGAAAACTATAATTTTTCCCATTTAGTAAGAGCAGGTAGCCGAGGCTCGAACTCGGGTCTCTGGTGTGAAAGTCAGATACTCAGTCCTTGAGCCACTGGAGGATGACGAACCCAATAGTGAGACGCACTTAGAAGCAGTTGAGATGCAACAGGTTTAATGAAGCAAAAACAGAGACATTAGTTCTCAAATAGCAAAAAACAGTCCAAAGATTGAAGTCTACAAAAAAAAAAAAATATATATATATATATATATATATCCAAAGTTCTTAAAGCAAAGACACTCCAGAGGAGAAAATCCACAAAAATCCAACACAGAGAGGAAACAATTAAAGGTCAAACACTATAAGAAGCCAATTGCACGCTCCCTCAAAACTTGCGACATCTGTGGCATTGTGCTGTGTGATACAACTGCACATTTTAGAGTGGCCTTTTATTGTGGCCAGCCTAAGGCACACCTGTGCAATAATCATGCTGTCTAATCAGCATCTTGATATGCCACACCTGTGAGGTGGATGGATTATCTCGGCAAAGGAGAAGTGCTCACTAACACAGATTTAGACATATTTGTGAACAATATTTGAGAGAAATAGGCCTTTTGTGTACATAGAAAAAGTCTTAGATCTTTGAGTTCAGCTCATGAAAAATGGGGGCAAAAACAAAAGTGTTGCGTTTATAATTTTGGTCAGTGTATTTAATAAATAAAAAGAAAACAGAAAAAGGAATAGAGCAAGCTAGTGTTAGAGGCCTGTTTTGCTTTTGTTAATTGTATAATAAATGAAAAGAAAACAAATAGATAGAAAACAAAACGATTAGAAAAGCAAGTTTTTTTTTGTTTTTTTTTAAGAATAGAATTAGAATAGAAAGAGCTAGAGTTAGAGAGTCAAATAAAGATGGAAGAGATGTATTTTTTAGCCGATTCTTGAAGATGGCTAAGGACTCAGCTGCTCGGATTGAGTTGGGCAGGTCAGTCCACCAGGAGGGAACATTTAATTTAAAGGTCCTTGAAAGTGATTTTGTGCCTCTTTGGGATGGCACAATAAAGCGATGCACACTTGCAGAATGTAAGCTTCTAGAGGGCACATAAGTCTGAAGTAATGAATTTAGGTAAAGGGGTGCAGAGCCAGTGGTGGTTTTGCAGGCAAACATATAATGCATTGAATTTTATGCGAGCAGCTATTGGTAGCCAGTGCAAATTGATAAACAGAGGTGTGACATGCATTCTTTTTGGCTCATTGAAAAATGAATCTTGCTGCCGCATTCTGGATTAATTGTAAAGGTTTGATAGAACTGGCTGGAAGACCTGCCAAGAGAGCATTGCAATAGTCCAGCGTGGACAGAACAAGGAGTTGTGAAGCATGTTCCAAAAGAAAGGGCCTCATCTTCTTGATGTTGAATGAAGCAAATCTGCATGGCCGGGCAGTTTTAGCAATATGGTCTTAGAAAGTCAGCTGATCATCAATCATAACTCCAAGGTTTCTGGCTGTTTTTGAAGGAGTGATGGTTGATGTGTCTAACTGGATGGTGAAATTGTGATGAACCAATGGGTTTGCTGGAACCACAAGCAGTTCTGTCTTGGCAAGGTTGAGTTGAAGGTGATGGTCCTTCATCCAGCAAGAAATGTCTGTTAGACAAGCTGAGATGCGAGCAGCTATCGTCGGATCATCAGGATGGTATGAGAGGTAGAGTTGAGTGTCATCAGCATAGCAGTGATATGAAAAGCCATGTTTCTGAATGACAAAACCTAGTGATTCCATGTAGACAGAAAAGAGAAGTGGTCCAAGAACTGAGCCCTGAGGCACCCCAGTAGTTAGATGTTGCTACTTAGATACCTCACCTCTCCAAGATACCTTGAAGGACCTATTTGACAGGTAAGACTCAAACCACTGGAGTGCGGTTCCTGAGATGCCCTTTACCAATGACAGGAGGATCTCGTGGTTAACCGTGTCAAAAGCAGCGGAGCGATCCAGCAAGATAAGTATTGAAGATTTGGAATCCGCTCTTGCAAGTCTTAGGGCTTCAACAATTGAGAGCAAGGCAGTCTCGGTTGAATGTCCACTTCTGAAACCAGACTAGTTGCTGTCGAGGAGGTTGTTCTGTGTGAGAAAGGCAGAGACTTGGTTGAACACAGCTCATTCAAGTGTTTTAGCAATGAAAAAAAGAAGGGAAACCGGTCTGTAGTTCTCTAAAAGAGATGTGTTAAGGGTGGGTTTCTTAAGTAGTGGGGTTATACGAGCCTGTCTAAATGCTGAGGGAAAAAACACCAGTGTGAAGGGATGTGTTAATGATGTGAATGAGTGCAGGTACAACTGCAGGAGAAATGGCTTGAAGGAGATGAGATGGAATAGGATCAAGCGGACAAGTAGTAGGATGATTAGAAAGGATACGTTTGGAGACTTCTGCCTCAGAGAGTGAAGAGAAGGATGTGAACAAGTGTTTGTTTGCTGGTAAGATGTGCTTGACAGATTGTGGTGTGGAAAATTGTGCACTGATGGTTTTAATTTTATTAATAAAGAACGTGGCAAAGTCGTCAGCTGTTAGAGTTGATGAAGGAGGGGGAGGAGGAGGACAAAAAAGCGAGGAAAATGTTTTAAAGAGCATGCGAGAGTTAGACGAATTGTTAATTTTGTTATGATAGTATTTCCTTTTAGCAGTGGAGACATTAGCAGAGAAGGAAGAGAGGAGTGACTGATACACATTAAGGTCAGTAGGATTTTTTTATTTGCGCCACAACCTTTCAGCAGCCCTGAGCTTAGAACGATGTTTGCGGAGAACATCAGACAGCCAAGGAGCAGAAGGGGTGGTACGGGCTGGCCTGGAAGACAAGAGGCAGACAGTGTCTAAACAAGATGTAAGAGTGGAGCAGAAAGTATCAGTAGCACTGTTTAGGGGGAGGAAGCGAAGATGAAACCATAGCAGATAGCCGAGAGGATGAGAGTGAGCATAGGTTTACGTCGAAAGATGACATGTGGAGGGGTATTCAATTCAATTCAATTCATGTTTATTTATATAGCGCTTTTTACGATACAATCGTTGCAAAGTGCTCTACAGGAAATTAAGTTTCTACAATATATTTAAACATTGTAGAAACTTAATATATTAACTTATGGCAAAATTTGTTAATTCTTTATGTTGTTGGGGGATCAGAGGTTGGCATCCTCTGAGGTCCTCTGAGGGGTTGGCATCATCTCTTCTCAGGTGTTCGGTCATCTCAGATCATTTAAGGGCTGGATCCAGACTGAAGCTTGTGTAATTCCTAGTTACCACGGGATGTTAAGCCCGTGGCAGAAACAGAGAAACAAAGAGACATAATTAGCGTAGCTGTTGTTCCATGCAAGCAAAAATTATTTGTTCAACCCAAGCTAAAGAATAATAATGTGCGTTTGATCATATATAACTGCAGTACAAGATTATGAGATGCATTGTATGAATGCATTATGTGAATGCTTGGCTAAAGAGATGTGTCTTTAATCTAGATTTAAACAGAGAGAGTGTGTCTGAACCCCGAACATTATCAGGAAGGCTATTCCAGAGTTTGGGAGCCAAATATGAAAAAAGCTCTACCTCCTTTAGTGGACTTTGCTATTCTAGGTACTACCAAGAGTCCAGAGTTTTGTGACCTTATGGAGCATGCTGGATTGTAGCGAGATAGAAGACTAGTTAGGTATGCAGGGGCTAAACCATTTAGGGCCTTATAGGCAAGTAATAATATTTTGTAACTGATACGGAACTTAATAGGTAGCCAGTGCAGAGACTGTAAAATTGGGGTAATATGATCATATTTTCTTGACCTTGTAAAGACTCTAGCCGCTGCATTTTGGACTACCTGTAGCTTGTTTATTGAAGATGCAGTACAACCTCCTAGCAGTGCATTACAATAGTCCAGTCTAGAGGTCATGAATGCATGAACTAACTTTTCTGCCTCAGAAACAGGTAACATGTTCCGTAGCTTGGCAATGTTTCTAAGATGGAAGAATGCTGATGTTGTAACATTGGAAATATGTTTTTCAAAAGACAAGTTGCTGTCTAATATAACACCCAGATTTTTGACTGTAGAGGAAGTAACAGGACATCCGTCTAGTTGCAAATTGTAATCCAAGAGATTCTGTGTACTGTTTTTTGGTCCAATAAGTAATATCTCTGTCTTATCTGAATTTAATAGGAGAAAATTATTGGTAATCCAATCTTTTACATTTTTAACACACTCCGTTAACTTAGAAAATTTAGAAGTTTCATCTGGTCTTGTTGAGATATATAGTTGAGTATCATCAGCATAGCACATGGAATGGGTATGTGTTGTGTCAGGAACCATGTTGAGGTTAAGAGTGAGGAGGAAGTAATCCGAGGTGTGCAGTGGAGTAACCAGTACATGATCAGTGGAGCAGTGTCGTGTGTAAATAAGTTGGTTGCCTGATTTGTGAGTAGCCGTAGTTAACACTCTCTTGAGATCAAAAGAGGCAAGCAGAGTGTGGATGTCTGCAGCCTGAGGTTTAATTATGTGGATGTTGAAGTCTCCAAACATAACTAGGGGAGTACCATCCTCAGGAAATGTTGAGAGCAGCATATCTAATTAATCCAAGAAGTTACCTTGTGGTCCTGGGGTCGATAAACAACTACAAAATGGATTTTAAAAGGGTGGGTAATAGTGACTGAATGTGATTCAAATGAGCTGTTAATACCCAGAGAAGGTAAAGGAATACATTTCCAATCATTAGAGATAATGATTGGAAGTGTGGGATAAAGACGGGGAGTGTGGGAAACTGAGAAATTATTGGAGAGTGCTGCAGGAGTAGCAGTGTCCTCTGGTTTGATCCACGTCTATGTCAGGTCTATGAGGTTTAGTCTTGAATGACTAGAAATAGATGTAATGAAATCTGCTTTGTTTACTGCAGATTGACAATTCCAGAGACCAATAGAAAAATAAATTAACTGTATTATCAGACATAGGCAAAGTGTGCAGGTTGTTAAGGATTGTGCTGCCTACAGTGTGTGATGCGTGGTTTGCGAGTGGTAGTAATAGTAGGGATATGGAAACACATAGTAAGAGTTGGTCATAAAAACTGAAACAGAAGTGAAGCAAGGTGTAGAAAAGAAAATTAATCAAAAGTTTATTAAGTTTATTTCTATTTGCAGTGCATTTATTTATTTGTTTGTATTGTGAGCATTTGCAGCACGTGTTGTAAAATTGGCAGCGCTTGAGCTCTCTCGGCCACCTTACAAAAGCGATACTTAATGCCAAGTTCACACTGCACGATTTTAGCACGATTTTTCAATCGCCGACAGGTTTTGATAAATCGCCGACAAATGCCCGAAATCGGAGGCAAATCGGTGCTCGTTCACGCGAGTGACAATCACACAGTGTGAATTATCAAATACGCGATCTGAGGGAATCGCCGATGCGTCACCGACGCCCATGAAATATTTGGCATGCTAAATATCTGGAGCTGTCGGCGATTCAAAATCATGCTGTGTGAATGAGCTCTGACTGAAAAATACTTCAGCAATGACCTACAGCCAATGACTGAGCAAAATACAGGGCAGCGGGAAATTCGGGGAGGAGGATTTTAAATTTAAATTTTTCTAAATTGCTCCTGTCCCAACTTTTTTTGGAATGTGTTGCAGGTCTGAATGACAGGAAAGGATGTATATTTACAAATGACATGAAGTTGACCAGACAAAACATGAAATATTTTGTGTTCATATTGTCTGCAATGAAATACAAGTCAAAGTAAATTTAGAAATCACTACTTTCTTTTTTTATTTGCGTTTTCCATACTGTCCCAACTTTTTCTGATTTGGGGTTGTAAATTAATCTGCATTTTTTTTTAAAGAAAAAGGTAAGTTTTACCTTCAATAACCCATTCAGAAAGTTTGCATCACTTGCTCGGTTCCTGAATGAATCACCCATTTTGAATAAATCAGTTGAATGAATGACTCAGTAAGTCACTGATAAGGAAAGTTACTTGCCACTATCTCTTGCTGGTTTCAGTTTCAAGAAAAAAAAAAATAATTCAATTGTAATTGCTGGGTATAGGCCACCATGTAGCTGCATTAAACAGCCTGCATAAATAAATGTAAGTTCCACTGCAGGTGCAAATTTTGCAGAGCAAAAAATATATTTTGTAGATAAATATTTAATTTGATTAGTAACAGCCTTATAGTGTATTACTATTCTAACTGAATTAGTTGCTTAATTATAAGAATTTAACATACAAGATGATGTATACCTCTAATAAGGACAGATAAAATGTCCTTGTGAACTTAAAAATGTCTATGGAGAAATATCACCCCCTCATGGAAAAGTTAATTTCTGTCAATGTTGTGAACAACTTAATATTCTTAATTGGGCTTAATTGTCCCAGCTGAGCATTAAACAATGAGTCAGATGCAGGGCTGGATTGGTAATCAGGCATACCGGGCATTTTCCCGGTGGGCCGACGCACTTATGGAGCTGACAAGTTTTTTTTTATATTTTTAATTTCTTTTTTTTTGCCAAGGACCATCACGCAGGGACAGCGAGCAGCCAGTGGCCCATTGGTTTGTCTCCTGTATTGACAGCGTAAACCACCCAATCACAATGCGCTATAGATGGAGCGATGAAGTATTTTGCTCCGCCTAAAGAACGTTTCACCACAACTTCCTCGTCGGCTTTTCCCACGTTTTCACAGCAGCTTTATCGAGAACAGGCTTGCTCTGCGGTGAGTGATGCGGGCCAAAGAGCCAGGCAGGAGGAGAGAGGAGAGTAGTTGAATCGGTAAAGTGCTTGATCGGGACTCGGAATGGAGGCATGCATCTATCCTAATGTGTGCACGCGACATGAGTGTAGAATACGTAAACACTTTTTAATAAAAACGTAAATTCGTCCCCCGCGATTTTTTGGCCAAGTCAAGTGTGTTCATAGAGGTTTCCATGGGCCAATGCGAATAAATCTAGATTTAAATTCAAAAAGACACAATATTTTCAGACCTGACGTTTTATTCTTATCCAAAACAACTAGATGCAATGATACATATCTACACTACCAGTCAAAAGTTTTTGAACAGTAAGATTTTGAATGTTTTTTAAAGAATTCTCTTCTGCTCATCAAGCCTGCATTTATTTGATCCTAAATACAGCAAAAGCAGTAATATTGGGAAATATTTTTACTATTTAAAATAACTGTTTTCTATTTGAATATATTTTGAAGTGTAATTTATTTCTGTGATCAAAGCTGAATTTTCAGCATCATTACTCCAGGCTTCAGTGTCGCATGATCCTTCAGAAATCATTCTAATATGCTGATTTGCTGTTAAAGGAACATTTATTATTATTATCAATATGTAAAACAGTCAAGTACATTTTTTTTGGATTCTTTGATGAATAGAAAGATCCAAAGATCAGCGTTTATCTGAAATAAAAAAGCTTTTGTAACTTTATACACGATACCTGTCACGTTCTCTCAGGGAGCACGGAGACGAGGAATTCACAAATAGAGTCTTTAATTTTCCAAACGGTAGACAGGGATCACAGGCAGGGAAGACATTCAAGGACCAACAAACACTAACTGAAAGGACTGGGGCTTTTAAAGACAGGGTAACGAGGGAACTAAGGAGACACACCTGGGATCAAATTAAACAATCAACATGAGGGGGAACTGGGTCACAAAACACATGGGGAGCACAACACACACAAAACAGTCCACAATCCTGACATAATCATTCAAAAGCTTGGAGTCAGTATAATTTTTATCAGTTTTTTGGCAAATAAATCATAGAAATTAATACTTTTATTTAGCAAGGATGCTTTAAATTGATCAAACATTATGATAAAGACATTTATAAAGTTACAAAATATTTATATTTCAGATAAATGCTGTTCTTCTGAATTTTCTATTCATCAAAGAAACCTGGAAAAAAATCTACTCTTTACTAAATCTACTGTTTTCAACATAGCCTAATAATAATAATAATAATAAATGTTTTTTGAGCAGCAAATAAGAATATTTGAATGATTTCTGAATGATCATATGACTGGAATAATGATGCTGAAAATTCAGCTTTGAAATCACAGGAATAAATAAAAAATTATTTTAAGTAGTAAAAATATTTTACAATATTACGGCTTTTGCTGTATTTTGTATCAAATAAATGCAGGCTTGGTGAGCAGAAGAGTCTTCCTTAAAAAAACATAAAAAATCTTACTGTTCAAAAACATTTGACTGGTAGTGTATATCATAAGTTGTGGTGGTGGGCCGCCTGGACCAAAAAAATGCCAGGGCCGATTTTTTTGTCCCAGTCCAGCCCTGGTCAGATGTTTGTTTCAAACAAAACATCTGCAACATTGCAAAACCCTGACAAAACTATGTTCTGACCCTTGATGCATTTTCACGTTTGACTCATAGCCATCAGCTCTGAGCTGGTTATGCTCTCTGCTAGTTATGTGATGGATGAGAAAGTCTTTGGTGCTTTTCATTAAATGGGTTTGACTGGCCCTGGCATTATCACTGAAGCACAGAGTGCAGAGCCCTCCCCGGGGGAAACGTACATCGCTTCAGTGACTCTGCTTTAAAATTAATAAGACAATCCACGCTAGAAAGCTGCTCAGTCTTGCCATGAGGGCTGACCATTACTGTCACGGTCTAAAACAGGTGTCCTGTCTAATAAAGCAGGTCTTGCCGGTGGACACCCCCTGCTTTATGTGAACACATATATGAATCTGATGTATGTGGAGAGATCTTAAATTGTTCAACAGTTCAAAGTGGTGTGCAGCGGCTCTATCCAGAAGGTCCCACTGGAGGCACATCCTGTTTCAGCATCCATACTGAAAGTCACTCTAATAATAATAATTCAAAACACAGCATCCTGGAGACTCCATTAAAAAGCCATAGGGCAAGCACAAGTTCAAACCCCTCAAGATTTGGCAGTTATTAACACTGTGAATTTCTTTTATGATTATGTTTATAAAGAATAAATCTATTTTACACTTCCTTGCTGAGTTTTGTCATAGTCACTTGTAGTTCATTTGAAATTTTAAACTCATAAGCATTTTATAAAATGAGTTTATTTTTAAAAGACAGTTTCTAAAACGTCTTGGCTCCAAAAAAGTTACTAAATATTTCCAATATTTATGCAGAAATATGCAAGAAAAAAAATGCAGTTCATTAAACACTGCTGGCCTTTTGTGACACAGTGAGAATGTTGGCAAAGTATATGGGTTGCCACAATGGAAACAACATGTTCCCACTTTAAACTGTAAAATACCAGGTTTTGTTCGTACAAGTAAATTTGTCACTGTTAAAATAAAATGAAATAATTGAATTTACATATATAAATAAGTTATATAAATATAATAATTTATATAGTAGAATATACACACAAAACACACATGAATGTGTTTATCTTCATTATAATATCCACCCTTCATTATAATATCCACAGTATTAAAATACACTTAAAACAACACTGGTATGAATTATACCAGTGTTGTTTTAAGTGTATTTTAATACTGTAGTTTGTGTTTGGAGGCTATAAATATAAACAACACACATATCCCAATTATGCCAAAAAGACAAATTAAGACAAAAAGAGCTGTCTGAAACCAAACAGTATACAAAAGTACCAGTGTGATTGAACACAATTAATCAATCAATCAAACCAATCAAAAATAATAAATTTTATAATATAACAGCTAATATATTCTGAGCATTTATTTAGTGGAATAGCTCTGTGCTGATGATGAAACCAAAATCAATTTGACTTCCTGTGATAATATCATTGCAGTTCTTTCCCGTTTTAATTCAAACTTGATCCCAATCTTAATATAACAGATAATGAAGGAAGTAATTCAATATGTCCCTCGTGCTCCTCATTGGTAAAGTAATTAACCCCTGGCAACCCAACGAGAAATACTCAGCTCAAGGGTACAGATCGTTTAACCGTGTTAAATGAATTATACCCGATGCAAATCACTGTTGATTACAGAAGACGTGTTATAGGCTGCACTACATCATTTTCTTTATTTAAAAAAAAAAAAAAAAAAAAGACTGACAAAGATAACCCTGTAAGCCCAGAATGAGGTCAAAAGCACATATCCTAAAGCCAGTAATACCATCAGTCCCTCCTGGAAGAAGAATACAGATCCGAGGCTTTAGAGAGAAAAACGAGGTCAGCATTTGAAACATTTAAAGAGCACATGGAGGAAAAGAAATGAGGAGAAAAATAGTTCAAAGTGCTGCTTTTAGCCACAGAGGAAGCTGAAGGAATGTTGCCGACCAAATGAGAATAAATGAAAAGAGCACAACAGCTCAAAACGCTGAGGGTATGATTTGGAGTCGCAGGGTTTGTGTGTATGAGAGTGTGAGTGTATATTTGCGTGACTCCAAATATCTGTAGAGTACATGCATTTGGGAACTTTAATATTCACTAAATAGGAGCTGACAGCGATTTTCAGCATCAAAGCGACTGGAAGTCGTTGTTATTCAGTGACAGTTGCCGTTCTGAGACGACCTGAGTGACAACGGTCACTGGCCATGTGATTTGGGCATTTTTGTGGTGTGACTAAGTTAAGACCGTTCAGATAAGTTACTAGTAAATTAGTCACATTTAAAGGGTTAGTTAGTTCACCCCAAAATGAAAACTCTTTCATCATTTGTCATTCCAAACCTCAGCTGATTGGCTCAAAAGCTTGTGTAACTCTTTATAATAAACTTGCATTAGGTACCATATTGCCAAAAGTATTGGGTCGCCCCGTTCTAATGAACAGCTTTGACTACTTTAGTAATTTCATATAGTAAAATATGAGTACAAATCTTAATGTTAAAGCATATAATGATATTCTAGGAAATTGTGTGCTTCTAATATTATAGCAACAGTTTGGACAGGGCCCTTTTAAGGCAAGGTTCAAAAAGAAAATTATTGATTCAGTCAGTGTGGAAGAACTTGACTGGTCTGCATAAAACCAAGTCCTAATCCCAGTTTAACACCTCTGGTGTGACTGTAAATGCAGACCTTGAGCCAAAAACTCATCACCAAACACCAATGACTTGTACATATGGGTACAATCATTTTAGACACTTCCAAAACTGTTGCAACAGAGATGGAAATACAATTTTTAAATACATGAATTATGTTCCCATCATTGTTGCCACAGATTTGGAAGTGCCTTTTTCTGTTCTAAAGAAGGGGGTGTCCCAATACTTTAGTGTATGTACAAGTCATTGGTGTTTGGTGATGAGTTTTTGGCTCAAGGTCTGCATTTACAGTCACACCAGAGGTATGATCCAAAAGCACAACTTTTGTTAATAAAAGTTTAATTTATTCGTTTAATATAAGCGAGTTTGTCTTTATTGTTGCTGTTTTCATAAAGAAAAAAAAATAAATAAATAAAACAATGAACCACAATGCATTTGTTTTAAAAGAGAGAAAATACCTTATACAATGCAAGTAAGCTATATCTGTCTTATTCATTTTGTTAATAAAAGTTAGATGTTTAATATAGGGCTATGCGACTTTGTCATTGTACTATTTTATGGCTGATGTGTTTTAATTGATAGGCTAATAATGTACCACAAACTACGATCGTTTTAAAGAAAGGGGAATTCAAAGACCGTTTATTTATTTGTGTTACAATGCTGGTAAAACATATTTCCCTTATTCATATTGTTAATAAAAGTTCAACGTTTAATATAGGCCTAAGTTAATTTGTCATTGCACTCTTTTATTGTAGGCTATAGCCTTTTTTATTATTATTATTAATAATAATAATGAGCCAAACTAAGCATTCGTTTGAAGTAAGGGGAAAATCAAAAAAAAAATTGTTATGGTTATGTCTAATTCATTATGTTAATAAAAGTTTTATGTTTAATATAAGCTACTTTGTCATTGTATTGCTGATGTTGTGTGTGGGATTTTTTATTTTTTTTTTCATTAAGAGTAGGCTTATAATACTGAATCAACTAATACTGAATCAACCTTAAGCATTAATTGTGTTCCAAGAATAGGAAAGATCTAACGTTAAAGATCAAAATAAGCGCTGCAGATGTGAGAATGTGAGATTGTTTGCTGCTGAGCTAAATAGACGCTCTCGATCTTTCTCTGCTGTATCTTTGCAATGGCTGTAGAAATGGTCCTTAATTCTTGATTTGGGCACTGTGCAGGTAATAATATGATCAAAAAGTCATGGCAACAAATGACTTCCTAAAAGTCAGTTTAAGTTGAAACGACTTTCACAATCAATTTGATTCAACTTAATTCATGTTTTACTGTTGCTTATTGTCATTGTAGGCTTAGGTTTCTTTTTTCTATTAATTTTAATGAATATACAAATGAATAAATTGAGTTTTATTTATTTTCTGTTACAAAATACATTTATTTATTTTTTAACACCGCACCCACAGCACCCCCATTTTCTCTTGGGCTACACGCCAGGGGGCGCTGCAGCACCCTCAGCACCCCTACTTCCCGCGGTAATGCATGTAGGTGCAAAGTTACTTATTGTCAACAGAATGCTCAAAAGGGACCATCAAAATAAAGTGTTACCGTTACATTAGCCAATGCATTTACTAAAATTAACTAACAATGAGCAACAAAAGTGTTACAGTATTTATAAATCTTTGTTGAAGTTAGTTAATAAAAATACAACTTTTCAATAAGGTCCCATTAGTTATGCTAGTTAATGCATTTACTAACACTGACTAACAAAAGCATATTAAATGCAAAGTTGACTGGATTTGTAGGAAAAGGTTTTGAGAATACAGTTGATTCAAACACTTGTGAGAGCTTACAAGGAGTGGACTGAAGCTGGAGTCAGTTTCACCACGCTCAGACGTCTTCAGGAGGGCTACCAAGCCACTTCTGAACTGTCAGAAGCGTCTTACCTGGGCTGTGGAGAAAAAGAACTCAGTAAAGTCCTCTTTTCAGATGAAAGTAAATTTTGCATTTCATTTGGAAATCAAGGTCCCAGAGTCTGGAGTGGAGAGGCACAGAATCCATGTTGCTTGAAGTCCAGTGTGAAGTTTCCACAGTCAGTGATGATTTGGGCTGCCATGTCATCTACTGTGTTTTCTGAGTCCACAGTCAACGCAGCCATCTACCAGGAAATTTTAGAGCACTTCCATGGCTGACAAGCTTTATGGAGATGCTGATTTCATTTTCCAGCAGGACTTGGCACCTGCCTACACTGCCAAAGGTACCAAAAGCTGGTTCAATGACCATGGTGTTACTGTGCTTGATAGCAAACTCGCCTGACCTGAACCCCATAGAGAATCTATGGGGTATTGTCAAGAGGAAGATGAGAGACACCAGACCCAACAATGCAGATGAGCTGAAGGCCACTGTCAAAGAAACCTGGGCTTCCATACCACCTCAGCAGTGCCACAAACTGATCACCTCCATGCCACGCCGAATTGAGGCAGTAATTAAAGCAAAAGGAGCCCCTACCAAGTATTGAGTACATATACAGTAAATTAACATACTTTCCAGAAGGCCAACAATTCACAAAAATATTGTTCTTATGAAGTATTCTAATTTGTTGAGATAGTTAATTGGTGGGTTTGTGTTAAATGTGAGCCTAAATCATCACAATTAAAAGAACCAAAGACTTAAACTACTTCAGTCTGTGTGCATTGAATTTATTTAAAAACTTTTCCACGACATTCTAATTTATTGAGATGCACCTGTATTTATAAATCTTTGTTGAAGTTAGTTAATAAAAATACAACTTTTCAATAAGGTCCCATTAGTTATGCTAGTTAATGCATTTACTAACACTGACTAACAATAAAAAATGCATTTGTTTTAATATTAGGTTACACTTTATTTCAAGGTGTCCTTGCTACAGTGTATTTATGTATTGAGTAACTGTTACATGTCAGTTTCTGTTTAGTTCCTGGTTTACCTTATTTGGTCTGTTTCCTGTCTTTAGTCATCATCGTTTATTTCTGTCACCTGTTGTGTATTAATTATCGTTAAGTCTTATCACCTGTGTCTTATTAATCATCTTGTTTAGCTCATCCGTGTGTCCCTTTATAGGTCTTCAGTTCTCCCCTTGTCTTTGTCTGTGTTTAAAGTTATTGTATGGTTTATGTGCTGAGGTTATTAAATACTCCTGTTTTGTCTACTCTTCCGTCTGGCGCCTTTTCTTCAGCCACGTACCATAACAGAAACACAGACCAAGACAGAAGACGGATTACCGATGAGGAAGCGGCTGATGTTAGTTCCCCGCAGGGGAAGTTCGGGGATCCTCATCCTGCTGCCGCCTGCGGTAAGAATGATTCCGCCTCTCGAAGCGACGATGATGGTTCCGCCGCCTGAAGCGACGATGATGGTTCCGCCGCCCGAGATGGCGATGATACTTCCGCCGTCCACGGCGAGGATGATGCCGCCGCCCGCGACGAAGATGGTTCCGTCGCCCGCGGCGATGATGCTACCGCCGCCCGCGATTATGAGGGTTCCGCCGGCCGCGGTGAAGTATGGGCTACCGCCCGTGATAAATCAGGAGCTTATGGATGAGGCTATACCCTCAGGATTCCTGGCTCCTGTCCTCTCTCCAGTGGCTGCCCCACGCAAGTGCCCTCCAGTGGCTGCCCCACGCAAGTGCCCTCCAGTGGCTGCCCCACGCAAGTGCCCTCCAGTGGCTGCCCCACGCAAGTGCCCTCCAGTGGCTGCCCCACGCAAGTGCCCTCCAGTGGCTGCCCCACGCAAGTGCCCTCCAGTGGCTGCTCCACGCAAATGCCCTCCAGTGGCTGCTCCACGCAAGTGCCCTCCAGAGGCTGTTCCTCGCATGTGCCCTCCCGTGGCTGCTCCACGCAAGAGCCGTCCCGAGTTCCCGCTGGTTCCGCCCAGCCGTCCCGAGTTCCCGCTGGTTCCGCCCAGCCGTCCCGAGTTCCCGCTGGTTCAGCCCAGCCGTCCCGAAGTCCCGCGGGTTCTGCCCAGCCGTCCAGAGCGCCCCCTAGTGCCTTCGCCTCCAGAGCGCCCCCTAGTGCCTGCGCTTCCAGAGCGCCCCCTAGTGCCCGCTCCTCCAGAGCATCCCCTAGTGCCCGCTCTTCCAGAGCCCACTCAAGAGCCCGCGCCTCCAGCGCGCCCCCTGGTGCCCGCTCCTCCAGAGCGCCTCCTAGTGTCCGCTCCCCCAGAGCACCTCCAAGAACCCGCTCCTCCAGAGCCTCCTCAAGAGCCCGCTCCTCCAGAATGCCCACCAGAGGGGAGCTTCCCCAAGAAAATTTTGGGGGGGGGCTATATATCCTCTGCCTGGGTGGCCGGGCCCAGAGCCAAGGCCACGGAGATCCCTGACCCACCATGGCCGCCCAAGAGAAATAGGCCATGGTCTCCCGAGCCTCCAGATCCGCCATGGCCTCCCGAAGTCCCGGATCCGCCATGGCCTCCCGAAGCCCCGGATCCGCCATGGCCTCCCGAATCCCCGGATCCGCCATGGCCTCCCGAAGCCCCTGACCCACCATGGCCTCCCGAGCCTCCAGTCCCGCCATGGTTCCTGGAGTCCCCTGACCCGCCCTGGAGGCTTCCCATGTCTCCTCCATGTCCTGGATCTGCTCCAGCCTCCAGGGCGCCCGCCCCCCCCTCCCTCGATGTTGCTATTACGGCGCGGGACGCGCCTTCCGGGAGGGGGAGATAACTGTTACATGTCAGTTTCTGTTTAGTTCCTGGTTTACCTTATTTGGTCTGTTTCCTGTCTTTAGTCATCATCGTTTATTTCTGTCACCTGTTGTGTATTAATTATCGTTAAGTCTTATCACCTGTGTCTTATTAATCATCTTGTTTAGCTCATCCGT
Source organism: Schizothorax lantsangensis (assembly GCA_027422415.1). Taxonomy (NCBI): domain Eukaryota; kingdom Metazoa; phylum Chordata; class Actinopteri; order Cypriniformes; family Cyprinidae; genus Schizothorax; species Schizothorax lantsangensis. The sequence continues at coordinate 23,141,149 of CM049861.1, read as the reverse complement.
GTGTCCCTTTATAGGTCTTCAGTTCTCCCCTTGTCTTTGTCTGTGTTTAAAGTTATTGTATGGTTTATGTGCTGAGGTTATTAAATACTCCTATTTTGTCTACTCTTCCGTCTGGCGCCTTTTCTTCAGCCACATACCGTAACAGTAATATTAATTAACTACATGTACTTACTATAGAGTTAGGGTTTGCATTAGGGTTACTTGCATGTTATTATGCATAATTAATTGTACTGGGCAATGATTAATCCCGATTAATCGCATCCAAATTAAAAGTTATCGAGTACATACTATATGTGTGTGTACTGTGTATATTTATTATGTATATATATAGACACACACATACAGTATATATTTAGAAAATGTTTACATGTATTTGCATGTATATATTTATAGTGATATAATTTATATTATATAAATATATTTAATATATAAACATATCCTATTTTTCTTAAATATGTACATGCATGTGTGTGTATTTATATTTACATAATACATATACACAGTACACACATATTATGTACATAAAAAAACATTTATTTTGGATGCAATTAATCGCGATTAATCGTTGCCCCGCACTAATAATTAATTGTTATTATAATAGTAAGTACATGTAACATGAGTAACGAGGACACCCTAAAATAAAATGTTACGGTATATTATTAATCTTTGTTTTACAAATGCAATTTGTGTACATTTAAATTGAGTAGTTGGACAGCTGTGGGTCATTAAACAGCATTGTTTATTATAATAAGTTGTTGTTTCAGATGGTTGAAACAGTAGCTTTCAGTCTGAAAAACATGCCGTCGGTATAACTACCCTTGTAAACCACCTGAGACACCTTTTTACGGGTGACATTTCATCACCCTCCAGGCTGGAGAACGGGTAGCCGGTCAAGAGCGTAGGTCAATCCGCTGTGTTTCTCCCAGCTAAACAAATGCCCCTGTCACGCACTCTCCTCGGTGACAGGAAATACGAGTGTGGAGATGGAGGAGACAGCAGCGAGTCTAGATCTCTCACTACACAATACCCGATGGCATACGATTACAACTGAACCCTTAATAAAACTAGATTCTGAGAATAGGCTCGTCGAGAGACGAAACCAGTGGCGAAGCTACGGGTGGGCCGGGTGGGCCAAGGCCCACCCACTTTCAGCCGTGGCCCACCCAATGAGAAGTTGGTACTTTTCCAAATGAATGATAGGCTATTTATTAAACGATAATAATAGTAAACGTTAGTTTCCCTATAACTTCATATGTTTACTTTAAAATATATTTAACGTGAGTTTTTATGGTCAATTACAGGCAGTTTATTAATGTTCCTTCTTAATAGGTGCATAGCATACCAAAATGATGATTCGTCAGTGACGATTCAGTTAGTCCCACCCACATTTATGTTTACGACGTAAGAACATAGTAAAATGCGCACGTTTGAAAATAATGTTGATTTTGAAAATAGTGAAACAAACCTCAATCAGACTTTAAACATATTGGATATCCCAAATGAAACTTAAGTCTTAGCACTGAATCTGTGCCGCCTACAAATGAAACCAGACCACCAGGTGATGGATTTAGATTGGAAACTTATGTGTTTAAAGCATCATATTAGCAATGGTACAGCGTTTAAACCGCTAAATAGATGCATCCTTTGTAGAAAGAAACACATAAACATTGTGCTACATACTCTTCTCCACAACAAACTGCATAATTGCAGCTGCGCACATTTCTGCGGCATTCCTTTACTCTCCTTTGAATGCGAACTGACAGAGACCCTTGATTATAAGATCATCTGCGAAGCTCCGTCGTCTCAGACTAAGGTAATGCTTTACAATAAACTTACGTTAGGTAATGCATTAACTAACATTAACAATGAGTAATACATTTGTTACAGTATTAATTAATCTTTTTTTAAGGTTAGTTAATAAAAATAGGCTATAACTTTTTGTTAGATCAGGTACGAATGTTAACAGATAAATTTAAATTTTAATAATTATTAGTAAATGTTGAAATTAAAATTAATGTTAATTAATGCTTTAGAAGTGTTGTGCATTGAACATTTGTGCTGTATTTTCTGTTGGCAATTATGCAGTTTTCTTACATACACCTTGCCATTACCGCGGGAAGTAGGGGTGCTGAGGGTGCTGCAGCGCCCCTGGCGTGTAGCCCAAGAAAAAACGGGGGTGCTGGGGGTGCAGTGTTAAAAAATAAATAAATGAAAATTTTGTAACAGAAAATAAATAAAACTAATTTTATTAATTTGTATATTCATTAAAATTAATAGAAAAAAGAAGCCTAAGCCTACAATGACAATAAGCAACAGTAAAAAATGAATTAAGTTGAATCAAATTGAGAAAGTCGTTTCAACTTGAAGTTCAACTGACTTAGGAAGTCGTTTGTTGCCATGACTTTTTGATCATATTATTACCTGCACCATACCCAAATCAAGAATTAATGACCATTTCTACAGCCATCACAAAGATACAGCAGAAAAAGATCTAGAGCACCTATTTACCTCAGCAGCAACCAATCTCACATTCTCACATCTGCAGCGCTTATTTTGATCTTTAACGTTAGATCTTTCTTATTCTTGGAACACAATTAATGCTTAAGGTTGATTCAGTATTAGGCTACTCTTAATGAAAAAAAAATCCCACACACAACATCAGCAATACAATGACAAAGTAGCTTATATTACACATCAAACTTTTATTAACTGAATGAATAAGACATACCCGCGTTGTAACAAATAAATAAAAGGTTTTTGGATTTTCCCCTTACTTCAAATTAATGCTTAGTTTGGCTCATTATTATTACTACAATAAAACAGTACAATGACAAATTCACTTAGGCCTATATTAAACTTTGAACTTTTATTAAAAATAAATAAGGGAAATATGTTTTACCTGCATTATAACACAAATAAATAAACGGTCTATGGATTTCCCCTTTCTTTAAAACGATCGTAGTTTGGGGTTCATTATTAGCCTATTAATTAAAACACATCAGCAATAAAATAGTACAATGGCAAATTCGCATAGGCCTATATTAAACATCTAACTTTAACTAACTTATATAAATGAATAAGACAGATATAGCCTAGTTGTATAAGGTATTTTCTCTCTTTTAAAACAAATGCGTTGTGGTTCATTGTTTTATTTTTCTTTATTTTTTTTCTTTATGAAAACAGCAACAATAAAGACAAACTCGCTTATATTAAACGAATAAATTAAACTTATTAACAAAAGTTGTGCTTGTGGTTCATAGTGACTCGCATCACTCTTGTCACATGAGCACCCCCCGCGGTTTTATTTCTCAGTCCCCCCCTACTCAAAATACATTCCCGCGGCTATGCACCTTGCCCACCCGGTTTTATGTCGGCCCACCCACTTAAACATTTCTGGCCTCGCCCCTGGACGAAACACATTTTACATTAATGTGAATATTTCACAATGTTTAGAGAACTCATATAAAAATGAGGCATTTTGAGGTTATAAAGCTGAATTCAGCATTTGAGATTTCATATGAAGATTAAATTAGCAGGTCGGGTCTATAATAGAGCATGTTGCAGATGGCTACATTAATTAATGATTGATCATACTGATGAGTCACTTCTATCTCAGCAACTGCTTCCTCTATTATTATTATTATTATTATTAATATTATCATTTATTTTTATCTCAAAATTATATACTTTACATTCCTTTTTATATTTGGAATACATGCACAGAAGGAATATATGCTCAAGCATATTCATGAATCTCTCCGCCCCACCCCCAAAACCAAAGTGTATTAAATTATAATTTGCATTAAGATACTGAAGCTTATTTTTAGGACCATTAGATTTTTTTGACACTACTTCCATGATAATTAATCACCCTCCCTCACATTCTCATTTCTGAAATATGAAATTATAATTATTTATTATTTAAATGGAAAACTGTTTCTATCAAGGTAAAATTGCTATTAATATGTATGTCCATTTAAATAAATAAATACATACATACATACACAAACAAACAAACAAACAGTGTCCAAAAGAAGGATCATCATCACCGTATAAGGTCTGTTTCATACACACTGGTGCACATTATACTTTTTTGTATAGAAAAAGCCCCTTTATTCAGAAAATCTGACTGAATCCAGACACTTTAAACAGGTTATGGCTACAGTTTGGGGTTTGTGCTTCCTTCTGTGTAAATTAATTACGATTTCAATGTCAATATGGTCCTCCTTGTCACTTAAATTAGATTTCATGGTGATCAGGTTTGTAATAATTCTCAATTGCCAACATTTCTCATTAGTCATCTTTGGCAGAGTAATAAGCCAAAAAATCTCTTAAAGTTCTGTATAGAGCCACCGCAGAATTGCCGTCTCTGTACCACAGACTGAAATAGGCCTCACAGATGTATTTACTTGATGCTAAATATAATATTATTTCTATTTGGGGGAGAAATATATAATTTATTTTTGAGACTCACCCTAAAATGTAGTTCAGAATACAAGATGTTGCATGAGAGTTTAATTATGTTTATATTCATTGGTAATTTATAGTATTAGCTGTTCCACAAAAACTATTAAATGTAATTATTTTCACAATAGATGCAAAATATGGCTGTATAGAGCTGTATATTTCTCCTCCTTGTTCTACTGACCATCCTGTTTCACTGTTAGAAATTAGCTATGAAATACTACATAATTGTGCTTTCCATTTTTCATGGCTGCTGTTGTATGCACACTCGACAAGTCACAAATCTGATTCTTGCTTCAGTCATCGATTTAGCTCTGCCCTATTCATCTTCAAATTCTTTTTTCCCCCCCTTTATTCCTTTTTCCATTTGACCTCTTAAAACTGGATGCTACGGCATCAGTACAGGATTTAGGCTTATCAAACACTGATGACATGCTTTGTGGCTTCGCTGGCACAGGCATAATTCTTTAGCTGCACCGTTAGATGAGTGCTGACATTGGGAAAATATGATGTACTGCTGACAGTGCTGCAAAACAGCTCTGTGCAAAAATTAACATTAAAATTATTTGGAGAAAAGAAAGAAACCACACTTATCTCAGAAGTAATTCACCAAGAGGTGTTGAACTGGGATGAAATCAGCTTTATCTACTATATTTAAGGTTGGATGCAAAGAGATAACATAGTGTTGTGATATAAAAACTAATGTGAAATGAACACTTGTTTTGTGTTTTTACACTGACTGTGTTTCTGCAGCAGCTGCAGCAACTGCAAGTGTTACTTTATTGAGTATTTTTAATAACCTCCATGAATTATAAAACTGTTATTGGGAGTGGGCCATTGATAATTATTACATATTTGATAGCTAACTAACTAACCATCTAACTAATTAAGTAAGCAAGTAAGTAAGTAAGTAAATAAATAAATAAATAAAATAATTGGGGAAAAAAGTTAATTTATATGTTTAGATGCCTTAAAAAAAGTTGTAAATAAAACAAATATTATTTGGAACACATTGTACAAGAACATATTAGCTCCCACTTTGTAGGCGGTCTTAACTACTATGTGCATTTAAATGAATAATTTGATACAATGCACTTGTGTATATAAATGTTATTACATTGTACTTTTTTTGTTTGTTTTGTTTGAGTTTAGTGCATTTGCAACTGAAATAATCTTAGTGGCAAAACTCCACTTGCAGTTCTGCTATGCAAGACCACACTGTCTAAGCTAGTATAATTATGGTCATTGCAGAAAGTAGTACATTCTTTCTATAAACAAAGCATGAAACTAAGTACACAGACTAATAAATATAAAAGCAGATTAATAGAATTGTCTATGTTTCTGGGATATCTATAAAAAATGTCTGAATACCTTCAAACTGTGTCATTTATGTAATATTTACATAATGAATTGTGTAATGACTACCTTCCATAGTGTGTAATTTCTGTGCCAATAGCAAAATTAACAACAGCTTTCAAACTGGCTATTTTATTTGGTCAGACATATACAGATACATATACATATATATATACATACATATAGCCCCACCCCAAACTCATGCCATTGGTTGAGCATATGAATGGCTCACTTGTACTCACTGTATAGTAACACACCCTGTGTCCTATGTGCATACTAAATATAATGTGATGTTAGAATAAGTGGATAATTTTGGCTATGCTAAAAGTTCCCAGATGGCTTACTAGTTCCAGAAGATTTACAAAGTATGGAGCCGTGCACACTGATGTTTCCCACAGTCCATTGCTTATATGAGGAGCATTTGGTTAAAAAAAAAATAGAAAAAAATATATATTGTTACAAACGTAGCGGATATGGATGTAGTAGAAATGCCCTGAAAGGGGCTTCAGTAATTGATAATCTATATCTAACATAATGGAAAAAAAAAAAAAAAAAGTATTTCAGTCTACAACTGTCAGGATAGTTTGGCATAGTAATGAATATGATGCATTTGGATGGATGGCTATGCTGCTGGAGAGCAAGAACCGAGACTGTACTGTACAGAGACTGACAGACAAGCTGCTTTGAACATGGAAGACATGCTGCTGCTGCACAGTATAACACGTTAAATTAATCGTAACAGATCTATATGGGTGGAGCTGGGGGAGGTGGAGGGTGTCTGAGGCCAATCAGCTTGTGCCTTTGTGACGATGTGACTGTTTGCAGATGCATTAAGAACCTGTCAGCCTGCACCATCCATATTTCATCTGCAACCACACTGTGCAACTTTTATAAAGATACAAGTAGCAAAACGGATTCATTATATATATATATATATATATATATATATATATAGTCTCTGATATTAAGCAGCCATAATATGAAGTATTTTAACTGTAAAAAAATACATTAATAAATACATTAATTAATAAATACTTTAGCTTTAAAAGAGTAGAAATGACTGAGACCAGTGATGATGATGATGATGATGTTGATGATGATGATGATTTTAGCCTGGACTAGATTCAGAGAGCAGCATCTGCTTACGTCTTATATTCCAGAACTTCCTCACCAGTAACACATAATTATAAATAATAAAAAAGTCTTATAAATGATTGCCTTTTGAGTCATTAGTGGTTTTCCAGAGGAATGTGGGTCACATTCATTTGAATGCACTTGTCGGCTCAGCTTTGGCTGCCGAACACTCATTAGGAAAGAGTTGAGGGGAACGATAGTTCAAATGATCTGTAGAGCAGACTGTTCTCAAAAGGCAACTTCAGCTTCATAACCTGCTGGGTATTTAAAAGATTTTCATTTTTTTCACTGTGAACTTAAGTTTACTCTGGGTTTCGTCATATGTTGTGTAACCATACCCCGAAAAAAGGGGAGAAAAAAACATTAAGGGATTTAAATGATCTGCTTTCAGGATGCTGTGTATCACAAGGTATTTTGGAGTATCCGTTGTTTTGCAGTTAAACTATGTAAACATGCATAAAACAATTCATTCATTATTTTAACAATTACATATAGAAATGCTGAAAAGGAAATACATAAAAGGAATAATAGGAAATATGTAATGTATAATATCAAATAACATCATCATAATCGGGCTGTTATACTGAAAGTGAGCATGACTGTGACTACCCAATTTGTGAATCAATGAGGTCAATGATTTGTGATGCCTTAGGTTATATAGAGTACAAATAAACATTTTATATTCACCACCACAGTCATATATATATATATATATATATATATATATAGTCATGGCCAAAAATATCGGCACCTTGCTAAATATGATCAAAGGAGAAATGAAAAATGACCCCATAGGTCGTTTGTGCAAGCAGCATATTACGTTCGTAGCGTATGAGCGTCTCGTTTGTCTGGTGTGTCGTCATCAAATGACCTTTGATTGTCGTTACCATCGTTACCAATTAAAAAGGAGGAGTGACCCAACAATTCACCATTCGTCGTTGTCCAGGTGTGTTAATTATTTTATTTTATGGTTTGTTTTTTATGGTACCGTTCTGATTGTCTGCAATTAATATGTAAGCAAGTGCAGTTTGACGTTTTCTTTACAAATCAGTTGTGAATGCCACTGGACAAATGTAATTGTATCACAGTGCTGTAGCTCGATCCTGTTAGTAAATGCCCAGTGGCCACAACACTTTTTACCATAGTAACTGTCGTTTTACTGTGGTATTTGTAGTTAAAACACAGTAAATACAATACTTACCATAGTTTTACCACAGTAGCTTTGGATAAAAGCGTCTGCTATGTAAATGTAACAGTGTTTTTACTGCACACTATTTGTAAAGCACAACACTAACCATGATTTTACTATAATTACTGTTTATTGTGTACTCTTTGTAGTTAAAGCACAGTGACACAACATTTACCATGTTTTTTACCACAGTAACAATTTTTTAATGTGGTATTTGTAGTTAATCACATAACTTGCCATGCCTTTAATACTTTTATGTAAAAAAATTGTAAGTCAATATTTTTTTTTTGTCTTGAAGTTTCTTCAGATCACATCCATCTCCATCTCCTACAACAACCTTTAGTGTCCAACAGCTGTTTATCAACAGGTCTCTCTCTCTCTCTCTCTCTCAATTAAATTAAATTAAATTCAAAATTGCTTTATTGGCATGACTGTAAATGATACAATATTGCCAAAGCTTAGTATACATGTACAAAAAGATGACAATAAATACATAAAATAAAATAATAATATAATAACAATAATAATAATAAAATGAACATTGCATTAATAGAATGGAATATTATAACATCTTAGAAGTATTAAACTGTAACAAATTAGAACGTGTGAACATTTGACACCACAGTCTTTAACTTACATAGAAACACACATACATACATACTAAGGATCACTGTGGTGGACAATAGGGTAACACACAGGTCAGGTAAGACACAATACACAATAACACCGTCTCTCAGGCTGTGGCACATCCACACACACACATTCACCTGCTGTCTCTCAGGCTGTGGCACATCCACACGTATCTCGCAGCCAGTGCTGCTGTCTGTCCCTCTCCTAATAGTATCTTTATTTGTTCTGTTTCACTAATGGCTGTAAAGTTATTTATTAAGTTGCTGAGTTTCTCTCTCTCTCTGTCAGCTTTTCCTTGCCTTTTTTTCTGAACTGTTATTCATAATTCATTTACACATTTTTGCTCTCTTTCTTCCTTTCTCTCGTTCATCATGGCATATTTGCAAAGCTCAGAATCGAATTTTGATCAGTTATGTCAAAAAGCTGCTAATATTAACAGGTAACTTGTACTCAAAGCTTCCAATGCTGAACTTGAAGAAGCTGCCAGGGAGGCTAAAGTCCTTCAGTTGAAGGGTTCAACATTTTCTTTTTCTTTGTTTCAGCTAAAAAGGAAGACCAAAGGAAGGCCTGTCAAACTCTTGTCCTGTCTTGTTTGTGGAGAGGGATGAATTTGGCCATCTTGTGTGTTTATGGAGAAGACCAAAAGCTGCAAAGGCAAACATTTCCAATGGTACGTCTGTGTTGGTCTTAACCCTTTGACTGAACTTTACGGCAGTTACATTTTGCACAGCATTTGATGTTTCTTAAACTTTGGTTTACATGTCCCATGGCCCCATCAGGAAGAACCCTCAACAAAGTGTTATGCAGAAGTAGTAATAATTCAAAGAAATTCAGCAAATTCATATGATATATATTCATACAAAGTTCTAGGACTTTTACTCCTGCTGTCATTAGCCATTGCCTCAACTCTCATGCAGATTGTGCCCATTGTAAGTAGTCAGAGTGTTTCTATCATAAAGTTTATATTAAGTCCATTATATTCTTTATTTGGCGCCATCTCTTCCCGTTGTAACTGTACATGATATCTGTCCACACCTCACAGTCTGCCTTTCTGCCCATGTTGATTTGTATTGAACACATCTGTCTAAGAAGCAAGAGTATGGAAATGCTAGTTTAACTTGTGACGTGACAAATCAGATCTTCAGTTAATTTGGCCAAATCAGATCACTTAAAGCTGTTCACACCAAGAACAATAACTATAATGAGAACTACTGTATTTTAGCATCCACACCAACAAATTATAAAGTTACATTTATTATTATACATGCTGCAGTTAAGTTGTTGTCTGCCACTTTAAATGCTCAAGCTCTTTAAAGTCAGGTGGATTCTGATTGGCTGTTTTTATTGTTCATTAGCTGGAAAGTTTATTCCAATTATATTGTTCCTCTGTCTTTTTAAATATTAAAAGAAAATGAAAATTGATTCTAATGATATTGTTACTCTGTCATTAAATGTTAAATAGTTGCGGTATAGACTCATCCTTGGTGTGAAGAGGCCTTTAAACTGCTTACAACAATACCGGCAGCATGTAATCATGTTCACAGCTTGGTTACAGCTTTTTCTAAAAAACAGTTTTCCTCTCATTTCGTTAAACTTAAACACACCATTCTGCCTATTTCTCTTCATCTTATTCCTTTACTCCTTCACTCGCTCACACATTCTTTTTGCTCTGTTGTAAGGTAGAAACTGAGAGTTTGCATGATGGCCTTTTCCAGTTTTGTCAACTGAACGGCTACTAGTGAGGGTCAGCAAGTTCTTGTCATGATGAGCCCTCTCCGGGTAAGGTTTGTAGGAAATTGTAATCAATATTTATTCATCAAATCCTCTGACCTGTATCTTTTGGTGAATTAACTTAATTATATCGGCCTTAACTTATATGTTTAAACAACATCAGTAATTAGACATGGGGTCAATAGATATTTTCTTGCTTTACAGCCAAAATGGAAGACCAAAACACAAAGAAAATCAATCACAGCAAGCCAGTCAAACCAGTCCTGTTGGGAATGAGGAATGAACATGGTCTTCTTGTGCCCAAACAGAAAAGACAGAGCTGAAAATTTGCACATTTCCATTGGTATGTCTGTATTCAAGAAATGCAGTTAAATGTAGTACAACATTTGATGTTGATCTCTCAAAGGACTCTTCAAGTCAACAGTTATCATTTTTCACATATAGCTCCTAGAATGAGCAAATCAGCTGTGCATCATCTCTGGAATTTGGGCAGGAAATGACTGAATATGGTGAGTACTGACAGCTGTATTCACCAACACTATTTCTCTGGAGTTATTGTTGACTTATTGTTTTTTCTGTTTGTTTGAAGGAGGATGAAGCCAGTTGATGCAGATATCAATTCAATGGAAACCAAGTGCTGCACTGCTGCCTGAACCCATCAGGTATCTGCTGTGAAGACTGCATTCACGACAGCTCAGATGTTACAGCCCATAAAAATAAACTGCAAGATAGTTGGAGGGATTTTTTGTGGCCCATACCTCCAACAACATTCAACAGGAATCAATGGTAAGTCCAGTGCAACAGTTATAAATAATATTATATATTGTTTATTGATTTACAACACCCTAAATGATTTTGTCCCTCCAGGACATTTACACCAGGTGGAGTGTGAGGAAAGCACGGAGGACCATCAGAGACTCCAGCCACCCGAACCATGGACTTTCACCATTACCATCAGCAGTACCCGCACCAGCAGATTGCGAGACAAGTTCTTTCCACAGGCAATCAGACTGAACTGAACTCGTACCAGTAACACCACACACACCCCACCAAACTCATATGTACTGCACTCCATCAGTTACACTGACTGGACTCACTATTATTCTGCACCCTGACATTCTGTTTGCACCAATTCATACTGTACTGCACTGCAAAGGTATATGTGTACTTGTCACAATGAGAGCCAGAAACAACAGGCAAGTAATACACAGGGATATTTATTGAAGGGAATGCTGGATGAGAGGAGAGTGACGAGCTGGTGAGTATCTTGAGCATAGATATATTCACGTGATCCATGCAAGAACTGATATCCTTATCGTCCACAGGGGAAGGGAGTCCGGGCGATCGGGAGAGTGGGAATCGGTGCTGGCGGATCGCTGGAAACACAGGAGTCCTGGAAGATACGCTGGAGAATCACTGGAGAGTCTGTAAGGTAAGTATTCACAGGTAAGTGCATAGGGAGTCAGGTACTGTTCCGTGTAGTGAACCGTAGACCGGACGAATCTGCTGGCTGATGGTGTGTGTGCTTTTGAACTGGCTGCTAACGAGGTGATTAGATGATTGACAGGTGCAGGTGCTCAGAACACAGGTGATAGTGATCGTAGTGATGGGGTGAAGATGGAGCCTGGCCGTTCTGTGACAGTACTAGGGCTGCACGATATATTGCACGCGATTGTCATGCGCATCTCGTCAGTAAAGCCGGTTCTGTGATGGTTAATAAATCTCCATCACCTGTTATATGGAGCTGCATTTAATACACAGAGCCGTAGTTCACCGACAAGCTACGCAATATCATGTTCAATATCGCAGACGATTCATCGCTGAGGTGATGGAGATTTATTAATCATCACAGAACCGGCTTTACTGACGAGATGCGCATGACTATCTCGTGCAATATATATCGTGCAGCCCTAATGTGTACTGTGATTATTGTGTTTATTATTGTTTTCATTTCATGCTCTCTGTATAGTATAGGCCTAATATTTACCATATATTGTTCTCTACATGTATTGAGTCCCATAAATATATATATATATATATATATATATATATATATATATATTGTAAGATTCCAGTGGCAAAATGGACACAGATACGCCATCGAATCGAACAAGCACAAGGTCTGAAACAAATTACACCATCACATGAGTGGTTTCCTGTCAGCGTTTTCTTGTCCACTCAGAAGAGAGATAATGACTAACTTAAGGAAACGACAAAGGTCTTTTGTCGTTAAGAACCTCGCGAGGAGCCTCGTGATCAAGCAAATGTATAGAACTATAGTAAAGCCATAGGATAATTCACGGATGCCCTCAGGCCCGCAAGACCACGAGATCGGCAACACGGACACGTCCCATGACTCTCTCTAATGACTCTCTCCCTGTTCTCCTGCGTGTTCAACTCTTCCTTTGTTCAGACAAAGAAAAAGTTTCAAATAAACGATGTCCAACAGGGAAACATTTAAAATCATTTAAAGTATTGGAGCACTATGCTCACTAATAACATGTGTGATGTCTTATACATATGCTTGGTGTGGTTATGTAACCAGTGAATTCTAATCTATGCCTTAATGACCCCTTTTCCCAGAAGAAAGCTATTAACGTGTGTAAGATGGGTCATGTTTAGGCTTGAAAAGAAGCCTATTTTAAATGATGAAACGATGAAATTATGAAAATCATAATTTGACATTTTTAACAGAACGTGCAGAAATATTCCCCACGGGGAAGATTAAATATTAGGTTAATTTGTGTCCGAAGATTAACCGTGTGGGGCGTGGTTAAAGCCCTGCAACGACAATGTGATTGGATCAAGTGCCGCGTGACAGACAAAGTTCAGCCTGTTTAAAACTGGACACAAAAGCTCTGCTTGGCGCGCGCTGGCTTGAAACAAACTTTGGCTCCGTCATCGATCGCGCTGCGAAGCGCCCTCTGCCATTTACCATCCGGCAAGACTTTAACACTCTGACAAAACTTCTTACTGAAGAAGTTATCAGAACCAATAGAAGCTGCCAGAACTCTATCAACTTCAAAGCGTGCCACTCTCACATCACCAGGAAAAGCAACCAGGCACCGGAGGGCTTTCCTAGAAACGCGTCATGCAAGGACCGCATCAGTAGCCAATCAGCAGCGCCGGAGTTCCCTCAAGCCAGGAAAACAACAAACAGCTGTCATTTTTCAACTTGAACGCAAGTAACAAACATTTCCATCTTCTGCTGAATTGGGGCTGAACTAATCTTTAAAGTAAAGTTAAAGTTCTCTGTTCATGATCTGCACGGGTAGATCTTGGTGAAATAGCAGATAGTGCTATACTTTAACGATCTTCAAATTGCAACAATTCATTGCCTGTAACGTGTATATGTATTTTGTTTTGTGTTTTAGTTAGTACTGTAGACTAGTAGAATAGCCAATAAACTCTTGTTTCAATTTTACAGAGCAGTGTTTGTGTTTTGTACTTGAACAGTTACTGCCTTGCGCTGTAGATTCGTTGTTACCTTGCTCATAACAAATAAAATGCTGGTTAATGCTAACTTCGGTGGCCACGAAGAAAGCAGAATGATTAGGATACACTAAATGCTAAAAACGCTGGACGTCTAAGTGATAAGGTGTAATCATAAGTTGAAATCAGCTCAATTTAATTAAATCAATATTGAATCTTAATAATTGAATTCCCTAAAAGCTAAAATAGAATTAAGAGCTAATTCTTGCGGAGGATCACGTGACCCTCGACGGCGATGCAGGCTTAGTCTTTTGCTCTGCTCACTTTGCCACATATTTTACGATCCTGTCAGTAAAATTTAAACCACTCTGCATTGGACCCATCATGAGTGCTAAGGCAGACAAAGGGGATCGGAAAAGAGAGATTGTGCAATCGCCAATGAAGAAAAAATTCAGAGATTCAGCCATCTCCAGTGAAGACCTCGATGATGCTATTGCTAGCCGCATTGAACTAGCATTTAAAGAACACCAAAGCACTTTGAATTCGGTTGTGAATTCGGCAGTGAGAGATGCTATGGACTCGGTGCTGATTCCCGCATTGCGCGGACTGCGTGAGGACATACAAGCGACCAACGAGTCTGTTAAAGAGCTAAGAGAGGAGTTTGAGGCCATAGTTACCACGGCAAAGCAGACACGTGACCGCGTTGATTCTGTTCAGGCAGCGGCGCGTGAAGATAAGAGAACAGTCACGGACTTAAAGGATCAGCTGGAGTGACTCACCGAGAAGATGACAGATATGTAGGACAGGTGTAGGAGGAACAATGTAAGACTGGTGGGGTTCCCAGAAGGGATGGAGGGTAACGATGCGGCTGGTTTCCTCAGAGCTAATCTTTCCAAGTGGATTCCTTCCTTGAGGGGCCGTGACATTGAGATTGATCGGGCGCATCGCGTCTATGACGGAGGGAGGGGCTCCGATCAGCCGCGCACTCTCATCTTCCGTGTACTGAGATGGCATGACAGATCAGATATCCTAAAAGGTGCTCGGCAGGCTTATCCCGTGAAATGTTCACAGAGCAATGTCACACTGCTATTTTTTCCCGACTTTAGTCCGGCTACAGCGATCAGGAGAAAGGCATTTGGTCCGGTTTTGAAGAAGATGACAGCGCTTGGTCTCCAGCACTTCCACATCTATCCGGCGGTAATTAAGCTACGGCACAAAGGGGAACAGAGAAGCTACGATTCCCCTCAGAAAGCGGAGGATTTGTGATATGTATGATAACCAGGGCCTCTGTTCATTTCAGGCATTGAGAGACAAATTTTGTCTACCAGCATCTGCATATTTTGTTTTTCTTCAATTACGTTCTGCTCTCAAAGCGTATGGTGTTCCTTGGTCTTCTTCCATTTCCTCTCATCCTATGCGGGACTGGATTGCACCATCTGCTGGTCGGCCATCTGTTTCCTTAATATATAATAAAATTATTGATTGTATTACAAAACCTCTTTCTATTAAAACTATTTGGAATAGGGAATTATCTGATCTTAATTTATCTGTCGACTGGGAGAGAGTGTGGTCTAATCTCAGCTTAACATCTAAAAATCTGGCTCATCGTCTTATTCACTTCAAAGTCATTCATAGAGCATACATAACTCCTTACAAAATATTTAAAATGAAACTGCAGTCAAATTTGAACTGCCATATATGTAACACTACATCATCAGGCACTTTTCTGCATATGTTTTGGGAATGTCCTGTCGTCATCAGTCTATGGACACATGTAAACCTGGTTTTGTCATCATTACTGAGAATTGATTGGTCTGTTAACCCAAGTTTATGTCTTCTTAATGATGATTCTGATCTCTGTATTAGTTCAATGCAAAAGAGAATGTTGTTTGCTGGTTTTACAGCTGTGAAGAAGACAATAATTCAGAACTGGTTTACACCACACATGTGTAGAGAGGCATATTGGATCCGTAGCCTCCTGCAAATTGTCTCATGTGAGTGTACAACGGCGCGAGTCGGTGGGGCCAGGCCTTCAACCATTGAGGCTTGGCAGTGTTTTTTACTGAATGTACGTGATTATTTAAAGGAGTGACTTTTGTGTTCTTGTTGTCCTTCCCTCTCTCCCTCCCTTTTGATTGAACTTTTAGATGTTGAGTATGTGTCTGCTGTTTTGTTTTGTTTTATTTTGGATATTATGTTGTGTTGTTTGTAAAAAAAAATGAAAATAAAAAATTGTTGATAACAAGAAAGCGGAGGATTTTATCAGCTCCATGTCCCAGCAGAAGTCGTATGGGGGGGGGGGGAGCAGCGGCTGCTGTTTCTCCAGTTCGACGGGAGGGGCGTGACAGCCAGGATGGTCTTGGTCCTAGCTGCCCAGAAGGGGATGATAGCAGGATGAGCATGGACGCTTGCTAAACCTATTGTTTGCGTTTTCTTCTCTCCTACTGGGATATTGTCCTTATTTATCCGGTGCAACGATCTCTTTGCTGGTAAGACTGACACTCCCCTTTTTTTCTTTTTTGGAGGGGACTAATGGAGAGTAGGTTTAATTAATAAAAAAAATATTTTTTTGGCTGCGTGAGCCTTTCGGGAGACATGTCTTGCGTTGGAGTGGATCGGTCACGAATTATCACTGTTTTTTGTTGCTCAGTCAGACCTATGTTCTCGGTAATGTGCGGTCTGAGTTGTTCTTTGTTTATGGTTGTGGGTTGTTCATATTTTTATGTTTTTTTTTTTTTTTTACAGCAGACATTTATACTTTTATGTATTTTACCTTATTTCTAAAGGGATTTTTCATCTAGGAGGTTTGGTATCTAAAATGCACTTCAGCGTTTACATGTTATTTATAGAATGGAAGTGCTTCTGTTTTTTTTTTCATTTATTGAATACAATCTTGGGATTTTGAATATTCAATGCATACTCTAAATATTTTATCACTGAATGTGAATGGTTTAAATTCTACTGTTAAACGAACCCGTGTGTTAGAATATTTACACCGTAAATTTATTTCCTGTGCCCTAATTCAAGAGACACATTTAAAACAATCTGACGTGGCACATTTCCAGAATAAATATTACAAATTATCAGCTTTTTCTAGCGCTCAAAATAAAACTAAGGGGGTGCTTATCCTTGTTAACAGGAAGTTAAATTTAACGATTGAACACCTTGGTAGTGATGAGAAGGGTAGATTTGTTTTTATCCGATGCAAAATATATAATAATAGGTTAGCATTGGTCTCTATTTATGGTCCGAATGAGACAGACAGTGCATTCCTTACACAGATTTCCAAAACTCTACTTGAGGAGATTGATTGCCCTCTAGTGGTGGGTGGTGATTTTAATGCTGTCATAAATCCTGCTTTAGATAAATCTCAATCTGATACAACAGCCAATCCATCCTCTAAATTACTGAATAAATTTATCACTGAGCTTAACTTAATCGATCTTTGGAGAATTCGGAATACTAAAGCTAAGGACTTCACTTTTTTTTCTAATAGACACAAGACTTTCTCTAGGATAGACTACATATTTCTCAGCCCATCTTTAATTTCGTCTAATTCCTCCATCTCTATATTACCAATTTTATTATCTGATCATTCTGCTATGTTGTGCAGTGTTCCTCTTTCCGATGTTAAAGCCAAGTCCCATAGATGGCGCTTTAACATATCATTATTAAGTAATCAGACTTTCATTACTTCTCTAAAAGAATATATTAAGGAATTTCTTGAAATTAATATGCCCTCTGATGTGGATCCTCAAATACTGTGGGAAACGACTAAGTGTGCTATACGAGGTTTCTGTATATCTTTCTCTTCTACTCTCGCCAAAGCGAAAACTCACCAGTTTACACAATTAGAAAATAAAATCCAATCATTACAAAATCTACAAAAACAACATTTTACTGAGCAACAGGCTACACAGCTGTCCTCTTTAAAAGAATAATATGATTTACTTTCACACTCAAAGGCGGAATTTATTTTACATAGGACTAGACAAAAATATTATTTTGAATCAGAGAGAGCTAGTCATTTATTGGCCCTTAGGTTGAAAGAATGTGAATCTAAGGCATATATTAGCGCAATAAAATCATCAGATGATCAGGTCACCACGAATCCTGTGGCAATTAATGACATATTTAAAGGTTTTTACACAAATCTGTATAAAGCCGAAACAGATTTTGATGAACCAATTTGTAAGCAGTATCTAGATAAATTGGAACTGCCTCGGATCTCACAGATAGATAAAGAATCTTTGGAGGCCCCATTAAGCTTGGAGGAACTCCACGTCTCTTTAAAAAGCCTTCAAAAGGGCAAATCGCCGGGTCTAGATGGTCTCCCCCCTGAATTATATTTAGAAATTTGGGATTTGGTAGGGATACTTATGCTTAACTCTATTAATTTTGCAATTGAACATGGGGTATTTCACAGAGATCAAAAAACATCACTGATTTCATTACTTCTTAAAAAAGGGAAAGATCCATTAGATTGTTCCAGCTACAAACCGATTTCTCTTATCCCATGTGATGTAAAAATCTATGCTAAAGTTTTTGCTTCTCGTATGGAGAAGGTAATTCACAGTCTGATCAAGGAGGACCAAACTGGTTTCATCAAGGAACGCAATGAGTCTGACAATATGCGTCGACTCCTTCATATTCTTGACTTTGCGGACTCCCACCCAACCCCTTGTGCGGTCTTTTCACTTGATGCAGAAAAAGCCTTTGACAGGCTAGAGTGGAATTATATGTGGGCAGTTCTGCAATGTTTCGGCTTCGGTGAACACTTCATTTCTATGATTAAGACATTATACCACTCACCTGCAGCATCAGTCATAAATGGTAATATTATTTCCCCCTCATTCCCTTTACAGCGGGGAACGAGGCAGGGGTGTCCGCTTTCCCCCTTATTGTTTTGTCTATCTCTTGAACCCTTAGCGCAAGCCATCAGGAAATCTGAAGTATCGATTAAGATTCATGATCATAATCATAGTATTTCATTATACGCTGATGATATTATTCTATATTTAGACCACTTTGATGTTTCAGTCTCTAGTATAATTAAGGAATTTGATAATTTTAGTAGCCTATCAGGATATAAAATAAATTGGAGCAAATCTGCTTTAATGCCAATTAACAATGTTAAAGTTATTTTTTCTATTCCCTCATTTATCCCTATTAAGGAATCTTTCATCTATTTGGGCATTACCATATATAAAAACATTCATAAGATTGCCAGAGACAATTTTAATAACATTTTAGTTAAGGTCAAAAATGACATTCAAAGATGGAAGAATCTTAAAGTCTCTCTCCAAGGAAGAATCTCCACTGTTAAGATGAATTTGTTGCCTCGATTTAATTTTTTTTTCTCTATGCTACCACTTTCTCCCCCTCCAGGTTACTTTAAGGAGATCAACTCCATAATTTCTAAGTTTATCTGGAATGATAAATGTCCCAGAATTAAACTTGCCACATTACAACATCCTAATAGCGCAGGATGACTGGCTGTACCAAATTTTGAATTATATTATTGGTCGTTCCAGCTTAAAGCTCTTCATAATTGGGTTGATCCTCAATCTACCGTTTCATGGAGAGTGATTGAAGCTGACAAGGTTAAACCAAATAGACTTCAAGATATTCTATTTACTGGCACAGGAAAAAAAGGGGATAATTATAAATTTGGTCCGGTTGTGGCCAACTCTATTAAAATCTGGAAAACGGTTGAACGTCGGATAGGAGGACCCTTCAAATTTTGTAACAGTACACCTTTATGGCACAATTTTAATTTTGTATGCGGAAATCGTCCATTTGTCCAACCCTCTTGGTCTTCTTTAGGTGTAAACACATGCGGTGATATATATGATGACCAGGGCCTCTGTTCATTTCAGACATTGAGGGCCAAATTTTGTCTACCAGCTTCCGCATATTTTGTCTTTCTTCAGTTGCGTTCTGCTCTCAAAGCGTATGGCGTTCCTTGGTCTTCCATTTCCTCTCATCCTATGCGGGACTGGATTGCACCATCTGCTTGTCGGCCATCTGTTTCCTTAATATATACTAAAATTATTGATTGCATTACAAAACCTCTTTCTATTAAAACTATTTGGAATAGGGAATATTCCAAATAGTCTGACCTTAATTTATCTGTCGACTGGGAGAGAGTGTGGTCTAATCTCAGCCTAACATCTAAAAATGTGGCTCATCGTCTTATTCACTTCAAAGTCATTCATAGAGCATACATAACTCCTTACAAAAGATTTAAAATGAAACTGCAGTCAAATTTGAACTGCCATATATGTAACACTACATCATCAGGCACTTTTCTGCATATGTTTTGGTAATGTCCTGTCGTCATCAGTCTATGGACACATGTAAATCTGGTTTTGTCATCATTACTGCGAATTGACTGGTCTTGTTAACCCAAGTTTGTGTCTTCTTAATGATGATTCTGGTCTCTGTATTAGTTCAATGCAAAAGAGAATGTTGTTTGCTGGTTTTACAGCTGTGAAGAAGACAATAATACAGAACTGGTTTACACCACACATGTGTAGAAAAACATATTGGATCCGTAGCCTCCTGCAAATAGTGTCATGTGAATGTACAACGGCGCGAGTCGGTGGGGCCAAGCCTTCGACCGTTGACGCTTGGCAGTGTTTTCTTTTTGATGTACGTGATTGTATGGAGGAGTGACTTGTTTTGTGTTTTTATTGTCCTTCCCTTTTGACTTGAATTTGAGCTATTGAGTATATGTCTGTTGTTTTGTTTTGTTATATTTTGGATGTTATGTTATATGTGTGAAAAAAAAAAAAAAAATGTTGATAACAAAAAAGAGCTAATTCTTGCATTACAATATATATGTGTGTATGTATGTATATGTGTTGCATATATTTAATATTTGTCATCCATCTTGTCATGCTGCTGAGTTTACACAAAAGAGTTTCACCACCTGTACTCTTGCATTCATGGTATTGTGACAATAAATTGATTTGATTTTAATTGGTCACATCTTTTGTTCATGAGTTGTAGTGCAGGATGCTGGATAACAACTGCAAATTGTTCATGACATGGAAGAAGAAGTTTATGATAGGGACATGGACAAGCAAGCCAGAGGAGGAGAACCAGGAGAGCTCTGAACTGATGATGAGAAGGAAACTGAATGTGATTCTATGATAAGATAAGATAAACTTTATTGTCCCGAAGGAAATTTGTGTTGGACACATACAATACGATATCTGCTGTTTTACACAAATAACATACTACGTACATATAACACAGCGACCCCTCTCTGCCCTCCCCACAATATACAGTGAACAACAAAAAAACTGCACCCTACCTATTGTGCAACACACCTTTAATCATCATGTTTATATATATTTGCACACACCAGATGGGGAATATATATATATATATACTGTATATATTATACAACCCCAAATCAGAAAAAGTTGGGACAGTATGGAAAACGCAAATAAAAAAAGAAAGTAGTGATTTCTAAATTTACTTTCACTTGTATTTCATTGCAGACAATATGAACTAGAGGTCGACCGATTCATCGGTTTTGCCGATTAATCGGCACCGATAGTTGATTTGCAGAACAATCGGTTATCGGCAAAAATCCATGCCGATAGTTTTCGGTGTTTTTTTTTTTTTTTTTTTTTTTTTTTCTTCTTCGTGTTGCGTCTGTTGCTGGAGTGGTTGAGAATGGTCTGCTATCATTATACAGTATGAGAGCGGCCTCTAGAGGCGGAAATCACTGACAGCACATGTTGTTTGTTTTGGCATGTGACACTGCGCGCTGCACAGAGAGGGAAACTTCAAACGCGCATTTAAATGCAGCCGACAGAAAATCCTGCCGCGGAACAGAGCGCCATTCACATAGTTTCCCATTAAATAACATTATAGCCTATTTGTCCCAAATCATTGTTAATGTACATAATGACTTCGCCCTAGGCTATAAATTATGTATTGTGCATTTTTCAGCAAAACGTTTGTCTTTCCGTGGCTCTAATACAGTCTGTATGCTTCATATAGAGAGCTGTAATACAGATCACGCTTTCTCTTTCCGTTTGCTCTGTTATTTAAACACCGAACTTCAAACTCATTTATGACACATAATTCATTCTTGAAGCAAACTTATGTCCGTTTGGTGATTAAATAAACAGTTTTAGACCGCTGCTTAAATTGAACGTGACGCGTCTGGTGTGTGTGTGTGTGTGTGTGTGTGTGTGTGTCTGTGTGTGTGTGTGTGTGTGTGATACCCGTGACTTCTCCAAGACGCAGCGCTGTGCTTTTGCACAGTGTGTCACTCACTTGCATATTTGTTTATATTTTAATTAGATAATCATGCAGTGTTCTAAAATAGCAGCAAATAAAGAGTGCACATGCAATATCAATAACCTGTGCATGTAATTTTAATATGGCCTTTTGTAGGTATTTCAAGATGGCCATCTTTAAGCATGACTGTTGAAATGAAATGGTAATACTTAATAAGAGTCCATTTGTAACATTAACGAAAGCTGTAGAAGTATTGTTCCTTGTTAGAGTGTGTTCATTTCATTTCAACATTTACTAATAGGCTTCATTTTTAAATTTTAAAGTTTCTTCTTTTAACATTTGTAAACTATGAAATAACTTTAATAATCAATATAGTAATAAATATTAATACTACATTTGTATTCATTTATAAAGTATAGTTCCGTACTGTTACTGTTTTTTTTTAATAGTAAAGCTCTATTTAGTTTTCATTCAGTATCTATTTTAAAAACTATCGGTTGATTAATCGGTATCGGCCAGTGTGGTCCAACCTAGCTATTGGTATCGGTAAAATCCACTATCGGTCGACCTCTAATATGAACACAAAATATTTCATGTTTTGTCTGGTCAACTTCATGTCATTTGTAAATATACATCCTTTCCTGTCATTCAGACCTGCAACACATTCCAAAAACACATTCCTGGGACAGGAGCAATTTAGGGCTAGTAATGAGGTAAATTGGTTAAATAATGATGTGATTTGAAACAGTTGATGTCAACAAGTGACTGTAATTATGATTTGGTACAAAAGCAGCATCCAAGAAAGGTCTAGTCCTTTAGGAGCAAAGATGGGCCGAGGATCGCCAGTTTGCCAACAAATACGTGAGGAAATTATTGAAATGTTTAAAAACAATGTTCCTCAAAGAAAGATAGGAAGAGATTTGGATATTTCACCTTCAACAGTGCATAACATAATTAAAAGAT
Source organism: Schizothorax lantsangensis (assembly GCA_027422415.1). Lineage (NCBI taxonomy): Eukaryota > Metazoa > Chordata > Actinopteri > Cypriniformes > Cyprinidae > Schizothorax > Schizothorax lantsangensis. The sequence continues at coordinate 23,117,988 of CM049861.1, read as the reverse complement.
TCAAGGAATCTGGAGGAATTTCAGTGCGTAAAGGACAAGGGCGCAAGCCTAAGCTGAACCGTGATCTCCGATCCCTCAGGCGGCACTGCATCAAGAATCGTCATTCATCTATAAGCGATATCACCACATGGGCTCAGGACTACTTTGGCAAACCTTTGTCAAGTACCACAATACGTAGTTACATCCACAAATGCCAGTTAAGACTGTACTGTGCCAAAAGGAAGCCCTATGTTAACAGTGTCCAGAAGCGCCGTCGACTTCTCTGGGCTCGGAGGCATCTGGGATGGACCATCACACAGTGGAAACGTGTACTGTGGTCAGATGAATCAGTATTTCAGGTATTTTTTGGGAGGAATGGACGCCGTGTGCTCCGGACCAAAGAAGAAAAGGATCATCCAGACTGTTACCAGCAACAAGTCCAAAAGCCAGGGTCTGTCATGGTATGGGGTTGTGTCAGTGCCCTTGGCAAAGGTAACTTGCACTTCTGTGATGGCACCATTAATGCTGAAAAGTACATAGAGATTTTGGAGCACAATATGCTGCCTTCAAGAAGACATCTTTTCCAGGGACGTCCATGCATATTTCAACAAGACAATGCAAAACCACATTCTGCACACATTACAAAGTCCTGGCTGCGGAGGAAGAGGTTACGGGTACTTGACTGGCCTGCCTGCAGTCCCGACCTGTCTCCAATAGAGAATGTGTGGCGCATTTTGAAGTGCAAAATGCGACAACGAAGACCCCGTACTGTTGCCCACCTTAAGACTTGTTTGCAGGAAGAATGGGACAAAATTACACCTGAAACACTTCATCACTTGGTGTCTTCAGTCCCTAAACGTCTTTTAAGTGTTGTGAAAAGGAATGGCAACATTACAAAGTGGTAAATGCTTTACTGTCCCAACTTTTTTTGGAATGTGTTGCAGGTCTGAATGACAGGAAAGGATGTATATTTACAAATGACATGAAGTTGACCAGACAAAACATGAAATAGTTTGTGTTCATATTGTCTGCAATGAAATACAAGTCAAAGTAAATTTAGAAATCACTACTTTCTTTTTTTATTTGCGTTTTCCATACTGTCCCAACTTTTTCTGATTTGGGGTTGTAATTGTTGACCTCTAGCTAACTTATCATTCAATGCTTTAATGGACAGTGGGACAAAGAGTTCTTAAAACGGTTAAGCCTACACTTAGGAACTCTGAAGCGTCTTCCCGAGGGAAGAAGTTGGTACTCAGAGTGAAGGACATGAGTGGGATCTGAAATATTTTTTTGAGCCTGTCTAGTAACTGTTTCTTCAAAAAAAAGTGATGCTCAAGACATTTCACCATGCATGCATTTGGGTTGCTTCTTCAGTTGTGACCTGATTAATATAATATGGTTTTAACAACCCATTTTTATTTCTCTTGAATATGATTTGTCTTTATATGCTACTTTAGCTGTCTTCATGCTGTATCCTCCAGTAAAGTGTTGGATAATAAAGTATGATGGATATTCTGTATTAAGGATGGTGTTTGGTACATACACCATTTTATTTTGTAAACAATACATATAATTACCATGATTGTTTTAATTAAGACATGAACATTTGGTCATATTAATGACTCTAGTTCAGGGTTCCTCAAATCTTTCCCTGGAGGGCCAATCTGCCACAGAGTTTAGCTCCAACCCTGATCAAACTCACCTACCTGTGATTTTCTAATGATCTTGAAGACTCTGATTAGCATGCTCAGGTGTGTTTGATTAGGGTTAGAGCTAAACTCTGCAGGAGTGGGCCAGATTTGAGGATGCCTGCTCTAGTTACATTAGTTACTGATTTTTGACTTTCATTAGCTGTAAGCTCTAATCATCAAAATTAAAGCAAAAAAAAAAACTTTTTAAGTGTTTTACTTTATATGTAATGAATCTAAAATATATGAAAGTTTCACTTTTGAAATAAGTTACAAGAAAAAATGAACTTTTTCACCATATTCTAATTTTCTGAGATGTACCTGTAATATAAACTTTATGATAGAAACACTCTGACTACTTACAATGGGCACAATCTGCATGAGAGTTGAGGCAATGGCTAATGACAGCAGGAGTAAAAGTCCTAGAACTTTGTATGAATATATATCATATGAATTTGCTGAAATTCTTTGAATTATTACTACTTCTGCGTAACACTTGATAACACAGCCATGGGACATGTAAACCAAAGTTTAAGAAACATCAAATGCTGTGCAAAATGTAACTGCCGTAAAGTTCAGTCAAAGGGTTAAGACCAACACAGACGTACCATTGGAAATGTTTGCCTTTGCAGCTTTTGGTCTTCTCCATAAACACACAAGATGGCCAAATTCATCCCTCTCCACAAACAAGACAAGACAAGAGTTTGACAGGCCTTCCTTTGGTCTTCCTTTTTAGCTGAAACAAAGAAAAAGAAAATGTTGAACATTTGAAGGACTTTAGGCTCCCTGGCAGCTTCTTCAAGTTCAGCATTGGGAGCTTCGAGTACAAGTTACCTGTTAATATTAGCAGCTTTTTGACATAACTGATCAAAATTCGATTCTGAGCTTTGAAAATATGCCATGATGAACGAGAGAAAGGAAGAAAGAGAGCAAAAATGTGTAAATTTATTATGAATAACAGTTCAGAAAAATAGGCAAGGAAAAGCTGAGAGAGAGAGAGAGAGAGAGAGAGAGAGACTCACCAACTTAAAGGGATAGTTCACTTTGAAATTAAAATTTGGTATCTATCAGCTTACCCCAAGGGCATCCAAGATGTAGGTGTCTTTTTTTTTCTTCAGTAGATCCAATTTTGATGTTTTTAGGTCAAACCGTTCTAGTCTGTCAGTCATATAATGGCAGGTATAGGTCACTGTCTCTATAAGAGAGAAAAGGAACATGCACAGAGAAATCCAAATTAAACAATTCCCCATCGTAACTACACATTGATGGCCTAAGACACGAAACGAGCGGTTTGTGTGAGAAAACGAACAGTATTTATATAGTTTTTTACCTCTTGTACACAACCATGTCCAAGTGATCTGAGTGCGCACACACATCCGGGTGTGTGACGTGTGTGTGTGTGTGCGCGCGCTCTGGCTCACGCAGCATTCACACGGGGCGTCGGCGTCAAGGCTTGACGGAGGGCGTGTCTGAAGCGTGGTGCTGACGCAACTTCGTGGTATTTTCTTGTTGGAAGACGCACACTGTCATCACTCCTGTCGTTTCTGAACTGTCTACTCTAGGATAATGATGACTTCTTTTAAGCAGACCCGCTTGCTGTCATGCATTGTATTTCTATACGAGCGCTCCATGTATCCGTTTCATTCATCTGTAACTAGCCAAACACACATGCCGCAACTCCACCCTCCTCACCCTGCGTCACTTCCACCTAACCATGTAAAAAATAACAGATCCAGGAACAGTTTGTTGAGACATGACACCGGCAAGGAAAAAGAAAAAGGAATCTTACTATGACGAAGGATTAGTCCATGAATAATATTTCTGCCATTCCGAAATTAAAGAGCCATCATTTTGTACCAAAAGGAATATACATAACCGTATATAATAATACTGTCAAACAGTGGCGTAGCCAGAATTGTATTTTTGGGCGGGCCTGGGCAAAACTGAGCGGGCACCTAGGCTAACTAATGGACGGAGTCCAGTGGCGTAGCGCAAATCCGCGGCCACCAACCGCGAAACCAGGAAGGTGAGCCAATATCACACAAGCAACGTGCAAACTTTGCGCAAGAATTATGAGGTGAACCTCTTAATTTTAGTCGATTCACTAGAAAGTGAAAGAAAAAACTGACAGCGCTTTCAGCATCTGACGCTGCATTAACGGCGCATATTCTCTCAGAGACGACCAGAGACGAATCTACTTCATATGCTGATAATGGTATATAGCTAAATGTTTTAATTTACTCCCTTAATATTTCTCTTGTGGCCCGAACATAGGCTAGTGGAAAAAATAAATAAATAAATAAAAATAAATAAATGCATAGAGAAGAAACCTATTTTGTGTTAAACAGGTTTTTTTTTTTTTTTAAAAGTCAGTGATTGAAATAAAGCTTTTTCATTGATGATTGCAGTGTTAATAATTTTAATTATAGGCCTATAATTCATTGTATAATAAACCTGTTTTGAAAGACCTTTTTAAAAACAGTTTCAATGAGGAGTAGCCTAAGCTAGCCTAATCTTTATTATCCTCGCAGCACGTCAGTTATGAGGTGATGCCACTGATCTCTATTATAGATCAGTGGGTGATGCGCTATGAAATTATTGTTCGGCAAATTAATTGTAATCTTAATTTAATAATAAAAGTAACTTAATAATAATAATAATAATAGGCCTAATCATAAGAAGAATGTAACATGCCTACATTAATTGAAAATGTCAAATTAAATAGCCAATAACTAAAGTGTATACAATTATTTTATTCAGAAATGTCGTTTTTTTGTTTTTTTTTGTTAATTCGTTATTTAAATTAATACGCCTACAAATGAGGAAACAGGTGCAGTCAATCGCCGTCATCAGTCACAAAGTAAAAAAAAAAAATACTAGCTAATTAAAAGAAACGGGCTAATCTTTGTGAGGATGACTGCAACAGCTGGTCTTAAATTCTTTAGACAACGCACACCAAACAACTTTGAACACCGAATGAAAACACTGCCTGAGCCCAAATGACATTCATAATCGGCCTGACAGTAGGCCTATAGTGTGTTCTCGGCTTCACAGAATGAACAGGTTCGTGCGTGGGACTGAAAAGTCTAACCGTTACTTGCGGACTGACGGACGGGCTTTCTCCCTGTCAGTGCGAAATTCAGTTTTTTACAGAATTATGCATTGCTGTTGTTTTTCTAACATTTTCTAACACACCGCTGCAAATTACAGTCCAACTGAATGGGTGAACACGCACAAATTTACAGGCGCAACATGCCTGAAACAGCCTGGATAACAATTGGCTAACACTGCTGTCAATCAAACTCATCAAGAATGATGCAAAAACACATTTGATTTATTTTAGTTATTTGAGATGTTATAATAGTTCTCTAATTGTGTTACAATAGATTAAACAATAATTATTTAACAAATATTATATTTGTATAATAAACTGGGGGGGGCTTTCATCAGAGTGGGCGGGCCTGTGCCCGTCAGGCCCGTCCAAACAATTCAAATAATTTTTTAAAGCACCACGCTTCAGAAACGCCCTCCGTCAAGCGTTGACGCGGAGTTACAGATGAATGAAACGGATACATGGAGCGCTCGTATAGAAATACAATGCATGACAGCAAGCAGGTCTGCTTAAAAGAAGTCATCATTATCCTAGAGTAGACAGTTCAGAAACGACACGAGCGATGACAGTGCGCCTCTTCCAACAAGAAAATACCACGAAGTTGCGTCAGCACCACGCTTCAGACACGCCCTCCGTCAAGCGTTGACGCCGACGCCCCATGTGAATGCTGAGTGAGCCAGAGCGCGCGCACACACACGTCACACACCGGATGTGTGTGCGCACTCAGATCACTTGGACATGGTTGTGTACAAGAGGTAAAAAACGATATAAATACTGTTCGTTTTCTCACACAAACCGCTCGTTTCGTGTCTTAGGCCATCAATGTGTAGTTACGATGGGGAATTGTTTAATTTGGATTTCTGTGCATGTTCCTTTTCCCTCTTATAGAGACAGTGACCTATACCTGCCATTATATGACTGACAGACTAGAACGGTTTGACCTAAAAACATCAAAATTGGATCTACTGAAGAAAAAAAGACACCTACATCTTGGATGCCCTTGGGGTAAGCTGATAGATACCAAATTTTAATTTAAAAGTGAACTATCCCTTTAATAAAGAACTTTACAGCCATTAGTGAAACAGAACAAATAAAGATACTATTAGGAGAGGGACAGACAGCAGCACTGGCTGCGAGATACGTGTGGATGTGCCACAGCCTGAGAGACAGCAGGTGAATGTGTGTGTGTGGATGTGCCACAGCCTGAGAGACAGTGTTATTGTGTATTGTGTCTGACCTGACCTGTGTGTTACCCTATTGTCCACCACAGTGATCCTTAGTATGTATGTATGTGTGTTTCTATGTAAGTTAAAGACTGTGGTGTCAAATGTTCACACGTTCTAATTTGTTACAGTTTAATACTTCTAAGATGTTATAATATTCCATTCTATTAATTCGATGTTCATTTAATTATTATTATTGTTATTATATTATTATTTTATTTTATTTATTTATTTTCATCTTTTTGTACATGTATACTAAGCTTTGGCAATATTGTATCATTTACAGTCATGCCAATAAAGCAATTTTGAATTGAATTGAATTGAATTGAGAGAGAGAGAGAGAGAGAGACCTGTTGATAAACAGCTGTTGGACACTAAAGGTTGTTGTAGGAGATGGAGATGGATGTGATCTGAAGAAACTGCAAGACAAAAAAAAATATTGAATTACAATTGTTTTACATAAAAGTATTAAAGGCATGGCAAGTTATGTGATTAACTACAAATACCACATTAAAAATACGTTACTGTGGTAAAAACATGGTACATGTTGTGTTATACTTTAACTACAAATAGTACACAGTAAAAACACAGTTACTGTAGGAAAACAAGGTAGTCTAAGTGTTGTGGTTACCGTGTTTTAACTACAAATACCACATTAAAACTACGTTACTATGGTAAAAACATGGTAAATGTGTGGATTTTTACATGATCCCTTTCCCACCACAGGCTAATTTCAAACAAATATCACAATGAAAACTAACTTTATAATGCTGGCGGGGTCCGCTTGAATGATCTGAACGTCAAACATGTTGAAATAATGGGACAAACAGTGTACAGTATCGATTTGAAACACGACATAATTTCATTCATAAATACGGGACGATCGACTAACGTTACTTTACGAGACGGGTGGAAACTCTACCTGTACGTGTCTTGAAGTTATCAAAAATCCATATCTTCATAGCAATAAAACACTTTGAATAGCCGGGACAGTTTAAAACGCAAATATAGCAAGCATTTTAAAAGAAACCCACAATGCATTTAGGCGAAAGTTTCTGTAGCATCTCCTTTTGCCGGTGTCCTGACATTTTATCCTACCCGTCAGATTTTCCTACCGGGGCTTACTGCGCACATCAATATTTCGTCCTTTTTCTCATGCTGAACAACAATATTGAATGCATCTGCATTACTGTAAGGGGTAGGTTTAGGGTTGGAGTAGGTGTAGACGTTAATAAAACACAATCTAATAGGTAGAAAAAAAATATTTATTGTTGGTTTCCGGTAGCTGTATCCCTTCTAGACACAACCATGAATATAACACATAATTACTGTATTTGCATTACTGTAAGGGTAGGTTTAGGGTTGTGGTAGGTGTAGACATTAATAAATCATAATTTAACAGGTAGCATTTTTCGTTGTCGAATTTTACTACCTTCTGTTTTAATGGGAGGTAGGAAAATCTGACAGGGTAGCACAAATCGACATAACACCGGTAGGGGTGCTAATTTAGGGAACGCTCGTATGGGTCGTATTTGAGGATAGTGACAAACAACCTGTACGGTCCTATGAGTTGGAGGACTTGTTGGATCAAAGAAGGCTGTGAAAATTAATCTGCATTGTTAATCCTTTTGATCTTTTATTTAAAAAAATCACAAAAATCTAACCTTTCATTGGATAATAAGAATTTAAAATGAGGGAAAATATCATTATGAAATAAATGTTTTTCTCAAATACACGTTGGACACAATAATTGGCACCCCTAGAAATTATTATGAGTAAAATATCTCTGAAGTATATTCCCATTCATATTCACAATTTTGAGCACTCCAGGGTGATTATGAACATGAAATTATCCAGCCATGGCTTCCTGTTTCACAGAAATATAAATAGGAGGGAAAACAAAGCCCAAATTCCCTTAATCATCCATCACAATGAGAAAAAACAAATAATATATTTCTGATGGGCAGCAAAAGATAATTGAGCTTCACAAATTAGTGAAGTGGCTTTAAGAAAAGAGCTAAAGCAGTGAGAATTCCCATTTCCACCATCAGGGCAATAATTAAGAATTTCCAATCAACAGAAAATGTTATGAATCTGCCTGGAAGAGGACATGTGTCTATATCGTCCTAATGCATGGTAAGGAGGAGAGTTTGAGTGGCTAAAGACTCTCCAAGGACCACAGCTGGAGAATTGCAGAAAATAGTTGAGTCTCGGGGTCAGAAAACCTTAAAAAAAATTGTCAAACAGCACCTACACAACCACATGTTGTTTGGGAGGGTTTCAAGAAAAATTCTCCTAGCTCATCCAAAAATAATCCCCAGCATATTCAGTTATCAGACACGACTGGAACTTCAAATGGGACTGGCTTCCATGGTCAGATGAAACTAAAAAAATAGCTTTTTAGCAGCAAACACTCAATATGGGTTTGGTGAACACAGGGATAAAAAGTACCCCAGGTGTACAATGAAATATACTGCTGTATTTTTGTTGTGGGCCTATATTTCTGCTGGAGGTCCTGGACATCTTGTTTAGACACATGGCATCATGGATTAAATCAAATACCAACAGATAAAAAATCTGAATAAAAGTGACTGACTCTGTTAGAAATTTTATATTGGGCCATGTTTGGATCTTCCAACCGGACAATAATCCAAACACAAACCTCAAAAACAACACAACAATGGGTCACTGAGCACAAAACCAAGCTTTTGCTATGGCCATTTCAGTCCTCTGACCTGAACCCTATAGAAAATGAGTGAGGTGAACTGAAGAGAAGAAGCACCGTCATGGAGCTGTGAATCTGAAGGATCTGGAGAGATTCTGGATGAAGGAATGGTCTCTGATCTCTTGTCAGGTGTTCTCTAACCTCATCAGGCATTATAGGAGAAAATTTAGAGCTGTTAAACTGGCAAATGGCGGTTTCAAAAAGTATTGAATAAAAGGGTGCCGTTAATTGTGGCCAATGTGTATTAGAGAAAAACATTTATTTCATAATCATATTTCCCCCCATTTTAAATTCTTATTATCCAATGAAAGGTTAGATTTTTGTATTTTTTTTAAATAAAAGATCAAAAAGGATTAATTTTCACAGCTTTCTTTGATCATATTTACCAAGGGTGCCAATATTTTTGGCCATGATTGTATATATATATAATTGACCTGTAGTCTAAGACAGTTCTCATAAGCTCAGTGTTTGTCATTTAAAGTGTTATGCCACCCAACTTACTGCACAAAGCCAAACAAAATCAAACTCACTGAGCAGAGGAGAGAACATTGAACGCTTATCTTCATACCCTCACTCTGACCTTTTCCTCTGTCTGTGGCAACTGACAGATCTCTCATATCAAATGTTTCACTAAAGGTTGGCATTATTTTGGGTTGCCAGTCATCAATCAACAGAATGCAAATGTTGTGTGTCTGCTTTATTTGATATCCTGAATCTGAAAATGGAACAATGATATGTGGTGGAAAATAGAAACAAAAATATAATATATATATATATATATATATATATATATATATATATATATATGCAGTTGAGAGGAAAATAATAAATAATTTGTATGTCTTAATGTGTGTAATTTACTGCCATGGGATGTCAATAAGGTTTGATCTTACATATAAGGGGCAAAAGTCATGGCAAGTATCTGCTGTTCTGCTGTCATTAGAAGAAGCAGTGCTCTGATTGCCACTGGCCAGTAGTGTAATAGCAGGGTTACTGTTACCACCACTGGCACATCCTGCTGTGTCATCAACCCCTCATTTGTCATGCCGTCAACTTTCCCTTTGCTTCACAGAGGGTCAAACAAACCTTTGAGAGTACTGTATAAAAGAGTCCATTCAAACTCTTTAACATTTGCTGGTAATAGGCAAAAAAAAGAAAAAAGCAGTTAATGAAAGAACTTTCTGGATAGGCCTCATGGAAATATGAGTTATGTTCTGGATATTTATGAGGACTGTTGAATGCCAGGTGTGTTTGTATTGTAATAAATTAAAAGTGATGTAGAATATAAACATATCTCAACAAAACTTGAGAACTGAGGGTTATCAAAATCCTGTCTGCTTTTTTAAAAATTCCTCTGGAGAGATTAATCAAATAAGACAAGTCCAGTCAACTTCGCAAAGAACATTTTGCAGACACGAGGTTTAATTATGCTTGCATTAAGACATTCATTACCCACACATCAAACTAACAGCCTGCTCTGTCAACACAATGAAAACACTGTATCCATCCATGAGGAAGTAACTAGAAAGTTTTAAAAGCAAAGTTTGTTGTCAAATTATTAGTAACTGACATTGTGATTTCGGTAGCAGGTGCTGTAGTGTCACTTAAAAATAATCACCCTCACATTCTCATTTCTGAAATTATAGAAATTATAATGGATTTATTATTTAAATGAAAAACTGTTTATATCAGGGTAAAATTGTTATTAATATGTATGTCAAGGTACATACATACATACAGGTGCATCTCAATAAATTAGAATGTTGTGAAAAAGTTAATTTTTTCTTGTAACTTATTTCACTTTTCTTTGGCTCTCAACGGAGGCGGTCGCATTTTTTCTCGCTCCCCGTCCTCGCCCTTTTTTTCCCTCCCTGCCTGCTCTCTTGTCTCGTATCGTGTAATACTTGAGAGAATCTCTCTGCATTGCTCCTCAAAACTGAAAAAATCATGGATTTGATCAACTGGTCTCTCAACGCAATTGACACCATCTTCTCGACGAGAAGCTCGGGTTCTGGGGAACCTGACTGCCCTGACGGAACGCTCTCCGCTGGCTACACGATGGACGCGTGGGACAGATGGCGTGTCGTGTGTTTAGCGGCTCTTTCCGTGGAGGACATTGAAGATATCTATCTATTCGGAACCATGATAACAGGTCTTCTGCTGATTGGATTAGGCTTTGCCCTGGGTTATCGAAGAATTAAGAAAACGGGAACAGCTGTTCAAAGCCTCACAAGGCTGCCCGTCATGATTGAAGCAGTGGGAAGAGCGGTCAGCATTGAGACTGAGACTATTAACCGCAATATGGATTCTATCACGGAGAAGCTCACGGCTTTGCAAAGAAAAATTGACGGAGACCAGAACGGACAAAGAGAGTAGCCGTGGAATTGGAATGCGGTTACTCGCCCTAAGACTAAACAAGCACAATCTTATCTTTTCCGGCTCCCCTCTACCAGCACTGGCCTTGGCCAAGGCCGCTGTTGGAAAATCATCCCTGAGAAGAGCACCGCAGGGAGACGCTCTCTGCGTTCCTCCCCCATTCCTCAGACACCTGCTGATTACACATACACACACATACACACATACTGATTACAAACTATTACACATACACACACATAATTTCCCCAAACCCCCGATCCAACGCCTCCGTCGCTTTGATCCGCCAGCCTGACAAGCGGGTCTGTGACTAGCGCTGCTGGGTTAGCGCTGGACCGGATGGCTGTTTTGTTGGAGCTGGATTACCTCCCCTGTTGCAAAGTCGTATGTCTATGGTGTATTATGTGCTTTTGTGCTGAGGTGTTTTTTTCTGTTCTCACACTGTACTCCCCCAAGGAGTATAGTCTGGGGGTTATTTTTTCCTTCTCTCTCTCCTCTTGTTTATGCTGTAAATTTCTTAAACAAACCCCTGCATTTCACTGCTGATTGTACTTGGTATGATTGTGTATGTGACAAATAAATTTGACCTTGACCTTGACCTCAAAAAGTGAAACTTTCATATATTTTAGATTCATTACATGTAAAGTAAAACATTTCAAAAGTTTTTTTTTTTTTTTTTAATTTTGATGATTAGAGCTTACAGCTCATGAAAGTCAAAAATCAGTATCTCAAAATATTAGAATATTTACATTTGAGTTTCAATAAATGACCATCCATACAGTATAAATTATGGGTATCTCTTGTTCTTTGAAACCACAATAATGGGGAAGACTGCTGACTTGGCAATGATCCAGAAGACGAACATTGACACCCTCCACAAAGAGGGTAAGTCACAGAGGGTCATTACTGAAAGGTGTGGCTGTTTACAGAGTGCTGTATCAAAGCATATTAAATGCAAAGTTGACTGGAAGGAAGAATTTGGGTAGGAAAAGGTGCACAAGCAACAGGGATGATCGCAAGCTTGCGAATACAGTCAAGCAAAGCTGATTCAAACACTTGGGAGAGCTTCACAAGGAGTGGAATGACGCTGGAGTCAGTGCATCAAGAGTCACCACGCTCAGACGTCTTCAGGAAAAGGGCTACCAAGCCACTTCTGAACCAGAGACAACGTCAGAAGCATCTTACCTGGGCTGTGGATAAAAAGAACTGGACTGTTGCTCAGTGGTCCAAAGTCCTCTTTTCAGATGAAAGTAAATTTTGCATTTCATTTGGAAATCAAGGTCCCAGAGTCTGGAGGAAGAGTGGAGAGGCACAGAATACATGTTGCTTGAAGTCCAGTGTGAAGTTTCCACAGTCAGTGATGATTTGGGCTGCCATGTCATCTGCTGGTGTTGGTCCACTGTGTTTTCTGAAGTCCAGAGTCAACACAGCCATCTACCAAGAAATTTTAGAGCACTTCATGCTTCCTTCTGCTGACAAGCTTTATGGAGATGCTGATTTCATTTTCCAGCAGGACTTGGCACCTGCCCACACTGCCAAAGGTACCAAAAGCTGGTTCAATGACCATGATGTTACTGTGCTTGATTGGCCAGCAAACTCGCCTGACCTGAACCCCATAGAGAATCTATGGGGTATTGTCAAGAGGAAGATGAGAGACACCAGACCCAACAATGCAGATGACCTGAAGGCCACTGTCAAAGAAACCTGGGCTTCCATACCACCTCAGCAGTGCCACAAACTGATCACCTCCATGCCACGCCAAATTGAGGCAGTGATTAAAGCAAAAGGAGCCCCTACCAAGTATTGAGTACATATACAGTAAACGAACATACTTTCCAGAAGGCCAACAATTCACTAAAAATGTTTTTTTTTAGTGGTCTTATGAAGTATTCTAATTTGTTGAGATTGTTGGGTTTTTGTTAAATGTGAGCCTAAATCACCACAATTTAAAGAACCAAAGACTTAAACTACTTCAGTCTGTGTGCATTGAATTTATTTAATACACGAGTTTCACAATTTGAGTTGAATTACTGAAATAAATGAACTTTTCCAAGACATTCTAATTAATTGAGATGCACCTGTACATACATTTACATTTATGCATTTAGCAGACGCTTTTATCCAAAGCGACTTACAGTGCATTCAGGATATACATTTTTTTTCTCAGTATGTGTGTTCCCTGGGAATTGAACCCACAACGTTTTGCGCTGCTAATGCAATGCCCAGTCGTGGGCATAGGGGCAGTCGTGGCCTAATGGATAGAGAGTTGGACTTGTAACCCGAAGGTCGTGGGTTCGAGTCTCAGGTCCGCCAAGGATTGTAGGTGGGGGGAGTGAATAACTAACTGCCAAAGGTACCAACAGCTGGTTCAATGACCATGGTGACCATGGATTATAGGTGGGGGGAGTGAATAACTAACACGCTCTCCACTCTCAATACCACTACTGAGGTGAGACCCTTGAGCAAGTCACCGAACCCCTAACTGCTCCCTGGGTGCCGCAGCATTGGCTGCCCACTGCTCCGGGTGTATGTCCACTACGGTGTGTACACTTGGATGGGTTAAATGCAGAGCACAAATTCTGAGTATGGGTCACCATACTTGGCCACACACCACTTCCCAATGCTCTACCACTGAGCCACATAAACACATACATAGGAAAGCCTATAATATAGGCCTACTGATAACTATTTTTACCTTTCCTGGGAAAAAAAGTGCTTGTACGCACTGCAAGGATCATGCTGTGTTTTGCTAGTGTTTGACAAAGAGTGAAAAAAAACAAAAGTTACTGTCACGGTGCACACAGCAGGGAGGAACAAGGAACACGGAGACGAGGAGTAAACTCAAATAATAGTCTTTAATGACATCAGGGCAGGACAAGGCAAGGCAGACTCACAGAAACACCAGGGAGTAACGAGTAGACCAGACGATACGAAACTGAACAGGCAGGAACTAATATACACAGGTTAATTACACAAACACAGCTGGACATGAATCAACTAATAATGACATTAAACAAGGACAGGAAACAAACCAAATATGGAAACAAGAGGCGGGGACACAAGACACACACGACAGAGGACTGACAGTTACAGAAGAATGAAAAAAAATGCTACATTAAAACCTGTTAATTGGTTAACTCTAAGTTGCATTATCACATACATTAGCATATGGTGAAAAAAATATGGTTTAACTTTGTATTATGCAGTATTTAATAGTTGAAAATACTAACTAAATAAATAAGCTCATTATGAACTCTGATTTATCGTGGCTTTCTAATGTAACACTTGTATTAGATTTTGTCAGTTCAGGTAGCTTGGTATACATATCATTATACATGTCATTAACATATCACTTAATTAAATATACATACATTAATAGGTTGTAAAATATACAGGCACCATTTTTATGTAAATTTTACAGGATATTTGTACAGTGTTGTTTTGCAGTTGCTAGTGTGTTGCTAAGTTGCTTCCTACTTCCCCCAAAAATGAACTATATATGGTGTCTAGACTTGGCACTGCCCCCCCATTCATACATGATTGTTGGATTTTCTGTCCAGTCTGATCAGTTAAAAAGGTATAACACTCCCCTCCTCAATAAACTGCAGGTTTGAGTTACTATATTATTATATCTGCAGCACAAACAGTGCAAGGCGAGTTAAAATTGAATACTTAGGGGTTTGTTCAAATTGCATATGGTATAGAAACAGGAATGCTTGCCTTAACAAGCACCACTAATAAAAAAATATATATTAGGAAATTAAGTAGATATGAATACAAGGACAATTTATTGGGTGAACAAAACCTAAAGCTGAGCTGTAAATAATAGCTCAATTAATGGGTGTCTAAGCGAAAGGTGGAATTAAAGAAGAAATGAGTGTTTGAATATAAAGTATGAAAGGTCTGACATGACTAAAGTGACAAGGATGCATCAGCAAGAAACCTCCTGGAAGACTAAAACATTCTATTGAGGTATGCAGGGAAGAAAGAATGGTTTAAGGGAATGCATGATAAAGATATTCTTAACTTAATAATTAATTCTTCCAATTTTCTAACCTATTAAAGCTTATTCAGTACAACAAAATGGGCCTAATATTAAATAAAAAAAAAAATAAGTTATACTCCAATTATCTGAAATGAGGCCAGAGCAGGGAAATTAAAGCAAGCAGTAGAAAAAGGCTTCAACTCGAGAACAAAAATCATGCGAAATACATGCTGGATTCTGCATGTTAAAGCTCTCTTTAAACTACATTATTTTCCATTCAGTACCTTTCACACCAACTTTCTTTTTCTTTTTTGCTTTCATATGCCTTCATATCAAAGCAGGTCTCAAACAAGCACAAAGTTTTAGTGTGTCTAAGTATGGCCTTCAGCTTTATGCCAAGTTGTTTGATACTAGCCCTAAAACGTGATTAGAAACCACAGCTCTGCTTAAACAGTTTTGCATCCTCCACAAACCGGCATACTGCAATGCCCCCAATCCGAGGACACCAGATCCCCAACCAGCACAAGTTAGCGGAACTGCCAGCGTAATGCATTTTAAAGCGTGAATATTCGTTGAATATTTCTGTTAGATCAAATATGTGTAGCACAGCTGGACATGGCCTTACACAAATATGTTTATGAAATGAGTCAGCACAGTGTATAAACATCATTTCTGATACATTTTGACAGGAGACATTCATCAAATTAGCCCATTCTTCCAAGCAGATTACTGTAGGAAAGCTTTAATTATTATAGTGAATCATGCATAACTCTACAACAGGAAATAAATAATTTGTGCATTATTTGAAAATTATGCATATTCTGATTAAATTACATAATTGTTCTGTTCCAAAAACCAGTAAGAGGCTTGGAGCATTTAAATACATTGTGTGAATGGAAATTAATTTAAGTTATCCTAAGATATAATTTTAGATATTTTCTAATGTCCTTGTGGTTCACAAGGAAGGTGTTCTCTGAATGTTTTGCAACACATTCAGTAAACAAATAAATCCAAAATGGCTCACTATTTGGAACAAATTTTGAACACACACACACACACACACACGTTTGTTTCTGTGAATTGTGGGGACTTTCCATAGACCTCTAATGCTTTTATACTGACAAACAATATTTTCTATCCCCTAACCCAACCTTAACCCTAAACCTACCCCTTACAGAAAACCTGTTTGCATTGCTACACTTTCAGATAAACATAATTTACTATGTTTAATTAATTAATTAATTTATTTATTTTATCCCCTCGTGCACAATGTCAAAAAAATCAGGTTTTACAATCCTAGTAGGGACATTCTAACCCAGTCTCAGGGCATTTCGAGACATAATCACAAAATTTAAGCCATTTATTTCTTGTTCATGGACATGAATTTCCTTTTTTTGTGTGTGTCATTTAGCACAACTTTCAGTGTAATGTATTTCAATAGGGATTATCTCAGTGCAGGGTACTCCTTCAGTGTTTAAATATTTGCATTTGCAAAACTAGAAATTATTTAATATTTATTATGTTGCACCTAACACCGCTCCTTAACCTAAACCTACCCACTTCTCAACGATATAAAACACAAGCAAATGTAAGTACAGGCATATGTATTTATTTCAAAAATTGACCACAAACAGTGTAAAAGTATTACAAACATCTCGTGTTGCATTCCAAATCTTCCGAAGCCATGCGATGTTGTTATATGAACAAACTGAGTAAAATTTAAGGTTTTATCGCTGAAATAATCTTGCTCCGTGAACGCAGGCAGTCACGTCTGATTCAAAAAAATACTCACGAAGCAATCACGAGACACACAAGATTCAATGCCATTTCAGAAGGTGTGTTCGACTTGAAGCGGCACTGCGCAGAATGACATCAAAGTACCACGAGAGCGATAAGAGAGCAGATGGATCCTTAAGCTCTCACGATACTTTGATGTCATACATTGATCATTCTGCGCTGCGCCGCTTCAAGTCAAACATACCTATTAGGCTTGTTCGAGATGAACTATACTAGCCTGCCACCGGCTGGCGAGAGTAGCCGCTTGCAGTCGGGGCGGAAATAAAAGCGGAAACGTCAAGTCGGACACTTTCTGCTCCTGGTAGTGACGCTTGCACAGTGTTTCCATACTCTTATCACAATAAAGTGAATTAAATGCAATATATGTGAAATACAAAGACACGTTTTTATGAGCAACAGAAACACTTTTTTTATCAACATTCTTTTTTTTCACACATAACACAACACAGCATCCAAAATATAACAAAACCAAACAACAGACACATACTCAACATCTCAAAGTCCAGTCAAAAGGGAGGGAGAGAGGGAAGGACAACAAAAACACAAAAGTCACTCCTCCATACAATCACGTATATCAAACAAAAAACACTGCCAAGCATCAATGGTCGAAGGCCTGGCCCCACCAACTCGCGCCGTTGTACATTCACAAGTCACTATTTGCAGGAGGCTACAGATCCAATATGTTTTTCCACACATGTGCGGTGTAAACCAGTTCTGTATTATTGTCTTCTTCGCAGCTGTAAAACCAGCAAACAACATTCTCTTTTGCACTGAACTTATACAGAGACCAGAATCATCATTAAGAAGCCACAAACTTGGGTTAGCAAACCAATTTGCAGTAAGGATGACAAAACCAGGTTTACATGTGTCCATAGACTAATGACGATAGGACATTCCCAAAACATATGAAGAAAAGTGCCTGATGAAGCAGTATTACATATATGGCAGTTAGAATTTGATTGTAGTTTCATTTTGAATCTTTTGTAAGGAGTTATGTATGCTCTATGAATGACTTTGAAGTGAATAAGGCGATGAGCCAAATTTTTTGATGTAAAGCTGCGATTAGACCACACTCTCTCCCAGTCGTCAGATAAATTAAGGTCAGATAATTCCCTATTACAAAGAGTTTTAATAGAAAGAGGTTTTGTAATGCAATCAATAATTGTATTATATATTAAGGAAACAGATGGCCGACCAGCAGATGGTGCAATCCATTCCCGCATAGGATGAGAGGAAATGGAAGATGCCCACGGAACGCCATATGCTTTGAGAGCAGAACGCAACTGAAGAAAGATAAAGTATGCGGATGCTGGTAGACAAAATGTGGTTCTTAATGTCTGAAATGAACAGAAGCCCTGGTTATCATATATATCACCGCACGTGTTTACACCTAAAGAAGACCAAGAGGGTTGGACAAATGGACGATTTCCGCATACAAAATTAAAATTGTGCCATAAAGGTGTACTGTTACAAAATTTGAAGGGTCCTCCTATCCGACGTTCAACCGGTTTCCAGATTTTAATAGAGTTAGCCACAACCTGACCGAATTTATAATTTTCCACTTTTTTTCCTGTGCAAGTAAATAAAATATCTTGAAGACTATTTGGTTTAACCTTGTCAGCTTCAATCACCCTCCATGAAACTGTAGATTGAGGATTAACCCAATTATGAAGAGCCTTAACCGACCAATAATACTGTTCAAAATTTGGTACAGCCAGTCCTGCGCTATTAGTATGTTGTAATGTGGTAAGTTTAATGCTGAGGCATTTATCATTCCAGATAACTTAGAAATTATGGAGTTGATCACCTTAAAGTAACCTGGAGGGGGAGAAAGTGGTAGCATAGAGAAAAAAAAAATTAATCGAGGTAACAAATTCATCTTAACTGTGGAGATTCTTCCTTGGAGAGAGACTTTAAGATTCTTCCATCTTTGAATGTCATTTTTGACCTTAACTAAAATATTATTAAAATTGTCTCTGGCAATCTTATGAATGTTTTCATATATGGTAATGCCCAAATAGATGAAATATTCCTTAATAGGGATAAATGAGGGAATAGAAGAATTAACCTTAACATTGTTAATTGGCATTAAAGCAGATTTGCTCCAATTTATTTTATATCCTGATAAGCTACTAATATTATCAAATTCCTTAATTTTACTAGAGACTGAAACATCAAAGTGGTCTAAATATAGAATAATATCATCAGCGTATAATGAAATACTATGATTATGATCATGAATCTTAATCGATACTTCAGATTTCCTGATGGCTTGTGCTAAGGGTTCAAGAGATAGACAAAACAATAAGGGGGAAAGTGGACATCCCTGCCTTGTTCCCCGCTGTAAAAGGAACGGGGGGGGATAATATTACCAGTTATGACTGATGCTGCAGGTGAGTGGTATAATGTCTTAATCATAGAAATGAAGTGTTCACCGAAGCCGAAACATTGCAGAACTGCCCACATATAATTCCACTCTGTCAAAGGCTTTTTCTGCATCCAGTGAGAAAACCGCACAAGGCGTCGGGTGGGAGTCTGCAAAGTCAAGAATATGAAGGAGTCGACGCATATTGTCAGATGCATTGCACCCCTTGATGAAGCCGGTTTGGTCCTCCTTGATCAAACTATGAATTACCTTCTCCATACGAGAAGCAAAAACTTTAGCATAGATTTTTAGATCACATGGGATAAGCGAAATCGGTCTGTAGCTGGAACAATCTAATGGATCTTTCCTTTTTTTAAGAAGTAATGATATCAATGAAGTTTTTTGATCTCTATGAAATACCCCATGTTCAATTGCAAAATAGAAACAATTTTTATATACTGCTTAATACAGTGTCATCTGTTCAAGAATACAGTTCAGCATAAACATATAGGCTACTAAATACCAATAAAGTATGCTTTTATCAGTGTTTTTGATAAAAATGACTCAAGATAACTTTAGCTTTACTGTTATAAAAACACAGATTTGTGACCATTATTGGAAATGAATTGTTAGAATAAACACACGCAACACACCTTGTGCTTGTCAACACAGAATATGACCAATGAGAATTAAGTGTGTCGTCATCAAGGCTCTCGCAGCCGATTTTGAGCAACTGCAGCGCCTGACCTCGGCGGCTTGTCTCGCGGTACTTTTTGTTATCAACATTTTTTATTTTATTTTTTCACACAAAACATCACAACATAACATCCACTCAAAACAAACAAAACAAAACAACAGACACATACTCCATGTTTTAAAGGTCCAATCAAAGGGGAGAGAGGGAGGGAAAAAGTAACAACAAAACAGGTTCTTCCTTTATATAATCACATATGTTATAAAAAAATTAAAAAAATTTAAATAAAGTAATAATAATATGCAATCCAATATGCCTCTCCACACACGTGCGGCTCACACCAGTTCTACATCATCGTCCTCCTCGCAGCCACAAAACCAGCAAGCAGCCTTCTCAATTGCATTAAGCTTCAAGAAGACACACACTTGTATCAGCAAAGCAATCAGTCCGCAGTGAGGAAGATAAAACCAGGTCTACATGCGTCCACAGATCCATGACCAAAGGACACTCCCAAAACACATGGAGAAAAATACCCAATGACACAGTGTTACATATCAGGGCACCAGAAATAGATTTACGGTGTAACTATTCTAACACACAGGTTCGTTTAACAGCAGAATTTAAGCCCGTCACATTCAGTAATAAAATATTTAGAGTATACATTAAATATTCATAATCTCAAAATTGTATTCAACAAATGAGGAGAGGCAAAAGCACTCCCATTCTGTAAATGACATGTAAACGTTAGTGTGCGTTCTAGATATCAAAACACCTAGATGAAAAATCCCCTTAAAACAAGGTAAAGTAAATAAATGCATGAATATCTGTTGAAAAAAATAAAAACAACAGAGACAGAGATGACCAACAACTATAGACAAAAAAACAATTCAAGCTGCACGTTACTGAGAACATAGGTCTGATTGAGCAACAAAAACTTGTGATGATCCGTGACCGATCCACTTCAGCCCACAATGAGCCTCCCAAAAGGCTCACATAACCAAAACATTATTGTAATGAAACCTGCTCTCCATTAGTCCCCTCCAGAAAAAAAAGAAAGAAAAAAGGGGGGGTTAGTCTTACCAGCAAGGGGACAATTGTATCGAATAAATATAAATACTATCCCAGGAGGAGAGAGGAAAGAAGAAAAAAGAAAAAAAGAGATCTAGCAATCATCCTTATCCCTCCCGCCACCATCTCCTCCATTCCGACCACCAAGCCCCTCCGCCGGGTCGAAGAAAGGGCGGCCACCACCCTCCCGCTGCCCTGTGGATCCGCAGCAAATGTCCCACTCTGTGACAGGGAGCCGACAAAATCCTCCGCTTTCCGAAGAGAATTGAAGCATCTCTGTTCACCCCCGTGCTGTAGTTTAATTACCACCAGATAAGCGAGGAAGGGTGGTCTCGCGGTACTTTGATGGCACATGTGATCGTAAGGCGGCTGCAGCGCCGATCAAAGTCGGACAAATGTTCTAACCAGAATGCATTGCTTTTGTCAGGCGGCAGCCGATCTTTGTGGCGCCGCATGAAGTCGAACAAGCCTACTATCTAAGCTGACGTAATGACGAAATCAGTCACAAGAGACAAGACAGCCAATGCCATTTCATAAACAAAGCTGACATAATTCCTGCTTCCTCGGGCGGCAGTTTTGAATGTGCATTGTGCACAGTAAACAGACACTACGGTGAAGACGGTGCACTCAGTCGTGGTTTTATGTGCTGGCTCACATGTCGCAGCAGGCTCGGGCTCTCCGTCTGCGGTGGGATCAGACACTTGCTCCATGCAGCAGGATGACGGCTGGCTGGTGTCTGGTTTGGGAGTGGGGCTGAATAAAGTCCATTATTCTCCAGCACCCACTCCACGAATGCGGCGAAACTCCCTCGAGGACCTTTCCCGGACAGCTTTGCCTTTGTCCAGTTGTTCAGTCCGACGAAGTAAAAGGTGCATAGGCAGCTGTCTGGGTAATAAGTCTGGTTGGCCAGGTGTAGAAAATCCCTCGTATGATCCTCAAGGGAGCGATCCTCTTTCTCCAGACAGAGGAGCTTTACCGAAGTTACAACCCCAAATCAGAAAAAGTTGGGACAGTATGGAAAACGCAAATAAAAAAAGAAAGTAGTGATTTCTAAATTTACTTTGACTTGTATTTCATTGCAGACAATATGAACACAAAATATTTCATGTTTTGTCTGGTCAACTTCATGTCATTTGTAAATATACATCATTTCCTGTCATTCAGACCTACAACACATTCCAAAAAAAGTTGGGACAGGAGCAATTTACGGCTAGTAATGAGGTAAATTGGTTAAATAATGATGTGTTTTGAAACAGTTGATGTCAACAGGTGATTGTAATTATGATTTGGTACAAAAGCAGCATCCAAGAAAGGTCTAGTCCTTTAGGAGCAAAGATGGGCCGAGGATCGCCAGTTTGCCAACAAATACGTGAGAAAATTATTGAAATGTTTAAAAACAATGTTCCTCAAAGAAAGATAGGAAGAGATTTGGATATTTCACCTTCAACGGTACATAACATAATTAAAAGATTCAAGGAATCTGGAGGAATTTCAGTGTGTAAAGGACAAGGGCGCAAGCCTAAGCTGAACAACCGTGATCTCCGATCCCTCAGGCGGCACTGCAGCAAGAATCGTCATTCATCTATAAGCGATATCACCACATGGGCTCAGGACTACTTTGGCAAACCTTTGTCAAGTACCACAATACGTAGTTACATCCACAAATGCCAGTTAAAACTGTACTGTGCCAAAAGGAAGCCCTATGTTAACAGTGTCCAGAAGCGCCGTCGACTTCTCTGGGCTCGGAGGCATCTGGGATGGACCATCACACAGTGGAAACGTGTACTGTGGTCAGATGAATCGGTATTTCAGGTATTTTTTGGGAGGAATGGACGCCGTGTGCTCCGGACCAAAGAAGAAAAGGATCATCCAGACTGTTACCAGCAACAAGTCCAAAAGCCAGGGTCTGTCATGGTATGGAGTTGTGTCAGTGCCCTTGGCAAAGGTAACTTGCACTTCTGTGATGGCACCATTAATGCTGAAAAGTACATAGAGATTTTGGAGCACAATATGCTGCCTTCAAGAAGACATATTTTCCAGGGACGTCCATGCATATTTCAACAAGACAATGCAAAACCACATTCTGCACACATTACAAAGTCCTGGCTGCGGAGGAAGAGGGTACGGATACTTGACTGGCCTGCCTGCAGTCCCAACCTGTCTCCAATAGAGAATGTGTGGCACATTTTGAAGCGCAAAATGCGACAACGAAGACCCCGTACTGTTGCCCACCTTAAGACTTGTTTGCAGGAAGAATGGGACAAAATTACACCTGAAACACTTCATCACTTGTTGTCTTCAGTCCCTAAACGTCTTTTAAGTGTTGTGAAAAGGAATGGCAACATTACAAAGTGGTAAATGGAATTTGTTGCAGGTCTGAATGACAGGAAATGATGTATATTTACAAATGACATGAAGTTGACCAGACAAAACATGAAATATTTTGTGTTCATATTGTCTGCAATGAAATACAAGTCAAAGTAAATTTAGAAATCACTACTTTCTTTTTTTATTTGCGTTTTCCATACTATCCCAACTTTTTCTGATTTGGGGTTGTAAATCCATGGGACATAAATAAATAAATAAACAAAAGAGGAACAAATTTCGATTGTGGATTTTGTTACAGAATGTGGCTGATGTGATGCGCACAACGACGGAGTAACAATAATAGTCCTTTAATTCCAAATTCAAACACATAGAACATGAGAATCACCAGAAGAGTAAGCAACCACGCACACTAAATGTAGATCAATCCACGAAGCCCAGACAGAGACTGAGGGAATATATACACAGGCAAAACAAAGGAGCAAGCGAGATGATTAACGGACAACAGGTGAATTGAATGATATGATCAGGCACCTAAGGTTGCGTTTACACTTGGCATTAACATGCGACCTGTATCCGGATGTTGTCCACATACACATTGAAAAGACAAGTGTAAACGCACTTCTGATCGGAATGCTATCCGATCAGCGTGTCCTGCTCCAGAGGTAGTCGAGGACGCATTGTGATCGGATCTCAATAAAATGTAAACGCAATCCAGCCATCGTGTCTCCATTCGCAGGTCGACATCACGCAAAACGCCGCCCCCTTTCTGTCAGAACAAAAGACGGAGAACACCCGTGTGGAGTGCTAGTGAGACTCCTACACTTATCTTTGATTTGTAAAATGTCCTGCAACTGAAAATAATTTTCAAAAGAAAACCCACCACTTCAGATTGACTTTGCACTGGGCCATTCGCTGCAGACTTATTTAAATATTGCGCGGGAAAGACAGATCCGATCCAGATATCCAGATAGAGAAGTCAGCTGATGTTGCCAGGTGTAAACGCGCCGTATTCTTATTGACTGATGATCCTATCTGCTTGATCGGATCACGGTGATCGCATGTTAATGCCAAGTGTAAACACAGCCTAAGGAAAACTAGGTCAAAGGAACAAAAGACAGGAGATCAGGAACAGAGAAAAACACAACTAAAAGTCCATAACTGTAACACAAGCTGAGTTTCTTACTTAAGCGTGGAGTTGTAGAGTGTTCCAATTCAGTCTCTTATGAGATTCCATGATGGCTAGAATGTTGTCTTAGAGAATAGTGGCCTGTAGGCAGTGATGCAGCTCACTAGGTTTTGGAACAAAGCTAATGAATGATACATGAGGTTAGTAGTAATCCTTCCAATATTAAACTTGCTTTATACTTTTAGTGATTATCAGAATAACACATTATAAATGCATTGTTTCTGCAGGTCCAATGGCTTTACATGTCTTTACATCTCTTTTAAATATTTGATCTGTGTAATTTCGTTTAATTTTTTTCATTAAAAATGTGCTTAAATAGTTTGTGCCAGTGTTAAAATAGAGCTAGTTGCTATGCAGTGCAAAAAGTTATTTTATGCTAAACAAGCATTTTATCTGTAACTGTACAATGCAAATCCAATAAAGTCACAAAGACTATTGAGGGCAAAAGAGCTCAAAATGAAAGTTCAGTTATATTGGCATCACCAATAAGGCTATGCCTTCATTCCTTCATAAATATTAAACTGCTTGCTGTCTCATTACCAAGTTTGCCCTTTTCAGTGGAAACTTTGAAAAATCCCTTGCTAGATAAAAGGGGGTTGGGTGTGTGGAATGATAAGAGAATTTAGAGCAGAATCGAGTGTCCTTTATTGGCAAACACAAAGCGCACACATATACCATGGCCAGTATTTCACTTCATCTATTATACAGGGATCAAGTGTGAGACAGATTGTTTCACTTCAATGAGATGCACCGTCACAGAAGTGACCAATAAACTGCATTTCACTTTAACGACCTCTGAACATGCTGTTTCATTCATTTCCTCTGTGAATGGCTGCTGAGAGTTTTGGAATATGTGCAATATGTTGGAAAAATATCCATTATATGCATGCACAATAATGTGACATTGGTTTCAATGTAAATGGATGCAATATGATTAGAGTTAGCTCATTCAAAAAAATGAATGCCTTGCTTAATGAGTCCTAAGAGATATATCACATTCATTTACATCTGCCAATCTGCCTTGCTAGTTTGAAAATGTGTCCAAGCCTTCATTAACTTGAAAATGTCATGTTAGAAGGAGCAATGATAACTTTGACAGTTTCTGAGAAGTTACTGGAGTAACAAATAGGCAAGTCTGCTTGTGTGATATTGCTTTTTAAAACATAGTTCAATAAATAAGAAGTTCATTTTTAAGTAGCATACACTATTGCCAGTTACTTCATCCATATATGTTCCACACAAAGCCACAACAGAACCATTGCAACAGACACTAGTGGTGTTTTGTTCCTGAATGAGTCTGTGTTTTTGAACAAAGCGGTGGAGTAAATAATTCAATGACTCATTAATAATGATAGTGACTTCTTTTATTTCAGCAGTCAGCAATTTTGACTCACTCATAAGAAAGTTCAGTGTCTGGTCTCTTGTTTTGTATTTTAGTTCTGCTTAGTTCCTGTTATATTTCCCCCTTGTTAGTCTAATTGTTCCCACTTGCCAACAATTAGTTTGTGTATTTATAGCCCTTGTGTTTCCCTTGTCTCTCGTCAAGCTTTGTTCTGTGTAAACCTTGTTGGTGAGCCTTGTGTTATGGTTCTTAGTCAGGATTAGTCATCCTTTGCTTCTGTTTATTTTATAATTTTGTATTATTGAAAATAAAACTGCTCTATAAATCTACTTCATTACATGACATGTTTCCTATTGAAATGACTTGTTTTTTTCCCTGTGGAAAATTTGCTGAACATTGGTAAATGTAAAAAAAAGAATATCTGAAAACTCCCCACTACTTATACACAGACTCGCAGTCTCTCTGGAACAAACCAAGACAAGCAGATTGATACAAGCAATACAGTTTTATAAATATGTATGTAATAAATTATATATAACATAATAGGAATGCCATTCATTGTTTCTTTTTTGACATATGTGGTCAACTGTCATACAGAAAACAATGTGACAACCGTTTAAAAATTATCCTTTTGTTTCAATGAGAAAAAAAAATAGCATATGGATTTGAAACAGCATGAGACTGAGTAAATGATAGCAGAGTTTTCATTTTAGTTGAACTATTCCTTCAGGTTCCCTGATTTCCCTTGACTCTGCTGTCTTCAGGCCCCACAAACCTAAGTCAAAAACTATATGACTGCAACCACACTTTTTGTTGACAAAACCCCCTCATGAAACAAACTGCAGATGCATTTTCTCTCTTTGTGGTCTCTCTGCTCTTACATCTATGAGTGTCCGTACTGACAGCTGAAAGCAACAAAACAGCAGTGTGTATCTCTTTGCCTCTTACTCACACAAACAGCTCTGTGTTCCCGAGTTCTCATGTCTCTCTCATGGGAATCTATCTTCTCATATCAAAACAAAGGGTATTCATCAAAGGTCTGCCTCCTGGCTGCCACATCAAAACAACATATAAGTGATAATAAAAAGCAGAAAATAATGTTGCTGCCAACAATACAGAAAGCTTTCTGGCTTCTCTGCATAAAGCCGGTCATTTCATCTCATTTTGGTTTTCAAAACCTGCTCATAAACAAGAGATACATTGTTATTATTCCATCAACTAGTCCATCTGTACACAACACTGCGAACAAAAGGGTGTCTGCTAGAGTGACTCTTCCAACTGCAACCACTGGAGAGAGAGAGTGTGTTTAAAAGTCTCTACCTGCTGCTTGGTACTTATTTGATCAAAGCAGCAAACATGTCCTTGAAGGCAATGCCCGGTTATGACCTCTGGCCTAGTAGCACAGATAACACATGACAGTACATGCATGGCTATACTATCATCATTCACAGTTTTTCTAATTAAATTTATTTATTTATTTTTTATATTAATTAATTAATTTAATTTTATATACCCTTTTACTTAACCACACTGTGATAGACAAGACCAGTGGACAGAGAAAACTGAAAGCTCAACAAGAAGTTGGGGGATAGAGAGACCTTTGCTTCAATACCTGCTGACACAACCGAAGACACAACATCAAAGAGACTGCAGCAACATCTGTATAAATCACAATAAATTCTAAATGTTAAATGTTAAAGTTATGACCTCTAACAAACATTTGGTATTAATGTTATAATTGAACATATTGAGTTTTTTTCAGACAAAAAGTGTGCTCCATTCAACCTTAAGTGCCATGCAAAGTGGACTTCAATCAAAGGGAGCCATGGGCGGCGCTAGGGAGGGGCTAGCAGGTGCTCCAGCACCCCCAAGAAAAACCAAAGCACCCCCATAGCACCCCCATAAAAAATGAAATAAAATAAAAACATTTGACTCATTAAACACATGCATAAATACTGCAATGCAATAACGTGATTTGCAGTCGCACGTAATGTCAGCATTTTATTTTAAAAATGGATCGGTTCCTTGTACCAAGTAGTTGGCCTGCCCCGACTAAAGATTTTTCTAGTCAACTATTCGCACGTTTATATTAAATTGATAGTATAATAACCATTTAGGTTATTATTTATGCCTATTATTTAGGCATTTAGGCGTATTATTCCGCGCTCAAACGCACGCATAACGCTTGCCGCAAAGCACCGGCTAAAGTCTAATGATTATGAATGCATCGGGGAAAAATACATTTTACTTATTTATTAATAAACTAGTGCTTTCTCAGACTCAACATCTCCACAGTGGACGTGCCTTTAATAGAGAAATGCACCTATACGGACTACATAATCAGAGAAGATTTGTTTTTTTTTATTTTAATTGGTTTTCAAGCTTTCTGCAGATTTATTTGTGAGCTGGTTCATTGTTGTGACGCGCTCCATTCATGGAGACTGCATGATACGACAGAAAACACATCCAAAAATGACAGGAGTATAAGCTCTTTCCGCAGGAAAAAAATAAATAAATAAAAATAATTGCGTGCGCGCCCCCATGCAGTAGGCTAAGCGCGATAATACTCCCACATTCCTCATAAACATTTGAAATGCGCCTATATAGTGATTTTATTATTCATATAAAAATAATAATAATAACAACCTGTTTTGGTCATATTTACTATTAATTGCCCAGCTCCCCCTGTCATTGATCTAGCACCCCCTCAGCACCTGCGTTCAAAATTATCTGGCACCGCCCCTGAAGGGAGCACATATGTTCAGTTTAAAGGACACTGCAAAAAGCATAGGAAATAAGAGTACATCAATATGTAACTTGTCCAATTTAACCCACTCCAAGCAGGATTCAAACCAGCATAAACACAAACAGAATGTTGACTAAAATTAATGCTTAAATGCATAAAAAAGAAAAAATAAAGAAATAAAGAAAGGTTCAAGTGTCAAATAACACTGAAAATAATGTGCATTCCATGTGCAGAAATCCAGATATGTGTTTTTGGGGAATTATTTTATTTTATTTTATTTATTTTTTATTTTATTTTATTCATTCATTCATTATTATGTTTTTTTTTTTATTTAATTTTATTTATTTATTTATTTTGTACCTTCTTTAGGGTACATATTAGCACCTTGGAGTAATATGTACCCTTAAGGTATAATATGCACTCTAATGGTACTTTTATGACACATTTAGAGGTAAAGAAGA
The DNA here is from genome assembly GCA_027422415.1 of Schizothorax lantsangensis. Lineage (NCBI taxonomy): Eukaryota > Metazoa > Chordata > Actinopteri > Cypriniformes > Cyprinidae > Schizothorax > Schizothorax lantsangensis. The sequence goes on along the minus strand of CM049861.1, from coordinate 23,088,916 downwards.
TACAAATGCATCTCTGTGGGGGTACTATTGTACTCCTAAATATATATGTTTTGCACATTTTCCTGAAAGTGCGTTAACTTATGTCATATAAGTGTTTGAGCATTACACTGAAAAAAAATATTCTACATTTTTTTAAGGTAAGTGGTTGCAAACAATTTATTTTAGCTACATTTAAAATTTTAGTTTTAAACTACATTTTAGTCAACTTAATTTGTTTATTTAAATGTAGCTAAAATAAATTGATTGCAACCACAATTTATTTTATTAAATTCAATGAATATTTTTTTTCAGTGTAGCTTGAAGGAAATAGCACATCCATAGTTGACATTATCTAAAAAAAAAAATAAAAAAAAAAAGAAAAAAAGTCTGATAGTCTTTAATTTAATCACTTTTTTAAATTAGAGAGTGTTAGGTTAGGGTTAGTAGAATAAGCTAACGTACTTGCATAGTAACTTGTAGTCAGCAGAATATCTGTTGGGCAACCATCAAAATGAAGTGGTAGCAAATATTAAGCAGACAGTCTACCAACTGTAATGACTGGTGTTTGACATGTAGTTGCAAAGTTACACTCAGCAGAATGTCTACTATCGGACTATTGAATTAAAGTGTTATCATTTAAGCAATTCAGGATCCAGAAGTCATTAGTAGTTACTGTACCATATAGCAGTAATAAAGTTCTAATAAGTTTCACCTTCACAGTTATCAGTGAAACTATTCATCAGTACATTTGTGCTCGCTCAGACAGACTGACAACCCCCTCCAGCGTGTGGGACAGGAGAGGTCAGCATCGATGAGCACTGTGGGATCTCTGAAGATCAGCTTATGACAACACCACGGTCTAATGCACATCATCAGAGGTCATCACACAAGGTGCTGGATCCTCCTGACTTGTTCCATTAAAGCTCAAAGAACCTCAAGTTCACCCTGCAGTAAGTCCCCGGTGCCCTCTGACACCACAAGACAAGATATTGCTGCACAACACCAGAGGAGCCGGCTTAAATGCATCACATTTAGCCCTTACTTCACTTTCTGCGGTTCTATATGAAGAATCCTCCACGGGAATTAAATATTGAGCATTGTTTTGTTGCGTTTGCAGTGAAAATTGATGCAATGAAGTCGATTTTAGTCAGCATTCATATAGCAGACATACTTCCTTTTTTGAAATATATTGAAAAAGTAATGAAATGGCAAAAAGCAGACTCATAAATATCATCTGCCTCCCAGAGCATTGAATCAGAGGGCTGCAGATTCAATAACCGCACTAGTTCATAGTTTGTATGATGCCTGGCTCTCTGAGGGATTCTCCCAAGACAGCGGCAAACACTAGTGGGTTCAAAAGAGCCGAAATGGCTCCATGTTTCTTGGAAAGTGACAGACCCCTTCAGACATAGGGGAGTCACTTACCATATAATCAGATTGCTTTCCTTTCCATAGAAACTCAGTACCTTTACTTCAGAGTGAATATTAGATTAGTCAGCTAGATAAAATAGCATTGGAAAATTCAACTGCTGGGTACTTAGGTGCCCATTCACCCTCTGTTCTGAGCACTACACATGACTGATAGAAGCCTGCACTAACTCACAACAATTACAGAATTCATGTAACTAAAAAAAAAAAAAAAAAAAATGATATATATATATATATATATATATATATGCTTTTGTATATTTTATAAAGTCAATAAGCCCTTTCACACAGTAATACCAGTAAATTGCCATAAAATTACCGGAACGACTTTACCAGTAAATTCAAAAATGTGCTGTTCACACAGGTAACAACGTTCCGTCTTTTTTCCGGAAAAGCACCATTCACACACAGGTTTCAAATTACCGGTAAATTCTGTGACATCATTAACCAGAAACGACCTCTTAACGGCTGTGCCTCCCGGTGTTGTGTTTGTAAACATGAAGGGGTATACATGGTCAGTGTTTTTGTTGATGTTTTCATTATGTATCAAACGTTCACATTCACGCAGCGATTTTGGCCCAGAGACATCCATTACACGACTTCAAAGCAAACTACACAGCGCGGAGTCAGTGTTGCCAGATTGGATGGACGATTTCCAGCCCAAAAGCTCACAAAAACCCGCCCAAAACTTTAACTGTCAAAATAATGTGATATAATGTAAATCAAGGTTGATAAGAGCCATTTTTAACTCCTTATAATGAAATAATGATGACAAAATATAAATTATAATGCTAGATACATTTCCCATGGATCAAATCTAGTGATTGGCTAAAAGTGCTGCCGCGACGTCAACATCAGCACCAGTCTCTTTGCAGCGTGCGTGTGTGAACCCGCCCAATCTGGCAACACTGCACACTGCGTGGAGTAAATGCGCCGAATGTTATGATTGGCCCAGAGCCGCTGAATTTTTGAATTTCAACGGCTCTGGATTGGCCCAGAGTACACGTCTTACATCTTACATCACCGCGTTCTGAACTTGTACGTCCTCATACCGGTAATCTTCATTCTGCGTTCACACACAGCATCATTCCGGCAATTTACTGGTAATGTTACAACTTCTCATACTGGTAAATTGCCGGAACGAATTTACCGGTATTTTTGAAAAGGTCCTGTTCACACATGATCTCTTTACGGCAATTTACTGGTAATTTTCCGGAAAAGTCTGTATGTGTGAAAGGGCTTAGTGAGAAAAAAAAAATACACTACATGGCCAGAATCATGTGGATATCCCATTCTAATTAATGGATCTGGCTATTTTATCTATACCGTTACTAGAAGATCAAGCATTCACCCTTCCAATTTCTAACTGAGCACATATTACAAGACTGAAGATTGTTGTCTTTTCATATTTAAAGTCTGAACCAAGAAGCTCCAGATCGCATTGAATTTGAAGCACATGTCCGTCACCAAGAAACTGAGTGCTAATGTAACGATCTTCAGTCTTATTGTGTGTGTTTGACCTTAGACAAACATTTCACTAGAATTGAGGAACCAAAGAGCTCAGTGACAATTAACATGCATTGTCATCAACAAATTGGTTTGTCTGTGGGGAAGAACTTGACCTGCAGAAAATCCAGACCTGAACCCCAATGGACACATTTGGATGAATTGGAAAGGCAGCTGTGAACCAGACCTCACTAAGTGACCTTGTATCTGAATGGGAGAAAATCAGCACTACTATGTTCAAACACTTTATCATGCTTTTAAAAATTACGGAAATTAAATACTTTAAATTTATATTAAATGCAGTTAATATTTATTGTGTTTTTATGACCCACTTACATAGGCCTTGAGTACATTTTCAGTGCAATTATGTAGATTTAAGTCATTTCAAAATTACTTCTGTCTTTGAGATATGATTAAAATGTACTGTCGTATGTACTGAACCGGAATTTATGGTGAAGTAAAATATACTTTAATGTTATTTCAATTAAAACTTGCATGTCACGTATTGAAATTTACTTGTAATTATACATTAATAATAAAGTAGATGCATTTCAGTATATTTAAAATATATGAACTAAATGTAATAATAACACTGCAGTTTAAGGTATTTTAAAAACTTTACTTGCAACTCTACTTGCAGATAACAAAATATTATTGAAATAAAAGGCGACAAGTGTATTTAAAGAGAGTACGCTTTCATGACTATGCTTTTGAAACGCTGACTAACATTCTCATTATTAACTAAGTATTAACTTCAACATTTGCCCCAAGAAACACCTAATTTGCTGCTTATTAATAGCTAGTAAGACAGTTGTTAAATATAGGTGTTGGGTAGGATTAAGTGAGCTAAAATGCACTGTAAAAAAAAAAAGTTCACTCAACTTAAATTTTTTAGTTATCTTTTTTGCTTTGACTCAGTTAAGTTTTATTCACTTAATCTTCCAAGTACTTTCAACTTAAAAAATTTAGTTAACATAATAAAATAGTTGACCCAACTACTTATTTCAAGTAAAATGGACTTGAAAAGTTAAGTTGAAATACGTTAACTTATATTTTCAAGTTATCTGTACTACAATTTAAGTTCATTGAACTTAATGTGGCATATTTTCTAAACTTGCAATAGCACATTCAGCCAAATAAATAACACATTTTTTTCCATATAAATTACTTTATTGTCCCTTGCAAATGAACAAATGTTAAGGACAAACTCTTAAAACATGTTAAGATTCCAGAAATCTCTCTAAATGGAATTTCAGTTACCTATTGTTTAAAACTATACAACCCCAAATCAGAAAAAGTTGGGACAGTATGGAAAACGCAAATAAAAAAAGAAAGTAGTGATTTCTAAATTTACTTTGACTTGTATTTCATTGCAGACAATATGAACACAAAATATTTCATGTTTTGTCTGGTCAACTTCATGTCATTTGTAAATATACATCCTTTCCTGTCATTCAGACCTGCAACACATTCCAAAAAAAGTTGGGACAGTAAAGCATTTACCACTTTGTAATGTTGCCATTCCTTTTCACAACACTTAAAAGACGTTTAGGGACTGAAGACACCAAGTGATGAAGTGTTTCAGGTGTAATTTTGTCCCATTCTTCCTGCAAACAAGTCTTAAGGTGGGCAACAGTACGGGGTCTTCGTTGTCGCATTTTACGCTTCAAAATGCGCCACACATTCTCTATTGGAGACAGGTCGGGACTGCAGGCAGGCCAGTCAAGTACCCGTACCCTCTTCCTCCGCAGCCAGGACTTTGTAATGTGTGCAGAATGTGGTTTTGCATTGTCTTGTTGAAATATGCATGGACGTCCCTGGAAAAGATGTCTTCTTGAAGGCAGCATATTGTGCTCCAAAATCTCTATGTACTTTTCAGCATTAATGGTGCCATCACAGAAGTGCAAGTTACCTTTGCCAAGGGCACTGACACAACCCCATACCATGACAGACCCTGGCTTTTGGACTTGTTGCTGGTAACAGTCTGGATGATCCTTTTCTTCTTTGGTCCGGAGCACACGGCGTCCATTCCTCCCAAAAAAATACCTGAAATACTGATTCATCTGACCACAGTACACGTTTCCACTGTGTGATGGTCCATCCCAGATGCCTCCGAGCCCAGAGAAGTCGACGGCGCTTCTGGACACTGTTAACATAGGGCTTCCTTTTGGCACAGCACAGTTTTAACTGGCATTTGTGGATGTAACTACGTATTGTGGTACTTGACAAAGGTTTGCCAAAGTAGTCCTGAGCCCATGTGGTGATATCGCTTATAGATGAATGACGATTCTTGATGCAGTGCCGCCTGAGGGATCGGAGATCACGGTTGTTCAGCTTAGGCTTGCGCCCTTGTCCTTTACGCACTGAAATTCCTCCAGATTCCTTGAATCTTTTAATTATGTTATGCACTGTTGAAGGTGAAATATCCAAATCTCTTCCTATCTTTCTTTGAGGAACATTGTTTTTAAACATTTCAATAATTTTCTCACGTATTTGTTGGCAAACTGGCGATCCTCGGCCCATCTTTGCTCCTAAAGGACTAGACCTTTCTTGGATGCTGCTTTTGTACCAAATCATAATTACAATCACCTGTTGACATCAACTGTTTCAAAACACATCATTATTTAACCAATTTACCTCATTACTAGCCCTAAATTGCTCCTGTCCCAACTTTTTTTGGAATGTGTTGCAGGTCTGAATGACAGGAAAGCATGTATATTTACAAATGACATGAAGTTGACCAGACAAAACATGAAATATTTTGTGTTCATATTGTCTGCAATGAAATACAAGTCAAAGTAAATTTAGAAATCACTACTTTCTTTTTTTATTTGCGTTTTCCATACTGTCCCAACTTTTTCTGATTTGGGGTTGTATTAACACATTGAAAGTGGATTGCCATGAAAAAAAGGTCTGCATGCAGAATAAGGCATTAATATGTTCTTTAATAATAAGTACTACTAAACAGGCACAATGCTTGTAATATGCATAGCTAGTTAATAGTGATAATTGGTTCTTAAAAATAAAGTGTTACTTTTTTTAAGATGTACAATTACAGTTAAGATTTACAAAGGATGTTATACTACATACTGATAACAAAAATCCTTCAACTTCTTCGCAACTTTGAAATGTGTTTTACAATTTTAGTGAGCAGTCTTTTGGGAAATGGTCACTTTTATATAACAGTGTTTAAGTTTTCATTGAGTGTGAAAAGTATTTTTATCTGTTCACAAAATAAGTTCACCAGGAGCTCTCAAAGACTGTGAATTAGTATGGTCTTGGATTCCAACATACGTGTTTCACTGGGACTCAGAGATGGCTTAGTGTTTGTTTACCAACGGCAAGGGGTTTTCAGTTACAGCTGTGCAATGATATTTGGATTTCATAGCTACCCAACAATCTCCTTGCTGGAAAAAGCACTCATCCTCACCCACTGGACTAGTGACTGTCAGGAGTGATAATACTACTATTTCAAACTTAATGGCCTTTTAGTTGAAGTTTGGTTGTGAAGTAAGTTATTGGTAGTATCTGTAATTTTAACATTATTTAAAGGGATAGTTCACCCCAAAATGTTGTCATTATTTACTCACCGACAAGTGCATGCATCTCTTTAATGCATCATGCACATCCAGTTGCTCGTCATGTAAAATTTTTGGCATGTAATTCCAGACTGATGGTCTTACAACTTATTTTTTTCATCAGAGCAATAAAGTCTGTTCCTTTAACGGCTTTTTTAAATTGTATTCAACTATCTCTCTGGATCCCTTGTGTACTAAGAACAATCTGAAACACAGACCTTGTCAGCTTGATGGATTGATTCACTCTTGGGCGGTGTTGGAAACGAGACTCTCTCTCTTCCTGGCTTGAAATCTCTCAACTGACAATTTCTGTGTGAATTCTCACAGTCTATAAATGATGCTGTCCTTTATCCCATTTGTTACCTGAGAAATGGAAGAAGTGTGGCCTCATCTGAAATGAAAATGTATTCTGTCTGCTAGATTCTATCAGTGGCCTGTAAGATGGACTGTCCTCCGTGGACAAAGGAATTAGACAATTTAAATGGCACAAGTAAGTAAGTTCTCAGTAAAAATTGCTGGTGTCAATGTGCCAATATATTATTACACTCCTAGAAAAAAAAAAAATATATATATATATATTTATATATATAAATACATGCAGCATATGGATGAGAAAATGATTACATAATTTTATAATTTTCATAAAATAATCCAAATAGTTAAACTATAATAAATAAATTAGTCATTATTATTATTATTATTATTATTGTTTTATTTTATTTTTTTCACTTTGCACACAGTTTAAAGTCAGCATGAAATGAAAATGTCATAACTCAATCTTCCATGGGAAACAACAGACTTCTCACGGACATTTCCAATCATTTAATCCACTTAAACCTTGCAATCAACTGCAAGCTTGCATTCATTTTTGAGATGCCCACTGCCCACATCTCAAAATCTAATCAGCAACCAATGAAAAAAAAGTCCCCACCTTTCTTTTTTTTTCCTTTTTTTTTCTTCTTCAACAGTCAGGTTTTCTGTGACTGGAGTTTTCTTTTGCTTTGAGTTTACTTTAGTTCTACAAATCAATAGAAGCCTTTGAGTAAAACTTATAAAAGAGGTTGTGTCAACATTCCCAAACAAATCAGCACTAAGGCTTCTCCTATTCATTGTGAAGTGTTTTCTGCTGTAATCCAAATGAAATAATCCAGTCCCTGAGCTGTTAGGGCAGCGTGGAGAGAGCGGGGAAGGTATTGAGGTATAAGCAGTAGCTCCAGTCGGGACTGTAGCCCAGTGCCACTGTGGTCAATTAAAGCAAACCACAGCGTCCCAGGCTGCTGTGTGAATATCCCAACTCACATCACAACCCTCCCTCAACAGAGCCAAAGGTAACAGCAAAAAAACAGTGCAGTGTATAACAAAAAGCCCCAAGGTAGTAAAGCAGACAACATATATTGTCCTCACCATGAAACTGTGTCTACATACCACCTAAATTGTGTAATTTCTCCCTAATTTAATAGCATTTTTCATTTTAGCACTATAGTCTGATATAAATTCTCTGTTGTACTGTTATATTGGGATTTGGCTTAAGTATGACAAAAGATCCAAACAAGAATTTTATTTCTACCTCCTTCACTGCTTTACTGCTCTTTTCTGCATCGCCAATGACATTTCATTTGTATCGTTTAAATCAGTAAGGAGTCTAATCTTTGAACCTTCGCATTAATGTGCTCCATATTTGAAGAATTTAAGATTTGTAATTAAGATATCACAGATCATGTGGAAGTGGAAGTTTTGCAGTCTTTTTTTGCTCATCTGTAAAGAGATGCGCAGTGCATCGATAACTCTGCAAATAAGCGTTTCGCTGACCAGCTTGTTGTCTTGCGGTATAATGAATTGGTTTCACACTCTCTCGGGTCCCGAAAACAAGCAAAACAAACCTCATACTGTTTCCTTGCAGGACTACGTTAGTTTCACCACAAGAGTTTGCAGGATACAAGGTCTCACCTTTTCGAGAGGTTACATTATTATCGATAAAACAAAACAACATGAGCCAGGGTCTCCACTTACTGCTGGATTGCCTTTTATGAATGCTAGCTTCATGTGGCCATTGAATTGCGATGCTGTGAAATGTGCTCTGTGAAAAACTAGTGATGTATAGGGATAGCTCACACACACAAGAAATAAAGTCTGTCATTATTTACCCATCATCACAAATTACTTTCTTTTGTGGAACACGAGATGTGTTATCAAGCAGAATATCAAAAGTATTCAAAAGTGCTTTACATTTTGGTGAATTGGTGGCTAATTCTTATGAATTCATACCTCATTCGTATCTCATTTATACATTTTTGCTTACACCCAAGTGATGGTTATGGGTGGACATTCTTGCTTACTTTTTTCTAAAAATCGCACAATGCACATTGTATGAACTCATCTGAAATCGCCACCTTGTAAAATAGTTACATTTCTGTGTGAGATTGGTTGGAAAACCTTGCACTCCTTTATTTTAAAGCATACCTGTATATACAAACCCAATTCCAGAAGAGTTGGGACGTTGTGTGAAATGTCATAAAATCAAGAATATGTTATTTGGTCGTTCTCTTTAACCTTTATTTAATTGACTAAAGTACAAAGAAAAAAAAAGTCCAATGTTTTAACTGGCCGTCTTAATTTTATTTTGTAAATATAAGCAAATTTTGATTTTGATGGCTGCAACACACTCCAACAAAGTTGGGACCGAGGCATGTTTAACACTTTGTCAAATCAACCTTCCTTTTAATTACATATTTTAATAATCTGGGAATTAAGGATGCTAATTTTTAAAGTTTTGCAAGCAAAATGTTTGCCTAGTCTCGCTTGATACAAGACTTAATGCTCAACAGCCCATAGTTTGTTGTCTGATTCAATAGAAGACAGCTCTGCTGGCCAGTCAGTCACATCCACAAGTGTCTATGAAACCACGCTGTTGTAGCAAAATGCAGAATAAGACCTGGACCATGGACTTCCCATGAAAGACATCATGGTAGTATATGTCTCTGTACAATTCCAATGACTCCACGTCAATGGTGCCTTTATACATATTCAAGTCACCCATGATGTTTACACTGATGCACCCACATACCATGACGTTTGCTTTTGCACCTGTCACTGATTGAAGTCTGGATGGTCCCTTTCTTTGGGACTGACAATTTGATTTCCCCAAAAACAAGCTGAAATGTGGACTCATCTGACCGCAGCACACTTTTCGACTGTCTTTTTGACTATCTGAGATGAGCTCTGGCCCAGAGAACTCGCTGGTGTCTCTGCCTAGAATTGATGTATAGATTTCTCCTTGTGTAACAGAGATTCAAGTTGCATTTCTTGATGAAGCTGCAAACTGTGTTAAGTGACAACAGTTTTCCATAGTATTCCCGAGCACGTGGGTATTTTTAACACCGCAGCATGACGGTTTCTCATGCAATGCCATCTGAGGGCTCAAAGGTCATGCACATTCAACTGGTTTCCTGCCTTGTCCTACGTGTATTGAGATTTCTCTGGATTCCCTGAATATTTTCACAAAATTATGTATGATAGTTGGTGAAAGACCTAAATGTATTGCAATTGTGCATTGAGAAATGTGATTTTTGATTTGTTTGACACTTATCTCATGAAATTTGGCACCAAGTGGTGAGCCAAGGACTGTTTCAAAACAGTTTAACTTGGATATTCTATAACCTTTTCACTTTTATTATGCCTCTGTCCCAACATTTGTGGAGTGTGTTGCAGCTAACAAAATCATATTTTTTTTATATATATATTAACAAAACACATTTAAGATGGTCAGTGAAAACATTGGACATATTTTAATTGTACCTTTGTCAGTTAAATGAAGATTACAGACACTTAACAAACCACAGATTCTTGATATTGTAGCATTTTGCAAAAAAAACGTCCCAACTTTTCTGGAATTGGGATTGTAAACCTGTCACTTAACGATCATGAGGAATGTGAGAATCAAAACAGATTTTTGTTCATTTTGACTACAGAAAATGTAAAAATCATATGCTCAGCAGTGTATCAACTTCATGAATTAATAGCCTGGTTAACTTACATTTTGTTTTAGCAAACTAAAGCAAAATATATAAAACAAATGTTTTTGCGAAACATCTAGACTTTTGCATAGCATAAAGTTCAAAAAGTGCAATTTCCAATCTAGATCCATCTACTTTGCACTTTGTTTATTCCCAGAACCCACTGAGAGGTCTGTAAGCTGACTTTAAAGTAGTCTTGTGAATTTGAACATGTACAGTATGTTGCACTGGGAGTCAGAAAAAGGTTTTGGTGTTTGTTTACAAACCTCAAAGAGTTTTCAGTCGCAACTGTGCAATGGAATTTCGATTTCTTTATAGCTCCCCCACAGTCGCTGGGCTCCACCCCATCCTCTCCCAGTAGACCTCAGAGTGCGGGTGAACACAAGCTTTAGCTCCTGTCATGGGGCAATGGATGAGGAAGTTTGCCTCTCTAATTGCCTACTATTTCAAGGCCAACCAATGAACGAGTACAGGGTCAATCATGCAGGAACAACCAAAAAAAAAAAAAAAACTATAAGCATATATGCTCAGGTGTGAACACACAGGAATATACACACATCTCTAGACATTCGCAAACAAACACACTCCAAAACCGGGTATATTTTGCTTTAAGTCTACAGCCAGTGCATTGTCAATTCCACAGATATGAATTTCTCTTGGGGATCAGACATTGACCTTGAATGCATATCTCTCATTTTCAATTTCTTGCTCACTTTACTGCCCTTCAAATAAAGCCTGGAATAAATTATGCTTTTCATTTGTAATGAAGAATATGAGCACTCTGGTGATCTTACAGACCTCCGGTGTGAATGTAATTCCCTAGATGAAAAATGAGGTATGAAATAAAAGATCACTTTCAATATATGAAGGTATTGAACTTCTGAAAACATATTCATGCTATAACTTTCTTGTAAATTCACTCATAAGAGTGATAATATATTAGCTGCATATTATGTAGTTATTAATATCGTCTCTGAACTTGATGGACAGTGCGTGTCATGTGCTGAACCCAGCTGAAATGAATATGTTTTGAGGCATCAGATACTGAAAGAAATTCAATTTGTTTATGAGCTCTAAGCAGCATTAGTGACATTTTCCCTGTTTTCAATAGTAAATGCACAGGGGCCGATTAGATAGTCATGAAGCAGCACTTACATAAGCACTGCAATTGAAATCCACTTAGGAGGAAGAAGTCTGGCCAGTGGTTTTAAGCAGTTATGGTCCTCTAAACCAAGTGTTCTAGGAGGCACATTAGATTACTGTCTGATTACTGTGGTGCATGTCTGTTCAACACATTCTCACTCCCAACTCGTCACATATTGAAGCTTGGTCAGGATCCCTAGGGCGTCATGTTGTAACTTACTGGGTATCCCTTTGGCGTCATGTTGTAACTTGCAGGGATTCTCATAGACTTCTGACCGAGCCCGTGGCGTTGACATTTGACGTGCAGACCGCAGTGTGTACGGGTGGACACTACGATAAATAGGAATAAAAAAAAAAGGCTACAATAAATTGGTTATGGCAGGGCGAGTCGATTGGCGGCCCCCAGGTCATATTTAACTGATTTTTTATTTTAAAAACCACTCGTTGCCTGATATCAAAGTGCTGTCTGTGAAACAGCATTCAGCGGTGACTTTAACAACACTCCAGCGAGCAACAACAGCAGTAAGTGTTTTCCTAGGTAATGCTGGTATTTTTGTCGGAGGCTTGTTGATGATGATAAACGTATTTAATGTGCTGTGATGTTTGGTTAATCAGTGATTAATCAGCGCAATGCGATGCAATCAACCTATTATTTTATTTATCTATTTATTTATGTATTTGTTTGTTTGTTTGTTTATTGATTGATCGATTGATTGATTATTTATTTATTATTTTTATTTATTTTTAATAACTCCATCAATCAGTAGTGCTGACGTCATCGTAAGGCGCGATCCCAAGGTCCACTGCGATTTCCCGCTAGGTAAGTAGAACAGTTAATTAATACAATCCTTAAATTTACGGAACAAAAACTGTTTAATCAGGTCAAGAAGTTGTGTTTAGAAAGGTAGCAGTTTCGTGATGCAGTACATGACAGCAGATATTATAAAAATATAACGTTCTGCACCAAATGTGTAGTAGGCTAGCTAAGTTAAGTTAGCTAATTAAATTCAAGCTTGTTTATTTTTTTTCACATATAATCATGCAAGATAATATCATAGGAGATTGTATGATGTGTGTTCAGTTATCCATATTACAGTAGTTAGCTCGATCACAACACTAGCCATTTCTAAATGTTCAGATGAAGAACAGTGTTGCCAGATTGGTGTGTTTTCCAGTAATTGATCAAAATCCACACAAAATTATATAGTAAACACACAAATCTTACCAATAATAAACAATACAAATTAATTCATAACTACAACAATATTGTGGCTCATCATATGGCATAATACAGCAAATTAAGTGTTCTCTAAAGAAGGTTACGTTGTAAATCGTTTTCCAATCGTCTGTCATTTGCCTTAAAGAAATAAAAGGGTACAACAGAAATATCAAAATGACACCTGTCCAAGCCCATTTTATTCCACGTAGTACAACTCAAAACTGCACAATCTGTCAACACTGATGAAGAAAATACTGGTCAAAATGTAAGGAGTTTAATATTTTTTCTCTCTCTCTTATCAGGTCTTTCAAATTTGCCAGCTTCCAACATTCTCCTTTATTTTAACCTCCCTCCACACACACACACACACACACACAAACCAAAGGCACTTTTAAGAGCCACGTCCATCTTGTTAACCTGTACTTGTCTCTCTGTAGCTCACTGTCTCTCTCTCTATTTACATTGTTGTATCTGTCCATCTTTCTGTTTCTCTCAATAGGTCCTACAAAAACTATTTTAACACCTTGTCTGTCTGTTTTTTGTTTTTGTGTATATTTCTACTTTATATTTCTTGTCAAGTTATGACGAGGCCCAAATTCCGGCCCTGCCCATCTTGCCAGACTCCCAATCAGGCAAGCAGGAAAAGTTGTTATGTCTGTTTTGGAAGTCTGTCCACTAAACAAAAAATAAATGACAAAGTGGTGTCACTGGATAGCCAGTGGGGGCAATCTGTCAAGAAAAGCAGAAATGTTGGGCGCATAATTGATTCTGCCCGTATTGCAGTAAGTAAAATGCAATTTTTCATAAGTGTTATTTGAAGTGTAACTGAAAGCCCATGTTTGTCACATAGTGAATATCATAGACTGTTAAATGTATTATGTGGCCTTTATAAACTTAAGTCTTATTTCATACAAGGAAGACTCTTTGTCTTTAAATTTTGCTAAAGAGAAACAATAAGTTGTGTTCTCTGTCAAATAATGAGAGATTAAATTTAAACTCCATTAAATGACCTTAAAATAAAATAGCTTTATACAGTACTAATGTATCTAATAATTCAGTGGGTTTAAGTAATGTGTAGTAACTGCTTTTGTTCATTTCAGGTGCGGAAACTTGAGGCAGTGGGTTACAAGCCCATTTTATTTATTGGAAAACAAAATAAAAAGACTTCAAATAAGTGGGTTGCAGACATAATTACCCATCTGCACCCCACTCCTGTCACAAGAATTTTTTTGGAGAAGATGCGAAGGGCTTATGAATTTATCTTGACTAAGGGTAAGAGCAAGATTTGTGTTCAGAAATAATTATATTTAAAATACATGTATTTTTCTTTGTTAATATAATACAGATTTGAAATGAATGTAAACTTTTATTAAAGCAACCTCCACAGCACAGCAGCTGGACAGTGACATCCCCATAGCAGAGCAGCACAACAGCCCCAGTCAGGAGCAGTGCAGTGGTTCCATTTTGGAGCCGGAGAGCCTCATCGTGGAGCAGCCGGAGTGCCTCATCGTGGAGCAGCCGGAGTGCCTCATCGTGGAGCAGCCGGAGAGCCTCACCGTGGAGCAGCCGGAGAGCCTCATCGTGGAGCAGCCGGAGAGCCTCACCGTGGAGCAGCCGGAGAGCCTCACCTTGAAACAGGAGAGCCTCATTGAGGAGCAGCCGAAGAATCTCACAAAGGAGTCTGAGACTGTATTTATACTCAACCTTGTTTCTCTGTCTTCCCCACACTCTCCAACTTCTCTCTCTCCTCCATCTTCTACTACTTTTACAGCTGTTCTTACTCCACAGTCTTCTCCTCCTCCACCTCCACCTCCACTGCCATGCTCTAAGTCTTTGCGACAGAGGAAGAAAAGGACAAAACCTCAATCTGTTCACCAGCACCTTCTGCCACCTCCGTCTCTCCTCCATCTCTTATCCCCACAGATCTCTCCCTTCCACACTCTTGTCCTCCACCTGCTGCCTCTTCCATCTCCCAGTCCTTGAGTCAGGAGGGGCCAAATGTGAAGAAGAAAAGGTAAGTTTTGTTTGCCATGGTATACCGTAATACACACTATTAATAAATTTGCTCTCAGACAAAGTTGACTTTAGGCAAATTAAATTTATTTTGGTCATCAGGTCATTGGTAGCCATAGCCAATTCACAGTATTTTGTTCTTTAGTTATTTAGCGGTGTTTAAGTGGACAGTGTCCAAGGGCTGTGGTTAATGTCAATCATTGACTTAAAGGTGCAATAGGAGATCTTGGAAAATGCTAACTTTAGCCTGATAGCACTGAAAGCGAACTTACCACCCTCTCTGCAAATCGCCGTCCAAAGCCACACCCCCCCCTCGAACACATGAACGCACACAGATCAGACGATCAGAGACAACATTACTACAATACATCACATGTCATTAACCGGTGAGAAAACTTCATAGTACAGTTAGTAAAAGTACTACAATACCAGGAAGGAAGGTCAGGTTGTTTGCTTGCCATTCTCGCTCTGTCTGCGTAGCGTACGTGAATGCGCTGATGACGTATCCTGTCTGCGTGAACAGGGTGCGCAGAGGTATGCAAATACATGTAGACAGGCAGGTAGGAAAGCCAATAGAAACGCTTGGAATGAGCGTTTTGATTGGATATACATTTATTGGGCCACGCCTTCCACAGAATATATAAATACATAGTAAATACATTTAGACCACTTAACGTAATGATTGCTATCAGGATGTGAAGAGACTTTCAACCAGCATAACAAAAAATATTTCTGAAGACAATCACCTATTGCACCTTTAAGGTAGGAGGGCTTTTGGATACCCAGCCCACTACATTTTGCTTGATCCACAAAAATCAAGGACAAAGTCACTTGGACACAAGTGTACAGGACCACAGATCACCTCACAAATTAAATGATAACTATTAACTTGAGATTCAACTACAAAGCATGACACTCATTGCTTAATAAACTTTCCTTGTTTTTTGATCATTAAGGTTGCCGAAAATGTAGTAGGCAGAAGATCTTCCTATTTGATAAAATAACTGGGGAAAGAATAAATGAGGTAAAATGTCTTTTATTAGGCTACTTGCTTGTCTCAGTGACTGATTCTGGCCTTTAAAGATAATAAAACAATATGTTATGCCCTATCCAGTAATTGCTTAAACAGCTCAAATAATAATTACTTTGTGTGTGTGTGTGTGTGTGTAGGGAAAAGCAGAATTGAAAGTCCACTGGTTGCCTTGCACTGTGTGGTAAGTCGTGTTTTATTAACTCTTTCATTCCATTATAATGCTAAGTAGTCTATTCCATGACCAATATTCCATGTAGGCTAAGTTAAAATGGTGTCTTGCAAGCAGCATAGAAGTTTCTGTTATTGATGTCTGTGGCAAGAGAAAGGGTGATGGTCAGTAGTCTGGACTGAAACTCAGAGAGTGTGACTGAATTTCAAATTATTGAAAGAATATACCATTATTTTTGATAGAAAAAGGAGAATTATCTACCTCCTTGTGTGGATTTAGATATCTAGTTATTAGTTAGAGCCCAAAATTTTGTGATTGAAGTGGACACAATGCCTCATCCGCTGGACAATTCAGTGCTTTCAAAATAATTAATACAATTTTAAAAATAGTTGACAAGCAGCCAGTGTATTGACAATAAAATGGGGCTGATGTGACCATATTTTTACTCGAGTACTACATACACAACTAGCTGAAGCTTATTTATTGAGCAGGACATTGACCCAGTAATGCATTAGTAGTGAATCATGAATGCATAAAATAATTTTTCAGCATCTGAAACATTAAACTTGTCATAGTTTAGCAATATTTCTAAGATGGAAAATGCTGTTCTACATATGATTTTCAATGGACCGACTGCAGTCAAACAAGATCTGTGGTCTCAATTGTACTAGATGATGTAACAATACATCCATCAAGACACAAATTAATAAACTTGCATCTTATTTTTTTAGGTTTTGGACCAATAATTGTTTCCAGTAGTGTCTTGCAATGAAGACTAGAACAGTGACAGTAGTGGTGATAAAATGCATGTGGAAGATTAGGGCAATGAGAAAGAGAAGAGCAGTATTAAATATGAAGAAGGGGAGAACAATGATGTATAGCAGTGGGAGCAAGATACAGTCACTATCCTTATCCCTGAGTCTGTAGAACTGGCAGATCTGCTTGGAATGCAACATGAAAACATGCTGAAATTTTAAAACTTGTTCAGTATTCTGCAACTTATTCTGCAAGTCATAGCCCCTTTCCAGCTAATCCAAGAATGTTTTTTAATAAATGACACATTTATTGACAAATATCAATAAATGTCAGTGAACTAAATTAAATTAAACCCAACAATGATCTTTATTTTTGTTCTGTGTTCTAATGATATGTTTCACTTATGATACTTACAATGGCAAAACTTGGGATGACACATGGGAGCCTGCCAGCGAGTTCCAGCATTTTTTGCCAGTGTCTCCAAATCCGAACCAGCTTTTGCCATGAACACCTGGACTCGTCAATCACTTCAGTTCTGAGTGTGTTGTTGTTGTTATTGTTTTGCTTGCTGTTCTTCATTAAAGTTTTTGCACAGTGCATACACTCTTTTAGTATTTTTTTTTAAAAAGTTGTCATTTTAAACACCTTTTGCATTTGTCATGAACTGCGTAACTGCCAGGTAGTGTAACATGGAGAGGACATGCTACAAACATCCTGTTTGTTATAATGGCATGCCCAAAGATATTATTTTTAAAGATTTTTGCAGTGCAATTTTAGTATATCATAGATGCAAACTCCTCATGTGACAATTCATTTTTTTGAGAGCAAAATAGATGACCCATGAGATTTGCTTAGATCCAATGAAACTGGTCATAACTATTTATATTCAGTTATGAAAAGCTAGACTGGTTTTATTTGTATTGGAAAAGTAAGGCTGATAACCACTTGGCAACTGCTAGCAAGTTTTGTATAGTATTTTCTTTACTCTTTACTAAACTGTCTAAAAAGGGTAATATTTTATGTAATTGAGGTCTGAGATGTGGGAATGGTGAAGAGAGAGAGGGCAAACATTTTGCATTTCAGGTCTAATCATCCAATATTGTCTTAAATAACCTGCATAGCACTTAATCTTTTATAACATGGGATTTTGACCAAATATATTCAATCTTGATTTTTGTAAAATGTTGCAAAAAGATGTTTTTTTTTTTGTTTTGTTTTTTGTTTTTTTTGGTGTAAAATTACAGTTTGGACATATAAGGTAATACAAATATTTAAAAAAAATACCTGGAAGTATCTACATATGAGCATGTAAAACAAATATCTTTAAAAAAAATCCTTGTGGATCATGTCCCCGGTTCTCACCTTTCTACCCCTTTACCTGTTTGCATCTCTGTATAGGTAAGTTTACATGAACTGTCTGTTATGCCAAACATGAATAAATACCATAAAATAAATATAATAACAATATATTTGTTGTTACATATTTCCCAGTTACATATTTGTTTCTATTTTGTCCAAAATATAATAAATGTATTAATAAGAATGATTATTTAAATTGTTATATTTCACTAAAACTGATTGCTTTTATTTGCATACAATTTTATAATGAACTGCTATTTTTATGTCTTTAATATCAAGTATCTAGGATACAGTACTACATCTGTCTACATTTGTCTTTAAGGTTTGACATATTGATACATTTTGGGAAAGGATTATATATTCGTATATATATATATACACACACACACACACATGTATATATATATATATATATATTGTATATATATATATATATATATAATTAAACATTTATACAAATATATACTATACATATATATATATACAAATTAAACATTTTGAAATAGTTTATTATATTTATTTCTTACACAGTACACAGCTGTCACAGTTAGTTACCCTCCGGTTCATACGATGGAAATCAATAGGCCCTTGCTTTGAAAAAGAGATTCACTAATATGTTTCTATTTTCATTAGGTTAGCCCCAGATAGGAATCTATATCCATAAAAAAAATATATTTTTATTTTTAGTGAGAAGAAACAAATATTTAACTAACCTTCTGGTATAACCCACCTTCAGCTGGAAGATCCCGTAATGACCATATTTGGACAAGTAAGTGTGACGTGAATTTTGACACACTGTGCCTGGACTAACTTTTAGGCAAAAATACAAGGTGCTTCATGTGGCAAACTATGTTTTACTGACATTATGACTTCAGTAATACTGTCATTGAACAATTACAGATTGCTATGTTGCAAGAAATTACCCATTTACCGAAATCCCAACCCTAACCCTACAGCGTAAGCATGGAACTACAATTTACAGTGCCATGTCCCATCGATAGAGTGACAAAGGCTTATGGGTAACGTAGTTTAAAAACCTTTCAGTAATTAAATAAAGTAAATACTATATTTAATGAACAAAGGGATATCTAAATATGTTCATTGTGCAAATCTTTACGATATTATTGAGAGCCAGGTCGAAATTTGGTATTTTACTAAGAACACTTTTTAAAACACTTTTTTACAAACTTTCTGTAAATGTGAGAAAACTGTGTCCAACATTTATTAAACATAGGATAAGTAGTTGTCCTGCTTTTTTTCCCTTTGATATGCTCATTGGACTTTGAGTTACAGCCATTTGAAATGTGCTGTTTTTTTCCTATTCCAGGGCGCACTTCTGGTCCCCTGGGGGTGGAAGGGCAATAAAACCTATACAGATGTACTGTCTTTGTCATGGACAACAAACTGTTGTCACATTTATGCCTGAACATTTTTATTTATTTCTGCCCTTTTCTGTATTTACAACATGCTTATGTTAGGTTTTGATGGTGCTGTGAGACTCTGAAAACAGAATACAGAAACACAGTAAAAATATGTACACAAAAAAAGGGTAAAAGTAACATGTCTAGGCAACATATTATTTCTTTATATATAATCAATTTTCCTTTAGCAAAATGGCAATGGGTGAACTTGCATTTAGTGTTGGGAAATAATGAACTTCTTCATCATGATTTTTTTTTTTTTTGTTATGCTTGTCTATGTCCCTATTATAATCTGCTTATTCCATGTCTCCAAACAGGTTTCAATTGTTATACAGCACCCTAAACTAGGACACAGGCATGTGGTCACAGTTGTTTTTCTCAGCCGGGAGGGCTGAAGACCTAAAATTCCTTTTTCCCCTGGGAATCATATTTTGTTTATTATTATTCATGATTATTCAGTCTTGTAGTTGATTGAGGTGGAGCTCATTTTGAACTATTTTGTAGACAACTGTATCTAATGATCATTGTCAATATGAGTTAATCTGCTAATTATTTTCTCCATCACTCAACTGATTATTTGGTTTGTTAAAATTATGAAAATAGTGAGAAATTTCACATTACCCAAAAATATATCACAAATACTGTGAACAGTTGAATCCTCAAAATTATAAAAAAAAAATACATAAGCAACAGCAAAATAATGCAAATCTTACAATTTTCTAAGCTGGAACCATGAAATTTGTTTGCTTTAAAATGATCAAGTTGATCAACAAATTGACTAATTATTTAGGTTGTACTTATACTGTAAGTATAAACTACTGAGTAGTTTTATTTATACCAAAATGTCATATTTTACAATTTCTTCATGAGCTGCAAGATCAGTAAAAGTTTTTTTTTTTTTTTCTTTGAACTGTAGCCTAGCACAACTACAGTGGCATGAGAAGAAACAAGTCATCTAGAGGACAAGTACCTCAAATCTATACTTTAGTACAGTACGGTACTTAGCCTTACAATAATGCACTGAATGTCCACCACTGACTGGTTGTAGAGGCATGCATGCATTCATTTCTATGCAAGTGAAAAAAGACAGACACTACACTTTGGTTATATTTATAAGGTGATCAACAGCAGATTTTATTACATGCTTTAAATTCAGGGTTAAGGTCAAGGTCACTGTCAAGAAAAAAAAGGTGTCACTGTCACTGTCAGTTCGTCATCAGACATTTCGAAGTCACTGTCATAGTCATCAGCTGACAGTTTGTTTAAGAAGTTGAGGTTCTCTGCTCCAGACAAAACTTGCAGGTAACAGTCTCTTGCTTGTACCCTCATTTCTCTGGTTTTATTACGGTGCTTTCTGTGGATGATGCTCTGCAGACCTTTCAAACCCTCTTCACTTAGGCCACATTGCGAATCTTAAAAGAAGAATGAAATAACAAAATAACATCAAGCCTCCCTTAGAATCTTTATAAACAGTCATCATTGTTGTGTATGTTTAATAGGGCTGCCCCCTAATACTAACGCAAAAATGTTAGTCTTTCAGAAAAGTCATAGTTGGATTAATTTGCATTTAATATGTCCCTGTTACGTAGTAATTACATATGTGGGGCAGAAAATTCAAAATTGGAACATTGAAAGAGTTTCAAGGACAACTCCAAGCAATATTGCCAACTTTCAGCTACCAATTGCACTGTAAAAAAACAAAAAGGTTGAGCCAACTTAAATTTTTAAGGCAACCAGCTTTTTGCAGATTTTTGAGTTCTCTCAACTTATTTTTGTAAGAGATTCACAACTTTTTGTTGTATAAACTTAAAACAATAAGTTGAGAAAACTCAAAAATCTGCTGAAGCTGGTTGCCTTAAAATTTTAAGTTGCCTCAACTTTTTCGTATGACAGTGTGGATAGAGATTTGGGCAAAGTGTATTGATGGCTCATATAGCTACATATGATGGATGATACAATGAAATATGTTTTCATTACTAGGCTACTTTTTACTTTAATGATTAGACAGGACACGTCCTCTATGTAGTTATAGGAATATGACATTAAGTAAAAATCAGACTCTTACTAACAGTTAAATCAAAATAGTCTAACAGTTATGATGGCTCAAATAACTTATAACATTCTTTCTCAGCCCTGGAACTGGAACTGAGTATTTTGTGAGTCCATTTTCAAGGAAAATCTTTGGTCTGGGGCAACCCTATGCTTAAGTTTGTGCCATATATTACAAATAGGTACTTTTCAGTGTCTCACTGGCAAACAAGCAGGACAGTTCTCTGAGGGTATCAGCACGAGTTGAAAGATATTTCCAATGGTTGTCCATCTCTGCAACAAGAATCTTCTGCTCCTCCTGAAGTCTCCTTAATGACATGATGATGTCGAATGCCTTTCTCTTTGTCCTTAGATCGACTGAGTCTGGAATGCATGAGAAAAACTTATGTCATACATCAACCTTCAAAGAATCTTTAAAATCATATGAGGTTGCCGACTGACATTTGAAGCATTGTGGGTAATGTGTCAGTATGTATAAGAATTGTCAGAAGACTAGTGTACATACCACTGTGTGGTAGCTGCCATGGCCAAGCTGTCTCACCAGACAAAATGGTTTCCATGCACAGAGTTTCAGTGTTTGGAATCATTCTGTTGTATTTCTCTACAACTGATGTCAGGATCCCCTTCTCCTCCCTGATCTTGCGGCGGATCCTGGCACGACCTTTGTTGCCATCTGTATCTTTATAGAGACGCTGGGAACGTCTCTTGATACTCGCCACAAGCACCTCAATTCTGCTGGCCAAGGCATCAACATCATTTGTGGTTGTTGTTGTTGTTGTTGCTGAGAAGAAATGTGTGGGAAAAATTACAATAACAGTAACAATTACAATTATTCATGACTAAATTACTAATATAATTTATATTCATAAATATTATTCATACTAATATATATATATACATATACATATAGACACACACACACACACACACACACACACACACACACACTAGTCATTTCCTCACCGTCTGCCCACTCCTTTACATCATTGAGCCAGTCTTCCAATTGGCTCTCTGTCACTGCCATTTCGACTTTCATAGACTCTAGGTTTTGCAACTGGCTTTGCAGAGCTTTTGTGGTCTGCAATGACAAGCAATTACAGATAGTACAAAAACAAGAACCAAATGTTCAATGCACAGCTTCAAACACTAATAACATACATTACTGAACATCTAAAACAAATTCTACTGATGTTATTACCTTCTGATAACGGCGGGTCAGTGCGGTGGCCAAATTGTTGAACTTTTGCTGATTCCAGCGCATGGCCATGAGAGTCAGCATGTCTGTGCGTCCTGCAAACACAGAGAATATCATGTTACCATATTCCTCCTACTTATTATGTATGTAATAATGTAACTAGTGCAGTATGTGGTCATTTTACCTGCTTTGGACATGTGTTTTGTGGTCACCGCAATCCTAGACAGGAAAGCATTGCACTGTTCCACCTCCTCCCCTAGTGTTAAACCAGCCCCATCCTGATATGCCCCACTCCATTTCACCTGATTAGGAATAAAAAAATTAATAATAATAATAATAATGCTGAGAAATTTTGACATTCATTTGCAGATGCAGAAAGTTTTGATAATCACATAGCAAAGTTCACCTACCTCGCATTTAAAATCATGGGCTTTGGCATGGAATACTGAAAGGAAGGGCTTCATGTTAAGAAGGTGCTGGAGCTCTGGGCAGCTTTTTGCAACTCTTTGGAGGTAGGGACAATATTTGCAGGTCACATCCATACAAAAAAAAGTGATTTGCCTACTGGCCAGCTTTTCTTGCAGGTACAGGGGATAGGCAAAAATTTCACCCCTGTACATATTTAAAGCACAGAGCAGCACTCCGTGTCGACACACCGCAAGCTCCAATCCCTCCTCATCTACCTTGCTTGCAGATCTTTGGGAGGTCTCTCTAGCTGCTGACCACTCCCCTCCACAAACACCTCTTCCACTTACCTATAATATGGAAAATGGATGATGAAAATAAGACTCTCCTAAACAAACTCTTCAGTAAGAGTTAAGTGTAGTCCTGGATATAGTCTAATCGTCTGCGATTTTACATGTTTGGATGTCTTGTGAATGTAGTCCACAAATCTTGTCACATCTTCATCCTTAGCTATAAAGACGTCTTCAAAGATAGCCTGTTCTTCAGATCTAAAAAAAATAATAATAATAATAAAAAAAAAAAAAATACAGAACAGGTACACAAAAGTTTATGATACCTTGTAATCTAATTGTACTTGGTGCACATTAAAGAGACATTTTTTCTTATTAATATTGTTTCAACAGTGTGATATTATGCACAATTTGAAATACCTAGCTGCATTCTTAAAACAGTAATGCTTGCGGTTTCCATCTACTGAAACTGCCAGCATATCTGGGGTGCACGCAGGACAGATGAAGGGCTCTTCCTTGCAGATTTTGTCCACCTCATATCGCACAGCCTCCCACTCAAAAAAACTTTTCTGAAAACTGTCAGTGGAGATCTTGCCAGTCTATTAAAATTAAGGAAACCAACAGCAAATAATGTACAAATACATTAACAAATACATTAGCATCAAACAGTGTTTCATCCCACAATACAAAGAGATTAACAATACTGTAGGATAAATAAATTAAAAACTCACACGACCAAAGCGGACAGTTCGCTGATCCAGCATTCTTACAAATGCTTGGCAGGACAGTCCTGGTGCTGCCATCTTCATTTCTTCAAATGAGAAAAAGACATCTGTGGCATAAATTGTGGCAAAGTGAAGGGTCGCAGGCCAGTAGTCACTTCGATTTAGGTCGACCACTCCAGCAGCCCAAGTGGCTTGGCATGCCTCACAACTCCACTCAGGCATGCTTAGATCATATCGTCCTGGAAAAATCAAAAACACATCCATTTTAACGTAAACCTTATGTGATTAATCAGGGTTTGGATCCTTTAAACAATTTTTACATTACTTTGTAGACTTTTTAAACATTACTCAGAAGTCATATGTAGATTTTACATACAGGCCTGTGCCAAACTTATGAGAGTAGAGCATGTATAGATTTTTATCTTCACACCCTTACCATTCATTGTGATCACAGCTACAGTCTTCCCTGGGCTGACCCTCAATGACTCTGATGAACAACTACAAATTTTGTCAGGAATCTCCACAGGTACAAGCCGTACTGAAGAATATCAAACATGTGAATTAAGAGCATTTGTATTGACTGAGTAATATAACAGTGTAACGGTTCAATGGTAATGAAGTACATTGCTGAAAAAGTATAGAAGAGATGCTCAAAAAGCTTCAATTCAAAATCAAACAATAAGAGACAAAAAGGCATTATTTAAATAGTAAAGCTTATAAGGCCTAATGATTATCAGAATGATATGCATGTTGTACACTCACAAACCAGACCTTACCACAACGGGAAAGAGCCTTATCTACAACAAAAGTTGTTGGAGGCAGTGGCTGGTAGAATCCAGGAGTCATGGCATCTCGGTTATGGAGAACATGTCTGCTGTGCATGCTGACATCACATTCAGCACAGAAGAAGGGGCGTGGTCGACAGTCACAACACCGGACAACAGCTGGATTGCTCCCACACTGTTGGCAGATGTGTGTTGCCACATTTTCTTGTGCCGCAGCGGTGTTCACCAGACGTGGTCTCTCTGCCCTCCACCTCTCTGAAAAGAGACTTTGTTGTGTGCTCCAGTTCGAGGAAGCTAGGAGAGGATCTCTTGAGGTTCCAAGAGGAGCCTCATCATCTGAGGTATTGCTCAGTGAGTGCTGGAGATCTTGCAGAAAACACTCTGTTAAAATAGTATGGAATATTTAAAAACAACACTTTAATGTATACATTAAAGTGTACTGCATGGAGTGCCTTTGACTGTGAAAAAGACAGTTTTCTGGCAAATTTAAAAAATTTAAATTTACACAATGAAGTACACACCAACAGTCTCTGGAGCAAAGGTCACCTCACAGTTAGTGTCAGGAGCATTGATGGGAGGATCAGTTTTCCGAATGTGATCAGCTGTACCAGATTAAAAAACAAAAAAAAACATTTACAACATTTTCAACTTGTCCCAAGGCTTGTGGCACAATTTTACCTCCCGTATAACCAGCCTGAAATGGCCAAAGCTCACTGTTTAATGTTTAGCTAGAGAGAAGGACTAGCAGACTTTTTATTTCTCAAACCCAAATGTGGACAGTACAGTTACTTGCAGTTATCTATAAGGTGTCATATAGATGATGAAAGCAAATAAGAATGCTTGCTGTAGAAGCAGATCATTTAAAAAAGAAACAAGCTGGTTGGCTACTGACAACACACTCAGAACAAACACAGGCTTACCAAGACCAATATTTTAGTGTAGTTTATACTGCTTTACACAAATACTGTATGTAATCAATTTATTTTCATGTCAAAAATCAAATGAGTGGTTCTGGTTTGATTGTTTCCCTGACATATTCCTTGTTTGATACATTCATAAGTGCCTAATCAATGTAGATATTCAATAGATCTTGAAGGAAAAACTATACTGACCCTTATTTGACTGATTCCTGCTTGATCTTGGCCTTGCATAGACAATGTTTCCATCAATGTCTCTCTTTCTCCAATGCACCCTTGGTTCAGGTGTCTTTACTGGTGCTGCTTCCTCCTCTTCCTGCAGCTCACCAAGCAAGTCATCAAGACTTTGGAGTTCATCATTGAGTTCTTGATGATCAACCAGGTTATCCAGCTTCAGAAACTGTTCTTGGAGTTCTGAATCACTCATGGTGATGGGCAGAAACACAAACAGACAACACAAACAGAAAGACACACAACAAAGAAGGACAGATACGACAACTAGAGATGTAAACACACACACACAGAGAGAGGGAGAGAGAGAGAGAGAGAGAGACAGTGAGCTACAGAGAGACAAGTACAGGTTAACAAGATGGACGTGGCTCTTAAAAGTGCCTTTGGTTTGTGTGTGTGTGTGTGTGTGTGTGTGGAGGGAGGTTAAAATAAAGGAGAATGTTGGAAGCTGGCAAATTTGAAAGACCTGATAAGAGAGAGAGAAAAAATATTAAACTCCTTACATTTTGACCAGTATTTTCTTCATCAGTGTTGACAGATTGTGCAGTTTTGAGTTGTACTACGTGGAATAAAATGGGCTTGGACAGGTGTCATTTTGATATTTCTGTTGTACCCTTTTATTTCTTTAAGGCAAATGACAGACGATTGGAAAACGATTTACAACGTAACCTTCTTTAGAGAACACTTAATTTGCTGTATTATGCCATATGATGAGCCACAATATTGTTGTAGTTATGAATTAATTTGTATTGTTTATTATTGGTAAGATTTGTGTGTTTACTATATAATTTTGTGTGGATTTTGATCAATTACTGGAAAACACACCAATCTGGCAACACTGTTCTTCATCTGAACATTTAGAAATGGCTAGTGTTGTGATCGAGCTAACTTACTGTAATATGGATAACTGAACACACATCATACAATCTCCTATGATATTATCTTGCATGATTATATGTGAAAAAAAAATAAAACAAGCTTGAATTTAATTAGCTAACTTAACTTAGCTAGCCTACTACACATTTGGTGCAGAACGTTATATTTTTATAATATCTGCTGTCATGTACTGCATCACGAAACTGCTACCTTTCTAAACACAACTTCTTGACCTGATTAAACAGTTTTTGTTCCGTAAATTTAAGGATTGTATTAATTAACTGTTCTACTTACCTAGCGGGAAATCGCAGTGGACCTTGGGATCGCGCCTTACGATGACGTCAGCACTACTGATTGATGGAGTTATTAATAAATAAATAAAAATAATAAATAAATAATCAATCAATCGATCAATCAATAAACAAACAAACAAACAAATACATAAATAAATAGATAAATAAATAATAGGTTGATTGCATCGCATTGCGCTGATTAATCACTGATTAACCAAACATCACAGCACATTAAATATGTTTATCATCATCAACAAGCCTCCGACAAAAATACCAGCATTACCTAGGAAAACACTTACTGCTGTTGCTCGCTGGAGTGTTGTTAAAGTCACCGCTGAATGCTGTTTCACAGACAGCACTTTGATATCAGGCAACGAGTGGTTTTTAAAATAAAAAATCAGTTAAATATGACCTGGGGGCCGCCAATCGACTCGCCCTGCCATAACCAATTTATTGTAGCCTTTTCTTTTTTATTCCTATTTATCGTAGTGTCCACCCGTACACACTGCGGTCTGCACGTCAAATGTCAACGCCACGGGCTCCGGTCAGAAGTCTATGAGAATCCCTGCAAGTTACAACATGACGCCAAAGGGATACCCAGTAAGTTACAACATGATGCCCTAGGGATCCTGACCAAGCTTCAATATGTGACGAGTTGGGAGTGAGAATGTGTTGGTCTGTTGGACTTGATTGATGTACAGTAGGTGTGCAGTTGACTATCAACAAAAGTCTGGTCCTATGCAAGCTTGTTTTGGCCAAGAATCATTGATTCAGAAAGGAGGCCTTCTGACAATGTATCCCCTTAGTATGAAGAACATTTTAAAAACCTAAAGAAAATGTTTCAGTATAAAGAACTGTTTGTGCAATGGAAAGGTCCCATGAATGAAACTGTTGATGCCAATAAAGAACCTGCTTCAGAAATGCCTCCAACACATCTACATATAGTTCTAATATCTGAAAGAACAAACCTTATCAAATTATGTTAATAGATCTTCTCCTGATGTGCTAATTGTAGCAGGATGGTACCTTATGAACTACATTTCCTAGCTGTATGTTCCTGTATGCAACCCAACTGTGTAAATTATGGTGTCAGTAATATTAAGATCATGGGTTTGATTTCCAGGGAATACATGACCGGTTAAAATGAATATCCCAAATGCACTCTAAATTGCTTTGGATAAAGTGCCCAGGCAAATGAAGAAATGCAAATGATAAAACATATACAGTGCCCTCCGCTAATATTGGCACCCTTGATAAATATGAGCAAAGGCAGCTGTGAAAATAAATCGGCATTGTTTATCCTTTTGATCTTTCCCTCAAAAAATTAACAAAATTCTAACCTATCATTGAAGTAAAACAATTGAGAGTGGGGAGAAAATCTCATGATGAAATAAATGTTTTTCTCCAATGGATGTTGGCCACAATTATTGGCACCCCTAGAAATTCTTATGAGTAAAATATCTCTGAAGTATATTCCCATTCATATTTACATTTTTAAGCACACCAGGGTGACTAGGAGCATGAAATTGTCCAGCCATGACTTCCTGTTCCACAGGATTATAAATATGAGGAACACAAAGGCCAAATTCCCTTAATCATCCATCACAATGAGAAAAACCAAAGAATATATTTCTGATGTGCAGCAAAAGATAATTGAGCTTCACAAATTAGTGAAGTGGCTTTAAGAAAAGAGCTAGAGCAGTGAAAAATCCCATTTCCACCATCAGGGCAATAATTAAGAATTTCCAATCAACAGAAAATGTTACGAAACTGCCCGAAAGAGGACGTGTGTCTCTATCGTCCTAATGCACGGTGAGGAGGAGAGTTTGAGTGGCTAAAGACTCTCCAAGGATCACAGCTGTAGAATTGCAGAATATAGTTGAGTCTCGGGGTCAGAAAACATTAGAAAAAAATTGTCAAACAGTCCCTACATCAGCACATGTTGTTTGGGAGGGTTTCAAGAAAAATTCTCCTCACTCATCCAAAAACAATCTCCAGCATATTCAGATATCAGACATGACTGGAACTTCAAATGGGACTGGCTTCTATGGTCAGATGAAACTAAAAAATGAGCTTTTTAGCAGCAAACACTCAAGATGGGTTTGGTGCACACAGGGATAAAAAGTACCCCATGTGTACAATGAAATATACTGCAGTATTTTTGATGTTGTGGGCCTATATTTCTGCTGGAGGTCCTGAACATCTTGTTTAGACACATGGCATCATGGATTCTATTAAATACCAACATATAAAAAATGAATAAGTGATTGACCCTGTTAGAAATCTTATAATGGGCCATGTTTGGATCTTCCAACCGGACAATAATCCAAACACAAACCTCAAAAACAACACAAAAATGGGTCACTGAGCACAAAACCAAGCTTCTGCTATGGCCATTCCCGTCCTCTGACCTGAACCCTGTAGAAAATGAGTGAGGTGAACTGAAGAGAAGAAGCACCAACATGGAGCTGTGTATCTGAAGGATCTGGAGAGATTCTGTATGAAGGAATGGTCTCTGATCTCTTATCAGGTGTTCTCCAAACTCTTCAGGCATTATAGGAGAAAACTCAGAGCTGTTGTGCTGGGAAAAGGACATTGCAATAATTGGGTGCCAATAATTGTGGCCAACATGAACTAGAGAAAGTATTTCTTACACAATGAGATTTTCTCCCCACTTTCAATTGTTTTACTTCAGTGATAGGTTGGAATTTTGTGAATTTTTGGAATGAAAGATAAAAAGGATAAACAATGCAGATTTATTTTCACAGCCGCCTTTGCTCATATTTATCAAGGGTGCCAATATTAGTGGAGGGCACTGTATCTTGACTCTAGAATACTCCATAAAGTCAGCCGTTTAGATTGGCTGCTTGCTGTAGGGGAGACCAGGGCAAATCATCACAGTTTTTCCTCCAAAGTATATTTTAGGGTAGCTCAATTTTTAGTCAGCTTTCATATAGGATCATACCTTAAAGATTTTACTTCAAAATAGCTATTAATCCTCTGGGCCTCTTCATTTGTGCGTCAAACTTGGTACCTTCAAGGTTAAAAGACTGAAGCCTTGAAATTTACCTTTTTTTTCATTTTTCTTTTTTTCAGGAAAATCAATCCTATATTTATTTATTTATTTATTTATTTAAACTTTGTTTTTTTATGATACTTTGCAATAATTATATATATATATATATATATATATATATTATAATTTAATATTTGACCATGATAGTACCAAGTATCACTTTTTATTTTCTGACCCTTTACCATGTGACAAAATTTACCAAGTGTCATCTCCTTCCGATGAAGCAAAAAAAAAAAAAAATCATAATGTAAAATTTTTCAGTAAGAAGTGACCACCGTATTACACCAATACGTGGGGCATGTTGTCACATGGTGATAATGCAGTTAGACATCCTTAGAGGCTTTTCTGTTCAACTTAAACAGTAAAATAATGTTTGGAAAAACAAATTCTATTCTTAAAACAGCAAACATGTAAAACCTTTATAGTTGCTGAGATACAGACCTTCTGACAGCTTTCCTGTGTGACAACCATCTGCCAAATCTCAAGATGTGGGCTGTCAGAATCTCTTCTTCTACACTCAACCTTTGCCAACACAACACAAAACAACATCAAAATGAAACATCAAAATATTAATTTTATATGATGATCTGCGAGACAAGCTCTGTCCAGCCTTCACTTTAGAACACTTTATTAAATCTGGATATAAAAGCTACCCGAAACAGTAGATGACTAGATATAAAATCAATCAATGCTGATGAAAAAAATAAAATAACACAATTCAGAAGTTTCTTACTTGCAACAAACATTTATAAATTCAAGTATATTTCCTAGCGAACTGTTCTGTAATCCTGCCCAGCCAACTAGATTAACGTGTGCTCTGTATTAGTTTTTTTCCTCAGCCAAGATATTTGTATTTACAGTTATTCGGAAGGGAATAGATACAGCTCCCCTTGCCCAAATAGTTAATTGTCTGTCCAGCAGTGTATTTTATCACACTGTTTGCTGTTCAGCACTCGCCCATAGTTCTAGAGTACTCTTTCGATCTCAGAGGTAATAAAAATGGCACTCAGCCCCTTCCAACAATCAATTACCCAAAGACGCAGAAAGTTGCGAGATTTACCATTCTCAGACCCCCTCATAAACCCGCTGTAAAGGCTGTGCACAGAGCTGATGATTCAGTCTTCGTTCGGCCACAAAACTGAGAGAGAATATTGGCTGATTAAATAGATGAAATAGTTAGCATTTTGAAAGGGAACGGCTGTGAAAGAGGCAATGATATCTCACTCCCATTACCCGTGGAGGAGAACGGCCTCTAATAAAAAGGACTCTTGCATTTATATAGTCCCGTTAGTTGTTCCTCAATTAGACATCTCTGTGAAGTACACTATATACTGCTCTGTGCTGTAATTTCACATTCCATAAAGCACGGCACTAACGACCATGCCATTTTTTTTCAATTTTCTTTGCATTCCTCATGTAACGAATGCTCTATCTTCGTTACATTTCCACTTACCTGGAGCAGGGTTGTGCAAAATAGGTTTAAGCTCACTACCCTTTATTTGCCGCCTTATTCTGCATGCAAACGATAAGAGATCGAAAACCAGGAGCCTCTGAGAATAAAGCAGTTGGTATCTGGTGGCCCATGTAATTGAGGAGGATATTATAACCGCTTAACAACCTTCTCAATCACACATACATCTAATCCATCTAATCCATCCACAGGCTCCAGTTGTTTCAATGGAATGCTCTTCTTAAAATGGTATACAAAGACGCAGTATTCCCACTTTATTGCTTTATTGATTTAAATGAGATTTGCGGTTAAGGGCATTTCACATGATTCACACCAGTGTTGCCAAATGCACTGAAATCAATGGAGCAAAGCGCCAGTCAGGCATAAGGATGTATATAATACCTGATTTTCTGTTTGGCGGGTACGATAATTAAAGAATTACAGCAGAAGCACATATGTTTTGATTAAGAAGGAAATTATGAAGGTTGAGTGTACAATTCAAACTGCAGATGAAGAGCAGACATAAAATTCATCAGAAAATAGGCTGCCTATTTATTCACTTAAGCAAAAGGTTTTGCAACCAAACTACATTTCCAATATCAAGTAGCATATCGGACTGTTTTTGTAAAGCTAAAAAACTGTAAGTGGATGACACCACTTCACATATTGAATTTACAAATGTCTGCACCCGCTCTCACTGTAAAAAATAAGGTGGATGAGACATGGAATGGATGCAAAATATAAATACAATTAAATATACAACACTATTTATCCAATACATGATAGATGCAAAGCGACAGAGGGCTCTCTATTACATATGTTCTGGTTTTGTCCTGACTCGTTTGATTTTTGGTGTATTTTTTTTTACTTTATTCAAAGGTCTTTTTTTCCCCCAAAAGGTTGTGAAGCCTGATCACAGTCTAGCACTTTTTCAAGCTCTCAGCAGCAATCATTGCTGAGTATGACCCTTTCAAAAAAACAAACAAACACACAAGCAAACAAAAAAACAAACAAACAAAAAAACAGCTCTTTTAGGGCCAAACTGCACTGTTCATTCCAAGCTGTATGGCAACCCTTCCTGGATTTCCTCAAGATGTACTGATCTACTTTTATGTAAAATAACCAGAATTTATTTATTTATTGTTTGTTTGTTTGTTTGTAAGTATGTACTGTATGTCATTAATTATTTATTTGTGTATTGTTTGTTTGTATATTTTGTTCTCTATATCAAAATTAAACATAATGTAACAATGTAATGTTGTAGTTTATGTTCACCTTTAGTTTATCCAACCATGATGTCTTCCGCATATGAGAAGTTCAGAAATATGAAAAGGGCCCATTAGAAAGAGATATGAAGATAGAAAGAGATAGAAAGAGGCATGAATAAATAAATACATACATGCATACATAAGTGAATGAGTGAATGAATGAATAAATATTGAACAGTAAAGCACTAAAATAATAATAATAATAATAATAATAATAATAATAACAATAATAATAAAAATAATAAAAAAAATAATAAATTAATAAAAAAATCGCTAAAACTTAGAATATAAGTATATAAATTTGATTCAAAATATCAATGAATGGTATTTAAATAATAACATTAAATAACACTAAATAGATTATATATCTGTATCATGGCTTTTCAGAAACAATTGAGAGTTGGACCCAAGTGCAGTAGACATATTTATTTAAACACACAAACACTCTAAAAGTAAATCCAGGCAGAAAACCAGGGGTTACTTCTCAAATGGAAGGTTGTGTCCTTCTGAGGATACGTCATATACCAGTCTTTCTGAGGTTTCAAGGCTAGAGTCCTTCTCATGAATTGGAATATGTGCAAATGATTGTGGGAAATTGAAGGACACGAAGGACACACCTGATGAGTCCCTAAAACAGGCTGAATGAAGGACATGAAACAAAGGTTGCCTATTAAGGAGTTCAAATTAAGCCGTCCTTCATTGGACACAGCTTATGGATCGGGCAGTTTAGATATGCATCCTTCTGTTTGAGAGGCACCTAGGGACTAGGTAACAAGGCAAAAGCAAAACAAAACAAAACAAAACAAAACAAAACACAGGAACCATGATAACAGGAACTACATATCAAAATTAACAGTCTTAACACAAAACAGGAAATGTAACAATATCCCCTTTACTTTGGGTGAGAGTAAAAAAAAAGTGCTAAAGTCAAAGCTGCAAAAGTGCAAAAAAAAAATTTTAAGTGAAAAATTGAAAAAAAAATTGAAAATGAAGAAATGAAAAGGAAAAAAAGTCCACCGAGTCAATTTTATTCCAAATAAACATTATGCAAACATACAACATGATCTAATTACAACTTCCAAACTAGTAAGAAGGACATTTCCAAGAAGACTTGAACGATCATTTACACAAATACAAGTTTTCAATGTTTTCTTCAGTGTGGCCAATAGTATCTGCATGGAGTGATGCACCGAAGCCTTGACATCAGTGATGTGAAAGGCCTTTGAGAAGTTTACCATTACTGAATTACAAAGCAAATCTCACAAAGGAATTGGCTTGTCTTCAAAGGTTTTTTTTTTATTTTTTTTTTATGTGAGTCTCTTAAAGATTCTGAATAGGCCTTATAAAACGTTTTATCAAAGCAATTTAAAAAGTAGAGAAGAGTGGTTAAGAGTTGCAAAAGCACTAAAACCAACTTTTACATCCCCAATTCAATTCTTCCAGTGTAAAACTTAAAAACTTTTAGTGGCTCAAAACCGACCGGCTCGCAGGGACCCGGCCAAAGACAGAGGCGAAGGAAGTGGAATTACACTTCTTCGAAAAGAGCGGGGGCTCCTGACTCCAGGCCCTGGGATTGATGGATCAGAGATGTTCATTCATCACTCACTGTGTTCTGCCAACTACAGGAAATCATTGAGAGCAGCTTGCGTTCGGGTCAGCACTTCTGTAGACCGGGATGACACAATTCATCAAGTGGAGGGACCCACAAGTTATAGGTCAGCACGGCATTGTTTCAGCATGAGAGAGAGAGGAATCAGTATCTAGCACTGAAATGTAGGTGTTCCCCTGTGATGTGTTCATAAAAGCAGAGAATGAGCTTGTCCTGGACCAAGCTCAAGAGTTATGGCCTTTATCTGTGTAAAGAGACCGACAGAGATATTTTACTCATCAGATGTGTTTTTGGGGAAATAGATGTTGATTAACTGAATAAAAGAGCACTGTGCTGTGGAGTTTTATTTAGAAGCATATTGTCCCTTTTATTATAGAAATATCACACACTGATATACATTCTTAACGCACTACTGAAATTATATTACTTTTATCCACCTTATTTTTCAATATGGAAGCCTGTGATCTATGACTGCATGTGTGAGACTTTCAATTCATGCTATAGGCAAATAACTAGAGTGCAATAAATGGTAAAACTATGTGTGCTACAAATCAATGTGTTTACGATTTAAGGTGGCCAGGTTTCTCATTTCCTGGGAACAGTTCACGTTGTTGGTGTCTTGTTGACCACTTGAGCTGATTTACCCCAGAAATGTTTTATAGCACATTACTTTTTGTAGCACCCACATACATATTGGAAAAAGCTCAACCAATGATCATATACTGATTATTTTCACCTATAGAGGAGGCTGTGACCTACACTGATAAGTCATGCACTTCTACCCTGTTGAAGCATGGCAGCTGGTTTGAGGGGGTCCTTAGTTGGTCATGAGCTGGTTTAAGCTGGTCCTGAGCAGGAGCTAGTTGCTTAGGACTAGCACATGACCAGCTTAAACCAGCTCATAACCAGCTTATAACCAGCTCAGGACCAGTTTAAACCAGCTCAAACCAGCTGCCATGCTTTAAAACATACCTAACCAGTATATGCTGTGTTTTTTTTGTGTGTTTTTTTTTCAACAGGGTGCTTGTTGGGTGCTTTTCCAGAACGACAACTACGAATGAGTGGATTGACACTGAAATATACATAGATATGTATAGGTAGATGCCTTATTAATGGCTGTTTCCATGGGCCGCTATATGTAAGCTAGCTGCCATATTGAAACAATCAGTGAACACTCTGCATCTGTAGTTATACGCATGTATGAATGTCTATATCTGCAATATACTTCATCTGATGATTTTTCTAAACTCATTGATTTATATTGTGTGCGATGGCACATTAGTCTCGCGTAGCCAGACCTTCAGACTGATGGCTGAAGGTCTGGAATAGATGTCCGCTTTCATTGGCCAAGGCCCGCCCATGATGCTGTTTGACCGACATGTCAAACATCCAATCATAGTTTGTTTTGTTTAGCGTCACGTTTCGGGGCGTGGAAATGTTGCCATAATAACAGACTGGTGTGTGAAACTCTCGGATGTATTTTAAAGATTCTATGCCGTGAACTTTAAATATTTCACATACTTTTGAAAATCCAGCATCTAGTTGACCCTGATAAGGTTTCTTCGTCACATTTGTAAACACGACGGCTTTCTTCTTTCGTGAGGGGGTTTGGCGCCACGGCATCTTTGTTTCCCGGCGGACTGAAAATAAACGCGACACTCGCGTCTCCCGGAAATCTGGTATAATTCAACCAGTCAGATGATGACTTCGACATTCCTGAAGTGTTTCCAGAAAAGTGTGCCATATGCATCAGACGTTTAGCCAACATTCCGTGGGCGTGACGTCTGGGGCTGAGACTAATGGCACATTGACACTTCTAATATTGTGGATTTGTCTTGTCAACGTGTCTGGAGCGGTCGAATGTGGCATCTACCTATACATATCTAAGGAAGTATTGATATATCAGTACTGATGTTGTGTCAAAATATTGATACTCAAATTAAAAGTTGCTTTTCAGGGCTGCTTTTCCCAAAAGTATCATAAGAAACCATTGCCATCTCTTCTGATCAGCTTGGGTGTTCAGTGCTTTTGGGAAACACAGCACAGAACAATGCTCATCAGAGACCATAAAAGCATAATAGAGACCATAAAAGCATAAAAGTAATTTTCTCTCTTAGAATTTAGCATGGTAGTGTGCATGGCAATGTTAACGTGTTAGGTTTTGGCAAATCTGCCACGCTGCTGAAGATGGTGAACAAATTATTTTATCCAAAGCGACTTAAATTTCATTCAAGGAACATTCTGTGGAAATCAGACCCATGACCTTGATGTTGCTACAGGAAGTAATACTGTTTGTGTGTATTATATTAGAGTCTGAACAGGGTGCATTTCAACACACACATCTTAGTTATACCACAAAGGTGAAGGTATACCCCCATATGAATTAAAAATAGCTAAATAAATTAACACAATACACTTACTACACATAACATTTGTTGAAAACATACTCAACATGAGTCTAAAATGTTAAATATTAAGCTTAATTAGGGACAAAGTAAAGATTTCCAAAAGCACAAACATAAAATAATATTAGAAAAGTTGTAATTACATTTTATTCTCAGTTTGAGAAAATGAAAATATTACACAAAAAATATACATTAACTTAATTTATCTGTCGACTGGGAGAGAGTGTGGTCTAATCTCAGTTTAACATCTAAAAATCTGGCTCATCGTCTTATTCACTTCAAAGTCATTCATAGAGCATACATAACTCCTTACAAAAGATTTAAAATGAAACTGCAGTCAAATTTGAACTGCCATATATGTAATACTACATCATCAGGCACTTTTCTGCATATGTTTTGGGAATGTCCTGTCGTCATCAGTCTATGGACACATGTAAACCTGGTTTTGTCATCATTACTGCGAATTGATTGGTCTGTTAACCCAAGTTTGTGTCTTCTTAATGATGATTATGTTCTCTGTATTAGTTCAATGCAAAAGAGAATGTTGTTTGCTGGTTTTACAGCTGCGAAGAAGACAATAATACAGAACTGGTTTACACCACACATGTGTAGAAAAACATATTGGATCCGTAGCCTCCTGCAAATAGTGACATGTGAATGTGCAACGGCGCGAGTCGGTGGGGCCAAGCCTTCGACCATTGATGCTTGGCAGTGTTTTCTTTTTGATGTACGTGATTGTATAAAGGAGTGACTTGTTTTGTGTTTTTATTGTCCTTCCCTCTCTCCCTCCCTTTTGACTGGACTTTGAGATATTGAGTATATGTCTGTTGTTTTGTTTTGTTATATTTTGGATGTTATGTTATGTTATGTTATGTGTGAAAAAAAAAAAATGTTGATAACAAAAAAAAAACACATTAAAAAAAGAGTAAATACAGTTTTATTTGTCATGTTCTGATATTTATTTATTGTTTGTTTGTTCGTAAATGTTTTATTATTTTTATTTTATTTTTTTGTAAATGTTCCTGTCCTGTTGTGCTGTTATCGCAGTACCAAGGAGGTAGTATGATATTTTGTTTTTTTTATAACAGCTCCATATTCAACAAGTTAGAATTGGATAGTTTAAATTTTAGATATAGCCAGTTACGCTTGACTTTTTTGTGCAATAAATGACAGTAATTCCAAACAAAGCCACAACAGAATCATCACAACACCAAACAACACATGGTGGTAGTGGTGTTTCATTCCTGGAAGAATTTATATATAAATTATATGCATATTCAATTCCTTTAACTTTTAAGTATTTACATAACACACTAATGCAATATGCATTTACTTGTCATGCACATTGTTTCACAGATTTTTCATCACATATTAGTGTGAAGTGATAATTATATATGACTCCAAATAAAAGCTCACTGTCACAATAATACAATGGCACAATGTGGGCAGATTGTTATAGAATAATTACAAATCCATAATGCTAAAGCACTTAAACTGAAAGAACACGTCTATTTTCAGAGAGTTTCATCATATGCCCATACATATATAAACGTCAAACAATGCCATGCAGTCAGAAGATATGAAAACAGATTTAGATGACGTAAAACAAATGAGTCATTCAGCATATGATGTTTACAATAAATGCATCAGATACGCAGATCAAGTTTTGGCTTTCATGTGCAGATGGTTCTGTGTCTGTCTTTGAGGTTAGTGGAAATCACTTTGAACATTCTCCTAGCAGATGTTAGAGAGTTTATCCATCTGATGTGGCCTTCATTAGATACCTCATCAATGATGACCTTATTAATCATGAGGTTTTAACAAATGATTAAGAACAGAAGTGACGAGTTTAGCTCCTTTACCTTCTCAGATATCTGATTGATGATGACTAATTAGTGAAATAACTGTGACACAAAGATAGATGAATGAGTTATTATTTAAAGCTCTGCTCTTGTGTCTTCCTGACAGATGGTTGATTTAATCATATTCATTTAGATCAGGAGTTGTGTAACACACTTGTTTCAGTATATGTGAAAAAAAAAAATATATATATATATATATAATAAAAATAAAAAAATAATAATAATAATTTGTATTATTATTATTTTCTTTCCCACACTTTGATGTAATATTTCCATATGTACCCGCTACAAATTAAAGAAATATAGGCTACTTATGCTTAATACATGATATTAACTACCCTACTACATTAATAGCAAACAATAATATCAGTGTAACATTATAATTCAAACTACAATAAAATGGTAACAAGTGTATGTTGTTGTTGTTTTTACTGTTTCTAATTTCTTAAAAAACTGATGGTGCTGTAACACTCTCCTTTGGCCTTAGTGCCTTGGGCATATTGTCCTCTTTTTCTTGGCTATCTATCATGATTGTTATTGCCAGTGTGCAGCATGTAAATCAATAATTTATGACAGATTACCTTATGCCTTGAAGGTGTTTTGTAATTGCAATTTAAGCTGGTTCTCAATATTACAATGACTCATATATTAAGTCTCAAATTTCGCTTTGGCAAGCAGCAGTCAGTAAATAAACAAGAGGAATGGATAAGCAAAATTAATACCAATTCAATCTGAAGATGTATTTTTTTTTCTTTAAACGGAGATGATGCTATCTTTACTTCTGCAAATGTTTGTGGCTGTGTCTGGGTATGTGCCTCAGTACATGCTCACAACAGTGCTGCTGTGTTTCTTGTCTGTTTCTGACATTAAGACATCTTTTGCATCATTTCAAAAATGCATTGACACCTAAAATATATATTTTTATATATATATTGGAGCTACGTGCGCCTCCTAGTGGCGTATTATGATTAGAACATCTGCTTTTGTCAATGCCAGAGTTACTTTAATTACAGAAACTACACAGAGATCATTTTTTTCTTGTTTATTTACTCTCATTTTAATCTTATTGTGATACAAATTGATGTTAAATCCATTATGAACTATAAAAAAGCAAACATAAATAGGCAACTGCTGTTTTTTTATATGATTTATTCTTCTTCCTCCTCTTCTTCTTCTTCTAAATAATAATAATAATAATAATAGGGGCCCAAATAGAAGATATAAAGGTCTCACTACCACACGTAAATTAAACAAAAAGGCATAAACAAATAGGCTATATTTAAAAAAACTAGCATCAAACTAATTGAAGAGTTCAAGACGCGTTAGAACATGCGCAGCAATAGTTCATAAATATTTTAAATAAATGCAATAATTAATTAAAATAAATAAAACGTAAAATGCAATACAATGTCAGAGAAAAATAAAACAAAAAGGTCATCAATTTCTTCTTGAAACATCATCAAAAACTGATAAATGAAAGTATGTAAATAATAATAACCTGCCATTAAAATAACGTTATTGAGTAGGAAAGGAAACCATCTACTCATTCAAGAGCGGTGACGTCGGAATTCCACGCAGAGCTCACACACTCTCTCATCCAGCACACACACACACACACACACACAGGCGCGCGCGCTCCTGGTGGGAGTGAGTGAGCAAGCGCGGAGTCCATCTCTCTCACTCTGAAGCTCGCTCGCGTAGCGCTCAGTTATCCCGCGCATCACGCACCGTCAAGTTGACTGTCGCCATGCAGGATCACAGGCGTGAAGTTGCTTTCGTGTGAATATCTCTCGCGCTGCAGGTGAAAGGGGACAGTTTAAGCTCCGAGACTCAGAACTGTGGTGCCGCGGATGCGCTTTAAACTGCTGCATGAATGCTTGCTCATTAGTCCGGGATTTCACTATCACTGCGAGGAACGACGATGCGTTCGGTCCAGCAGCGGTCACAGTGCGCTCGGTGATGGATGTCTTCTCTATTCCGCCTTTTGGGATTTAATGAGGGTCAATGGAGAGCTGTGCGCTTCTGTGCGCCTTTTGAAATCTTCTTTGGGGCTGTGCATGCCTGTTTTGAGATTTGCACATTAATGCTGGGGCTTTCGGCATTATTGCTGTAAAAATGCTGAACAACATTCTCTTGCTGAGCGTTTTAACAGTCACCAGTTTTCCTTCAAAGACAGACAGCCGCAAAACTTCCAAAGACATTTGCAAGAACCGGTGCTCCTGCGAGGAAAAGGAGAATGCATTGAATATCAATTGTGAAAACAAGGGTTTTACCACGGTCAGTCATTTACAGCCTCCGCAAAACAAAATCAGCCAACTGTTTCTGAATGGAAACTTTCTCACCAAGATAAGCCCGAACGAATTCCTCAATTATGGTAATGTAACATCTCTTCATTTGGGTAATAATGGCTTGCAGGAGATCAAAACGGGGGCATTCAATGGGTTAAAAAACTTGAAGCGTCTGCATCTCAATAATAATAACTTGGAGATCATAAGAGAGGACACTTTTTCTGGTTTGGAGAGTTTGGAGTATTTGCAAGCTGATTATAATTACATTAGTGCCATAGAGACTGGGGCTTTCAACAAACTGAATAAACTCAAAGTCCTGATACTCAACGACAACCTTTTGCTCTCTCTACCTAACAACATATTCCGCTTTGTCATGTTGACGCATTTGGATTTAAGGGGAAACCGACTGAAGATGCTGCCGTTTGCTGGCGTTCTAGAACATATAGGTGGAATAATGGAGATTCAGCTGGAAGAGAACCCGTGGAATTGCACTTGTGATCTGATACCCCTGAAAGCCTGGCTGGATACAATTTCAGTCTTTGTGGGGGATATCGTCTGTGAGACGCCATTCAGACTGCACGGTAAAGATGTCACGCAGCTGATCAAGCAAGACCTTTGCCCCAGGCGCAATCCTGGAGACGCAAATCATCGTGCCATGCAACCGCCGTCTGATTCACAGTACCAGGGTCCATCTCCAACCCTGCGGCCTCGAGTCACCCCGACGAGAGCCCCCAAGGCCTCCCGCCCCCCCAAAATGCGATACCGCCCCACTCCGCGTGTCACGTCCAGCAGAGATAAACATGTATTTGGGCCTATCATGGTGTACCAGACGCGCTCGCCGGTTCCGATGACCTGCCCGAGCATTTGCGTGTGCACGTCGCAAAATCCCGAAAGTGGATTAAACATCAATTGTCAGGAGAGGAAGCTTCAGAACATCTCTGAACTTCAACCCAAACCGTCGTATCCAAAGAAGCTGCATTTAACCGGCAACTATTTGCAGACCATATACAGAACGGATCTGACAGAGTACAGCTCCCTTGAGCTCCTGCACTTAGGGAATAACAGAATAGCAATCATTCAGGACGGAGCCTTTGAGAATCTCACAAGTTTAAGGAGGCTCTATCTGAATGGCAACTACATCGAAAGCCTGTCGCAGTCTTTAT
This sequence comes from Schizothorax lantsangensis, assembly GCA_027422415.1. Taxonomy (NCBI): domain Eukaryota; kingdom Metazoa; phylum Chordata; class Actinopteri; order Cypriniformes; family Cyprinidae; genus Schizothorax; species Schizothorax lantsangensis. The sequence continues at coordinate 23,046,412 of CM049861.1, read as the reverse complement.
TCGCTGGGCTGCAGAGCTTGCAATATCTCTACCTGGAATACAACATCATTAAAGAGATTTTACCCCGCACCTTCAACTCGCTGCACAATCTGCAGCTATTGTTTCTTAATAATAACCTGCTGAGATCCCTTCCTGACAACGTGTTTGGAGGTACTATGCTGACAAGGCTTAATCTCCGAAACAATCATTTTTCCCATCTCCCAGTGCGCGGGGTGCTGGACCAGCTCTCTGCCTTCATTCAGATCGACCTCCAGGAGAATCCGTGGGACTGCACCTGCGACATTGTGGAGCTTAAGAACTGGATGGAGCTGTCCAGCACCAGCGTGGTGGTGAATGAGATCACGTGTGACTCACCATCCAAGCATGCAGGTCGGCTCTTGCGCTCCCTCCAAAACGATGCCATCTGCCCTGAGACTGATGAGGTTCCTGTGACTAAACCCCCCACTGTCGTGAGCTCGAGCACAGAGGCAACCCCTTCTTCTGCCGTAACCCCTACGGACAGAATGCCCGAAATGCCTCCAGAGGTGCCCTTGTCCGTTCTCATCCTAGGCCTGCTCGTTGTGTTCATTCTGTCCGTGTGCTTCGGGGCAGGATTGTTCGTGTTCGTCCTCAAACGTCGCAAGGGAGTGGAGAACGTTCCCTCGGGCACCAATAACCATTTGGACTTGAACTCCTTCCAAGTACAGTACGGCTCGTACAACGCGGACACCAACGTGGACAAAAGCGACAACCACGTGTATAACTACATCCCTCCGCCCGTGGGTCAGATGTGTCAGAATCCCATCTACATGCAGAAGGAGAATGAGCAGGTAGCCTACTATCGGAACCTGAAGGAACTGAGCTTCAGCACTCTTGACCCCAAGAAGGAGGAGCTTGATCGAAGCCCAGCTTTCACCATAAGCACAGTGGAGTTCATTGACAAGCAGCCGTGCGCCAACCGCGAGCCAGAACTGCTTTACCAGAACATTGTGGAGAGAGCAAAAGATCTGCCCCAGTCTGGGCCACTCAGCTATAACTTTTGCACTTTACCCAAAAAATCCTTCATCCCCCCCTACGAAACCACCCGGCGACTCAACCAGGATCGATTAAACAAAACCGTTCTCTACGGGACCCCCAGAAAATATGCTGCACAGTCCAAAAACGAGCATCCTTTGCTATCCAACAAGCTTAAAACTGAGCCGGACTACCTCGAAGTTCTGGAGAAACAAACTGCGATGAGTCAGTTGTAAGATTGAGTCCCTGTAAACCTGTATCATCTGTGTATTCAACCACAAGAGACAATAATAACACCACCACAGACCTAAGCCTTCCATTTTCTTTTAGAGGCTGTATACATACCCGCAATTTAAAGATGATATATTATTTTCTCTAAGGTTTAAATTATTTCTTCTACTTGAACGTAAAGACTGTAGCAGTTGTCGCAAGAATATGTATAGCTTACAGCTCCATGCTTTTTTGTAATATGAAATATATTTTCTCTCAGACGACAGGGTTGTTGAAATGACATTCCTGTAGAACATGTTGGATGGTGAGTGCAACACAAATTCCTGGTTCCAGAAGTGCCTTTGCACTTGAAGAATTTTATCTCTGCTTTCTGCTAATCAAATTTTTATAAGTGCTGTATTTTAAGACTCTTTATGTAAAATAGAATTATTTGTCCATTGCATTAAACGGAAAAAGTAAAAGGGTACTCTGGTGTTGAGGAACATATTATTTACCACGGATGTTTGTGGCTCTAAAATCAGGTAGTTTCAGCTTGAAGTAAATTAGTAAAAATGCTGAGTTTCTTATGCAGTCAGTGATGGATGTGGATTGAGCAGTATTCTGCAGCACGGCTGATCTCCTTTAATGGCACACGGCAGTGTGTGTGTGTGTGCGTGTTTCTGTGTGTGGGGGCTCAGTATGTATGGTAGTTGATTGTATTTGCCTAGTTCCTGTGCCATGAAGCGTTGTCGATGAAGAAGAAATGGAGCAGAAAATTATTTGATAATCTTTGCTTGCCTGAATTTTCTGTGTGTATCATGACACACCGACTTGCTCGATATAGTATCCGATCTGTGACTCCTGAGACGTTTGATCATTCATTCATTCATTAAAATCAGATCGTCTTTTACTGTGGACATCACAGTTGCTGTCCAAGGTGCTAAAATGAGTTTGCATTAGCCGGTAGAGATACTGTTGACTTAGTGCTGAATTTCTAAACATGCCTTATTGTAGAGGAGTTAAATACTTGAAAAATGATAATGCAATTTCATGTACCATAAATTAGATAAGCTTTTTATTTCCTCTCAGTACAGAAATATGGTTTATGAATTTCTTGATTGGTTGATTAATTTTTAATTAGTTTGCTTGTTTACATAAATGTAAATAAGGCTCTGTATTGCTGCTATATTCCAAAACTCTGGGGTACCTTATGTATACATAATGTTTTTAATTTATTTACATTCATAATTCAATACCTTTTTAAAGATGTTTGCAACTTATCTTAGCAGTTTAAGTTCAAAGTGATGCAAATGTTTTCCCCTGTTGGAAAAAGAAAAGGAGCGCAATGGCTACAGTGCTCAATGTGAGAGCATGTTTTTCATCCAGTTTCAAATGAAGTGATTTCCTTTGCCTGGTACAATGAGCCTCTGTGTAGCTGTTTCCTGGTGTGGCTGAGAATGGGCAGGCCGCACATGCCTTGCACATCAATGAGGGGCCTGACCAGCAGAACACTTGCTGCTCTAGATGGAGACGTCATGCTTTGATTTGAAATAAATTGTGAGCTCTAATCGGTTTACGCAGAATGAGAGGGAGCAAGGCTGTTTCATTGATGCTGAAGTATTGAGTTCATTACATATACAACTGGTTCCAGTATACTTTATGTGCTTTTTTTTTTAATTGTGTGCATGCAGTTTTGCGTATGCATTTGAATTCCATGAAATTAATTCGTCTGGAGAGTGTGCAATCAGTATTTTGCATGCAATTTGAGCTGCAGGAATAAATTACAGATATATATTTCCAGAGCATTATGGTAACTTCCTTACTGCTGTGTGGAGGCAGGAATAAAGGACTAGTGACTGATTGAAGAGAAAGTTTTGAAGCCCAAGAACGCCGGCAGTGCTGCAGTACTTTGATGCCATTGGCAGTGAATTATGTCAAGCAGTTTGAAGGTAGTTGGCTCCAGATTCAAATCGATGGGAATGATGCTAGCTGCTGGCTGCTGGGGGCTTGTCCTCAAGCAGTTCTTACTCACTTCAGCAATGCTTTCAGGCAGTTTCCAAATTCTCCTTCCCTCATTGCACTTTCGGTTTATGGATAGCTGATTTCAGAAAAAAAAGTAATTTTTGCTGGTTCTGAACTGTAATGATATATTCATGATGGGTAGAGCTTTGATTCACGGAGTCAGTATCCAAATCTCTTGAGTAACTATTCGGCCCGCAGGCACATTCATTTTCTTGAAAGGCTGTGACGTCTGAACTGGAATATTACAGAAAATTGCCAGAAGAAATGTTTTTTGATTGACTTGTTCTCATTATTAGATGCATAATGTAAGACTGAAGGGCAACACATTTAATTTGTTGAAAAACACACATTATTTACACTGTATATTTAACTGTATGTTAAATAGTATTGTTAAATATTATTTAGATTAAAAAAGGTATACATTTAATATCTTGGCTAAAGAAGCATGTTTAATACATCTAAAAGGCCCATGTGCCTGAAAGACCATATGTGTTTATTCTAATTGTTATGCACAATTAAATGACTAGATATTAAGATGTAGCAGTAGCTCCTGTACAGCGTCTCTGTTCTTGCAAAGGTAAATTAAACATGCTTAAGATACAATGAGAACGTAGATGGACCCATCAGTGTTTCGGCTTGTAGATCCATAATTAAAAACATGTGCTATAGTACATTCAGTGAGGAAAATGGTGTGAAAATAGCCATCAAGAGGCCACTCAAGCCCACTTGTAGACGTCTTGAGTGCAGCAATCAAACAAAGTGATAGAAGAGCATGCAGTGATATTAGGGAGAAAGGGAGACCGTAAATTGTTAGAGTAAAAAGCTAGAGTTATGTCGCTTATTCAGCACATGCTCAGTACAGTCTGAGAAAATGGATGCAGTCGTTTCACTGCATTGCAGATTTTTATATAATTTAAATATGAATTCATTTTTCATGTTTTGGTTCATTCAAATGTATATCTATTTTATTCTCTAGGTTGTTGGTTTAAAGTTTACATGAATTAGAGATGCTAACACTGCTTTTGGTAGCTACTAGACAAATACTTAACATTTTTTTTTCCATTAGTAACATTAGTTAATGCATAACTAACATTACCTAACAATGAGCAATGCATTTGTTACATCATTTATTAAAGTTACTTAACAAAAATGGAGCTGTAAATTGGTAGTTCATGGTAGCCATTAATAATACTTAGAAATACAAATATTGATTTTAATAATTTGTTTGTAAATGTTAATTAAATTCACAGTAAGATTAATGAATGCTTTAGCATTTAATATTTTTATTTTGTTATTTCATGTTAACTTATGTTAATAAATTAACATTTTATTGTGAAGTGCTAACACATTTTATTATGACTGTGAGGTCATGGGTAATTACATTTATAGTTATTATGAAAAGAAGAAGAATAATAAAAATACCTATCTGACTGGATAGATACTGTACTGAAAATAGATACTGAAATATGTACATACTAGTTTTTAATTATCAGCTTCTCATCAATTTTTGTTTTTCTTTATTTATATATTTATTTATACTTTTCATTTAAACCTACATTTCCTAATTTCTTAATGGGGCAATTCTAATATTCCTAATAATTCTTATTTTAAAATGTATTGATCAAGTCTTTCTTATTTTAAGTCTATTATTCATACATTTTATTTTGGAGAATATAAATGTTTCATTTGCTCTTAGATTTTACCCTACTGATCTCTCAAAGAATATTACAGATTTTCTCTGCAGTTTTGAAACATATTCAAAACAAGTTCAGGTTTAGTTAGTGACATTAGTAATTGTATTTTTTTATTTTTAGATTTTTTTAATGCAGGGCCTTTTGCAAGCCTAAGGTTGCTATTTAAATGAAATGCATGAAAACAACACTTAGAACAAAATATCCCTATTTATGCTCTAGTGTGCATCTCACGGGAATCCAGACAATGTCTGTCAGACGCTGACAAGGCAAACAGAAATATCCAAAGGCTGGAAATGACATTAACACCGAGCCCAGCACCCGTAGAACAAACAAGCTCTCAGTGTAATGTAAATCTTGTGTAGTCGCTTGTGTGTGAACAGCAGGAGTGTGTGTATGATTGTCTGAAGTCAGATTTAGGGGCGAGATCTTTGTGTGTAGTCTTTATTCTGCAGTGTCTTTTTGATGAATAATGTATTTGTTTCATGGCCGCGTAATCATTTAGGCATTAATGATGAGCCGTGTTGGAAGCTGACAGGATGTTTCGCACAACTGTCACAGAACAAACTGCCTCGTAGCGGCTGACGACTGCCAAGGCGTTTCTCTGGAAACAAGTGCAGTGTCCCCATATATATCTGCGAGTGTTCGCAGCGCCATCTGTAAAAACACGCAGCCATAATTCTCTTAAATGGATGAACTGGATATAAATTTTCACCTCCATGCAGAACCGTTATAAAACACACTGAATCATTGTAACTGTGTATTTAACCTTGTTTCTTTTTGGTAATGAAACAACTGGGCTACTGAACAAATTTGTGTTATAGAATCCATGATGTACAACCAGACGGAGAAGTAGATAAACCTACACAAACACATCTCTTTTCACACTTTCTATAGGATAACAGCGCAATAAAAGGCAGCCAACCTTTGAAATGTTATCTCCCGTAAGATCTGACCTTGAGTCTACAAGCTTTGAAGCACAGAGCAAAGATACTTTTTTCAGGAGAAAAAAAACAATGAGGGGAGAAAGTGATTGATGAATGGAACAACGTGAAATTGAAGCGGTTGGCTTGCAGTTACACTAAAAGTCAAGTTCACAGAGAGTGCAGGCAGTAATGGAGATGAGAAAATGATGTGAATGCACCTCAGACATAAGAACTGACCTCAACGTCCAAGGATAAAGAGGGTCAATGTGATGACTCTTGCCTTTAACTGCGCCACACAGTGTTATTGAAGTGCTCCACTTAAATTATAACCATAAACTTTGATCACGACAGTCATTATTTTCTACTTATGATTTGAGGAACCATCATCGACCTAAATAAAAGCAATGAATTTGTTGGCTTGTGTAAAAGGGCATAGCAAGCGCCGTCTAGAATGGAATCAGGCCTTTCTCTTGGGGTCATTATGATCTAAACATATGAACTGAAGCACAATGGTGCATTCATTGCTGCTGTCTGCATTTTTTTTTTTCTGTTTTGTCTGGGAGGAGTTGGAAACCAATGTGAAGAAAGAGCACAGCATGGAAAATACCTTATTTTAACTCTCTGGAATGCAATAATGCATAAAAATGCCAAGATATGAGAGAAACTCCATTTTTGAGAGAGGAACTAGGTCTCTTTCACGCATAACTGGCTTAATGGTGTATTAAAGCGATTGGCTTTCAACTCAATGTTAAACACATGTTCATTGATTTCCTCGGGGTGTGGTCATAGCTATGTGCTGCCATAAGCGTTTTGACATAGAATGGTCCAGCTGCTCTGTGAAAATAAAACTTAAATCGTTACAGCAAGAAAAGTCTAAAACAACAGGTGATGAATTTACAGAGATCAAAGCCGTTGCATTGCATCTGGTATATCACCTCTGTTGTAACTCGCAAACCCGACATCCCTCAGCTCTGCCAAAGCACGATTGTACACGCTTTATACATTTTGGGTTTAGCTCTCTAATGCTGTCAGAGGAAAATCGTAGTCCTCCATGTCAGCTAAATGTTGACACAGATCTATGCTGAATAAAAGAAAAGCGATGCTGACGTTGTTTAAAAAAAGTTTTGAATGCGTGGAAAATGCAGTTGCCTGCAGGAAGCTTGCTAAAAATCCCCGTTTCTGGCAGTGAATAAGTCATTTGAAGTGCAGCTGCTTTTTAAAAAAGAGGCAAGTGCATTTCACAGCCCAAATTGAAACAGCTGGGGCTCTTGCAAAGGATTTTGATTCTATATACCTTGGCTTTGAGGGAAAATCTGTCCATTTTTTTTAAGCTGTGGTTTGCTGAAAGTAGCTAATGTTGACGGGTTGATAGTTGCCCATGGTGGAAAATGCATTAAGTCTTTGTCAATTAGATGTTTGAGGTATTGCTTTGTAATGTTTGCTTTGCATGGCCTTGAGGTACAATTCATATTTGAATGTTAGAGGGCTGAAAATGTTCTTGTAGGATACAGAGTACAAATACTTAGCGGTAGGTTTATGGTTATTGAAAAGTCGGGAATATCAGAGAATTTAAAATGGTTATTTTGAAAAAAATATGGAAATTACTACAATTCTTGAAATGTGGTTGAAAAGTCAGGATATGTCTGTAGTGAAAAAAAAATAAAAGTTGTGTAATTATTTTCAGCTCTAAACTGTTTAACTGGTTAGAAATGAATATTTTTAATCTTCAAAACAAAAGTATTTCTAAAAATGCATTATTCAGTAAACAAGAAATGGAAGTAATGGAAAAGTCATTGACATCCACACCTTTAACCAGTGAATTTATTCATCTATCGAGTATTGAATTTTATCTATTGACTTAAGTGATTTATTGAGTATTTATTGGTGTTCAGTTCACAAGAAATGCCATTTTCAACCCATTTTACATTTGTAATCGGATGCATTTCTGAAGAAGAAAATAAATAAGAGGGGACTTGATTTTATTCATTTGGTTGGATCATGAAAAGTGAAGGCAGGTGGTTGGCAAGGGGTTCAAGGTCTGGTTTGTTAGTATAGTCCAGCTAGGCCCTGCTGGTAGATGTCATAACTACACCATCTGGATCCTGAAAACAGTTTGTTGGCCATTGATGGCCATTGAAAATTACTTGTAACTTCTGACAACATATAACAAAACAAGAACATATGAACTACAAATGTTTTAGTATATTGCAGAAGCTATGTCAGGACCTGAGTTTGTGGAAGACTCTTAAATGTATTACAAGAATGCCCAAACCAAAAAAAAAAAAAGATAAAAGTTATGATGTTATGGCAAAAAAATAAAATAATATAGAACCTAAAAATGTTAACATCTTAATTGATTTGGTTCATTCAATTATTTTAATGGGAATCAGAAGTTATATGCTGAATAAAATACTTGAATGATGTCAGTTACCAAAAATAAATAAGTACATGTTATAAGAACTAATAAGAACTAATGTTCTGTTCGTCAAAGAATCCAGAACAAAATAAAATTATCCCAGTTTCCACACACACACACACACACACACACACAAACAAAGCAGCAAAATTTGATAATAAGAACCATCGTTAATAATTGAGAACCAATAATGAATGAGCACAAAATAAGGGAGCATAAGAGAAGTCAATTTTGACTACATATTTACTTAAAGAAAAAAATCAAGATGTTTGTTAAAAATGTTTGGACTATATTTCTGGCCAGTCCTCTATATGCACAGTTACACACTATCCATCACTTCAGGGGATGTTTATTTTAGGCCGTCTGCTCAAGTCTCCAGTAATTCGCCTTGGTCTGCCTCGGCCTGCATGTAGGCCAACAGAGAAAGCCTGGTGACATCAGTCCATCCATGTTAATCAGCCTCTCTTCCCCAGAGGAGCCAGCAGTCACAGATGATGGTTCAGATTTCATGAGGATCGATATGGGCCCGGGCTGTGTCCGTGTCAGAATGCTAGTCAGCGGAGTGCAGCTGACCACTGTGCCCTGGAGGACCCATTCGAACCGGCAGCCCTCCGCACTCACTTTCCATCCCATCAGTCCTTATGAAACCGAGCAAGAGAGGAGCAAGACTGCCTTTTGTTCTTTCATATATCTCGCTCGCTTTCTCTAACCATCACGGCCACAGTCATTTGTCTATTTAGGGCCAGTCAAATAAAGACTAGACTGTCATTTTCCCTAAATGGTAAATCATGAGCTAATGTGTTTTCAATGCGAGACTGTTTTATTGCAGCCAGCCAAGCCAGTGAACGGTTGAGGGATGACATCAATTCCCATTCTGAAGTGATGCAATGGTTGGTGTGGGCTCTTTCATAAGATATATTTGGCATTGGCAGTCATTTGTCTTGTAGCACATGCTCATTTCATACTTTGATGCACATATAGGACGTCTGTACATGTGTCGAAAATTAAATAACTGAGTTCTGAACACATTACTTCTTGCCTTGAGGAGTAACTTCAAACACTCCTAACTAAACTACATTTTTCAGTAGCAAGACAATATATTACCAAAAATAGCAACATATATATATAACAGTAATGATATTGTTGTAATTTTGCCTGTAGCAGCAGCACAAAAACATGAAGGTGGTACTTCAAGCTTGAAAATAATTTATTATGGTATTTACACATGGGACGAGGGCATAATTAAGTGCATTAATATTGTATTTATTTATTTATTTATTTTCTAAAATGAACCACATCAAATTAACATTAACATTAAATTAACAGCTATAATTACAATGCTAATTTGCATGTGCAGTTTTACACCCAAGAAAACTTCAATATCAAATGGCGCTCTAAAAATCTTCACGCTCTCATGTGACACATTGGAAAGTTTGAATCATTTACAGTGACAACAAAGTAATGTTACTATATTGTAATTTTATAATATATATATATATATATATATATATATATATATATATATATATATATATTAGGGGTGTCAACTTTAACGCGTTAACGCATGTGATTAATCTAAAAAATTTAACGCGTTAATATTTTTTTTACGCAAATTAATCGTTTGATAAGGTTTGACCCCAACTTCTTCCCGTCATCGCAGCGTGGAAGGCTATCTATCAGTGTGTGATGAGGATACAGCGAACAGTGTTGCCAGGGTAGCGGCTGTGGCACAAGTGGGCATGGGCTATTTTGAAAATACAGTTGCGGGAAAAATTACAGAGCCGTGGGTAGCAGTTTTTCGGGCTACTTTTATAATCTACCGCGGCCGCCCAAAGTGTATATAGACAAATAAAAATTTAAATAGATCCTTTTACTAATGTGTATCATACTTGGAATGTATACCTGGCAACTTCAGAACAGAGAGACGCTTGTAACATCACAAACAACGTGAGTTTCAGCCAGAGCATACAACACAGCAGAAATAAACATGACAACAGCCACTATAGATTATATAAGATAATAAACACACGATTACGATAGGATATGGTTTCTATGTGATTTTCTTGAGATGAATGTGTAACTTACATCTGAAATGCTAATTTTTGCAGCGACATAAAAGGCTATAAAAAGCATATTTTAACAACAGTAAACAACCAAATTCCACATGTGATCGCAAAAGGAAGTTATTACAAACACTCGATGGTGGTTTGAAGTGAGTTCTGAGTGAAAGTGTACTATTAATCTCATAAATTGTCTTATGATGCTAATATTAGCTCTAATGCACCTGCAGAACAGGTCCAATTCTTCTTCATAATGCATTTTGTCATAATACTTCACGTAAGGTCGCAAGAAAATGTTTTGTTGTATTTATTTAGAAATACTTTTGATAATAGTTGGGTAAATGTATACTGGGATTGAAGCGATGTGGCTGGTAAACATTTTATTGCCAGTATAAAGACTGATAATGGCTGAATAAAAACAAAATAATAATAAGGATTATGTCTCATACCTGGCGGAGGTGTGAAAGGTTATGTTTCCTTAAACTAGTTTGTCATGCATTTCTTTATTTCAACACATTTACAGGTAAATCCTAGTATTTTAATCACATGACTGTGATTAACGCGATTACATTTTTTAATCGGTTGACAGCACTAATATATACAGTATATATATATATATATATATATATACATATAATATTAATATACTATTTATAAAAATGTCTCTGTTCAACACTGTTTGAGACCAGTTATATGACCAGTTATTTATATATATATATATATATTTTATTTTTTTTATACTTTATATCTTTCTACGTGGAGAGAAAAAAATTAGACAACTGTGTAATTTATTTAAAGTGTATTTTTATATTTGAAGTCATGGTTTGACTAAGAGTAAATAATACTCCCCACATAATAAATTAAAAGAGACAGTTTTGGCTTATGTCAGAAGAAAATATATTGATTAAGGTACATTGAAAATACAGGAAAACAGATTACATCATAATATTTGTGATCTACACAACAAATTTGTGTTTCTCATAAACTCTTTGCTTTCAATTAATGTAATTTTCTATGTGCAGTCTGCAAGAATAAATTATGCAGGGAAACAATCAAGTACTCAAAAATTATGTTTGATGTTGACATAAATAACACTGTAGTTCCCAGCATGCTTTGCATGGAACTTAACAAGGAAAATAAAAATGTTGAAACTACGTTTTGTGTGTGTGTGTGTGTGTGTGTGTACTTAAATACTATGTTTGCTGCTTTACTTCAAAATTATCCAAAATCAATATTTGAGCAAGTACATAACCAGCCATGTGCTCAAAACTTTTGCCTTACTTTAGCCCGATTCACAAGAGTTAGCTTATAATAATGTTTTCTAATTTGAGTGATACTGGTAGGAATTCTCTGGAAATTCAAGCATGCTGCCGCGTCATTACGTCACATCTGTAAACATATATAGTAGGCTATATCACATGTGAGGATGCTGCAGGTTGCAGATCGTTTATAGCCTTTTCTCACAGCAGCTGGAATAATTAAATTGATAATTTTGATGGTGGATTCTAATCCAGAAAGTATTATATGTTTTATGAAACACATGTGATTGAAATTAGAATACATTCCAGTTTTAAATGTGCATGTGATTACAGATAGCCTGGGATTACACAGTTCGAAGGAAGAATAATTTGCTTTTTGGGTTAAAACTATTTCTTAATATAAAATTTGAATGGTATGACAATTAGAGATTAGACTGTACAGAAATTAAAATCTACATGCTACTAAACACTATATAGTACACATAGTCATGCAATGCTGATCAAGTTCAAGTTCAAGTTGAGCTTTATTGTCATTCCGCTACATGTGGGGACATACAGTGGAACGAAATGTCGTGCCTCACAGGACCACGGTGCTACATAAATACAGACATACAACAATGAAGTAAAGCACTATAAACCTATACACAACTAACCTACTGACAGATTTTGACTATAAGTATACTATAAACGTTTACCCTATACAAACTAAAAATAAAAAAATAAAGATAATAAATAAAAATAAAAAATACAAACTATACGAATGCTTCACATAAATACTGTGCAGAGAGAAACATTGTGAGTCAAGCAGCTGGCTGGGGAACAGTGCAAGATTATTTGTAGTGCATGAGCATGTAAACATACATATACAGTATTGCTGAATCTTTTGTGGGATTGTGTACACACAGCAGTGTGTGAAAAGTGTCTAGTGCACATACTAGATGTTGTTAACATTAACAATTTGAGAACAAAGTATAACAATAATAATAATTTGCATGGTTTGATGTGATATGAGCTAACCGTTCGTTAGAGTTAACCACTATTGGTAGCGCAATTTATTGAAATGCTTTTTTTCCTCAGTTGGTAAGAACAAACGTGGCACACTTGTTACTTGTTCTTACTTGTTACTTGTTTGTTCAATATCCGGTGAAAATTCTTATTTGGGTAATACTTCCAAGATGTAAGCTAGAATCTGTGATTCCGAAGTACATTATCCACACCGGTGCGGTGACTGACAGCCACACATACACAGCCACAAAACATTAGATTAATCCGCTTTTGAGCCGTGCTGTCACACCACGTAATGAAGATAATTGCGCAAATAACTGCAATTGCATGTTTTCAAACAGAGATGGCGACAAAGAGGCAAAACTTAAGCACTGCAGCTAAGTAGCACACTTAGCATTTAGCATGCTAATACGTGCTGTTATTTAACAATTAATTAGCTAGCTAATGCTGTTTTATAATTCCATATAAAATCACATTGAGACTACTAAATTTGGTCACTTCTTCACGTCTATATAGTGTAGCTGTTTCATTAACTATTTACATTTTGTAGCTTGAATCTTGACAAGGTACTGTAGGCTATTGTTTCAAACTACCTTCTCCAACGCTGCTCAGAGTGTGACAAACAGGTGAAGTGAACTTGGTGACAGACCACAACAAAACCCACCCGTTCTGTGAAACTGATAAGCACAGCCAGGCATCCATACATCTGCATGTATACGATACAGCCAGAGCTGTGAAAGTGCAGCATTGTGGATTGAGACCATTTGTCAGGTAAAGAGAATCATCCGTCCAACTGCTGCCTTTGAGGCGAGACAGGGAGAAGGATTAGATGTATCCCTGTCTACTGCAAAACCCACTTATTTCATGCTCCCTTACAGCCACCTTGAACACATTGCTGCATAACAAATGGCCAAGCCACTGGGTGAATGTGAAGAGGATTTAAGGGTTTTTATGAGTATTTACTGAAGGGCAAAACAGGAAACAATGTGAAAAGTTCAAAGTAATGTTGCAAGTTCAAGCGTGGACTTGTGACAGATGGGGTGTGATTGTAGTATTAAACAGACTTGCATGTCTTCTAATAGCTTTTACCTCGGTGAAAAAAATAAAAAATAAAATAATAATAATAATAATATATATATATATATATATATATATATATAACATATAAACATATATAGGGAATATATTACATATTTTCCACTGAGGTAAAACCTTGGTATACATAATATTGTATAATATTACTGTGATGTCATAGCTGAATTTTCAGCATCATTGCTCCAGTCTTCAGTGTCACATGATCCTTCACTAATCATTCTAATATGATGATTCACTGCTCAAGAAATGTTTCTAATTATTACCATTGTTGAAAACAGTTGTGCTGCTTCATATTTTGGTGGAAAGCATTTAGACAGACAGACAGACAGATAGATTCTGTCTGTTTCATACTCATACTCAAAAATAAATATATTTCTATTTTTAATTGTCAATTCAGGGATGGCAAAAAGCTCATTCTGGACCCTGATTAAACAGTTTATGTGAGTTCCCTTGTTATCTCAAGAAACTTTTATTCATAAACCTCCTTCGGGAGACATACTAAACTCATAAACTAATATAAAAATATGTAGTAGGCTACTTTTAGATTATTACAGTATAATTTTCCATAATATTGTCAGAGTGATGAAATATAATGCAAATTATTACACCTCAGGTGCACGTACCAAATGACCAAAAAGTTAGCAGATTTTTTGGCATAATTTACAGATATTTGCAATGAGATATTTACTATAAGAGTGTATACATATTACATCACCCTCTCTTATTACATCTTGTATGAAGAGTGCTGGTAAGTGACATTTAATTTTTCTTATGAATGATTGAACATCACCAAGTGATCTCCCTAATGTCCCAAATCAGTGCTACAAGGTATATTTGCAGATTTGGCACATCAGTCAGCGTCAAGTAGAAACGATTATTTTTTCATGATAATTTCGCAATCGCGCTCCCAACATCTTCTGTCCATCCTTTCCTGTATGTTTCCTACTATCCGTATCAATGAAAGTGGCAAAAAAGGCTCAATTAAATGAGTTGACTTTGCTCTGTGAAAGTTGGAGAAGGAAATACCCCCCCCCCCCATGTTTTCCAGAGGTCAGGTTCCCCTCTGAACTGACATGATATACTGATAGAGGACTATCTCCCTGGTCGTGCAAATGTCATCACATGCCCATCATTGTTTTCCAAGAGGATTCAGCCACCTGAACCTACAGTGACATTTGGCAGCAGCTCAGATCGCCCTGCTGTCTTTTGCCAGGCTTATCGGCATGCTACGCTCGCTGCAACCAATTATAGTGACACAAGTGACTTTCACGACCTAGTGCGCCCAGCATGTTGAACACTAAATTTAAATTATTCACCCAGTAAGAGCTTGATTGACTCGTCTTTGGCCGTATGCCTTGCAGAGTAATGTTCCTCCCACCGCTCTTGCTTTCAGACTGGGATTAGCTTTTCAGATGTGTCCGTTTGCTGTTGTCACCCACTTGTTGATTTTGTTGTGCCGATTCACTTGCACTTTAAGTGGGGCTAACGCATAGCAGCATGGGAACCCAGCTGGAAATTGGCCAAACTTTGGCCCGCTCGTGGGATTCACTGTGACATTAACCACTAATTAGATTCTGTCCTGGTAATTACAGCCAACGTTTAGTCTAACTGAAAAAAATATATATTTTCTGTGGACCGAATGGATAGAGCTGCAAAATTATCTGCTCTGCAGGTCTAAAAATAAATGTACCTGAGCTGATGCAACATGTTTTTTTTTTTAACTATATTATTTGATTATGCTGGCAGTGATAAAGTCTCCAAAGTCTCCATGCAAAAAAAAAAAATGGTTTAAAGTTTAGCATGGCATGGTTGCTGTGATGGTAACATACTAATAAAATTCAGCTGTGTTGATACATGTACACAGGCGTCTTGAAGAAAGAAACAACACTGTTTATTTAATGCATTTGGCAGATGCCCTTGGCATTGCTAGCAACATACTCTGCTGTCCAAGCTACAGAAACAACCTTTCACTCAACTTGAGTGAAAGAAGTTTCTTACTAATCTGTATATTGTGTTTATCTAGTGCAAGAGGCAGTGAAATAAAGTTGAAGTATACAGCAAATCGAAACCCAAGTATATGGCTTATATGACATGAGACTAAATTGAAAGCTATGCTGTAAAAAAAAAAAAAAGCACTTTAGTATAGTTACCAATTCTCACTATTAACTAGTTGCTTATTAGCATGTTAGGCAGTAACTAGTTACTGTATTAACTGTATATTGTAACAGTTTATAATATAAAGCACATATTTGACTTTTGATGCAACCCGCTTTTAAAATCCAACAATAAATAATTCATTTATTTTCCTAATACTAGGTGAGCGTGGAATATGGAAAAGCTTACAAGCAGATATAAATATTGCATTATATTGATTTTGTCTATCTGAACTTTGTGTAAGTTGTGGCACTTTACTCTGAATTACATCCCTCTGATTACATTATATTACTATACATACAAATATTTTTGGAGTTTACAAACTTATGAGATAAACATAGTAGTTAATGGGTAACAGAGAAATGACAATTAGTTAATACACATGCAATAATTATATATATATATATATTATCCAAAATATCTTTCTTTCTTTTTTTCTTTCCGTTGTGTTATGTTGTGTTGTGTTGTTATGTTAAAAACAACTGTGTTGCTTAATATTTTTGTGGAAACTACTTTTTTCAGGATTCCTTAAAGGTGCAATAGGTGATTGTCTTCAGAATTATTTTTTTTTTGTTATTCTGGTTGAAAGTCTCTTCACATCCTGATAGCAATCATTAAGTTAAGTGGTCTAAATGTATTTATCTGTATTTATATATTCTGTGGAAGGTGTAGGACCAAGTTCGTCCTTTTGGCTTAATTGGCTTTCCTACCTGCCTGCTGCCTGTCAACGTATGTATTTGCATACCTCTGCGCACCCTGTTCGCGCAGACACAATACGTCATCAGTGCATTCACGCACGCTGTGCAGACAGAGCAAGATTGGCAGGCAAACATCAACAACCCAATCTTCCTTCCTGGTATTGTAGTACTTTTACTAACTGTGCTATAAAGTTTTCTCACCGGTGAATGACACAAGATGTAGCCCAGCGGTTCCCAATTCCAGTCCTCGCGCCCCCCGCTCTGCTTAGTTAGCACACCTGATTCAGATCATCAGCACGTTAGAAGAGCGCTACGTGCATGAACTGTGTTCCAATTGACATGCTCCCTACTCCCTGAGCAGGGAAAATACGTTGAAGTTTATTTCACTTCGGAACATTCATTCACGGATTGCGCTGCGCAGCGTCTTCACACACAGACGAAACTTACTAGAGAAGTGTGAAGTGTGACATAATATACCTCTGTAAATAAATACAATTTAAATTCACGTCTCGCACACTTTAATGCCCTTTGTATGGAACATATACGCTCGCTTTGAACTGGAATCATGGCGGAATATCTGGTGATGTCCACTTCGCAGGGCACTTATGACTTACAGTCGAACAGAACAACCGTCGGACGTGATAAAAGATACGAAATGTGCAGAGCGGGGAGAGCGCGAGGACTGTAATTGGAAACCGTTGATGTAGCCTATTGTAGTAATTTGTAGAAATTGTAGAAAGGAATCACCCTTTCCCCCCACTAACAGCACCCATGTATTATGTGATTTAATGACATTTACGTCATCTCATTTATTATTTACTGACTTATTTAATTAATAAAATATGCAAAGTTCAGTCTGGTGCACATGTCCGTATGTGTTATTCCACAGATGTCTCTCATTCTCTTGTTGCTGGAGTGCTTGAAAGAAGACTGCAGTGAACACAAGCATCTTTTATACATTTGGCTAGCGAAGTGAAAGACCTGTTGTTGTTTTTTAAACTAAACTTTTTGATCTGAATCTATCAGAAAGTCCTTCAATTTATTATTTCATTAAAAAAAAAGTTTTATTCTGATAGAAAAATGCATCAACCATGCAGTGCTTTCCGCTCGGCTCGTTTCATCACATTCAGTAATCTGCATGCATTTTAGTTGTTTTGTATGAAAAGGAGCAGCTTTGCTATTTTATGTTTCACAGGAAAGTCAACGTTTGGAATTTGGAGCAACATGACAAGGTGTAAATGGAGACAGAATTTTCAATTTAAAGAAAATTATCTACAGAAGGCATGATTCGATTGTACTAACACAAGCGACTTCTAAATTAGCCTTTTAGAAAATGCACACAAATGGCAAGAATTTGTCAATGAAAAGATGACCCTGTTATTTATAACACATCTCAACTCAGGCTTATTAAGTTGTCTTGTTCGTGTCTGTCATTATGTAATCTTGGTCTAGTTCCATGTTCAGGCTTGAGTGATGAGACAACCTGGGCAAATAAGAACTGTCTGACCTGAATATGTTCAGCAGGAGTCTGCCAGACTCTGAAAACAGCCTGATTCATGCTCACAGCTGACAGAGCATACAGCTGCACAGGTGGAGCGAGCTGGGTCATACAGTTCTGTTTATTTTAGGAGCTCCAGCCCAAACAAAATGATCGCCAGCTGCATACAATTTCAGACAAATTTACTTGGATTGTAAAAACAGGCAGTGTAAGGGCTAAATGCAGGCCATCTGGTGGTTATCATTATATTACTTATGCTGATCCTGAGTGAAGGTACATGTTTGGTTTGGATCACCAGCTACATTATTAACAGCAGAGAATCATAAGATAACATGACAAATTATTAAATCACACAGTATTAAATCACATTAAACAGAGGTGAAGGATGGTTATAAATACAGGCCTTTTCTGAGGTGTGTTTCCATTACAATAATGTAACTCACTGCTTAACACATAGTACAATGCATCATTGTAGAAACTAAATAGCTAGTCGTGACTTTTTCTTGAATATGGTTTGGTTTTGCCACCTTGGTTCAACAATGTAGTTTGTCATTAATGATGTCACGTGGAGGTGGAATAATAGGCTACGTTCACACTGTCAGTTTTTGGGATTCACAACCGCATTTACTTTACAGGTGTGAGTCTCGAAATGTCTCGTTCTCACAGCAGCTTACAGTTGTGTTTAGAATACTGTCTGTATGAACGTGCAACAGGAGTCAAGCCCGTATTCCTTACCAGTAACCATAGCGACAGTGACCAAAGTAAAATCGAAGATGGCGACGTCCGTAAAACTGAAAGTCTTATCACTTTCTGACATGACAAGAGTCCAATCGAGCCGCGAGTTCTTCATCAAATCTTCATTAAATGACACCAGCTTTTAAATTTGGGTGAAGAGCGGAGTATTTGAATCGCGCGCAGAACACAAAACTGACGGGAACGGCTCCGGTGGAAAACTGACTGGATCTAAAACTTTCAGATGACACGCAGCTCTTTTCTCCGTCACTGTAAGTTACCGAAAACACATGAAAACATGTAACACACGGTAGACGCACGTTTGTGCAGCAGATCATCTCTCTCTTGCGCTGTATGATGTGACAGACAACTAGTTGTCCAGTCCTGTTCCGTTCACACAGCGCGTGTTCCGAAAATGCAGTTGTGAGTCCTGAAAATTTACAGGTGTGACTTCGGTTAAAGAATGCGGTTGTCAAGTAACCGTATTAAGGACTCAAATACAGGACTGATTCTGCTGCTGTGTGAACGTGGCCAAAACTTCTACCAATTGATTGATTTGAGATCTCCGGGATGCTGCTGTAATGAACATGGCACCTGATGACTATGATTTTTTTTGCTTTATTTTATGTTTGATTCATCATGGGTTTCCTCTTACGTCATCCTCTGGGGTTCCCTCCATGCATTTACACACATGCCCACTCTTCACAAATGGGGCTTATTGAGAACACACTAAAATATGTAGATGGAAATGGATATATTCGTATATAGAATGGAAGAAATAGATTGTACTGCATATTAGCTTGCTTGTTGTGCCCAAAAGCATAATTTAAGTCCATGTGTCTTACTAACAGGTAACTATGCTTCTAACCACAGGTTGAAAGCTGCATAAGTTTGTGAATGTATGTTTGAACTATGGTTTCAGGAAAAACTAAATCGTTGAACTGAACGTTGGTATTGACGGAACTTGCGACCATAGTTGGCTAACAATTCTTTTGGGAAATGGACCCCTGATCGGTTGGATTACCTGTATGCTCCTCCCGAACTTTGTTATTAAAATTATAAATGTATTAATTTATACTGTTAAATCACAGGTTGAACTGAATCTAAAGTAACCAATAACCAACATTAGGAGTGGAGATTCTATTGAATTTATTCACCCAAAAGATTAATTCATATTCATTCAGTAAGTCTACCATTACACCATTACATCAGAAGGTGGCGACCAGTGAGGCAGCATAAAGGGGGCTACCTAAAATGAAAAACAGGACATACTTGCTGCACTCCATTCTGAAGGGCTCATCCCTATGTCCTGATCCCTTCAGATGGATTTCCCTCTAGAGTGAGAGCTTTAAAGGGATGAAGGGTGTAGGGGACCAAAAACTGTTCCTTGCGACTCACTTCTGGTTTATCTTGCTGTGCCAATTAAGGAGGTGCCATTGACACACAATTAAGCCTGCGCAAAGTGTCCATCAGTTGTACCTGTTAAAATTCTTCATTCCGGAGGACCCTTTGAAGTGGTCAGTTTTAATCACTTCAGTTTAGAACGACCCTTCAGTATGGTGTTGGTATGGTATTGTTCTCACTTCGAAGTGCCCCTCAGAGGCAGCTTTATCCCATTGGATTGCAACATCCCTTCATTAATGAAACAATTATTGTTAATAGGAATATTTCGACCAAAAATTAAAATTATGTCATCATTTACTCACACTCAAGTTGCTGTAAACCAATAAGTATTTAATTCAACTTCAAAACAGAAAGATAAAAAACTAAAAAACTGAGAGATTTTGGTCTTTTCATTGGAAGTTCATTCCACTAAAACTTTCAAGCTTCCAAAAGTTCAAAAAGACATCACAAAAGTGATCCATATGAATTGAGTGGTTCAATCAGTCTTCTGAAGAGACAGGCTTGCTTTACATGATGAACAGGCTTTTATTCACATATACACACTGATCAACACACATACAGAACACATCAAATATGGTAAAGGGAAGAACAAACAAGAACAAACTTCATTTCAGTGCCTAAAGTGTGTAATTTCTACTGGCAGATTATGTATTAATATTAATAATCAGTATTTATATTTTGTATACTTTTATATACTTTATAGTTGTTATACTTATTCTTAGACTAAACCTCACCAATGGCATCATGACAACTTGACAACACTATGACAACTATCACATGTATGACAGCAAAAGCAGCAGACAGGGAAAAATCCATTTCATGCTTTAAAGAGCTCTCCAAAATATTGGTCACTGGCAAAACATCTACAATATTATAATGAATATTTGCATTTTTGGAATAGTTACAGAGGTAGATGCTAACTGGACCATGCTAACTAGCCAAACCCTGACCCAGTGCCGCTCTGATTCATTCAGTCTCAAAACTATTATATTATAGTGAATTATAGCATATCTTAGAATAGCATATAGAATATTTTTGAGTTGGTCCAACCAATGATATACACTCCTTCACCGCCCACACTTGAATGCTATTCGCTCTTGCAACAGTCAGCCAGTAAAGCAGTCACATGCGTCATAAGGGCCAAACTGAGAAAGCAGTGACAGAAAATTTGAGTGCATGGAAACTGAAAAAAAAAAAAAAAATCTTTTTAGATTTTAGACTTTAGATTTTTAAAAAAGGTAAATGTTTTACCCACACTATGTACACTACAGTAAAATGTTATGATGATTCATAAGGCATAAGCATAGATAAAAATGCCTGTTTTATTGCATCAGATATATTGACCTTTACAGTCATAATGAGAGTGTGCATCATCTCACTGACTCAGGAAAGCCCGGAACATCCTGTTATTGCAAAACTTGGTGCCGGCTTGTTAGCAAATGTGGGTTTGGGGTGAAATAGTACTCATCCCGCAGTGTTGTGGGTTACACATGACTCCAGCTAACTGTGAAAAGTGCACAGAAGATCCACTAAAGAGTTAGAGCTTGAAATGGCAGGGGGAAAGATGTAGTGAATAACTGTAAGGAAGTCCTTTTATGGACATTTTGTATGTTTCAGCCAGTAATGTGGTCTCTATCAATGGATTCTTATAGTATGAGGTTTTTAACCTGTTAGCCTGCACCAGGACGCCGGCGCACTGAACACTCTTTGTTTGCATATGTCATTGTTTGTGAATAGATTAAATGAAACGGGACAAAGTTAATCTTGACAAACTATATATCATTCTGAAGGTCTAAGCCTCAAGCATCGACGAAAGATCGCTGTTTTTCGATAGAAAGCTTATAAGGAATGTATTTGCTAAATTTGTGTAAGCAGTACACATCAAAACATTTATAAAAAAATGCAGTACATACCAGATTCATTCTGATAATGAGACACAAACGTATCCACTGCTGTAAATCCCGTTTTAATTTAGTTTAATTTTTACATTTGGGGCACATCTGCTCCATCCCACAAAAAAAGCCATAAAAATTGCATAATACACATGCACCATAAGAGGTAACCAAATGGGTGTGATAAGAACACAGTCATTCTGAATTCTTTGATAATGGTGCAAGAGGGATGCATTTAGACATTTTGAGTGGAAAATTGTGTAATTTCTACTGGCAGCTACAAATAACTTCAGACATTGGTTAAGCCAGACTTGAACAAGTTAGGATGTGCACACATACATGAAAATGCTTTGATAGCTCCATATATCTGCATTGTTTACACATTTCTTCAGTAACTAAACCTGCTAATGGCTTATTTATAATTGTCTCTGCACCACAGGGATGATCTGCAGTGAGACATAACCTGTTCACTACTTTCTTCATAATCTGAGTTCACCCAAAAAAACTTACAGGTTTGGAACGATATCAGGGAGTGTAAATGATGACCGAATTTTCATTTTTGGGTGAACTAAAGAGTGAAAAAGAGACAGAGATAAAAACATAGTGTGGGCTGACATGTGATAGACAGGTCTTGGCTCAGAAATGAGAGGACGAGACTGAATGTTCTGGTGACCGGGAACTTGTCTATCATTCATAGGAAGAATATAAAATATACTGTATAACAGCATACATATTGTAACGTAATATAGGTTGTACATGGAAAAGGAGTATCTGTGGGCAGTACACAGCATTTAAAATGCTGTAAAATAACAAAAGGAATGCAAGAGATTGGTTACAGTCTGCATTTATCAAAGTCACTGTAAACTAGCTGCATTGACTCTATGTGCAGTATGGTGAAATTAAAGTTGGCCAGTGTGATAATAGGAATGTGTCATTCAGTAGACATTTTGCTATACGCTACCATTTACAATGTGATATACAGTATTTACATGACCTGGACTGTTTAAGCTTTCTTATTTGGGCCCTTTTTTGCTTCATAACAAAGACCCTTCATATTTTTTTTTTTTAAATATTCAAAAAGTTTTAATTAATTCAGTCGCTCTTTTTACCCTGTTTTATCATGGGTTCCTATCAAGACCAGGAGTTAGAATCTATTGTGGCAGCATGCATTCATTACTCAGAAGTAACTTTTGAAGCCAGTTAGCTTTCACAATCACCTGTCTGTTTTGTGGAGACAACAGGTGAATAGAAACTCTCAAATTCAGCCAAAATATCTATGGAATACTGATGACTGAATACATTAAAAAAGCGAGACTGAAGGACATAGAGTTGGTTGGAGTTTTTTTTTGCACAGGTGAGTGGATGTTATATTGGAGAAAGGTCCTCTCCATCCATGTATAAATATTCTGATATTTGGTCCATTTATTCACTATTTAATTGTTTATGTATATAGTTATGTATATAGCCATTTAATTGTTATGACTAATCTGATCTTCTGTTTTGCTTCAAGAAAGTTCCAAAGTAAATGCAGTTTACTGTTACTCTTATGATTTTGAGAGAATATAAACAGCTGCTTACCTCAATGGTGACAGTTCCTCTGGCATTCCTCCACCACTCCATCTGCTGCCTTCTTCTGTACATTCATTACTAACCTCTTCATTAAGCAGTACAGGCAGAGCAGAGTCTTGTGGTTAAAATAAAAACTTAAAACAAACACAAAAAAATAAACTTTTATTCAGCAAGGTAAATTAATAAAAATACTTTTCCAGTACCAAGATGATAAAGAGGCCAGTGCAGTGCACACATACAGAACTTTGTATATTTTATTACAGATAAGTCAGTACATAATAAATGAGAAGAAGTAAATGTCATGAAATTACTTATATCACTAAAATACTGTACACCAGAACTCTGCTCTTCACTGTTTCAAGTTATTGGTAGGTACTGTGTATAGTGTCATCTTCAAGATGGCAAATACCACTTGAGGCTTTTTTATTTTATTTATTTTTTTATTTTTTACTGGAATATTGCAGTGCTTATTATGAATGATTTATCTGTGTGTGTCATACTTTTTTAAATAAATAAATAAAATTACATTTAATTAAAATTATTCCAGACTTTTGACTGGTACTTTAAATGGTGAATAAAGTTGAGGTTGGACAATGTGCATATTCTTACACTGGTAAAATAATCATTAAACATATTCTAAACTATAACACTGATGCAGCCATTTGAATGTTATTTTAAAACAACAGCAATGGCAAATTACCAGAAAGTGACCCATTTTCCCTGCATTTACCCAACTTTTACAATCATATAAAATTAATTTATGAGTTTCATCCTGCTATCCACCCTAAAGAGTTTAGTCATTTAGTATAGTCAAGTGTGTGTAGCTGGGGTTTATTAACTGTTACTGAACTTCCGGAAGTCCATCATGAAGTCCTCTGTTTTCACAGTTTTGCACTTCTTCTGTGTTGGCTGAATCATCATTGTTGTTAATTAGCCCAACCACTGTGGTATCATCTGTGTACTTGATAATGGAGTTCAAGCTGTGGGCGGCAAGCAGTCATAGGTGAAGGAAGAACACAGGATGGGTCTCAGCATGCAGCTCTTTGTTGCTTCAGTGTTAAGAGTTTTAGCGAGGTGTTGATTGTCTGTTCTGGTATGTGGTTTATTAATTGGTAAATGCAAGATATAAACTGTTGAGAGTCAGGACGTAATCGCATTAGAGTGGACGATCATGGTGAAGGCGGAGCAGAAATACCTTTGACTATATGAGATGACTTAGGAATAATGAATTTAGTGTCATTTTCAGGCACATTTCTAAAGTAAAGCACTTCACAAAAGGTAGTTTTTGGATATGATTTTCAAAATGAAAATGAACTATTTGGGACCTTGCGAAAACAAGTTATCAAACATTTGTGGAAAATGTCCATATAAAGTAGGCCACACATAGGTGCCATGCTGAAATTTTAATAAATTAAGTCAGTATACTTTGCTTTGTCCACAGTGCAAATTTTGTGTCTGCACATACAGTGGCATGCAAAACTTTGGGAACCCCTTGCAGAATCTGTGAACCCCCCCCAGGTCTTAATGCGTCGTGTTTCCTTCTGGAGCATCAGTGAATGTTTGAACCTTTTTTAATAGTTGTGTTTGAGTCCCTCAATTGTCCTCAGTGTGAAAAGATGGATCTCAAAATCTTACAGTCAAAATTATGCTGGAAAACTGAAGAATCTGCATTTTTCATCTGATTTTTCTGAAGAACATTGCTCAGTTTTATGGTTCAGAACAAACAAGGGACTCATGAACAACCATCAAAAAAACAAACAAAAAAAAAACAGTCGTAGACCAGCCAAGTAACCACACACAGTATTAAGAACCAAGGGTTCCCAAACTTTTGAAGGGGGTTATTTTATTAATTTCAGCTATTTATTTTGTCTTGTGGACCTATATGTAGACATATTTTATGTAAAATATTTTACTCAGGACAGTACTAAATAAAAAATATCATGCATTTTGTATGATCTCTTTTATTTTGTTAAAATTATTCACATTTTCACAGATTCTCCAAGGGGTTCACAAACTTTCGCATACCACTGTATGCGAATGATTGAACACTCAAATACTCCACTTGTTAGTGCACATGTGGCAAAACACGGTCAGAAAAGTATACTTTGGAAGGCTTGCACATTGGGCGAAACACAAACAAACAAAATATACTTGTGACCAGTTGCATAACTGCTTAAACTAGCCTTACAAGTTTTTTTTTGAGACTCAGATTCATTAACTGGCTTTTTTAAGTCAGTTAGCTAAAAAGGTAGATTTGTCGAATTTGAATCTTAAAAAGTATAACTGATTTACCCCTTGACTAACTGCTTGCTGGTCAACCAGTTTTTAAGACAGTTTTAACACAATGACTATTTATATTCAGCAGGACAAAAAAATAGAGAAAGAGGGTGAAAATTGGTCAAAATGCATATCTCTCTCTCTTTTTGGAAAAATATTTAAGTTAATATCTTGCATGCTTGGGATGTAAATTAATTCCAGTACATGTGTGATCAGTGTGCCCCCCCCCCCGTGCGTGTTAAATGGTGCTGGTCAGCTTTTTAAATCACAGTGTCTGTCTTATCAAGTCAGACCCAATGTTACTCAGCAACTGAAGTCTTTATTACACTCTGCTCTTTCTCATTTTTTAAGAGTCTATGAGCAGAATAATACATTCTCTCTCTCTCTCTCTCTCTCTCTCTCTCTCTGATTTACCATTGTTTATATTCGTACAACTCTTCTATTGTTTTGAATTTTTTTTTACTTTCTGTATCATTCATACGACACCAGTAATGCTGCACTTTCAAATTTTGTCTGCTTGCATGTGCAGACTCTAATAATAGAGTAAATGGCAATGCTTATGCCAGATCCATCAAGATACCTGTACGAACTTAAGGAGTCAAGTCAAGTCAAGTCACCTTTATTTATGTAGCGCTTTTAACAATACAGATTGTGTCAAAGCACTTAACAGTATCAAGTTGGAGGATAGAGTGTCAGTAATGTATAATAATAAGATTAAACACTCAATTTTCAGTTAAGGGCATTTCATTATTGAATTCGGAGATGTCATTGTCTAGCTCAGTATAGTTTAAATAGTATCTGTGAAATCCAATTGACGATAATCGCTAGAAATTAAGTGTCCCCAACTGAGCAAGCCAGAGGCGTGACTTCATACAGTACATCCACTAAAAACACCTTGGGACCAGTTGGATGAAAGTCATTGACATTTATGCAAAGTTAGTTGATAAATGGTCTAGCTTGACATGTCCTAGCTGACTTGGTATGATATTTTATCTAATTTTAAGTGTGGCTTAGTATTTAAATCTGTTTTAGGTCACTTTGCTTTCTGTGTATTGTACAGCTATCTAGAGATTTGACCAATGAGATTTCACTTTGGGCAGGACTACCCACCACAATGCAATGAAAAGAGAAAATTAGTAAGCAGTTTATGGTGAAGGTTTTTTTTTTTTTTTTTGGTTGGTTGGTTGGTTGATTTGGATATGGTGCATACTGTGCTCTTGTGATGTAATTGTTAATGCCATCAATGAAAATAGACAGAAATGGAGGCAAGACCAATGTCAACAACCTCTTGGCAGCTGTAGAATATTCTATGTTTGAATGTCTCAGCAATTAGACTAAGAACTGACATCCAACAAAACACATAACGTCACCTCAGGAGGCACAAACACTGCATCTGTCTATGCCTAACTGGCTGGAAATAAAGGGAAAACTAATTAATCCCAGATTAATGGGAATCTGGCCATGCTTAATTACGTTGGTTGTTGTATGTATCTGGCAGTTTGTAAATTAAATGTCCAGTCTGTGAATGGTTTTGAAATGTTTAAAAATAACGTACCGAAAACACTAAATCCTACCCTAAGCCTAACCTAGTATTAACAAAAGAAACCATGACATAAAAACACATTTGCTAAAGCAACCATGCCAGCTTATCTTGCTTCTGCAACTCAGTGAGCTTTTTTATCGTGACTTGTGTTTACTGGAGCGCTCCACATCACAAGAGCAATCCTGTACCAGGTGAGCTACCAAGCAAGTTTACTATGTCATAAAAGCCATTAATATGCAGCTGGTTGTGTGATGGAAATGTAGATAGTCACGTTTTTCAGTGCACCTAGATTGCAAAATCTGAAATATTTAACCTGACCAAATCAGTGTTCTCACCCCAGCACTGCTGCATGCTTCCCTTACCCAGTAGGCTCTATTAGCAGTTATGCAGGTCTAGAAAGTCAAACATCCCCATTGGTAGGCATGTGGGGGTGTAATAATTTTCCCTCCACAGCTTTAACTGCACTTATTTTCAGCTATATGTTTTACTGCTGAGCAACCTGCTTTCAGACATGTGGTCTGTCAGAAAATATAAATAACTAGATGCTTATGTTTTCTGTAGAAAATGCTGCCTGCTTGTGCAAAATGTGCTGCCATAATGCAGGGGTGTTGTTAGTGGTTGCCAGGTTGTTATTTTGTGGTTGCTAAGGTGTTCTGGTTGGTTACTGTGGTTGTTTGGGGTTGCTAGGTCATGCTAGGTTGCTAGTTTCTGTGATTTTCCGATCTGTAGATGTGTCTAAGGGTCCTTCCTTGAATGTTAATCTAATTCAATGCCTGTTTTATCACTCATGGGGACATTTGTAGTCACTTTGAGTTGAGTCTCATGTTTTGAGTGTTATTTTGCAGTTGCTAAGGTGGTCTGAGTGGCTAACAGTTAAACAGCCCAGCTTCAAGTCTCTATAAATTGTAGTTCCTCCTTCAAATAAGATTGATTTTTTATTTTATAATTTTTTTGGTCAATTTTATCATCTGACGGGTGACAATTGTATGTTCGATCGCTTAGAAAAGTAATAGCACACTTTTCCTTTATAAGCCCCATAATTTGAAATATCATTCATGTTTGTAGCACAAATGATGTGGGACGAGTTCCGAACAAAATTGTATTGCTTGGGGTTAGAAGCTTGTTCAAATGCCTGACCCTAAATATGAGCAAGCAGCACTACTTACATACTAGCACATGCACATTGAGCCCTCTCTCAGGAATTAAATGAGTTGCGTCCAATATTTATTCATGTAGTCATCCAAGTCTGTTTGGTGTCAGTTTATGTGATTCAGAATTTGACTGGATATTGATGAATGGATGCAGTCTGCAGTGCAAAACAAAGCCCCCGCAGTCCCATTGTACAGGAAGTAAACAATTTACTGTTCATCTAGGCTTCTTCCCTTCAGCTCTTTCAAAGAGCAATTTTAGGATAACTGTAACTTTTCTTTATTATGAAAGAGTGACAAATAGTGACTATAGTTCACTGTGATTGCTTGTATAATAAGACTGAAGACTAGGTCGGGTCTTTTTCTGGAATATTGGCAAAAGCTCAGTTAAATGAGCAGACACACATTAAAGAACTGCTGTCCCCTAATAGTCCCTCATTCAGATTGCAGTAAGCAGATAAAACAGATGTTGCTGAGTCTTCAGTGTTTGCAGAAGTAGCTTTTTCAGGCAAACCTTTGAAATTGTGCATTTGTTTAAAGAGCTGCAAGGAAAAGCGTCTTATTTGAGCTTCACTTTATGACAGTGACCCTTTACAACCAAATGGGATTTTGCTTTCTTCTCCAGTTTCAGTAAAAAAATAATAATAATTCAGTTGAAATGTGTGCTTTGTTTTCTTATTGGCTTCAAATGATTTTGCAAAAAAAAAAAAAAACTGATTCCAAAAATTTCAAATTGTCTGGGTTTATTTCTCTCACCTTGCATATACAGAATGTGAGTGTATAAATCTTAAATATTTTCAAAATATAACATATTGTCCAAGGTAAAAATGCATTTTCCAAGGTAGAATAATCAATTATTAATCCACAACCTGAACAAAACAAATGTCAAATCATCTGACATTGTAAGACTTACTAAGGGTCAACACAGGTCCTCTGCATATTTTTTTGCACGTAACCACATTGGTCACCCCCCCAAAAAAAAAAAAAAAAAAACGAAACAAAAATATTATATCTATCTATCTATCTATCTATCTATCTATCTATCTATCTGTCTGTCTGTCTGTCTGTCTGTCTGTCTGTCTGTCTATCTATCTATCATTATCTATAATATCTATAATTTTCAAGAAATCCATTGCTCGTTTTAAAGAAGATTAATAAAGCTAATCTTGATATGATATCAGGACAGTTGTATAATATATATATATATATATATATATATATATATATATATATTGTTTTTTTTTTTTTTTTTTTTTTTGAATATGTATCTTGATTAAATGTCAATGCGCCATCCATAATTAAGGTAGAAAATCATGCTGTGTGCAGAAGGTAACTGCAGGCATTTGGATATTTTATCACAATTTTGACATTTATATCTTAACCACTGTGCTTTCACAAATGAACACTCTGTTTGTCACATAGTCAGAAGTGCAAACAGGCTACACATAATTAATTTTGAAAACACTTATGACTGGTATTGCTTCAATAATGATTGCACTTATTTTTAGAACATATTCAATGAAATTGTTATTTTAGGTTTCTACTTGAAGCTACAAGGTCTAACAAAAATCCAGGCGTAGAACAAGCATGACAGATCACCCCCATTAAGAGGCCCCTGGGATAATCCAGACACTTGAGATCTGATGGAAAGCTTGCTAACCGGTTCTGAAGAGTCCACTAAAGAAATGCATATCCTGGTATTTACAGCACTTTCCCATCTTACTACCTTTCCCATCTTTCATTTTAACTACGATTTGAACTAAGCAGATGTAGTAGCTTTATGAATATTCTCTGTAGCTAATAGATCACCGAGGGAGTTGGAGAGATGGCTGTTCATCAAAGAGGCTAATTAAGCATTAAAGAGGTTCCAATAGTTTGCCAGGCTTTATATTGATCTTTGCGGCGGCAGATCTTTAATCTACACCGCTCCTGGTATGTCTGGTGGGAGGAAGTATTTGGTCCCTCTGGTAATTTGTTTTGAGGTGCTGACCTTTGGATAAATCTTATCTAAGAGTCATTTTTTTCCTTGAGATTTCTTTCTTGTACCATCATGCATTGGGCGTACTCCAATTCGGAATCTGCAGTGCCTGTACAGGAATGGAGTTTTATGAGAAAATGATGAGGATATTTGTCAGTAAACGCATTTATTCCAGTAAACAGGTTTATTCCAGCATCAAACACATTTTCTAAAAGATGATAAAGGATGGTGGGGGAGATTAAGAGTTAATGGGAGAACAAAAATATTTACCATTGGTGCTCCTTTTATTTTTTATTAAATTATAAAGAGAAATTGTCAAATTATTGCCCAGATTGTTTTCAATAATATATTGTTAATCAGTGATCCAAAACGTATTTTCTCTCAGAACGTTTCAAACAGGCTCAAATGCTGCACAGAGTTGTGTACAGAGTTTAGAGAACGACACCCAAGGATTCTCATCTTCACATGCTAACTTAATCATCCTTTATTTATGTTTGTTCATTCACTTGAGTTACTATAATTATCTCTGTGCAAACCTGCCTAGAAGTCACACTATTGCAATACACTGTCAGCTACTTTTTTTGGCGACATTAAATAGTTAGTGCATGATTATATTTAAGTGAAGCTGCCACAGAAAAGGCCAAGTGTACCGCTGCTTTGAGGTCAAGTAAATCAAGTTAATGAAATCGCTAACTATAATGGAACCAAATTACATCCTGCTCCTGTTAATACATCCACTGGCATAGAAGTGCAATTTTAGTCGATTACAAAAGGATAAATTAAGTAAGGGATAATGTACATCCAGCTAATTGTATCCCAAAATTAACCCCAGGGTCTTGTATCACTCTTAAGGATTTTTTTTTTTTATAATAACAACCATCTGAATGTACATTATCAAGCTTATTACATGGCTACTTGCCACAAAAGTAATTAATTGAACACATAATGTTGCTTTGAGTTGAAATATTTAATTCACTCACCTGTAAAACTGCTGCAAAAGCGCTTCCTAGCAAATGGCTTTGAGCCAAGAAAAATGAATGACTTGAAACGAGATTAAATTTATAATTAATAATAATAATAATAATAATTTATAGTCATACCACTTAACAAATGGCTTTTCACTGTAAATAATTAATAAATAATTATGTAGACATGAAATTTTAATTTGAGTCAGAACTGTTTTAAAATCTTATCTGATTATTATCTATAAGATATAAGATTATTTTTATTTGTCACATACACAATTACATAGAGAGTATATAACCAGTAGTGAAATGTATTCTCTGCATTTAACCCATCCTAAGTGAACACACACCCGGAGCAGTGGGCAGCCATGTTACAGCGCCCGGGGAGCAGTTGGGGGTTCGGTGCCTTGCTCAAGGACATTGAGCAAGGTGGTATTGAAGGAGGATACTCCCCCCACCAACAATCCCTGCCGGACCTGAGATTCGAACCCACAACCTTCCACTTACAAGTCCGACTCGCTATCCATTAGGCCACGACTGCCCAAGTAATCCACTGCTATGTATAAAACTTCATTATATATCATTGACTAATAATAGTAACAATAACAAATAATGCTAATGCTATTATTATTATTATTTTATTGTACAAAACAACAGTACAATTACAATACTAATATTTATCTTAATTTCTTAATTTTCAAACATTAAACCATCCTCTTTTAACCAGCTCAGACCTCAGAATGTCACAACCGACCAATCAGAATCAAGTATTTTAGAAAGTAGTATAATAATATGTACTAATATAGGATTTGAACAAGGGATGATTTGTATTGTAAGTAAGCCATTATGATTCCTAATGATAAACAAGAACATGGTAAGAGAATTTAGTAAGTATAAGTTCTTGACAACTTTAATATTATTTGAGTAGTTAAGGAAGCTTTAATTTTATTTTTACAGAACTGATTTATTTATTTGCTTTTACATATGGGCTTATCAACCCCCTGCTCCACTTCCAAAAAAAAAAGGGGAGGAGGACCCCCAAGAGCTCTGACACAGTTCAAACACTCACCAAATCCATATCAAGGAGCCACACCTTCAGTCATGAAACAGATTTGTAACCGTTCTTGAACCTTCTTGAAAGATTTGTAGAGAAATGCTGCCTAGAACACAACACTTCTGATCACCTTCCTGACGACCATCTGCTGCCAAAATGAATCTTCTCACAAAAAGACATCCCAAATTAGCAAATTCCACCAGACAAACTGTGCTTTTATTTAGTCACATCATTCAATGCATGTTCAAAATATCTCAGTGCCAACGGTGCCTTAGTGACACACAAATAAATAAATAAGACTTGCATAAAAGCTTCCCACGGGCCGTGATTCCATGTAGAGCGCTTTTATCTAGCTTGTTCCTTTCAAAGAGTCTCCTGGAGCTTTTCGCTTGTGCAGTCTCTGTGTGTGGCCTCCTCAAACCCAGAGCAGCACAATTCACCCCCAACCACAATGTCTCCTCGCTTTCATCTCAGAGGGGCAGATTTACATAATTCCCCCTCCTGCTCCAGATGGACCTTGTTTCTGTAGTGGTTTACTGAGATGCTGAGCTCAACCCTACATTTTAGGGGCAAAACCAACATTAATTCCACAGCCTGTCCGGGAGCGATCTTAGCAGAAAGTCAGAAATGAGCTGATTTGTGCGCTAAACACTCGCTCCCAGTTATTTCAAACACATTTGGACAGCATTTGACTCTATCCATGACTGCTCAAGTATCCAGTCGCAAATGTGGGCGTACTTACTGCTGAGGCATACAGTGTGTACTTTGCTAATGAAAGGTTTGTTTGTAATTGCAGGTGAAGATACACATTTACTTTGCATGAGGGCTAATGTGAATAAGCAAAGCAGGTGTGTGCAAAAAGAGGTCATAGTCATTAGACTGTAATGTGGGGGCAGAGTGACTGATAAGTCATATAATGATGGATTTATATTAGAAGGCAACTCAGTGACCACCTTTACATGTATTTAATTTCCCTATTAAAGGGTTACTTCACCCAAAATGAAAATTATGTCATCATTTACTCACCCTCCACTTGTTCCAAACCTGTATGAGTTTCTTTCTTCTGCTGAACACAAAAGCCAAACAGCTGACCGTATCCCCATTGTCTTCCACAGTATTCATTCATTCATACTATAGAAGTCAATAGCTACAGTCAAAAGGTTGGTTACCAACTTTCTTCAGAGACAGAGAGAAGAAGAAAATAATTTGTATATCTGGATCAACTAAGAAATACATTTAATTGCTGCTATTCTCTACCAGAAGTACAGAAGACATTCACTCTGGCCATTTATTATGCTGCATATTTGCAAGTTTCTACAGTAATTTAACCAATTAGTTAATTCTCATTCAAAATGTAGGTCATGACATTACATAGTATCCGGATTACACAATTACTTTAATTGAAATTGCACATTTATAAATGTGAATACTGAAAATAGGCTGTTTAGATTACAAAGAATTAAAATTAATAGAGGCATATGGCAGCTGTCTCATTCAAATTTCTTGAAGCTGGAATTTTGTCTTAATCAGGTTATGGCAATTGGATACATATCTATAGCATTACCAAACTCTGATTAACGTAGGCATTTGACAGATGTTTCTTTTGAGTTAAAGTGCACACATATGCATACATAATTAGATTGATTTAATTTTGTGCATCTATCATGTAAGCATGTTCCCAATTAATCCCGTATGCAGGTTACTAAAAAGTATTTATTAATTTACATATGGCCATGTCCAAAATAAAAAAAATAGACAGTTGAGAAAAGTTTAAATAATAAGTAAAAAAAAAAAAAGATAAAAAATGACACAAACATTGCTTACAAACATTTAAAAATGTATATAAATCAATATACCAGTGCAGGAACATTAGAAAATGTGCCTGTGGCAATATTTCCGCAAAATGATCTTATGTTGCTTCTTGCACATTTTTTGCAATACTTTTAGAGAAAGGTGCAATGAGTGATGCTGAAAGTGGATTCAGTTTTATCCAAAACAGATGAACTTGGTTCTGTAAACATTTCATTGGTTGTTGGCAGTGCCGATCCTAGACTTCTGGGGGCCCTACGCAAAACTGTGTCGCAAGGCGGGGGGGGGGGGGGGGGGGGGGGGGGGAATGGATGAAACGCATTTGTCCGTGTTTCACTCCATCTCGATTCTTGCTCGCGGAAGGCGCTCGAGAAGCAGTATCTCTTCGCGGTACGCTTTCAACTCATTTTTTTTTCTCAAACAAGAGACTGTACGACATTCACGTTACAAGATTTTTACATAGAGAGCGTGACAGCGCACCGCATTAAAAGAAATGATCATTCATGTTTTCACAACAGCTGGCCAAATTCCAAAACAAAACTAAAATTAAAACATCTTTGAGAGCAAGGGGTCTCCCTGGTGTTTTGGGGGCCCTATGCAGCCTGCGTATTCTGCGTATAGGGAGGATCGGCTCTGGTTGTTGGTATCACAGCAGTTTGCAAATTAAATGCTTAAAGAATTTGTGCTCTATTTTATTTGAAAATTGTATACACGCGCTTACAGAAGTAAACGTGTGATAAAAACTCTACTTTAAAAATTCCACTTTACTTTGCTTCTACAAGTTTTTTTTTTTTTTTTTAAGTTTTGTGGCTCTTTTATCATGACTTGTTTCATGGGACTCGTACCTGACGACTCAGCATCCAGGTGAGCTGTACCAGGTGAGCTTCTGAGCAAATTTACAATTTCAGTAAAGCCATTTATCTAGAGCTGTTATGTCATGCAAATATCAAAATTATGCATAATGTTAAAAGTGTTTTGAGGGTAAGTTGTGCAAAGAACTGCACAAAAATATGTATCATAAAACCTGTATTGTTTCGTAAAGGAATATAACTTGTTTCAGAGTTTTGCAAAAATCTAGGTGGTGGCATGTTTTACCAATGAGTTGAAATGTACAGATAAGTGAACGGATAACAAACTCATGGCCAACATTTTGAAGTCCCACATGCTTTTGTGTGCAGATGTTAAAGAAATGGGAATTAATACATTCATCATATTAATCTGCAGGATTGCTAAAAATTTAGCATAATTGAAGGCAAAACAAGAATCCCAGAAAGAGAATAGCAGGACAATTATGCATGTCTTAGTTTATTCAGAGCATGTTATTTAATATATGTATACAAGAAGAGTTTAATAGCTATAGAGAATGAAAACATCTTTTGAAGAATAAAAGCAGAATAAAATATAATTATAAGATAATGTGCAAATAAACATGGTTAGCATTTAACTAAGCATTCTGCTTTGCTTTCACACTCTTTAACTAACCGCATGATTTCTACCTACATTCCATAACTATACAGTGTGCAATATTAACATGACCTAGATTGGGCTAATTATGTAAATGACTGCATGACAGTTACCTATGATTGGTTTATTTGCAGTATCGTCAGACATACATTCCAAAGGCGGAATATTTACACAGTAACAATACATTGAAAATCACTTTTTCAGCATCAAGATTTGAAATAAAGTATCGAGCCAAGGCAATGTATAAATTAAAGATAAGCACATCCATTTAATCCATAATTGATCGTGTTTGCACTGTAAGGTTCTAGCTCCAAGGACTTCTCACAGCAAAATCAAAATTTAAAAGACAAGAGAAGAAAGAAACACACAACGCTTTATGTTAGATGTTGATTTGTATTACTCTCCTTTACCACGCTGAAACTTTACAACTGTCAGCACATACTTTCACAAGACACTTTCATATAATGGATGAGCTACCATCTTCTTTCCCTTTCTGTCTCTCTTCTTATCAGTGTGTCGTGCTTTGTATGCATTAGCCACCGCCGCCACCACTGTTTGGTTAGATATATATATATATGCATTACCCTTTACGCCATGGAACCTTCTGGTGGGTTTTTGTTGTATAATGACTCATTCAACATCAGACTGCAGTGACATCAAACAGTCCCAAACGTAATCCAGGGCCACAAATGACATAAATCCGATTCTAATTCATTTGATCTTGAGCAAAAAAAAATGCAGTTTGAACAATCTATCTTGAGGTCTTCAGTCCAAGAATGTCATAGCTCTCAAAAGAGATGATACTCGGTACCTGCTCTATATTCTGAAAGTCGAGTGATGCCATTTCCTCCCGAGTTCGTTCTTTATTATCGCTGCCATGGCAACCAAATGCATGGATTACAAGGGCACAATGAGTCGTCTCCTAATGCCCCATTCTATAATTATCTCTCTGACAAATGCTAGTTTACATTTCAGCTTAAACCAAGCGTGCAATCGCAGAGAAATGTACTCACCCTGGTTCAAGGCTGTGCGAGGCAAGCCTCCTTTCAAAAGCCACTGCTGTTATGGCCTTTGGTTATCTGTTCAACAGTTAGTGCTGTCACCAGATAATTAATACAGTGACAACTTAATCATTAATTATGCCAGGCCCCCATTAGTAGAAGAAAATGACAGGCACATTTAGACATGCCACATTTTCACTGCAGTTATCCAGCCACTTTCAAATCCACAATGAATTGTGAAATTGACATTTCAATGAATTGCCATTGAATTAATAGAAGACCATTTAGTAAATTATTTGAATGGTTGCTCTATTTTTCGTTTCTTAAAGATTGTACCTATAATGATCCTGTCATCATTTATTATTTAAGGTTCCAAGCCTGTATGACTTTCTTTCTGCAGTGGAACACAAAGGGAAACAGTTTTGGAGAATATTAATGCTGCTCTTTTTCTATATATTGAAAGCATGCCAGGAACTGACACATGCTCTCTAAAAGTACCATAAACCATTCATATTGTAAATTATATTCTATTTATGTACACTTCTGAAACCATATTTGTTTGTTTGTTATTTTTGAGTTCATTCTCAACTCTCACTGCTCCGGGTGTGTTCACGGTGTGTGTGTGTGTGTGTGTTTGTTCACTACTCACTGCTGTGTGTGTGTGTGCACTTGGGTTAAATGCAGAGCACAAATTCCAAGTATGGGTCACCTTACTTGGCCACACGGCACATCCTATCCTTTCCTTTCCTTTCCTTTTTATACAGAACGGAATGTCCTTGTTATAGAATATATTATAAAACAAACATCTACTGTACTTACTGCTCATATGTACCAATTTATTAATGGCAAATGTAATATGTAATATTTGTAAAAAAAATTAAACATTTTCATATGATGGAAGTTACAAATAGAAAAACTGTGTGTCTGTAGTCCCTTTAATTTAGTGAAAATTGTTTTGAATTTATAAATTTCACTAAAACCACAAATTTGTGCCAGGTGGTGCTTTTAGCATGAAATATATCATTTTTATTATGAATGTAAAGTTTTATGCAGCAAAGTTCAGAATAGTGTGATGGGGTTGAAGATTGTAACTATTTAAGGGACATTTTCACCTTGACTTAATTACCTTGAATTAAATTTGAGTCATGTTTTATTCCAAATCATAAACTTCAGAAATCATATGATAGCTTTTACTGATAAAATCTTGACATCTGCTATAGTTCTCAAAAGAGAGGCATGATCATTGCTTAAAATTTCTCCTTAATTTGTCCTTCTGTTTCACAGAAGAAAATATATATATATATATATATTTTAGGTTGATTGTTTTTTTGTTTTTTTTTAGGTTGATTGTTCCTTTATACCTTTTACTTCCACATAATGGTTGTCCCTTTTTTTATTTATT
The DNA here is from genome assembly GCA_027422415.1 of Schizothorax lantsangensis. Classification (NCBI taxonomy): domain Eukaryota; kingdom Metazoa; phylum Chordata; class Actinopteri; order Cypriniformes; family Cyprinidae; genus Schizothorax; species Schizothorax lantsangensis. The sequence continues at coordinate 23,008,147 of CM049861.1, read as the reverse complement.
TTTTTCTGAACAGTGTAGCTTCAATCGTAGTATTGCTTATCTGGCTCAGAATTGCTTCACAATGACTGAGCCAAGAATCTCAGGTCTTGAGGGACTTAAACATTCAGCGCTTGCCAAGCTAATAACAGCACGTTATACTCCCAGCATTCTTGGCTATAGAACCTCTGACCACAGCAATTTGGTTGGTGCTGATGCAACCAAACAGATCAATACAGAGGCTATGAGACCAGAGTGTGTCACGCAGGTCTAGGTAGCCTGTTAGGACTGAGGGATTTGTGCAGACAGCTCCCAAAGTTCTGCGATTAAACATCCACATCCACCTGTGTTTGCAGTCATTATTTAGCATCTATTCCTTATATGATCTGTGGTATGTATATAACTAAACATTATTTCATTAAATTATAGTATTTAAATCAAGCTATAATATTTAAATATCAATAAAAAAATGTTTAAACAAACAAACAAATAAATAAATAAAGCATGCATACATACATACATACATACATAAATAAATGGTATGGAATAAATGGAGAAGAAAATGGAAAGACTTGAGAATTGAAAATATACAGTATGGGCCATTCCTGGGATAATTTCAACTACATTTAACTACATAGGCCTATGATTATTTTTTTCAAAATATTTAGTATTATCTTAAGCAAACACGTAATAAAAACATTAGCCATATTTAAATTATTTTACACTTTAAATGGCAATTTTTGTCTTGCTTTTTTTTTGCATAAAATTTAACACTTAATGTTGCTTATGCTTGAGTGCAATAGAGTGAGAAAAAATACATTTAATTTAACATTCTCTGAAGAGTCTTTATCTTGTGCAGTTTTGTTTTTCACACACTGGAAACTTTACTGGAAAACAAAATAAATTACGAATAATACATAAAGTGAAACAAGTTTAATTTAGCAAAATGAAACATTGTATAATATAATACACCATTTTTGCATGTTTATTTATACATTTATGGTGCAATAATCACATGGGCTGCATAAAGTACATTTTCGGCACATGCCAGGCTCATTGCCATTATTTTAGGCAACTTGGACAGCAGGTCGACAGGTGGACAGACATATCCAGACCTGTTTTATGCATTATTACCTGTCTACATTGCCACTGTACTGATGGTCTATGACACGTGGGTGACTTGTGAAATGTTTCAGAGCGTACTTTGTCTCTTTCACTCTCTGCATGTCTTTCAGTGTCTTTAGACAATGCTGTTACATTGTCATTTCTTTGTCTGTAGCAAGATGAATATCCAATTACTTTGAACAGTAATGATTTCACACGGCAACAATCAATAAATGTGAACAACGGATCTCGTTCGTAAATCAGCCTCAACGTGCTGCTCATATATTCTCGTCTGCTCATGTGGCACAAAGAAGATAAGACATCAAATAAATCCATTAGCTGCATTCATCATCATGGCCTGGATCATGATACGCTGCTTTCCCAAAATGTCTACCAAATGTCATTAACCTCCATAAGCAACAGAGAAGCTGATAAGAATTGCTGTGATATATATTGTCACTGTCTTCTAGGTCATTTGAACAGTCTCAGTGATGAGTCGAACAATGACAGATGTTGCAGCATTACCAGAGGTTAAATGGGGTTTCACAGGTAGGAGACTCCTAAAATTCTGATAAATATAAAGATATCATAGTAGTCTTTACAGCTGGTCCAGTTGAATCTCGCTTTTGACGAGTGAGTCCTGAATCAAAACTTTTGCAAAATGAATTATAAAGTCTCTGCAATATGACTAAAAGTCTCCTCTGTGGAACATTGAGTTTTGCATAAAAAGTACATGCAGTATGTTAGAAGCTCCCAGTTTCACAAGATAAAATGTCCCGTCTTTCATCATACCATTTTAGTGTCATTGCAATCACAGATAAAATGTCTTGCCAAGTACTCAGATCCTAGATCAGTTCCTACATTTTACTGAATTACAAATCCTGGAAACTTCTTATCATTGAATATCTCTAATGTTGGATTGTAAAATCTTAGAAAATGGTCATATTACAACTTTTATTTAAATGTATTTCATTTTTATTATTATAATGAAATATTTATAAATAAATTATTTTATACTCATGTTGTTCCATGTCATTAATGCTCACATGTAGCTCCCAAATCATATAAGATGTCACATCATGTTTGAAATTTCCAGTAGAATAATGTACAATCCAGTATAATTTATTCATCATATTTTGTAACAATTAAACATAATCATAATCTAAAAATAATTCTCCCTGTTTTGCAAGTCATTGTAATATTTTAATCTGTGCATGGCTCTCTGTCAACATAGTCTGGTCATCTGCTCTGCTTTCTCTTCTGAAACTAAACAGATGAGAGAAAATCTGCACAACATAACAGAAAAGAAAAAGAGGTGAGAAACAACCAAATGCTTTTCTCTTGATTATCAAACAAGAAATTAGATCAAATATATGAGAACAGAGATAAAACATAAATGGAGAGTATTAGCACTGAAGAGCAGAAATAAAGGAATTAATTAAAGATCAGACATACAACAACAGTTAAGAGATAAATGACAGACATTTCCTTTCATCAATCAGGTAAAAAAAAAAGTTGCACTAACAAGGACAAAACTGTTTTACAGTTGACTTCTTCGCGTGAAGCATTAACAGGACAGCTGTGAAGACTGAAGCGTATTCCAACAGTTGAGCACGATCACAGAGCAGTACTTTTACAGGTAACGCACACAAGCTGTTGGTGAGTTCACGTATCACGATGTGGCAGCGCTGCGTGAGCTTGTCACAACATGTGGCTTCAGAGACATGGATAGTGAAATGGTACATGACCAGACTGGAGTCTGGAGTCTGATTTAACACTTGAGAAGACAATTTGAGCCTGTGAACGTTGATGCAAAAGACGTGGCAGAAAGTAAAAATGCAGCTGCTGCACGAAAGCATTCCAAGACGCAAACAGATTCAGACAAATACAAGAAAACACAACCTGAGGGGAAATATATAAATTGGGAGCGTAAGACATTGGCCTTAATTTTGCCCTCAACAATGGGGAAAAATGCAAAAGGATGTACCATGGACTTCAGTTTAGGGGTTTAGAAATACCATGCACTTGCTGTGCTGCTGATGCTAGTTGACATTGGAAATACTAGTCTTTTTTTTTTTTACACATTGTTTTTGTCCTAATGAATATAATACCATTAAATAATGTATTGTTGCTGCTACATGTCAAGATTATCTTGCAATTTTGCCATTTGTCACGTGTAAAGATATGCTTCATACATGAGAAGTGAGTTCAAAATCAGATTACAGGTAATAATGTTGTTTCACCTCATAAGATCTCAATATATTTAATATGCATTCAGTATATCTAATATGCATTTTTATTGTGTGTATATATGAGCAATAACACATGATTAGACGTGAGATATGTAAGGGATAATGCATGGCTAGCTGCGCATTAAACAATTTTAATGCACAACATGGCGGCCAATAACCACCTGACGCGAAGCCTCCGCAAAGTGCATTAAAATTGTTTAATGCACAGCTAGCTGTGAATTATCCCTCTTATACCATGCTCATTTGCTAGCATTGACACGTTAAAGCGGTCAATGATGTTTGCAATGCAATATTTGACCAGAAGGGTAAAAATGACGGTTATTTTCACTAGTTATGGCTCATTAGCGCTAGCATTCTGCCCACTTCAAATCAGACACAGAGTTGAAATAGTGCGGTGAGATCACATTTATTTGAAATTTTGATTGAAGTTTATGTGTGTGTGACCTCTATCTCTCTCTCTCTCTCGCTCTCTCTCTGTGTTTGTGTGCATCAATTAAAGCAGCACATTAATATGGAACGGTGATTAAACTGACTTGCAACTACCTGTGCGTTAAACAGTTTTAATGCATACCTGCCAGCCAATCAGAATCAATTATTCAGACCGACCATGGTATAAGGCTGTATACTGGCAAGCTGTGATTCGACCATAGGCACGAGGCCGCAGGTAATCACAGCATGCTGATACACAGCCATACCTCACGGCTATGAGTGTGATATTGCGTTTACAAACAGCAAAAGAGTGTCTTAAAAATATATATTTTGTGCACAACTACTTCCTCCGCCACAGATTCAAATCTCAGTTTGACAGTTTAACAGCCGAGCCCAAGCCTCCGTTACTAATTCAAAAATGTCACTTTAGAACTAGTAACGAAGGAACGTCGAGTTTTATGAGAGAGAGATGGTCTGAGCGAGTGTAATTACCTTCATCTGATACATTCTTCAGTTTATTCTTATATTCACAATATAATATTAATATTATATTACATACAATATAATGTGATGAGATTTTACCCTCTGCCAAAACTATTTGCTCTTGAACTAATAATAGATTAATGAGACCAAAGACTACCCGCAAGATTTAACCAAAACAAATTGGTTAAACCAAATCTCATATTTAACCACTATAGAGACATCAGAGCCAGTGGCGAATTACAGAAGATCTGGCCGAGGTAAGGCTGCTCTCGGCAGGTTCATGAGTGCTGAGGCCTTGGAGCTCACATCTCCGTAACGGTGCGTTTCCAGTACAACGTCAAATCTGCGCTCAGTGCCGCTGGCAACGCTACAACGCCACTGCTTTGGGGCTTGTCAAATTTAGGGCAGAGCACGCCATTCATCTTCTTCTTTTCACAGCGATTGGTTGTCGCCCGGCGTTTTTTGCTCGATATTTGCATAAAGTCGAGGAATGCCCATACTTTTTGCCGCTCTCGGCCTCGCTCAATGATTTCTATGCGCCGCTTTCAATGCCATAATGCACGGCGCGAGCGTTTAAGCTCGACTTCCATTGGGATGAATTGAAAATGCACGCTCCGCTGCGCTCGCTACGTGCCAGTGGAAACGCACCGTAAACCTCAAAGCAAATTTTCAAATCTATGTTATCTTTATTAACAACCCTCATATTTGAAGTCTAAACAACTACATTCTCACCTAAAAAAAACTCTTAAAACTACATTCAGTGACAAAAAACAGTATTACTTTTAAATTTATAGTGGATTTGGGCATCCGTTATGACACTCACTGTGAGAAATAAATACAGCAAGCAGAGTGATCCAAACAGTGACACGGTTGGAGTTGCAATATCGCTTGAATATTGCACTCTTATCAGCCAATCAGATTTGAGGACCAGAGAGAATTGTTGTATATATGAAATGAAAATTAATGAAAATAGTTAATGGAATTAGTTGTGGCGCACATCCCTACTTCTATTACAACAACCTTTATTACTCACTGCACTGATTTAATTCTGTCTGTGAATATAGAGTTGAGTATATAGAGTGAATTCATTCAGTGGCCCCAAAGAGTACTTACCTAGTTAAAAGTGTATGAATGTCTTCGCATTTGTATCACATAACTAAATATATGCTTGGTGCAAACAGCTATTCAAAGGAAAGGTTGACTGTACTTTTGACAGCATTGCTTTAGCTTGGTAACATGATAATATAACCTACAGTACTCTAGTAAATGTGGACATGAGTGTTGGGAATGCATGTATTGACTGGTCTTAAACTGCAGGTGTCAGGTAGTCAGATGTTATCTGATGCTTTAAATGCAATAAAGTGGATGCTCTGTTGAAGTGAATGAAAAATGAGTAGCTTACACATGGTGAGAGATTGCATGTACAAAAGACTCCACTACACGATTTCAAAGTGCATCCTGAGGTGAAACCAGTGTGATTCCAGTCTGCTCAATGTTATTTATTTTTCAATTTAATTAAATTTGATTTAATTAAAACATAGACTATTGTTGATGAAAATATGAGAACAAATAATTGCAGGATATTCACCAAACACAGTGGTTTTATAAGAAAAATAAACCTGAAATAATTGATTTTACAATCCTGTAAGTATATTAGGGACTGACCAGCTTGAGCTGTCCAGCGGTGAACTGAGCTGCTTTTTTTGTGGATTAATTAGATGAAACACACCCTATAAATGAGATTAATCAGATACCACTACATAAATTACATTACATTACATTACAACATACATCTATTCATACAATGATATTAATGCACATATTATCTCTAAAAAGATTGGAGGAAAAATAAATAATAGACATTCAGGCTCTGAATGGCTGTACTCTACTGCTGTCACAAAGAAGACAGGTGTTGGCACACACATTTGTAGACCTTAAGGACCCTAACAAGAGGGGTTGTCCATTGTTGCCTAGACAACAGGATCATTTATGGAGCATCACCTTATCTAAACAATGCTGACCTGTGTGCTGGGTTGAGCCAGAGTAATGAGGCTGGACTAAACCTCAATAAAGACAAATGTCAGTTTCACCAGACAAGTCTGAGATTGAAGGTCTCTGTCCAGCTCATACTCATTATACCATTCTTGAAATCAATCCCCGTGTGTGCGTGTGTGTTTACATTTAGATGTATTTACACTGATTGTTTAATGCAGTTAAAAGTTGGCTTGAATGCATTTATACTGCAATTACAAATTGCATACATAATGATGTGAGATTATTATTTTAAATACTTTTTTTTGGTCACACTTTACTTTAAAGTCCAATTCTTACTAATAATTAACTATTAACTATGACTTTTGCCACAATAAACTCCCAATTACTGCTTATAAACAGTTAGTGAGTTAGGTTTATTTTTCATTGCTTTTATCAATATAATACCCTTAAATGATGTATAGTTGCTGCTATATGTCAAGATTTTTCTTGCAATTTTGCCATCTGTCATGTGTATAGGCTTTATACATGAAACGTGAGTTCAAACTCAGATTACAGGTAATAATGTTGTAAATAATGTTCAGTTTATTGCACAGGCTGATCATTGCACTTCATAAGATCTCAATATTGTCTGTTATTTATTTTCTTGGATGGCCTGAGGGTGAGTAAATTAACAGCAAATTTTCATTTTGGTGTGAACTATCCCTTAAATAGGTATTTCAAATGTATTGCTTATTGCCTACTGGGGCTTTGTAAGACTAGTTGACTAGTCGGAAACAAAAACAAACAAACAAACTTTCAAAGCTTTTGAAAAAGCAATATAAAATAATGGGGGAAATCAAATATAATTCATATTTAAATATAAAACTAAAACCTCCAGGTAGGTGACAGCAATGTCTTTATAGTGAGTCACTGATTCATTTATTCAGCTAGTTCAATCAAAGTGTCTGATTCATTCAGTAATGAAAGCATATAACTGTCTTTATAAATGGATAATTGAATCATACACTCAAACCGATTTGCTCAAAATGCAAATTCAGTCTATAACAAAAAAAAACATCACTGTGTGCTGCTTGAAGATGTGCAACGGTTCTGCTGTGGTTGTTGGAATATTGTGCCTAATATAAAATGTAACTCGCTTAAATATTACACAGTGATTTAAAAAAAAAAAATATATAGATTGAATTTGTATTTTGAGCAAATCGGTTGAGTTTATAATTCAATGATCCATTTAAAATTACAGTTATATGCTTTCATGTGTTGCATGTTGTGTGTGTGTGTGTGTGTGTGTGTGTGTTTGTGTGTGTGTGTGTGTGTGTGTGTAAAACGTGCTCATGTACCAAAGCACTACTATAGTATTGTAACTAGATAGCCAAATATCAAGTATTCTATATGTGGCAGCCCTGAGAACTGTGTGAGCTGTGCAAGTGCAGTAAGGAAGCTACATATGACAGTGGTGACATTCTCAATAGCACAGTAGTGAGTTGTTATTATTCATGGTATTTTTATTTTAATGTAGAGGACAGTTAGATACCTGGAAATGGTGAGAGAGAGAGGGAACTGGGATCAGAACATGGTGTATGCTGGATTGAAACCTGTGTTCCGTGAGGATGTGCACACAGTGTCACTGCTCTGGTCACACACTAATAGTTTTTAATCATAAACTGCGTACTGTTGTCTGAACTCTACTGACCATGGAGTTATCCTTTCCTAAATAACAAATACTTCATCATAGAGATGAAGCACTTGTGTGCATCTGTGCTGCTGAGTAATAACGTAGCTTATATGACTTCACATTGATCATTAGAAGCACTGGAAACAATAGTGCTATAGCTTTTGGATCTAATAGTCTTCTTGCTTTTATGCTGTTCACTACAGGCCACATTTTTCAAACAACATGTGAGATATTTCCAGAAACATCAGATTATATTAATCAGTGTTTGAAATGCCACATAGAATTGGGTGTAAATATATTTAGTCATTTTATAGTCTATGGTGACAGAACTCTTATGGAGCTTATAATATGCCAAAACTATTTGGATTTGAATTGTGTAAATTTGAATTATTGACAAGTGTCATTTAACAAATCTGAATATTATGTGGCATTTAATTTAGTTCTGAATTAGATATTTTTTTTTTACTTGAATAATGAACATTTGAAATTTAACACAATTAACATTTTTATGGCAGTTTTTTAATACACATGTATTTTCAAACAGCAGATTTTTTTGTTCTGAATTCTTTGACTGCAAAGATCAAGTTTTTTAAAATACAGCATCAAGTTTTCAAGATGAAGAAGAAATTCGGAACATCAAATTCAATACATTAAAATTCAAAGTGCAGAAATTTGTACAGAAAGTAGGTCAGAGGTCATCCACAGGGAAGAGTAGATGATCTCCGAAAAGTAGAACGAAGCATTTACTGCGACCGGAAGGGGATATGTTCGGTTCACTTAGGCTAGTTTTGTAGTGGACATATTAAAGGCAGGGTAAGCGATTTCTGGAAGCCAGTGTTGATATTTGAAATCACCAAAACAAACACGCCCCTACCCCAAAAGGGTCTCGCCCCTATATTGATAGATCCGCCCCACATATACGTAGCCTACGCAACCCAGGCAATAATTAGTTTTGTGAAACATAAGCTGCTTTTCCACCGAAATTACCTGGAACAATATGTCCCAGGAACTTTTTTCCCCCCAGACCTGTTGCTGTCTGCGTTTCCATCACGGTCTAAACTACGGAGAAGATTAGGCAAATAATCTGGTGATGTAACGTTAGGTCTGCGCGCGTTTCTCAATACCAAGTACACAAATTTCGGCCTTGCATCCTCGGTAGTTCGGACTTCACGAGTTAGACTCGGGAGTGTGATCTCCCGCGGACGGAACGACGCAAGTCCGGTAATTCTGCAAAGAGCAGCGTACTTGATAACAGCTCGCCTCGGCTACTGCAATCTTCCTCAATGTATTTACAGACGAAATATATCAAACACCACTGCCTCTTTTCGTTTTCATTTAAACATATTAATAGCCACATAAATGCAGTTAAGGGAACGTACATACATTACAATGAAATAAATATTTTATCAAACATTGCCTGTTTTCATTTTCATTTTAACATATTAATAGAACAATAGAATAAAGACCAAAGATTACCTGTTAGATTTACCCAAAACAAATTATATCTTATGTTTAACCACTACAGAGACATCAGAGCCAGCGGCAAATATCAGAAGGACTAGCCGAGGTTATGCTCCTCTCTTCGGGATACATGAGCACTGAGCGCCCGGTGATCGCATGGAGCTCACGTCTCCGAAATCGGCGAAGCACATTTTCAAATAGGTGCTGTTTTTATAAATAAACCGCAGATTTGAGTTTTAAATAACTACATTCTCGCCTGAAATACATCCGTCCAGTGTAGGCAGACTTTAGCTGTTGTGGCGCGGCACGTCCGGTGTAGACACGGTGTTACTCACCTATCAGGAAGAAACAAAGCAACCTCGGCGTCCGATCGCAGGTCTTCCGCTCCTTGAGTTCTCTCCAGTGCTGGAAAGCTGATCCGATATTTACACGGGTCCTACTTCTTGCCTTATCGTTCCGCAGACGTTTTCCTCTTTTGTTTTTTATCTGCCATCTCTATCTTTCTGTTGCTCGGCTCGGCTGTTCACTGAACGCTCTCTCCTCCATATCATGAGTAGACACGCCCCTTACTGCTGATTGGCTACAAGTTTGTTTTGGTACTCCGCCCAGACTCAGTTTTCTAAAACGTTTTTGAAAAATTACATACCCTGCCTTTAACTCGTGGTAGCGTGATAATATGTCATGGCCATGAGATCATTTTGTCGAGGTAAGGACATCCTTATGTCATGGCCGCGCGATGTGAAGTTGAGGGAACCACATCCATTTCTCGTGGCCATGAGTTTAATGCATAAACAAACCTGCGTGACCATAGCAACCTGGGATTATCAGAGATGGGTAAAAAAAATTATCCATCCCACAGTCTTGTAAGTCTGTTAACTGATCGTGTCTTTTTATTTAATATTTGTATATTATTATTATAAAACTGTAGGCTAATAATAATATTATAATTATATTATTATATTAACTGGTTAGGGTTATATTTTTATATTTATTGATATGCTTATTTCCCTTTCAATTTGTGTAGAGCTTTACCTAATTAACATTCTGTATAATTATGCTAGTATTATTAATATGCTACCATATTTTGCAAATACTGTAAGCGCCTGACAATTATGCCAATGAAGTTTTGTCTTTATGATTGTATTTACACACATGTGACAATTAACCTCTTGTGTTTTCATTTAAAAATGAAACTACGCAAATGATTCATTCCTCAACGAAACACTATATTTATAATAGTCTATTAATTAGCCTAAATAAAATTAAATATATGTTAAATTCAACCTTTAAACTGCACTTCCAGTAAAAAAATCCTGTATATTAATTAGCCTAAATAAAATGAAATATATGTTAAATTCAACCTTTAAACTGCACTTCCAGTAAAACAAATCCCGTAAGTTATAGCATAATCGAAGCTTTATTGGCATGTCGGCATTAACAGCAGGCTATTATTTACAAAACTGTTCAGAACGTTAAGTAAAGAGATCGAAATGAAGTGGAAAAAAGAATGTACATAACAACGAATATAAAAATATAACCAATAATAATAATAATAATAATATACAAATATTATTGAAAATGACGATCAGTTAATGGACTTGGGATGGATAATTTTTATTTTATTTTAATTTTACGTACTTTATGTAATTTATTCATGATAAACTTCATTTGAATGCTATTTAAATCGCACGCAAAACAGTCCGGTAGCCTAGGTCTATGGTTAAAATAATTTAATAATGTTACGATTTGTAATTATTATATAATAATCTCTTAATTCAAAATTAATAATCTCTTAATTCAAAATCAGAATAAACTGACACAGCTCTCCGTCCCTACCTCCGTCTGTCAGTGGATCAACAGCTTCCTGACAGACAGGCAGCAGCTTGTGAGGCTGGGAAAATTCTCATCCAGCACCCGCACCACCAGCAATACACCCAACCTGGAGCCCCTCCGAGGGCTGCGTTCTCTCCCCACTGCTCTTCTCCCTCTACACGAATGACTGCACATCTAAAGACCCCTAGACAAAACTGTCAAGCTCCTGAAGTTTGCAGACGACACCACACTGATCGGCCTCATTCAGGACGGTGACGAGTCTGCCTACAGACAGGAGGTTCGCTGGTGGTGCGCAAGGAGCTGGCTGTCTGGTGCAGTCTTAACAACCTGGAGCTGCCGCTTCCAACACTCTTCGCTCAAAACAGTGGAGATGATCGTGGACTTCAGGAGAAACCCCCCTAAAAAAAAAAAAGTCTCCCCCCACTCACCATTGTCGGCTTTATGAACAGCATTACTGTGACTGCAGTGGAGTCATTCATTAACAACCAATAGGTTACTGGGCACCACCATCTCCCAGGACCTGAAGTGGGACATTCACATAGACTCCATTGTGAGAAAGGCCCAGCAGAGGTTGTACTTCCTTCGCCAGCTGAGGAAGTTCAACCTACCACAGGAGCTGCTGAAACAGTTCTACTCTGCCATCATTGAATCTGTCCTCTGCACATCAATAACTGTCTGGTTCAGCTCAGCTACCAAATCTGACCTCAGAAGACTACGGAGGGTAGTCCGGACTGCTGAGCGAATCATTGGTACAACCCTCCCTACTCTCCAAGAACTGTATTTATCCAGAGTGAGCAAAAGGGCTGTCAAAATCACTCTGGACCCCGCACATCCAGCACACTCCCTCTTTGAACTGCTGCCGTCTGGTCGACGCTACAGAGCTCTGAGCACCAGAACGACCAGACACAGGAACAGTTTCTTCCCCCAAGCAATCCATCTCATGAACACCTGACATTAACGTGGAACACACAACACTATTTTACAACTATTTATTCACCACACATACATATATAATATTTTTTATTTTATTTTTTTCCATTTCAAATTTGCACATGTCAGACCTGTACACACATGATTGTCTGTATTGCATAGTGTTTTTGCTATTTTGTACATTGCTTATTTGTATATTTGTATATTTGTATATTGTTCTCTTGTTGTCTGTGTCCTGTCCCGTTGCTGTCATTCTGTTGCACTGTGGAGCTTTGTCACTATAACAAATTCCTCGTATGTGTAAACATACCTGGCCAATAAAGCTCATTCTGATTCTGATTCTGATTCTGATTAAATATTAATAAATCCATCTCTGATAATCACAGGTTGCTATGGTCACGCAGGTTTGATTATGCATTAAACTAGTGGTCATGAGAAAAATATGTAATTCCCTCAACATAGCATCTCGAGGCAGAGTCCTGCACTGGTGCTGTTTGATACCCACACCCACAGTAAAACACCCAACCTGCTATCCGACCCGAACCACAACCGCATTAAATCTCCTACATGAGGTAGACAAAACTCATTTATTAAAACTTGTATTCAAATTGTGAGTAGCAGGAAAGTAGGCGGTTTCGCTGGTGGTGCGCAAGCGGTGCTCATGCACCCAAAATCCTGCCGCTTCCACGGCTCTTCGCGGCAGGCGCCGCCAGAGATAAAAAAAAAAAAGTTTAAAAAATTTGTCGGCTTTAACCAATTACTGGGCAAATTATTAACAACCAAAAGAAAACATGAAGAAGATCATTTAAAATGTAATAGAATTCCCATTGGATGATCCATAAAAAATGTTTTACAGAAATATAAATAAAGAAAAAAAAATCCAGAGCATACATGTATGAGTTGGTTTGCCAGGTAAAAATACAATTTGGTGTAAAAATGTCATAGTTAACTGTTTCTGATATGAAAACTACGCTATAGCTAGTCACATTAAATGAGAAATAGCAAATAACACACATGCTAAATTTCCGTTATGTTTTTTTTTTTTTTTAGTAAAATCAAATGTGACATACATCATAGTTTGCAACTATGGCCATGTCTACCCGAGACCGCACAAAACACTTCCACTACGATTCCTACAAGTTAATATGTCGTGGCCATGACAAAACTAGCCTAAGTGAACCGAACATATCCCCTTCCGGTCGCAGTAAATGCTTCGTTCTACTTTTCGGAGATCATCTACTCTTCCCTGTAGATGACCTCTGACCTACTTTCTGTACGATCTGAATTTCTGCCCTTTGAATTTTAATATATTGAATTTGATGTTCTGAATTTCTTCTTCATCTTGAAAACTTGAAGCTGTATTTTTAAAAACTGGATATTTGCAGTCAAAGAATTCAGAACAAAAAAATCTGCTGTTTGAAAACACGTCTATTAAAAAACTGCCATAAAAAAAATATTGTGTTAAATTTAAAATGTTCAATATTCAAGTTTAAAAAAAGTCAAATTCAGAACTATGTTAAATGCCACATAATATTCATTTTGTTAAATGACACTTGTCAATAATTCAAATTTACACAATTAAAATTCTAAATGTTTTGTCATATTATAAGCTCCATAAACTCTTAATTACCCAGAACGTATTGATTTACCGCAGACAATTCAAAAAGAATCAAATTTACATGAATTTACAATCTACAAATTTGTCAATATTTGATGCCTATTAATTGTTTTTACAATAATGTAGTGCAGAGTTATGGGGGAAATAATATTTAATTAGATATAGGAAATGGGTATAATTAGTCACAATTATTATATATTTTTTTAATTAGTTGTTTCATTAAAAAAAAAAATTGTTTTTGCTTTCTTCTTCTTCTTCTTCTTCTTCTTCTTCACCAGCGTTGGGATAGAAAATGGATTTCAGAGGGAGCACCGGAAATGCTGTAGGTGACGTCAGACGCTGGAGACTTGGCGGAAAAACTGAATGAGCAGCGAGGACAGCGAAGAAAATTTGGAAACTCTTCAGGAATACATCGACTGGTGCTTCGACGTTATAGTCATGAAGAAAAACCAAATGCATGTTCCCCAGCCAAAAGCGAGACGCCGTCTTCCAAAAGAAGTCGCCCGGCAGAATCGCCTGAAACAACATCGCCGACGGGTAAAAGATTTACCGACATCCTGGATTCAATCGACAAGCGGTTGTCCAGCTTCGACGCGAGGTTGTCCCTGGTCGAGATCCTGCACCGTGAATTTAAATCCCTGAGGGAATCACTGGAATTCAGCCAGCAGCAGGTGGAAACACTCGCTGCTGAAAACGCATCACTACGGGACTCGGTCAAGTCTCTAACTGAGAATGTGACCCATCTAAGTGAAGATAATAAAAAAATAAAAGAGACTGTCATCGATCTCCAGGCCCGTAGCATGAGAGATAACCTGGTGTTTTCAGGCATCCCGGAATCTGCCGAAGAGGACCCAGAAGCTACGGTTAAAACCTTTATCAAGACGTACCTGAAGCTTCCGGAAGACACCGTGGAAAACATATGCTTCGAAAGAGTCCATCGGATGGGAGCGAAGAAACCTGGAGCCCCGAGGCCGCGTCCTATTGTTGCCAAATTTGGATACTTCAAGCAGAAAGAGCAGGTGAAGAGTCGCGGCAGGGAGCTGAAAGGAACAGACTTCAGCGTTAACGACCAATTCCCCAAAGAAATCTTGGAGCGACGCAAACTTCTGTTCCCAATCCGACGCAGTCTCATCCAAAAGGGCTCCCGAGCTGTCATCGCAGTGGACCCGGGCTCTACGTGGACGGGCAGCTCTATCGCAACCTCCGTACCACTCCGTGGTTATATTAACACCACTCCAGATAAGAATCCGTTATATTTTTCTTTTTTCTCTTTCCTCGCTCGTTCTTGTTCTTCCATTTACCTCTATCTATTTATGTTATTTCGCTAATTTAATACGATATTATAACAAACACGATACCGTCAGTCTCCACAGCGTTTAAATGTTTGTTGCAATGTTTTCGTTTCTGTCAAGTTTTTACTTTCATCCCTCTCTGCTTGCTTCTTTGGATGTCTTTCTTACTTCCAACTCCTTTTACTGCACCGATCACCTGCTTTACTACACATACACACACAACACCCTATATCACACATCTGCTCGGCACGACCATGTACATATACACTCAGCGTTAAAGCAAGCACTCCGACCTTACAGCACACACAGACATGAAAGACATACTCGCATACAAGCGCGTACACGCCCGCTCATATCTTACTCATTTGAGCATCACACGCAGCGAGCAGCATTAGCTACACACACACATCTATGGGCGCACTGAGGTTTGTTACATGGAATGTGAATGGAGCTGGCTCCAGAGAAAAGAAGTTAAAAATATTTAGCCATCTTAAAAAACTACAAGCAGACGTTATTTTGTTACAAGAGACTCATAGACCTGCCACAGATACAGATCAACTTAAAACAACTGAGTTTCCTAATGTGTTCTCAGCCTGCTATAACTCTAGGCAAAGGGGCGTAGCAATTTTAATACATAAAAATGTTAATTTCACTGTACTCAACACAGTTATAGATCCAGAAGGTAGATTTCTAATCATTAAATTATCTATATTTGACAAAAAGTTATGTATTGTTAGTATATATGGTCCAAATATTGATGACCCCTCTTTCTTTCACGGTTTTTTTTACCGCACTCTCTGAACACACAGATTGTGCACTTGTTATTGGGGGAGACCTCAACTTTGGACTAAATAAAGAAATGGACAGGCTAAGTACAGCTGGAACTCAGCGTAATTTGGAATCCACAAATATAGTTAAACAGTACATGAGTGACTATGGACTTTGCGATGCATGGCGTTCTTTTCACCCCAACCGTAGGGAATATACTTTCTTCTCACATGTCCATCACTCTTACTCTCGTCTGGATTATTTCTTAGTCAGCAGCTCACTGCTGAGTGACATTTTAGACACAGAGATAAACCCTATAGCTGTCAGCGATCATGCTGCTGTTTCTTTAACTCTAGTAAATAAGAAGGCCACTCCACCAAGTAATAACTGGAGATTCAATACATCATTGCTTAAAGACGACGATTTTATTAAATATTTTAAAGAAGAGTGGACTTTATATTAGACTATAATGACCTGCCTGGAACATCAGCATCTGTTCTCTGGGAAGCAGGTAAAGCTGTGATGAGAGGTAGAATAATCTCATTCTCATCGCATAAAAAGAAAAGAGAAAATAAATGTATTCAGGAATTAGAAGAAACTATAAAAACTTTAGAAGAAGCCTACGTATCCTCCCAGGAACAGGAAATGCTGAAAAAAATATGTAAAGCAAAACTAGAATTAAATGAAATTATTAATAAAAAAACTAAATTCTTAGCACAAAGACTTCGCTGGAAAGAATTTGAATATGGTAACAAATCAGGTCAATTCCTAGCGAACCAGTTAAAAATAAATAAAGAAAAAACAACTATATGTGCTGTTAAAGATTTAACTGGGGAAACAGTATATGACCCTGAAAGAATAAACAACACTTTCAGGGACTTTTACAAATCTTTATATTCTCCACAGATAAACCCATCTAAAGACGAAATTGACCAATTTCTTGACAATATAACTCTTCCGAAATTATCAGACAATCAAGCGATGGCATTGGATTCTCCACTAACATCAGATGAACTTCAGGAAGCCTTGAACAGTATGCCCAATAAAAAGGCTCCAGGCCCAGATGGCTTTCCTGCAGAATTCTATAAAGAATTCTGGGCTATTCTGGCTCCAACATTCTACAGAATGTTGCAGGAAACCAAAAAAAATGGCAGACTTCCACCAAATATGAATTCTGCCAACATTAGTCTATTGCTAAAACCAGGCAAAGACCCTGTATTGCCTACTAGCTATCGTCCAATATCCCTTATTAATGTGGACACTAAAATAATCTGCAAAGCTATCTCAAAAAGAATAGAGAAGATAACCCCTCTCATAATTCATTCCGACCAAACTGGTTTCATAAAAGGGAGGCACTCTTCAACAAATACATGTAGATTACTTAACTTGATAGACTATTCATGCAATAGAAACCTTCAAATTACAATATTGTCTTTAGATGCAGAAAAAGCTTTTGATAGGGTTAACTGGAATTTTCTATTTGCAACTTTACACAAATTTGGTTTTGGAAACTCTTTCATAAACTGGTTAAAAATATTATATAACTCTCCAAAAGCATGTGTCAGGACAAATGCTCAAACGTCCTCTAGCTTTTATCTTAAGAGGGGCACCAGGCAGGGATGCCCCTCTCCCCCTCACTGTTTGCAATTTTTATTGAACCACTAGCAGCAGCAATTAGACAGGCAACAGTGATTAAAGGCATTAAATGCAAGAATGTAGAACATAAAGTTAGTCTTTACGCAGACGATGTGTTACTTTTTCTTCAGCATTCACAAACCACTCCCTCTGAGGTAATTACATTAATAAACTCTTTCTCAAAAGTCTCAGATTATTCAATAAACTGGTTAAAATCAACAGTTCTTCCAATTAATTGCTCCTTCCAGAATTCTTCCACTCCACTGCAATCTGGTAATATTAAATATTTAGGTATTAATGTTTCTCCTAGGCTGGCAGATTTGATTAAATTAAACCACATCCACTTTTAAAGAAGGTAGAAGATGATCTAACCAGATGGAGGTCTCTACCCATATCACTCATGGGAAGAGTCGCCTCAATAAAAATGATGGTTTTGCCAAGAATTAATTATTTATTTGCAATGATCCCGAGCAAACCACCACCTGACTGGTTTAGATCTCTGGACTCCTCCATCTCTAAATTCCTTTGGAAAGGTAAACCCCCGCGTATTAGCTTAAAAACGCTGCAAAAGACCAAGGATAAAGGAGGACTAGATTTACCTAACTTTCACCACTATTTCTTAGCAAACAGGCTTCAACACATTTCAGGGTGGTTAAAACACACCCTCTTAGATGAACCTTGGCTAGATGTAGAACAGGCATTATGCAATAATATAGAGATTTCGGATCTGCCATTCATTAGCCCGATCAGCAAACGACACGTATGCTTCAAAAGCATCAGTATCAGCTCTTCTCTGACAACATGGTGGGAGTTTCTAAAAATGACGGAGTCTTCACTAATCCCATGCAAACGTACCCCATCTGGAACAATCCTGACATATTGCTAAACAACAATATGATAAACTTCACAGATTGGAGTTGTAAAGGTATTAAATACCTGGAACATATATTCGAAGGGACAGACTTTATCCCCTTTGACAAATTAGTTAAACAATATGGGATTAATAAAAATAGATTTTTAGAATATCAACAAATTAAATCTATTGTAAAAAGGAAATTTAAGTCTAATCATATCAATTTACAAATACCACCAAGTGTGGTAGATTTTCTTAATCTCAAAACCCCCAAATTAATGTCTAAAATATATAGGGCACTTTCCAAAATAGATGAATCAGTATCACTTCCTATTGCAAAATGGGAGGTAGATCTATCAGTAAGCAGGGACAAAAAATTCTGGTCTCGGATATGTTTAAAAACCTTTGAACTGATTAGAAAAATCCTGGTTTACAATTAATACAATACAAAATCCTGCATAGAGTGCACTACACAGGTCATCGGATGTTCAGGATGGGTCTTACAGCTTCCAACAACTGCTCACACTGTAAAGGTAATACACCTGACAATTATATCCACGCTCTATGGTTCTGTCCACCTGTTCAGAGGTACTGGTACAGGATTTGTGAAGATTTATCAAAGTGTCTTAAATGTTCTATTCCAGCCTCTCCTTTAGTCTGCTTGTTGGGCGACCTAGATGGTGTCACTACAGAAGGTAACACAATCCACATGGCTTTCACTGCCCTATGCATTGCTAAGAAGACTGTCCTCATGAACTGGAAAAATAAAAATAATCTTAATATCAACCAATATAGAGATTATTTGTGGGATTATATTAGTCTTGACACAGTCTCTGCTGCCACATTAGATCAATCTCTCTGGGCTCCTTTGATCAGCTCCATCACCTAGTGTGAGTGGGGTCCCGATTCTGTCCGGCTGTGGTATTTGATGTTGGCGTGGGGTGGCGATGTGGGCCTGGGGCATCTGGGGGTTCCCTGGGGGTGGGTTTCTTGGGGGGTTCGGCGCTGGGGCTGCGGCCTTGGCCTGGATGGGGTATTGGTGACTCTTGGGTGCTGTTTTTCTGGCGGCTGCATGCAGCGCTGCTGGGGATGCATGTGCCGGCGGACGTAGGTTACCAGCCTGGCGGCCGCACTGTTCCGGGGTTGGTCCGGGGGGGGGCTTGGGTTCTGGGGGCGCTCTGCCTCCGGGTTGGGGTTACGGCTGGGCCTGGGGGGCTTGGGTCCTGGTTGGTGTGCCGCCGGGAGCATGGGTTGGTGCATACGCTTGGGCCCGGCTCTGGTGTGGGGGTATTCGATGCATCGGGGGTGCCTCCGCAGGGGGGGGGTCCAATAGAGGCGGGGTAAATGGGCTCTACCTGGGTGTCTTATTGTCTTTTGTAGTCTGGGAGCTGACTGAATGATGGTGGGGGGTAGTTTTTCCTCTGCTGTGGGGTCTGATGGGCCGCCCCGGGCTGCCATGGGCCCTGGTCTGGATGGGCCTGGGCCCCCCGCCCTGGGCAGATTTGGGGTAGCAAGGGTGCCTATGGGGGTCAGCGGGGGAGCTGACTCCAGAGGGGGGGGTATTTTGCCCCCTCTGATGCTTTCCTCCCCATCCCTAGGGCTTCATTTCTCCCGCTCCATCACATCAACACATAGGTAGGGTTTTGAGATGCGGGTGTGTCGCTGGGATGTGGGGGAGGTGGTATTCCTCTGTTTCCTCGTGGCCGCCTGCATCTCAATCACACATTACAGCTTAGACATTCTCATTACTTACTGTCACATGACACATACATATAGGGCCTTGGGGGTGGGCACACTGAATGGCATCCGGAGGGCGGTCTGTTCATTCAGCCTTCCCTCTGGTGCCAGTGCCCACTTCTCAATTTTAAGTTGCACATAGACATTGAGGGCGCTAGGGAGGGGACGAACTGACACAAGCCTGTAGAGGGTGCCCCTCCCCTGTTTTAAAGCACCACTGTTTTAAAGCACCTTAGAACAACACACACCAACACTACATTTGAGCGGGTGAGGTGAAGCTTGGGGTCTTTTTTTTTTTCACACCCCTGCTCTCTGTTCTCTGTCTGGGGCTGGGGCTGTGAGGATGAGCTGGCCGCCCGGTCGGGGTCTGGGCTGTTGGTTTTCTCTGCTGCTGCGGGGACCGGGGTGGTCCTCCTGTCCCCACGCCGGAGCGAAGGGGGTTCAGCTCCGGGATCGGGCGCTGGCTTCCCCTCTGGGGGTGGTGGTACCTGGATCTAGGAGTATAGAGTGCATATGGGGAGTGTGAGTGTGGGTACCTTGTCCATTTTTTGTGTGTCTACATGTGGGGCGAGGGTGTGAATATTCGTTTGCGTGCATGAGGGTGGGAACGTATGCTTGTGTATATGTGTGCTTGTTCGTCTACGTCTATGTGTCAGGTCGGGCATTAGACTCCGCCTCACTCATCATCTCAGCCGACCCCTACCCCACCACCATGCACTGCCGGTGGAGGATGTCGCCGGTGCATTGGTGGTTTCTCGCGCCGGGGCAGGATGCTCGGGTGGGCGCCGGCCCGCTTTCGGCGGTCGCTTGGCGGGCCTGGCCCTGCTGGCCTTGCTGGGCCCCGATTGGGGGGTGGGGGCCTTTGGATCTCCGGGCCCAGGGCCCGGTCTGCCCTGGTGTGGTCGGCTACCGGTGGAGCCTGCGGGCTTGCCGCCACTGCACCCTGGGGCGTCTGCAATGTGACTGTCGGAGGTGCCGCCTTCGGGCTCTCCTCTGCCCTTTTCTGGGTGGGGGCGGCGGTTATCCCTGCGGTGGTTCTCCTGGGAGTGCCGTGCCCTGGGGGGCCCCCGGATGTTTGGGGTCCGAGTCTTTTCCGCGCCTGCTTCATGCCTTGCGGGATGGGACTGTTGTGCCCCACACACACTATTAAACATTTACATGGAGGAACCTTATGAACACAAGCGCGCTCACACACACAGGTGTACACTCAAGCAGTCACATTGGTGTAAAAACAGGTGCTCACAAACACGCTTTGTCTTGATCTGTTGTCTTGATCTGCTGTTGCTTCAAAACTTATTTTGTAATATTAGTTATGTGTGCTGCTCAATAACATTTAACATTTAGAATTTATTGTGATTCATACAGATGTTGGTTGTTGCTGCAGTCTCTATGATGTTGTGTCTTCTGTTGTTTTCTCTTTTTGTCAGCAGGTATCGAAGCAAATTGTCTGTTTTTTTTGTTTTTTTTTGTTTTTTTGTTTTTTTTTTTTTTGTCTTTTTTTTCTCTTTTTTTCTCTCTTTTTTCTTTCTCTCTCTTGTTTTCTCTGTCCCCCGGGCTTGTCTGTCATAGTGTGGTTAAATAAAAGGGTATATAAAATTAAATTAATTAAAAAAAAAAAAAAAAAAAAAAAAAAAAAGGCTGTGAATGATGATAATATAGCTACACATACGTACTGTCATGTGTTATCTGTGTTACTGACAGGCCGGAAAAAAAAAAAAAAAAAAAAAAAAAAAAAAAAGAAAATGGATTTCAGTTTGTATGTCACTCTGTTGTCTGCTGTGATGAACTTGGCATCATTAATGATTTAGTTGTCTGAGGGTCTAGTTGCTCCCAACTTATTATAAGAGACACTGTTGTTACTTTCCTTCAGAGAACAATACAGATCAAGCCAGGCTCATTGGAAAGTGACATTTATGCAAAATATGATGTTGCTTCTCATGCATTTTGCAACACTTTCAAAGTAAAATTTCCTAAAAGTGGTACTAAAAGCAAGTTCAATTTTATCTGAAACAAATGAACGTGAATCTGGCATAATTCTATTGTGTTTGTTGTTGTTTTTATTGGCAATTTGGAAATGAAATGTCCGGTGAGTAGCACTGAAATGTTAATGCTATATTCCCCCAGTTTCACAGACAAGGCTTAAGGCTAGTCCCAGACTAAAGTGTAAATCTAAGCTGTTTAAACTGAAAGAAACTTGCACTGATTGATCTTAAAATATATCAATGCCATTGTTTTGTCTCAAGATGGACACCAGTAATGTTTTGTTTTCTAAGGCACGTTTATAAAAATTACTTAAATGTCCTAATTGAACTATGGCCTAATCCTGGCTTAAACCCTGTCTGTGAAACTGGGCCATTGTGTTTTAAAATAGCATACCACCTACTCTAAACATAACCGATAGTGTTAACAAAAGCATAAGTGGAAGCCACATTTTCTGAAGCATCCATGGCATTTTATTTTGATTTTATAATTATTTGAGCTCTTTGGTGTTGTCAAGGGACTCACAAATGTCACAAATGCAATGCTGTACAAGGTGAGCTACTGAGCAAGTTTACTTTGCCAAAGCCATACATATAGTGCTGGTTATGCAATGCAAACAAAAATGTTTTTGGACTTTTGCAAAAATATTAGAGACATTTTTCCAATTATCCTATTTTGATACTGATCCTATCTGTTTTGGGTTTTCAGGCCTGTATGGTCTGACTGTAGCTATATGCTTTGATACCTGTGTATTACCGTGGATTACCGTAGCATTCACATCTCATGTGGATACTACATGCCGTTCTACAGACTCCTCAAAAAAGGGAATCTTGGAGTGCTGGTAACTTATGCTCCAGTTTGTCTCATGTGTCTTGAGTATGTCATACAAAAAAAGTATTAAACATTTGAAGATCTCAGTTGAGCGCTGGAGCCAAATACCACATACTGACTGCATTGATCCAAGGATGGCCCTACATTACTTCATATATTTTTGATGGACAACTCTTTGCTCTACAATTACATTTATACTTCCAGTAGGAGTCGTGGCCTGGACTGCAAATCCTCAGATGAACATGCTGAAAAGGATTATGTCGTCTGGAGCAGCCGGGAGGATGAAAATCAAATTCCTGTTGGATGATGGCAACACATGGAAAGCTTCACATCTTGCTGTAAGTTGACCTTATACGCTGATACTGACAAGACACTATTGTGTGACAGGTTCTGCCTATGTAAGTGAAGAGAAAAAAAAAGTCAATTTGGAGACTATGTAATATAGTAGTTAAGTTGAAACAATCTACCAAAGCGTGAGCTTGCATGGTAATCAGGAAACCATACAGTGACATTAATTATGTGAGTTCTGAGCCCAGAATACTGATATATAGGCTACAGAATATTTGTGAGTTTTCCTTTATTTTAAAAGTGAGACTGCAGTGTTGTACTGGCATACAACTCTTCTGCTCAATCTGTGTACTGTCTTTTTTAACTGTTTAGACCCCATTATGATTCCTGTGTCATTTAATGATGAATGACGGAGTAGTCATAGAATAGAGACAGAAAGTCTTTGTGAAAAGTCAACAAGAACTCACCTGTCACGGTCTGCACAACTGTAAAAAGTCACTTTGCCTCATACTTTTTTTGTAATTAACCACATTCCCAGAAGTCTGCATAATTCTCTCTGCCAACTATATGAACCAAATTCAGCTCAAGACTGCAATCCCACCGTGTAATCAAATAGACTGTGAATCTAATTTGATAAATCCATTTAGCATATGAAATCTCGTCAAGCTACTTATATAATTGTCAACTACTATTTTATTGATTTATCTACTTGAATGATGTACTTATTTGTCTTTAAAATGTATATAGAGAGACTGCCACATTTGAAAATGTCATTTTGATTTTCACACTTGGGCTTCTTTATTGGACAAGTCAAGTCACCTTTATTTGCAGTATATAGCGCTTCATACAATACAGATTGTAATTAGTAAATAGTCAATTTTTCGGTTAAAGTCAGGTTCTCATCGGGCCAGACAAAACCAGCATGATGTGGACAAATAAAGTAAAAGGTGTAAAAGAAAGACAGTACAAATATAGTAATTTTGCATTCCAAAACTGGCATATATAAAATCTAGTCAGATGTGACTGATACTAGTCGGATATACAGATACGCACACGCACACACACATTCATACATGCATACAGTAAATAGATTTATCTAATATATTAAATATTTAGCTTATAAGTATGTAATTAACATTTTGCATTACTACAAGCTTACATAAGTTCTTTATTTTTATTATTATTATTTTTTCATCTTAAACTGGAAGTAGTGATTGAAGACTTTTTAGAGTCATTCTGCTCTTCATCACATGACATACCAAATATTTTTGTTCCTGTTGTAGAGCAGCGGCCTCTCACACAGTGTCTGCCAAGCAGGTCAAGTTTGTCTGGTTAGCATGCCCCTGTTAGCTCACTCTGATAAATGCTTTAACCACACCATCTGGACCCAAAAAAGCATCTTTCTACATTGATGGCCTTTTAAAAGTAGCTGTGTATTCTGACTAGTAACATTACTTTATAGTAAATGCTTTGCCAGTTGCCATTTTATGGGGGGGTATTATACAGTAGATCTCCTATGCCGCAGTCCCACGTGGAGGCTGTCAGTTGCCTGGAGATTGCTTCCTGTAAATAGCCTCAGTTTTAATTATATTCTTACCTTTTCATTATATATAGGCCTATATATTCCAGTTTCAGCAAATCAGTCCATGTTTTGGTTCTCTCTCTGTGTGTGTGTGTGTGTGTGTGTGTCTAAGAGAGTGATTACCTGAATATGCCCTGCTGCTGAGCCATAGATGACTTACAGTCGCATTATGACATGCTATTACAGTATTTTTGGCTGGACAGTCGCTCCAATCAGCTTTCACCCAACTGCTGAAATTGCTGTGCTTTCCATAGATACTAAAAGTAATTTCAGAAAATCTCATAATTGTTTGTCATTTTTATCCAGTTTGCTTGATCATTCTCTTATTTTGGCTCTTCCCCTATAGGAGATGAAAAAATACAGAACTATAAGTTTGCCCACAAACATTGAACTAATTCATAACTGTTCAGTTATAGAAGATTGTTTAACACCTTAGAGTATCTGTGAACCAATCAGATTGAAAAATACAACAATGGCACATGCAAAATAATTTATAATGCCTATGAGAGATCATTAACAGTATTGAGTCAGGATATCAAGAATACATTTTATTTTTCTATTGGCATATATATGGTAAAGTAAAAATAGCATGGATATCTATCGGGAATATAAAACAGCTAGCCCTACATAATTTGTTATAGTTCAGTTTACTCCAACTAATAATAAGGTCAGAAACCCCTGTTGTAAATGGTCATGATTTGGGTTTGACCTTGGTCTGCCGCTGCTTGCTCTCACAAAGTGCATTGACAGGTTGTTTACTACTGCACCGCAGCTGTGGATAGACTTTCCCTACAGTCTTCATTTGCAGTCTTACACCAGTATTAAGTATTGTATTAAACTAATAGCAAATCTCAGCTGAGCAGCAGAATTGTGCTGAGAGAAAATAGGAATAACTCCTCCAGGCTGCTCTTTAGTCGTTAAAATGAACACTGCAGTGTCTAACATGACATCTGAGTGTAGATTATTATATTCTAAATATGTAGGAGTAGGATGAATTAATGTTAGCATATGGATATTATGTTGGGAGTAATTAGGGGCACATTTCCTTACAGGAGTGCATTTGACCTTTGAATTGTTTTATTCCCTCGGCCAACTGGTGCTGTTCAACACAAGACACCTTGTGAACGTGCACCTTTCTGTGTAATTAACCGCAGTCTCTTGAGGTGGGAGCGTGTATGAGAGATGAGCAAACGTGAAATAAGGATGAAAAATGAATTCATTACTGAATAAACTTAAATCTGGTCACAGTTTCTTAAAGCCTATGCAAAAGCAGACAGTTCATTGAAATATAACTGGCTTAAAGTCATAGATATATAAACACCCTCTGTGCAGTAAATTAGGATGTGGACAGTGCCACGGATCTGTGCTTATTTTCAGATTTGTGTCTGTCAGTTTGTTGTTGTGATGATTTATATAATTACAGAACACAATAATGTGCTGTCTGCTTTACATACTGAAATTACACATAACATAGACTGAAAAACATGTTGAGTTTGGATGTTTTGCTTAAATATGTACACTGCTTGCACAAGTAACTAAAATAAAGGCATTTGTTGTTTCTATAACCAAAAGGAAACAGCTGATCTTTGTCACGCTCAGTTAAAGAATCTAATGCCCTTGTCATATAAACAAGAGTTTAAAAAAATGATCCAAAAACATAGATTTTAATAATCATTCTGAAACGGGCCTGCTATATGGCAAGTGTTTTCAAAGTGGGGTCTGAGGGAGAGGCAAATATGTAAAATTTGTATGTAGAAAATCATGAGAATAATCACAATTATTATTATTATTATTTCTAGAGACACAACTTTGTTTCTCTTCATTTGTATAGAACTAAAAGTAAAAGTACTCGTAAAAATGGTGTGAATAACAAATAGCTTCAACCTAGTATTTTTTAAACAATTACACGTGATATTTTTTATGAAATTTCTTTATATATGAGACAATATAGATGTCTATGTACACTGCCATTCAGATATTTGAGGTTAGTAAGATTTTATTTTTATTTTTTATGAATTAATACTTGAAACAAGGACATAAGGATACATTAATTCAAAGATTTGTATTTCTTTTGATGTTTCTATTCATCACAGAATCCTGAAATAAATGTCATGGTTTCTACAAAAAAATATTTATCAGCATAACTGTTGATTATCAATGTTGATTATTATAAGAAATGTTTCTTGAGCATATTAGAATGATTCCCCTTCTAAGGAGCTCCACACTGTGTCCCCTAGGGGGCACTATGAGTAATGCAGCCTGCATGACCGGTGTCTGAAGCACATGTGAAACAACGCCAATCTATTGGCCCACATGGCCCATGACGTCATAGCCCTCCCGGAAGTATAAAAGGGCACCTTCTGAATACGTCATCCTCTTTGCTGTCTTCAGGAGCTGTCTGTTTGAAGTGTGTGTGAGAGACCAAGGCAGTTGAGCGGTGTGGAAAGTGTGTGCCTCCGTTCCAGAGGTTTCTGGCACTTGAGGACATGCACAATCTATTTGTCATGTGTCTTGGTCAGGAGCTTGCGTGTTCAGTGCTCGAGGGCACTGAACGCGCTCATTGTGAGTGTTATCCAATGAGAAGCTCTATTTGCGTTTTTCCTCTTCTCAAGAGATAAGTGTTTGCGTCTCGTGTTTCGGATCCCGCTGTTGCCGAGGCACAGCGAAGACTCGGATTGTGGGATTCGCGGGTTTAAAGGTGCGGTCTCAAAAAATTGCCTGCACGTGGACGAGGTGCGCGGCTGTCCGCAAGCCCTCCTGATGACGAAAATTACGTAATGAGGACAGTGCGCGGACGCGGACGGCCGAAGTATACTTTGGCCTTAAGACGCTCTTTTTGGGTTATCAGATCCCGCGGATAGCGCACGAGTCGAGCAGCGCTTTAGGGGATGTGTGCTTCCGTGTTTGGATTCTAAGACTCGAGGGCATGTTCTGCTTTCACATTTGTCTCGGCGAAGAGCACGTGCGTTTAGAGTTACGCGTGCATCGTGATGAGTCACGGTGTCTAGGCTCCGCTTGCGTTTGTTCCTATTCCCGAGGGATGCGGAACAAAGCGTTTTTGTCTCGCGGCACGGTTCTGCCATTGCCACGGCACAGTTTCTCACCTCACGGTCATCGCTTTGATCTGCGAGATCCGCACACCCTCTCTAAATGGGTTGTTGGATATCACAGATTCAATTGTGTTGTTATGACGATGAAGTCGAAGAGTCGTTTCAGCCCTGATCCTGCGAGATCGTGGGCGGAGCTATATTCAGCTCAGCCGTGCCTCTCTAGGGCTGCATTTACACTGCAGGTCTTGATGACCAATTCCGATTTTGTGACTATATCCGATTTTTTTAGACTATGTGCTTACATTTAT
The DNA here is from genome assembly GCA_027422415.1 of Schizothorax lantsangensis. NCBI lineage: Eukaryota > Metazoa > Chordata > Actinopteri > Cypriniformes > Cyprinidae > Schizothorax > Schizothorax lantsangensis. The sequence goes on along the minus strand of CM049861.1, from coordinate 22,980,070 downwards.
TTTAAAAGTGACCCGTATCCAATGTGTGCATTTTACACTGCACTTGGTGAAACAAGCCAAAAATAGCACATCACATCACAAATCAATTTGAATTGTACATTGAGTTTTTTAATTTATTGACATGGAATTCATATAGAAATGTTTTTAATGCAATAGTTACATCTATACATCAAAATAATTATATAGCCTAGATCAAATTCTTCAGGACAGTGAGGTACGCAGCTCCGCTGAAAGCTTGCGAGTGGAATAATACTCAGGTGGTAGATATTGTTAAGCATGTCACATTGTCTGTTTTTTTTTTAGTAATTAAAACCAAATGCGCTCATCAGTGATTGTATATAAAAGGCAGGGACATGTTTGTGTGCATTTTATTTTGTGGTTTCAATGGAACGAACAGGACTAAAGCGCTCGTCTGTGCACGAGCCGTCTTCACTGACAACAGCAGCACATTTTAGCATCAGATCGTCTTTTATTTAACACAATCGAACAAAATTAATACTCTGCTACTCAACTAGAAATGTTTAATTTGTTACAGGTATGTATGTACCACGAAATGTTTAAAAAAACTCACTTTTCAATGATGTAGGAGTCGCATTTACAGGGGAATATCCGATCTGTCCACTTACACGGCAGGCGCAAATGCACATATCCGATACATATCTGATTTATTTCCACATATGAATGAGGCCTGAAACCGATCGGAGAATATCGGAATCCATGCAAAAAAAAAATCCTGCTTACACGGTTGTGGGCCATATCCGATCTGTGCCACATGGGAGGAAAAAATCGGAATTGGGTCACTTGAACCATGCAGTGTAAATGCAGCATATTATGCATGCTATTGTGTGTGGAGAGCCTCGCTGGGTATGAATATATTTGTTATGCTCTGTGGAGAGAGGCTAGCGAGTTTTCTCTCCCAGGGTTTTTAGCACCTAGAGTGGTTATGGGTAATGTCTCTTCCTGTGTTAAGCCAGATTGTAGCTGTCTGTGGATGGTTATGCTCCAGCCCGGCTTACTTTGTTCTGGAATATGGCGGTCTGAGGGCAGCCATGTTCTAGCCTGGCTCCTTAACCAGGTTGGGTTCCCCTTGGCACAAGCTCTCCCAATTAAGCGCTGAAGTCTTTGTCTAGGAATCTGCTATTCGAAGATAGCTGTGTTCCAGCTTGGAGACTGCTTCCTTTTTAGTTTTTTTTAAATAGTGGTCTCCATGAGCCCCTTGCATGTACTGTGCTGTCTCCCCTTCAGGGTTTTACATAGATGGTCCACTTCCGTGGTCTGGGCTATCTTCAGCCTTGTCTGAGTGAACTGCTCTTTGAGGATAGCTGTGTACAGCCCTCTAGTGTTATGGCCTCAACTTACGTCAGGCTTTGATCGCTGACTATGATGTTTATGTGTTCGCTCTTGAGCGAATCATTTACTGAGGGTCCGGATCTCCCACTTGTGAACTCCTGGTCAATAACACAGTGCTTCGCTAGCCTACTGTGGGACTGCCATGGATTGGGGACCTCCTCAGTATAACCATCTGAGGGTGGTTATATTCCAGCCATTGTTATGGCAGGTCGGGCTTACTTGAATACAGCTATCTGAGGCTGGCTGTCTTCTACTGCAGTTGCGTTGAGCCCTCTTATGGAGTTGTTCCCTTTCCTAGAGCCTAGCTAGCTCAGTGATCATTCCCCTGCTTGGGGTTTTAAGTAGCGGTCTCTTGAGCCCTTACCTACACAGTGCTGTCTCCCCTCTTGGGTCGTAAGTAGACAGCCCACTCTTTGTGGTCTGAGTAGTTTCAGTCGGTCCCCCTTCCCGTAGCCCTTCCTAGGTACATAGATATCTGAGGATATCTATATGCTAGCTCAGTGACTGCTCCCCTTTTTAGGGTCTTTAAGTAGCGGTCTCCTTGAGCCCTTGCCTACACAATGCTATCACCCCTGCTAGGGTTGTAAGTAGTTGGCCCACTCTCTGTGGTCTGGGCAGCTCTGTAGGAAGGCTATCTCAGCTATCTATGTTATTCTGGTCCACAAGCCTTCATAAGACCTTAGGGACATGGCTATCTGAGGATAGCTGTGTTCTAGCTCAGCAGCTACTCTCTTTACCTGGGATTTAAGTAGCGATCTCTTGAGCTCCTCTAGAGGCATTCTAGTTAGCCTCTTCAGTGGTCTTGTGTATTCAGGCAAGTTCTGCTCACATAGCATATCTATCTGAGGATAGCTGTGCTCTTAACTTGGGTGGGATGTTCCCCTTGATCTATTCGGGTTCCCCCGTTTCTGCCAAGTTGTGTGAGTGGCCCGTGGCATCAGTGGCATAACCCCTTTCTAAGGGTAGGCTTAGGTGTATGTATGTCACTTCCTTGGTGCTCTCCCACCAGGTGGAACCCCGCCTATGACGTCATGGGCCATGTGGGCCAATAAATTGGCGTTGTTTCACATTTTTCAGACACCGGTCATGCAGGCTGCATTCCCCATAGTGCCCCCTAGGGACCATATAACCATGGTTACATGCATAATCCGCGACATTTCTGATGTATCTTGTAACAAAAGAAGGCTGGAGTAATGATCCCAAAAATTCAGCTTTGCATAAATTACATTTTAAAAAATTATTAAATTAGAGAATATTTATTTTAAACTGTAATAATATTTTACAATATTACTGTTTTTGCTGCCGTGAGCGTTTGTGTTACCACTGCTCAGACAAAATGGTCACACGGTTAAAAATTCATCCTCGGAAACTTTTTATTATGCCATGAAATGTGTTCTTTACTTTGACCAGTTGAGCTGGGATTCAGCATTCAAAATTGAATCGCTCTGACATAATTGACCAGATGCTCTTTTAATATTTGATAATGTTTCATCTTTCATGTGTGTTTTTTTTTTTTTTAATTAAGCTAAATAATAAATTCAAACCCCTTTACTAATACATATGAATGTGGTTTAATTAAAATGCTGGCTATTTGATCTTCCATTGTTTCAAGGGGTAGTTTTTTATGCCACAGACTCTGAATTAATTGTGTTCATTAAGCTGATGTAATCCACATTTGATGTATGACTTTATAGTGAATGCATAAAGAGGTTAATGTATTGAGAATTTGATGCATCAGAATGTACCAAGACACAGACACTTCAGTCTGATAGACTTTGTCAAGAGCAACCCCAATGTGGGCCAATGGTTACTTCATGTCTGAAGTCCTGAACAAATGATCTAAGAAGCCACTTTTCATAAATGCCGATGACCCATCCAGACACAAGCAATACCACTAGCATCATTACATAATGGGATGATTAATTATTGGTGTAATTTAGTGGAACTAGCAGTATTGCACTCATGTGGCTCAAAAGTGTTTAATGACATATTGTGGCCCATCCTCAACCAAAACCCACCCATTACTGGGGTTAATGTGCCATCACTGCCTTTTAACCACAGTGATTACCTGCATTATGTTTCTGAACCTGATTTATTGCTTTTAACTCATGCTGGCAGTCATTTACCTCTTGACAGGCAGATGCCATCAAATGCCTCAAGGGAAAATGTATTGCTTAGAGATTTTTTTTTTCTTTTTCTCAGATGCTTCTTCTAAAATTATTTAAATATACTAATGGTCAAAAGTTAATAATACTAAAGATTAAGGGTCAGATTTACTGAGCAGGGAAAATTAGCGTGAAACCATAATCCCATGAAAGAGCCAATGAGAGTGGAAAGTTCTGATCTACTGGCAATGAGTGTATTAGAGAACACAGACACAGCCAGATAATTTCCATTACTCATTCTACCATGAAAGAGCAGCACAAATTAATAAATATTCATACAATTTAAAATAACTGCTTTCTATTTTAATATATTGTGAAACATAATTCTGTTATGTCAAAGCTAATTTTTCAGCATCATTTCTTATTATCATCAATGTTGAAAACAGTTTTTGCTGCTTAATATTTGAATAATATTTAATATTTTAGTAATACTAATTCAAAAGTTTGGGAAAAGTAAGTTTTGTTTTTAGTAAATAAGTTAATACTCAGAGAGAATTCTAGTTATAGAATAATTATTAATAATTGAACACCAGTTATTCTTACATATTATGATCAAATATATGCAGCATTGGTAAGCATAGGAGACTTCTAATAAAAAAATAAAAAATAAACTTATTTGTAATTGAGACAAATTAGGCATATTACGACATAGGGTAAGAGTATATAGCTATAAGTGAATATATAAAACATCGGTCAAATCATTAGCTCTTGGAAGATTTTTATAAGAAGTTCCTATTGAGATCACTTTCTTTCAAATCTGAACACAATGTGCAGCATTGGTGAGAGCTCTTCTGTAACTGCAGTGAAGAGATGTGTGAGATTTCTAAGGTCTCTTTCCAAGAAGAAAAAATCAGAAATAGCAGAGAGTGGAGATCTATGACATTAAAGAGATGTGTGATTTCTTTGTCCTGTGGCCTTCATTCTGTTCTCATGTGTTTGGCAGATGTAAATCCACTTTAATATGTTAGCATGAAAAATTGAATCTGGCTGAAACATGGGCTGCATCTGAAAACTGAAAAATGCTGCCTTCGGAGGACGCCTTCCAGGGTAGGAAGGCATCAAGGCACGTCCGAATCCAAAGTTAAGCTTCTCTTCCTGTCTCATGAGATACCATCATCTCATCGATACAGCATAGATGTATCCTTCGCTGTCTTTGATATCCCACAATCCTGTGCGTTCCATTCCATGACGGTTGAGCTAAAAATAAAGATGGCGTCTGAAAGTTGCGTTTGGTGGTTAGTTTGTGTGTAAATGTATATTTCTGATTAACTTTTTGCACTTTTGATGTTATTTCTAGTGAGAAATTAGTATTATAGTAATTAAATATTTGTTTTGTTATCACCAAAACTCATTCTATTTTGTTGTAGGTCATTAAACCGTTACGCTGCCTCAGAAGCCTATCCGAAATCAGTTTTGTGAGGTGCCTTCGTGCAAAAATGCTGCCTGCAACGTCATTGCCTCATAAGGCAGTTTTCGGATGTAGCCATGATTCAAACCAGTTATCAAGTGCTGATATTCTTACATAACTATGTTCAATTCATTTCACATTTAGCAGACGGCCTAAAACAGATCCTTGTGATACTCAATACTTTACGGGCGTTAAATTAGATAGTTCCCCGTTTAAATAAACAAAATGGTAACAATCGGATGGGTAGGGTCTAAACCATTTTAATGCCTGTCCCTGAATACCAGTGTGGTTTTGTAAGTGATCTAGGAATATATCATGATCTTTAGTGTTGAACAGAGCACTAAGATCAAGTAAAATTAGTATCAAGATGCACCCTTGGTCCGAAGCTAAAAGCAAGTCATTTTTAATTTAAACTAGTCCTGTTTCTGTGCTATGATGGGGCCTGAAATCCAACTGACACAACTTACACAATTAATTTACCAGACACAACTTCTTCCTAATATTTTAGACATAAATGGAAGATTTGAAATGGGTCTGTTATTTGCTTGAGGCTTAATGCCAACCTGAATTATGTCAAATTAGTTATACAACGGTAGATTACAAAATAGGTGTATATTTAGAATGATAGAATTGATACATTGTGGTTTCAGCCATTATTTTTTGCTATTACGAAGACATATTCTTCAAACAATGATACCTGGATTGTAAAATATGATGTCAGGAAGCATTTTTTGGCTGGTACACCAGTCCATATGGAGCTCACATGAGAACACTACAGATGGGAGATGCCTTTTTCACTTTACAGTAAATCACATCTTTGTCGACCATATTGTGTCTCACATATTTCTATGTATTTCACCTGTACCTACAGTGTATGCTGACATTAATGTAGTGATGAACCCCAAAAATACTAGCATACACAAAGAGTGTCCCTGTAATTCTCTCTGACAACACCATATGTGAGGGTAAAGCAGGCCAACTGGAGCAGAATGCAGATTATACAGCAGTGATGTGGGACTGGGTTATAGAAGAGAGTAGTCCTCTATAACTGCATGCAAATTTTTCATACTGAAAGAGAAATACATTATATCATCCAAGGTCTGTCCTATACTTTACTCCAACCACTCAATCACAAGACAAAGCAGAAAACTAATGCTGAAGGAGATTTTGTGGCGAAATATTGAGGTATGAGGGGTGGTGAAGTTAATTTGATTGATCTGTCTATGGACCTTAGTCAGGGTAGATGCCATATTTAATTTGACAGGTAATGAAAACGAGACTCTGAGGAACAGAAGTAAGGGAGACTGGGAGAAATTGTAACAGGGTTTAATTGAAGCACAATCCATTTTGTCAATCACAATTAAGATACAGTGATGACACAGCTTAGTGTGGCTGTGAGTTTAGTTTCATAATTTTATGACTTATTTAAAATCGAGGGGGAAAAACACCTTTATAAAATGTGTAATGAACATTATGGAGTTTTTTTTTTTTTATTCTATGTACATTTATTGTGGTTTCATAGTGGCCAGCTGTTGTTGTTTTTATTTGCATTTTATAAATAAATAATTCTAAACTATATAAACAAATAAATACAATATCAAGGCTTGGAAAAAATTAATGTGAACACCTGGAAAATAGGAAACATTTAATCTTGTTAAATTAGATTCATACAACTTCTGAATAGTCTCCAGTTGCTTGTTGTCTATATATAGGTAGATGCTACATTCGACCGCTGCAAGAACATTGACGTGTCCGTGCCATCTTGTAACAGTGAATGTGTCGTCACTCACAATAAAAATCAATGAGTTTCAAGATGCCACAACACTGAGCAGCATCTGGATGTAAAAAACACCAAAATTTAAATTCCTAAAGAAATTGGTTAAACTTTCACAGGTGTGTTGTTTTGTGTATTTAAAATGTGTAAACTCAACATTACAGGTTTTTAAACTGTAGTACCTTTTAAATGCCATCTTAGCTAACAGCTTTGTCTTGTTGTATTGTGTTAGATTAGCAAAACCATCTGCTGAAGTCTCTGGCAGATATACAGTAGATATTCATACATGCGTATAACTATGTTGCAGACATACTTGCTCTTGAGTGTTCACGGACCTGTTTTGACCATTCCAATATGGTGGACAGCTAAAGTATAGCGGCCCATAGAAACAGCCGCTAATATGACATCTACCTACACATATCTATGGTTGTCTATCAGAAAATGTGCCGAATGTATCAGAGATGTTAAAAAAGAGAAGCCGCTTCTCACTCTCCAAAATTATCCATATAGTCCAGGTGATATGTGAAAAAAATGTTCACTTTTTCATAAAAGCATGCAATTTGGTACACTTGTATAGTTTGCGGCCCTAAACATTTTCAGAAATGGAGCCATCTCAAAAACACCTTGTGGTTGCCATGGCGACCATTTTACTTTCCGCCATAACCAAATTATGTATTTTGTGTCATATCTCCTGAACCAAACATGATAACACAGAAAAAGTGATGTCTACCCCTATATTTTGATGGACAAGGATCACAATGATACCATATACAACAACATAAACTGTTCAAGTGAAGAGTTAATGGTGAAATCAGCAATGAGCATCACAGTATCACAGCATTTACAAAAGTCCATATTATGGCTATTCATTTTTTCTTTCTTTGATAATTAACTAATATTTTATTCAATAATACATCAAAATATTTTTTTTCAAGAATACCATCATCTCAGGTAAGTCTATTTCCAATACATTCTTGTTCTCTCTCAAATGCTCTAACATCACATGCAGACAGCAACGCAATCAGGTGAACAGTTAATGGTTAATTTAGTGACTTTATGGGGGCAGCTGTGGCCTAATGGTTAGAGAGTTGGACTTGTAACCCAAAGGTTGCAGGTTCGAATCTCAGGTCCGGCAGGGATTGTCGGTGGGGGGAGTGAATAACAAGTGCTCTCTCCACCCTCAATACCACGGCTGAGGTGAGACCCTTGAGCAAGGCACCGATCCCCCAACTGCTCCCCGGGCGCTGCAACATGGCTGCCCACTGCTCTGGGTGTGTGTTCACTGCTGTGAGTGTGCACTTGGATGGGTTAAATGCAGAGGACAAATTCCGAGTATGGGTCACCATACTTGGCCACACACCACTTCCCTTTCCCCTTTTCGTTTATGAGAAGGATTACAATGAAATCTCAGAAGGTGCAGAATGAAATTTCAAACATATTTCATGTAAATTTAATTTACAATCACTTTCTGGGGCCAGAGTTGTCTATTATGTTGTCCACAAGGGGGAAGCCAGAGTCCTGCATGTGGGCGTGTACACGCAGGTGAACCGCTAATATTTGATGTAACGGGTGGAATAATATTTATGTGTAGGGTGTGGTGCGGGTGTGGGCCGGACGGTGACAAGCATGGGCGGGATGCGGGTCCAATAACCAAGACTATTTTGACTCTGTCCAGTTCGCGCTGCCACTGATTGACAGCTGTAGGGATTATTTTAAAGGGGGCACTCTTTGCTTGCTTTCTGTATTTAATCTATTCACAATTTGAATAAAAATGTTAATAAATTCTTTTTTTCTACCTCATGTAGGAGATTTAATGCAGGTGTGGTTCGGGTCGCAGTTTTTATGTCAAATGGGTTGGGTATAGGATTAAATCAGTGTTGCTGTCCGATAACGTGTCATGATGCAAACATCAATGTCTTGAACTTGATGTGAACCACAACCGGTAGCCAGTGCAGGGAGATAAAGAGAGGAGTGAAGTGGGCTCATGGAAGACCAGTCGTGCCACTGCATTCTGAAACATTTGTCGAAGTTTGTTTGTGCATGATGGAAGTCCAGCTAGAAGAGCATTGCAATAGTCCAACATAGAAATGACAAGGGCCTGGGCAAGAAGTTGTTCAGCATGCTCTGTTTGGAAGGGCCTGTTCCTCCTGATGTTGTGCAATGCAAACTTGAAAGAGAGACTAATTGAAAGAGAACAACTGCACACTCACTTAAGCATAATAAATAGCCTATGCTTAAGTGAGTGTGCAGTTGTTCTCTTTCAAGAGAACAACTGCCTCACTTGCTCAATGAAGTTAAAGTGGATCATCAAGTGTCACTTGCTGTATTTACATCCAGAGATGAGAAATAGGTGGGTGAGGGAAGAGAGGATGACACTACACGGAAGGGTGAATTGGAGCATAGGTTTTGCCTAAAAGTAACTGGTAGAGGAATTGGTGGCACACAGGTAGTAATATGTAGGTTAAATATAATAAAGAAATGAGCAGAGATGTCTAGAGGTTTTACCAAATGTTGTCTGTGATACAATTGCATGTGTAAATTAAGTCAAGCTGGTTGCCTGATTTGTTAGTGCTTGTGGTGGTAAGCCATTTGAGATCGAATGAAGCTAGGAGTGCAAGTGGAAGTCTGCAGTGTAAGGCTTCTCCAGATGGATTTCGAAGTCACCAAAGACTACAAGTGGACTGTCATGAGGACAGCATGAGGACAGCAGCCCATACAGCTCCTCGATAAAGGATTATATATGACCAGGAAGGTGATAAAGCATTACAATATGGATTTTAACTACTCAGTAGTTGAAACTCAAAATAATTTTTAATGCATAGGGAAGAGTGGGTTGACTATTTCCAATTATTGGACACAGTTTAGCAAGATTGCGTTGCCATTTGCGTGTGATGTTAGAGCATTGTTGAGAGAGAATAGGAATGTATTGGGAACATACTACCTCCTACATGACTCTACCTGAGAGGTAAGGAAAAATACACTTACTTGAGATGATAATTTTTTTATATCTCTGAAATAAATTATTTTATTCTTGAAAACAATCTTTTATTGTACTATTGACTAAAATATTATTTAGCTGGTGTGTGGACACAGTTTAGCAAGATTGCGTTGCCATTTGCGTGTGATGTTAGAGCATTGTTGAGAGAGAATAGGAATGTATTGGGAACATACTACCTCCTACCTGACTCTACCTGAGAGGTAAGGAAAAATACACTTACTTGAGATGATAATTTTTTTATATCTCTGAAATAAATTATTGTATTCTTGAAAACAATCTTTTATTGTACTATTGACTAAAATAATATTTAGCTGGTGTGTGGTGGGCGTTCTGGCGCAATATGGCTGCTGTCGCATCATCCAGGTGGATGCTGCACAGTTGAGATTGAGATTCCCCCTTCCATGTAAAGTGCTTTGAGTACCCAGAAAAGCGCTAAATGTAACAAATGAATAATTAATTAATTAAAACATCCTTTTATTGTACTATTTAATAAAATATTAGTTAATTATCAAAGAACAAATATATAATAATAGCCATAATATGGACTTTTGTAAATGCTGTGATACTGTGATGCTCAGATACTGTTATTTCCTTCTTATATTGCTGATTTCACCATTAACTCTTCACCTGAACAATTTATGTTGCTGTATATGGTATCATTGTAATCCTTGACCATCAAAACATAGGGGTAGACATCACCTTTTCTGTGTTATCATATTTGGTTCAGGAGATATGACACAAAATACATCATTTGGTTATGGCGGAAAGTAAAATGGTCGCCATGGCAACCACGAGGTGTTTTTGCATGGCTCCATTTCTGAAAATGTTTAGGGCCACAAACTGTACAAGTGTACCAAATTTCATGCTTTTATGAAAAAGTGAACATATCACCTCAAATTTTGCACATATCACCTGGACTAATAGTGGTTTGATAATATTCAAGTCAGTTGACTGATCTGGTCAGGGCAGAGTTTGAAGCTTGTCTTGGTCAGGGGTCTGAAGGCCATCCTGGATATACCTGGTCTTGGAGATCTTTTAGCAATCACAGCTCTTTCATGGATGTTGGCTTTGTGAAGTTCTCTGTGGTCGTTTTTGGGCGGAAGCGCAGGCTCTTAAAGGTGAATATTCAATTCAATTCAATTCAATTCACGTTTATTTGTATAGCGCTTTTTACGATACAATCGTTGCAAAGCGCTTTACAGGAAATTAAGTTTCTACAATATATTTATTGTATCGAGGTTTATTGAGGTTTGCTGTCGAATATTGAGGTTTGCTGTCACTTTACTGGAGTACTTTCTGTTTTGTTTGGACACAATCCTTCTTAGTGTTTGACAGTCCATATCATGTACTCGTGTTTTTTTTTGTTTGTTTTTTGCCATGCTTTGTGTACGCAAGTCTAGCAAGTCACCTGTTCTAGCCATGGCAGAACGAAACAGTAATTTTTATTTTATTTTATAATTTCATTTCATTTTATCTGACCCCCCCCCAAACACACACACAGAGCACACATTTTAGGTACCCAGTTTGAGAACCCCTGATATACAATGTGTAAAAGCAATTTAGTAAAAGGATTTAACTTATTTCATGTAATTATTATAAGTCTCACTTAGACTTTTGATTTAAAACCACATTATTCCTGACAGCTAAAATAATTACAGCCATATTAATATTACTGAATAGCTTCACCTAAAAAGTGTGCACAATGGAATATTGAAGTGTTCTCTTATTAAATATACCGTACTGTTACCATTACCATAAAATAACACTCCGATTTCTTGTTTTAAATTATATAGAGGGATTATAAGTGTATTATTGATAGTTACATTTGTCACATATAGATGTTTCATATAGCAAAAATGGCAGGTAGATTTATAGCAATCTGTAAGTTGATGTAAAATGTGTTACAATTGCCCCTGGTCTCCCTCCTGTTCAATAAGTTGCTGTATGTCACATCTAATTTTCACAACTTATTATTTCCTGAGTTCTTGAACTCACATCTTTTTTTGGAAAATATGTATTTTCAATCTTGCATCAATGATCAACACCAAGGTAACGGAGAGTTTGCCTTGCAGTCCTGTTTTCATCCAGGTCTAAATAAATGTGGTATGTGCCCAGAAAGAAAAAGTCCATCTAAGGTGAAATCATCTGAGGTGTATCAGTCAAGTACATCTTGTTACTTCAATGACTAAAGGAAACTTATGTGTTAACTTTATTTACTTCAGTGGGGAGAGATGATCCTTAATCAAAATGCACAAGAACTGCAGGATGTAATTCCCTCAATTAGTTTATAAGGACTTCTTTGTGGCATGTTTTTATACCCCGTCCCATGTGCCAGAGAGAAAAAAAGAAAAAACGCAGTAAAATACTAATTAAGCAAAGCAGCCTTCAACGCTAAACTGCTTCTCTTTGAAATCAGATGAAAGCGTCCATATTTCCATATGAATATTCGGTTAATAATGCAGTGCGCTGAGAAGAAAATACGAGAGCATTGTGTTCTCGCCGTCTTGGAGGAAACAGCGGATTGAGATTTCATACAGGGGACGGATGCCAATTGAAGTAATGACAGACGTACGGTTTCCACATTTACAAAGGGTTGCAAGGGCAAGGCATCTCTAAAGAGCTAGAAGCTAATTTCCATGGTTTTTGTGTCGTCACCTTGCACAGCACAAATGTCAAAATTAATTCTGAAGCAGGCCTAATGAGAACGTAGTGGAGGGTGTCTTGCGAAATCAGTAAAGCGTGTGCAACGCGCTTTTACTCAATGTCACTCTCTCTTTCCTTCTTTCTCGCTGGCTCTCTGGAACACCTGCCACTGAAGGAGAAATCTGGGCTCTCCTGCAGAATGCTTCATTACCTGTATTGTATCATTTTCCATTAGTATTCCCATCATAGGCTCGTGCTCCTCTCTCCGAGAGCTCCTCTTGGCAGGCGGCGGTACCCACTGCGTCCCGGTGTGAGCCTGGCTTCCGGTTGGCCCGTGCGCCAGGCGGCTAATTGGTTTATTCAGCGGCGTTCCATTCGTACCCTGATTCGCTTTATGTCACTTGTCAGTATGCAAAGCCTCATCAAGCATTCAAGTGTCCAATTCACTCAGATGTAAGAGCCTTTTTAGCGTGAATCTCTCCATGCCACATTTGACTAGTGGCGGATGTGAAGAGGCGGAGCCAGAATTGACACCCTGTTAACATGCGAAACACCACAAAGCAGCTTTTTGATTTTAAATCATTAATAAAGTTGACTAGCGTGTGGAGGCGCTTTCCTGCCAAGCTGCTGTGTTTAAATCAATATGGCAGCTTATTTTGCAAAGACTTGATTCCCGTGAGGGAAAACAACAGCAAATGAGCAGCAAAGCAGTTTTGGTGAAAGAAGCTGGTCATAACTGCTCAAGGAAGACTGATCTACATGCTTCAGTAAAAGATGTAGATATTCCACCGCAAAGTTAATAACCTTAACCTTCCCTCCCAACCACTTGCCAGGAATAATTTGAAATTAAAATTAGGATTTGCTCTGAGTAAGATTAGATTTGTGATGCTTAATTCCCCAGCTACATATTTATAATTAGTGTCAGTTCTCTCACCTGTAGTTCATAAATTATGTCCAGATCGGTTTGGATTGACACGTTTTCGAACTTCATTGCACAGTCTGGAGTCGTGACCTGGGAAGTCACAGCTTGGAAATGGAACTTGATTGTTCTTATTCTGAAGAAAAATAAAGTGTTTAGGTGAATTACGGTATCCTCATAGTGACTGATGAATATTTAGGAAGATAATTCAGCCTCTCTGGATATACAGGCATAGGCATGTGCCTGGAATTGATATGCGTTAATATATATATATATATATATATATATATATGGGTTGTTGACGTGACATGGCATTTTCACTGTCCCACAGGATAAAAATTAATATAATTAATATTGTCATTATTTAAAATGCTGTAAATTGTTAAACATTTATTCGTCCTACATGGAACTGTTGTTAAAAAAGCAGCAGTGTTAGTCGATTATTTTTTTTTTGACCCAATTGTCAAAATTGTCCTATGGTGTGACTGTTCCAAACATGGTTCAGTAAATTACAAATTTTATAAATTAAAAAGAAAAGCATAAAAATGTTAATAAATACACCCGGCATAATTGTACAAGTGTCTATTTTAGTAAATGGCAATCCTTTTTTTTCATCTATATATTTCTTAAAGTGTAGAACCTTAATACATTTTGTCTCTGAAAACCATATCCTATGGTGTGACACCATATCCTGATTTTAAATCGGCAATTCCAGAAAAAAATGTAATTAGTTGAAGGACCCCATTCATGGTTGAGTTACTGAAGCCCCCGGTGAAGCCCATGACGTGCACATGGTCAAATTTTGTCTCAGAATTGTTCAAATATTTAACTTTTTTGAAACCACTACAAAAGTGTTATGTTTTGTTGTCCTTTGATGTGACACCCCTAAATTATATTTTTTTTAATTAAAAAAATGTATGTTAAACAACATAATCATGGAAAATTATGCAAATGTGTCTTGCAAACCGCTACTGACAGGTTATCTTTGAATAGCAAGGTCATCAATTGACAGAAAAAGGCTGAAACGTCCTATGGTGTGACAGAAAATGTCCTCCGGTGTGACGCCTGTACTGTCACACCAAAGGACAAAGATGTCACACCACAGGACAAGGTCTCTTTAAAAAAAAACATTTTAAATAATTTAAAAAAATATTAATTTAACTCCTTTTTATTATTTTTGATCATTTTCAGTGTTCTTAAATGCAATAATTACATGAATTAAACGATTTTCTGATGTTTTTACATAAAACTTGTACTGTTATAAAGTGTCATGAAAATAAGTATAAAATATGAATGAATGAATGAATGACATTTATATAGCGCTTTATTGTGTATTGTTGTACACCCAAAGCGCTTTACAATCATGTGGGGGGTCTCTCCTCAACCACCACCAGTGTGCAGCATCCACTTGGATGATGCGACGGCAGCCACAGGACAACGGCGCCAGTGCGCTCACCACACACCAGCTACAGGTGGAGAGGAGAGAGTCATAGAGCCAATCAAGTGGATGGGGATTATTAGGAGGCCATGATTGACAAGGGCCAGTGGAGGGAATTTGGCCAGGACACCGGGGTTACACCCCTACTCTTTACGATGAGTGTCATGGGATTTTTAATGACCACAGAGAGTCAGGACCTCGGTTTAACGTCTCATCCGAAAGACGGTGCTCTTTTGACAGTATAGTGTCCCCATCACTATACTGGGGCGTTAGGACCCACAGAGACCACAGGGTGAGCACCCCCTGCTGACCTCACTAACACCTCTACCAACAGCTACCTAGTTTTCCCAGGAGGTCTCCCATCCAGGTACTGACCAGGCTCAGCCCTGCTTAGCTTCTGTGGGCAACCAGTCTTGGGCTGCAGGGTGATATGGCTGTGGGCTATGATACTATATTTTTGAAACAATGAATTGAGGGAGAGAAATTAGTGGAAGAGAGAGGACACGGAAATATAGACAGAAAATTAACAGGGATCCACGCAGAAAGGAGGAGATCCTAAGAGAACAATACAGAAAGTAAATAGAACAAAAATGATGCCTTAAAAAGAGTAGCTATATAGTTTAAAAAAAAAAATCACATCTTAATGAATATAGTTTGAATATCAATCATATTTAGCTGTGCCGCACATGCAGCGGGGGGCTAGAATAGTTTTAGTAACATACTGATTGTAAGAGACTGAATTTTGTTGTTAAATTATTTTGTTTTGTTTAAAAAACATGTTGATATTGTTTATTTCACAATTAAACTTTCTTTCTCCTTTGACATGTTCAAAATTAAATATAAATTAATTAATAACTACCATTGCTGTCCTTTAGTGTGACATAATGTCCTATGGTGTGACACACATAAAAGAACCACAGATTTGTTTTTATCTGTGAACGCTTCTCCAGAGAGGAAACGGAGCTGCTCGTGCCCGAGCAAATAGGTAGCCTAATTCTAATACATGAAATGACTATCCATTATGACATGTAGGCATTTTTATATTTATGTAGCCTACACAATAATAAGCTTTTACATTGTAAGTTTTTAATATTTGGCCTGTTTGTGTGCTGCATCGCATCCCTGTGTCTGTAATAAGCAGAGTGTACGCACGTTGTGGACCCGCCTATAGGTGCATATTACTAATGCGCTCTTTAAATAACAAAAAATAAATACAAAAATACTACACATTTACTTTAGACCAGGTTTTAGTTGGTCGATGGTTCAGTCTATTTAATTTGCCTGAAAATAACACCTCGTTTCCAGACCAGCACGCCCATGAGCACACAAATGGGTGCAAATGCATTTGCTATTTAAACAATGTGGCACAGGATGTTAAAATGATAACTGGGTCAAACACACTTGCAAAAAACACTTGCGTCGTGCCTGGCGCCGCATTGCGCCGGGTGTATGATATAGGGCCCATAGTTTGCTCATTGAAGGGCTGTCATGATTTCTCAATTCAATTTGAGTACTCTATTTAAAGAAAAATAAAAAAATATAAATCAATAAATAATAATAATAATAAAAAAATAAAAAAATCCTTCATTGCATTTTGCCCATGTCAAGTAACTGGCAAAATACCAGAAGAGAATCAAATGAATTATTAGACGTTTTCCAAGGCTGCATGATATATTAAACCCATTTAAAAATCATAATAAAGCATAATACTATTGTGAATTCACAAATGCTATGATTCAATAAAAAAATATATATGCGATGCAGGTTTAATATATGCACTTTAATTATTTACCTCAGAGAGGCTCCATTCACAGTAAATGCTGCTCCACATTAACTGTTATCATTTATATATGTGGAGCGTCTCAAAATCTATCTTGTTGTGAGTTTGGGTTATAATAACGTTCATCTGGGAACACAATGTGTGCCATTTCATCAGATTTGTAAGGTTAATCATTTATAAACTTTATAAACATCTTTCTCAATATGCTAACTGTTCATTGAGATTTCAAAATAAAAGTATAAACCCTCGCTCTGTGTTTACACGTTTTGATGTCCTCATTACACAAATGACAGTGGCTGTAGCATTTCTGTTGTAAAGAAATGGCCAATTCTTAAAGATTAAGTGGACATTTGAATTAAATGTTGTTTAGTCAATATTAAACCCACTACTCGATTACCAAAATAATTGTAAGTGACAGCTCAAGTTCATTGTACTTCTTTGAATGCTGAATGAAGAATGATGAAGAAATAGATGAAGAAAATCAAGTTGGAATTCTGAGAACTCATAAAACTGACTTTCAGTTGACTACTTTAAACTGGTAAAAGAAGAAAGTATTTTAACATTATTACATCTGCATATAATTCACTTTATGCTGTTTCTCCTTTTCCTCATACAGTTTTGAGTGTGGTAATGTTCTGCACTTATGTAACAGAGACATGCATGTATCATTAATGCACCACGTTTGAGGAAGATATTCAGTAAAATAATGAGTTCAAATTTCATTCTGTTCCTCACACAAAGCCATCACATGGATGCAGATGACTTGAAATACACCACACAAGTCATAGCACACGAGCCATATCCTACTTTTATGATACTTTCATGTGCTTTTTGGAGCTTGACAGTTACAATCACCATCTTCTATCTTATCTTTGTTATATCTCCTTTTGTGTTCCAGATGGAGAAAAAAAAAAAGGTAAAATGGGATTGGAGCAACATGAAGGAGAGCGAATGATGGAATATTGTTATAAATAAATGTTAATTTATTTTTGACATTCTACAAGACATTTCCTATACTCGACATGTTTTATGTATTTTGCAACACAGAAAGTTTCAAAAAATGAGAGAAGAATGTAGATCTACTTACTAAGTTTTTGTCATTGTTGTTCAGTGAAACTAAGAGTAAAATGCAGTTTTTACTTCTTATTTTTCTTCTGTGAAACTTTTCGTTATTCAATTGTTATGTTCCCTCCTCAGTCTAGGGGTTTATTTTTTTTATCTTTTTGAGCATTATCAACTCTGGATGATGGATAGTAAAGCCTAGAGTGTCTTCTTTCCAAAGATATCTAAATTGTGTGTGTAGCACATTATTGTCAGGAACTGTTACCATTTTAATTTAGGTAGGTCATTTTCAGCTGTGAGGCCCAAAATGGGGGGTGCTGGCTAACAGGTTAAAGATGCTGATTTCATTTTCCAGCAGGATTTGGCACCTGCCCACACTGCCAAAAGCACCAAAAGTTGATTAAATGACCATGGTGTTGTGTGCTTGACTGGCCAGCAAACTCACCAGACCTGAACCCCATAGAGAAGCTATGGGGTATTGTCAAGAGGAAAATGAGAAACAAGAGACCAAAAAATGCAGATGAGCTGAAGGCCACTGTCAAAGAAACCTGGGCTTCCATACCACCTCAGCAGTGCCACAAACTGATCACCTCCATGCCACGCCGAATTGAGGCAGTAATTAAAGCAAAAGGAGCCCCTACCAAGTATTGAGTACATATACAGTAAATGAACATACTTTCCAGAAGGCCAACAATTCACTAAAAATGTTTTTTTTTTTATTGGTCTTATGAAGTATTCTAATTTGTTGAGATAGTGAATTTGTGGGTTTTTGTTAAATGTGAGCCTAAATCATCACAATTAAAAGAACCAAAGACTTAAACTACTTCAGTCTGTGTGAATTGAATTTATTTAATACACGAGTTTCACAATTTGAGTTGAATTACTGAAATAAATGAACCTTTCCACGACATTCTAATTTATTGAGATGCACCTGTATATAAATTTGCTTCCAAATAATATAATATTTTTTGAGGGTTGTTGTATATGCAGTGTACCTCTCTTTCCACTAGTGGCACAGACAGAAAAGGAGAAGTGGAGGTCATATGCTGGATCAGCAGCAGTGTGAACCCCCTGCAAACCTTTTGACTGCACTAACAGCCCAGTTCCTGGTTCGCTCTTATCTTTCCCGGTCATGTGGTTTATTCGACTAACCCATTCAGTGATAACCGGGATCTGCTCTGCAGTGCAACCAACACCATTTCCATATTATTGCCTTTTCCAGGAAGATAGACATCAGCATGGCTGTGTGCCCAGAAAGTACATCTTGTACATTGGTATTCCCTCCAGCATTGCTTTTAAAATTCAACTTCTCACTTCACATTCAGACCTTCTCTACATAGAGAACATCCTGAATTGCACTAGTGTTTATATTTTAGAGTTGCATGCCGTAGTAGTGCTTATGGAATTGCATTTCTGATGAGAAGCAAAGCTGGGCACACATAAAAAACACTTGGATGTGGCCAACGCAGTGGTTTCACCTACAGAGAGATTTTGATATTGTATTTAGGAACACAAAAATACCAACTTTGTACTCTGGGTTGAATTTCAATTGGCTACATCTTTGGCAACCTCCCACATGACTGTTTTCTCCCTGTGAAAGAGTCATTGAGCTCAGCGTGCGCCGGGAAATGGCTTGGCGGCTCACAGGAGAGCGGGAAGCTCTTACTAAAATAGGGAACAGAATCGAGGCTTGATGTTTTGATTGGTTACCAAATGGTTGGCAAATATGGATGTCTTAGAGTAAGAGGGCAGCATTATGGCTGCATGGATCCAAGACTGTTTCAAAGAATGACAATGATTGAAAGGAAGAAAATACATTTTGAGCGCCAGTCTCTCATACTTCTTGTAATTAAATGCCAAAGCTGTCATTCTTTATTCATAGTCCAGTACGGAGAGGACAAGAAATGAGAGGCTATGGGATCAGGAAATGATGTGACCTAGATTTATGTTGCTTCAAATGTATGTTGCCCACAGCTCGATGTGTGAGGCACATGTGCTAACCGCTAGGCTTCAGTCCTGACAGAGATCTAGAATTAAATTTAAGTAAACATTTTTTTTTTATGTGATGTGTTATTTTTATGATACTAAAATAACTTCCCATGTGTCTTCCAAGTATGCCTTTTGGTGGCTGTTAATTGGAAAATCATTAAAAGTACTGACCTTAATTTCAAGTAGCATATCTTATCAGATCAGGCAATAAATACACATTATTGTTCACAATTAATGATGCATTTTTGTTTTCTTGGAACTCATTCATTCATTCATTCATTCATTCATTCATTTGTATTGCAATTCATTAAACCGCTCTTCCTGTGATTCCAATGCAAATAATATAGCATACGTTCTCCAGACCATGTCAATTCAAGACACATGTTATTAGAGTGAACCATAAATAACATCAGCAATCAGTGTGTGACCTGTTGAGTCGTGTGCCATTAATGTTACACTAGTTAAACTGTAAGAACACATGCAGATTTTCTCTTTTTCTTCCATGAAACTTTTTGAGGGGACCTTTTTGTTTTAATTAAGATGTGGCCATAATTCTGTTTTTAATATTCATGATTCTTCAATAGAAAAAAAAAAAAAAAAACATCAGCTACATTATAAATGGTCCCAGATGGCTCTCACATTGTTCCTGCCAAGACTGTGTCAATATAAACCACTTGGTGGAGAGTGATTTCACATGGACACTGACCTCTTTAAAAATAGGCTTGAAATAAAATAAATTTAAAACATTTTTTTTTTTTTACAGATGATTAAGAAGAAATGAAACACTTGAAATATAGATAATATTGAAAGTTTGTTTGTTTGTGTTTTCCCTCTCATTAAGCATGATTATACAGAGGAATGAAAAATAACAAAGAATATGCAGAAAAATGTACTCTAATAATAATAATAAAAGCTTCAATCCATGCTGAGTTCACATGATCATCTGAATACTGCTATATCTTAAATTAATTATATATATTCTAAAAATATTGACATTAGACAAATGTGTACTTAGTGGAGGTAAGTTTGGTTTTAAATATGCTGAAATTATGGAGTTTTAATAAAAGTTGTCTGTCTATACAGTAGAAACAGTGGAAACTGTTTTATTTTTTTTTTTAAATAAAACAATAAAATAAAAATAAAACAGAGAAAAGGGGCTGTGATGAAAAAGGTAGGAAAGCTTCAACACCAATAACGCTCTAGTCAATCAGACTTTCCGTGAGCGAGGAGACAAAAATGCAGAAAGACAATCTGTAGTTTTCACAAAAGCCCCAGAGCTGTCCAAAATCTGCTAGATGACTTGTACTGACAAATACACAGGGATATCTTGATGCAGGTAACACGGAAAAATATTACATATTGTTTTTTGACTTATACTACCAGCACTGCAACAACACAATGCTAGTTGAAAATAAGTCAACTTAAGGCTGGAATACACTACACGACTTTTAAAATCAGAACAGATTTTTAAAACACTAGGCATCATACACTTAACAACTTTGTAAATAGTGACAAAGAAAAACTGGGCATCATACACTGCACGACCGAGGATCATACACTACCAGACTTTAACAACAATCACAACAAACTCACACAGAAACGTGATCATATACTACCCGATTTTCTGTGGAATCTGTCAGCTGTAATCTGTAGACTGGCTCTGACTTTCCTCAACTAGCGTCAACTTGTTCAGACTGTAAAATCGGGGGAAAATCGAGGCAAAAATCGTGTAGTGTATTCCAGGCTTTACCCTTGTTGTGCAAGATTTAAGAAGAATAATATATCTTAACCCTGAATGTGTCTGTGTGCATCTAGTTGAGTTGGCTTGATGTTCATTCCACCACAGATATTCAACAAAGTAGGAATATTGTGCCAACCAACCCTGGCCTCCACTACATTAGTTGACGAGCCTGTTGAAAGGAGCTCATTGTGAAGGCCAAACTGTATCAAGATGTCAGCACTTGTGCGCACACATATCAATAACTGCTGCTCCCATTTGGCATGCTATGTGGGTTGGCTGCTGTTTGAGTTGGCTCAAATATAGTGTTTGACCAAAGCTTAAGCAATCAAAATAAAAAAGAAGAAGAAGAAGAATGTCAATATTTATGCTTTCCTCAAATAGTAAGATTATTTGGGGTTAACATTAGATATTTATACATCAATTACATGTATATTCAGGCTTAGTGTTTTCCATATGCGTAACAACATGGTCAGTGAAAATTCCATCATTTTAGGAGGTTCTAGTCCATTAATCCCACTCTTACAGCAGCAGGAACAATTTGCCTCTTTGCAAAGAATAATCTCACAATTATGAAAAGCAAGTGCTAGATTTCATACAAGCGGAGTGGCTGATGAGAGTTTAGTTTGAGGTTTGAATCAAAACATGTTAATGAGCTCCCTAAGGGTGCTACTTATGAATGAGCAGTCGTTATTTTGTGTAAAGTCTTCTAATGATCAAGTTGCTAAAACTGTTCACCTCAGTGATTGCAGTAAACATCTGAATGCTTCAATTGCTGTGCTATTATGGAGGAACAATGGGGTGTCTCATTAAAAATCGTAATTTTTATACATTATAAGTGAATTTTAAACACACTACACTACGACGGCGTTTTAGTGCCTCGTTAAAAAATAAAAAAAATCTAAAATTACGAGATTAAAGTCGTAATATTTCGAGAATAAAGTCGAAATTATGAGAATAAAGTCAAAATACTACGAGAATAAAGTAAAAAAATTAAGAGAATAAAGTGGAAATACTACGAGATTAAAGTCGAAATATTACGAGAATAAAGTCGAAATATTACAAGAATAAAGTCAAAATATTACAAGAATAAAGTCAAAATGTTTCGAAAATAAAGTCGAAATGTTTCGAGAATAAAGTGATTAAAGTGATAAAGTGAATTATTCTATGGGCCCACAACACTTCGAATTATAGATAGACAACAAAACGATAATAGATATATGTAGAAAAAATAATAATAATAATATATATATATATTGTCACGTGTTTTAGTTCCTGTTTGTCCTTATTTGGTTTGTTTCCTGTCCTCATTAGTTTATCATCATTCATTCTTATCACCTGTGTTAATCTTGTTTGCCTTTGATTTGCCTGTCCTTATAAGCCTTCAGTTTCTAGAGTTTCTTTGTCCTGTCTGAACGTCGTTTTATGTGGTTGTATTTCCTTATTTTTCCCTTGTGGATTTATTAAAGACTCTGTTTGTTTAATATCTGCCTCCTCAAACTCATTCGTACTCCTCGCCTCGACAACCCGTGACAGATATATTATATTTGTAAATATAGATATATCAGATAATATGAAATGTGTTTTACTTCTTAGACATCAGAACCATCAATATATATATATATATAGTAGGGGTGGCACGGTATACAGATGTCACGGTTCGGTACGTACCTCGGTTCGGGGGTCACGGTTCGATACGATTTCGGTACATGAAATAAAAAAGAAATCTACTATGCTTTTCATTTTTTTTGAACAGACAGTAGTGCAAATAATAAAAAAAATCCATCTAGATGTGAAAACACTACATATAATTACGTTATATATATAAAATCCGTTTTGTTTTCACAAATAAAAGCAGACCTTTGTACAGTGATTATTAATAAGACAATAAGTGTTTAAAGTTGATTCTGCTGGTATAAGGAAACAGTTGAAGTGATCGCGTCACACACACACACACACACACACACACACTCAGTTCCAGCATTGCTAACTTGACAGCCAGTTGGTACTTTATCAAAATAAAATACAGTGAGCCAAACATCAGCGCGGTAACGATCAGCGATACCAACGCCGATACTAGCCTGATAAGATCGATACTTTCGGTTGGTGTAGACATGTCTGTGGGTGTATACTCCGCTCTTTTCACATTCCTATGCTGCCCCTTCCCCTGCTACGCTGGTTTGTTGTCATGCATCACGTGATGCAGCGTTACAGTGAGAGATGGAACAGTGAGAGATGGAACGGTAGAACGAGCTACAAAAGAAATGACCTTCACATAGTGCTGTATATAACTGTATACCGCATTTGTCCTTTTTATGCAGTATCACTGTAAGGTGTATACCGAGTTTGGCCTTTGAATATTATTTCTTCATGCATTAATCCACTTTAAATGTTTTCATTATAACGGTTTTCTATGGGAGTAAAATGCTTAAAATGTAATTTAGCATGTTTTCATATATATTCTGGGCTCAGCTCACATTTTATATTCTATTAACAAATTGTATACTGAATTTAGTCTCTATTTATTTGGTCTTTATTACTGTCTTCCTCCTTTACACCATATTAAATGTTTTTATATTGGTTATCTATGAGAGGAAATTAAATTCAGCGTGTTGCATTCATGTTCTGGGTTCATCTGCTTACCTGTACATACATAGTATATATTTTTATAAACTATACCAAATTTGGCCTTTTCATATCACGGTGCAATAATAACAAACAACTATTACAGTATGTATAAAATAAACAAAATACAGTACATACGAAAATCCTTTCAATAATAAACGAGTTATGGTTTAATAGTTATTTTTCATATCACTGTCTTCATTCAATAAGCCACTTACGTTAAACTTTTCTTTATAATGGTTTTCTATGGGAGGAAAATGCATAATGTGAACCCCGTTGCTTTCATATTCTGGGCACATCTGCTAACTTGTATATCTAGTTTGCAACATTAATAAGGTGTATACTGAGTTTTGTCTTTTAATATTACGTTCTTAATTTATTAAGCCACGTCATTTTTTTTATAACTCTTTTCTATGGGAGGAAAATACTTAACATGAAACTGTGCATTGCTTTCATGTTCTGGGCTCCTCTGCCTGCAAAGTCCTTAGAAAGGCAAATAATATCCACGTAGCTTTAAGGTGAATATAATATTAGTAATATCAACATCAGTTATTGTTCATTTTTTTAAATTGTTGTTGGTAATTTAAATGTATGTTTTTTTAAATGACAAGTATCGGAATCGGTATCGGTATCGACGATACTGGCCCTGTATTTACTTGGTATCGGATTGATACCAAAATTTGCAGTATCGCACACCCCTACAGCACGGCCGCCTCTGTCACCGTTGGCATTCGCTGTTCTTCTGCTGGCGGTTATCAAACAGCGTTGCATTGCTGCGGCGCCCCTTCTGGATTGGGGGGGAATTGCCTGTATTCGTCGTAAGGTATCATGCACCGAACCGAGATGCCTGTACCGTGACGGTTCGGGACGAATACGTGTACCGTGCCACCCCTAATATATATATATATAATGTATATGTGTGTGTATATAACTAAAGAAATATAATATAAATGCAATTTAGATATTTTATGTAAATATGTCTGGAGCAGGTTTTATTTATAAGTTTTTATTACAGGTAAAGTAAATAGTAATTTGATTCAGTCAGACTGGATTGTTTTTCCCTCAGACTGCAGTATGTATGTGTGATGCAGTGCAGACATGAATAGACTGAATTAAAGGCTATATCAATACATATCGATCATCAACAACAAACTGTTCCCTCATATGTCATATATTATTCACTGTCTGGCAAAGCCACATATTAAAACTCTCAGCTGTTGTTCACTATAATCACAAAAACCATTATTGATAAATTTCAGGCTTTTCAATAGAGGCTTCTAGAGATCATAATGGGAAAAAAAAATGTGGCATGAAGGGAAATGGCCTGGTTATTTGTGCTAGTATTAATATATATATATATATATATATATATATATATATTATTATTTTTTTTATTCATTTAAAAATAAAAACATTTCACTACATAATACATATTCACACCTTGTCATAATGTCATCATGTGAGATTATTACATACAAATAAAAGTAACTCTCTGTCTGCATCTCTTCCAGAATCATCTTCATAATCTTCATGATGCTTCCATATGTTCTAGTAACTGGTAGCACTTTATGTTGATAGTCCACTTTAGACATTCTACTAACAGTAAGTAACTTTGCAGCTACGTCAACTGGCAGTCATTTGAGTATTAGTAGACTGTCTGCTTAATATTTTCTAACACTTTATTTTGATGGGTCCACAACATACAACATACTGACTATGATGATAAACTTTGCAAGTATATGTCGACTTACTCTACTAACCCTAAACCTAACATAACAGCCTACTCTGAGAGTTAGTAGACATGTAGTTGCAAATTAATGATAATTAGTTGACATGTAGTTGCTTATAGTTAGTAGAATGTCTAAAGAGGACTATAAAAATAAAGTGTAACCGTAACTACAACTACAAACTCTCAATGTATAGGAAATGCATGACTTTTAACACATCTTGAATTCATTTGCAATAAAAAAATATTTGAAAAGGCTGATTTTTTATTTTGTTTTACTTTTATTGGAGCTGAAGTAAAATTGCAATTGTCTACTAACATTCACAACTACTAACATCTTAATTTCTTAATTTTCAAATATTAAACCATCAAGCTTTTATACCCAAACTCAAGTTTATTTGTATTATTCATTTATTTATTTATGGCAACATGCTTATTTTCATTAAAATGGGTGTCACACATTTTCAAATGGACATTATGAGTGATCCAAACTCACATTCAGAGATGGAGTTTGTATGGAGCCTCACTGTGAACCAAGCCACTCTGAGCCACTGAAAGCACACAATTATGAGCTGCATGTGTGTAAATGAACACAGTGCTGCTCTTTGCTCTGAAACACACAGCATATGTTTAGTAAAGTAAATCAAATCATATGCAATATAATAATCACACTAAGCCATATCACTCAGCCCTAGTCTTAACTTTAAGGAAAAGATCAGGGGCCTAAAGCAGTGTAAATTCAGGGGCCCAAAAATCCTTGCTTGAGGACACTTTGCTGTTTCCCACAAGTGATTCATCCCAGCCCTGGTACTAATAGATGTGAGCAACCCTTGATCTACAAAGCCCCGTTCTGTGTCTCATCTCAGTGGTACAGACAGAAGAGGACAGAGAAAATGTCAACCTCTGGCAGGATTCCACAGGTACAAAAAGTAGGATGAGAAAAGTGAATCACCTTGCCTAACAAAGAGCTCTGTTTCTTTAAAACGAGTGCCAATCAATCTAACATTACAGCAAGACAGATCCTACACAGAACAGAACGTGTCTGGATCAAGGATAAAGCTGTGAACCCGGAAACTGCAATTATGTTCCATTAAATCATCAAAATGTGTTTGCCTCCCACTACGTAGTTGACGTGATGCATCGCTTGCATGAATGGAAAGCAAAACGTAGTGAATAAATAAAGACTATATGGAAATCTAATTACATGTGACTCCTGTTAAGCTCCATGTCCATAGCCGTATGTTTCTAGACCGAAACGACAGCGAGAGATGCCTGCTGATGCCAGATCGCTGTACACCGTTTCTCCGGATGTACTAGCTGGTCTGTCTGTGTAGGTGTATTCTCGACTCTAGCTGTCTCACATTTCATAATGATGTCTGGGATGTCTACAGCTCTTGTTTAGGCCTGAATGCACTGGAATCTGATTGTAGCTCACAGTCCGAGTCGGAGAACATTAAAGTGGCAGCAGCAAATCTCATAGTGGATCCAACAAAGAATACTTCTTTAACTAACTTATTTGATTTGAAAAGCATTTGATATTGCTTTTCTGGCTATAATTTAGGATGACATACTAGATTATTATCACAGAGGACCTGTTTTATTAGCTCTGAGTCTAGATGATTGTCCATATCAAGAGCAATTTATTTTCACAGTGGAATTCTTTAGAAGTTTTACCTGAAATCTTGCTGTAAAAGGACCCTATCAGGGGGAGCTGTGTGTCTGTATGACTGGTGTTCTGTATCTGTCTAATGCGTAATGCAGTTTGTTATTGTGCGGGTCACTTGTGGAGGGAGGAATTCCATTATGTGTTTAAAATTATTGGGAAACTTCATTGATGAATATGGTGTTAGGTTGTAGGTCAGTGACAAAAAGTGCTATTGATAAAGAAAATGAAAAATCTTTTGAAAATCTTGTTTAAAATACGAGACAAATTACATCAAAAAAATATTTGTTCAATGTACTTTTTGTTTTCATGTTGTATTGCAAATCACTTTAGCTGCTATTGAGGTGAGAAATGGGTGAGTTTAGGGACAGGTTTGATGATATGGGTAGGTTTAGGTTCGGTTTAAGGGTGGGTCAATAGTGTAATTATAGATACAGAAAATAATTCCAGATGTAATTGCACAAAGATATTTTTAAATATGAGTACAATGTAAAAACAAGCATGTGCACAATAAGTGCAATATATAAAATTCTTATTTAAATTGTAAGTACACAGTGGGTCCCGAAACAAGTACAGCTGTACTCGTTATATACTGTATGGTTCCCTTTCAGTCGGTCACTCTCGATCCCAATTCATTGGTCATCATCAGACGTGACATCTCCGTTCCCTCCTTCAGGGAACGAGGGTTACATATGTAAGCGAGACATTTTACAAAACTTTATTTATTTAATTTTTGTTTAAAAAAAAAAAAAAAAAAACTTCATGACCTATGTGGGTTTACGTTACAAAATATTTATGTTTCAAATGTTCTTTGTTCTGTTGTGTTCAAATGTTCTGTTCTTTTGAAAAGTTTTATCCCGAAAATAATTTAGAAAATCCTGAAAAAAAAAATTGTTTCCACAAAAATATTAAGCAGCACAACTGCTTCCAATAATGATAGTAATCAGTGTTTCTTGAGGAGCAAATCAGCATATTAGAATGATTTAAGAAGGATCATGTGACACTGAAGACTGGAGTAATGATGCTGAAAATTCAGCTTTGACATCACAGGAATTCATTGCATTAAAAACAAATGAATGAATACTACTACTACAAATAATAATAGAAAACACATTTTAAATTGCAAATATATTTCACAATATTACTCTTTTTACTGTATTTTTTAAATCAAATAAATGCAGCCTTGGTGAGTATAAGGGGTCTGTGCTATATTTACTGCTTTTTCTTCTCAGCATGTTTCTGTTGCTTCTGTTGTTGGTTGCACCACATGACGTTGTTAGTGTTTTTTTTTTTTTTGCAAGAACTCACAAAAAAAATGTGATGCCTTGCTACTGTCACGGTGCACACACGAGGGAGGAACAAGGACACGCAGACGAGGACTTAAACTCAAATAATAGTCTTTAATGACGACAAGGCAGGACAAGACAAGGCAGAGAGACAAGATACACCGGGAAGTCACAAGTAGACCAGACGAAATCAAACTCAAAAGACAGGAACTAAATACACAGGGTAATTAACACATAAACACAGCTGGAACATACTTAACTCATAATGACATGAAACATTCCAGGACAGGGAAACAAACCAAATATGTTCTGACACATGAGGCGGTTCCCTTGAACACATGACACACACAACAGAACCCTGACATAACTCCCCCCTCCCGGAAGGCTCGTCCCGAGCATTTTTCTTAACAGTTCCATCGGGGAGGGGGGGTGGGCGCTCTTTTTTTTTTTTGAGGCCCCTCAGAACAAACACGGACAGGAATTTTTTTTCTTTCTTTTACAGTCATCTCTCCTTAGACGGGGACATAGCTTATATCCAGAGTGAAATGAAGATGACAGACAGATTTTCATTTTAATTGGGACCATGGTGGAGCTGGGAGCTCTGGAAGCCATGGCGGTAATTTTACATAAAAATTTAACAAAAAAATAATACAGGGAGCTCAGGAGGCCATGGCGGAGCTGGGAGCTCTGGAGGCCATGGCAGATCTTTAAAGGTCTTTTAATATGTGTGCGGGGGCCTTGGCCTCGGTCCCCTCGGCCCGGCCCCTCAGCCGGAACCCCTTCTACCCCCCCCCCCCCAAATTTCCCTGGGGAAGTCAGGGGGTATCAGGAGCCCTCCGGGGCTAGACACACAGAACAGTACATGACAAGACAAGACTCCATTTTTAAAGGGCCAGACAAACAGGACAGGACATCCCACAGGAACCAGAAGCCCTCCTGGGCTGGCTTGATTATATTGAAGCTGAGGCTTCCACCAAGCTCTGGGCATGACGAAGAGTCAGAGGCCCTCACAATATATAGGGTCCAATGTTACTCAGCAACCGCTTCCATTTCCACGACATGCTTAGGTTACACTGGATATGCAGAAATCTGCGGCTAGAATGGCCTCCATGGCCACAACAAGAGGAGCCGCCTGCCCCAGACGAGTTAATGCTCCACGGACAAGACAAGGTTAGTTTAAAATGTTCCTGTGGGCACAACAAAACAGACACACGGCACTCCTGGCCGTGACATGTGGACTCTCCACGGGGCTAGGGTAATTATATCGCGGCGGCCAGCGGGCATGAGTCAGCGCCGATCCGGTGGGCTTGAGTGCATCCGGTGATATTAACTGTCAGATCCGGCGGGCATTGAGTCAGAGGCGGGCATCGAGTCAGCGGCGATCCGGTGGCGTGATCTCCCGCGAACGGCGCACCTGGGGGAGCGGCAACCCGGGAACTAGGCAACCCGCCGGCGGGCTTGGGAGAGCCACCGCCAGCGGTGGATATCTCCCGCGATCGGCGGGCATGAGGGCTCGCGGCACTCGCGGCGATCCCGCCGAACTCCCACGCCGTCCTGCAGTGGGCTATGGCGGGAGGACGAGTGGCGACTTCCTTGCCACGGGACAGACACAAACAGACAAAACTCAGGAACAAAATAAAAACTTTCAAAAACCAAAACAAAACGAGGTGAATGGGCGCCGCTTACGGTTAGGTCTGGTCTTCTGTCACGGTGCACACACGAGAAAAACTGGAGGCTTTTCAACAAGGACACGCAGACGAGGACTTAAACTCAAATAAACCAACAACAGTCTTTAATGACGACAAGGCAGGACAAGACAAGGCAGAGAGACCGCTTCTCAAGATATTAACACCGTTATCTTTAGGAAGTCACAAGTAGACCAAACCAAAGCTCAAACTCAAAAGACAGGAACTAAATACACAGGATCTGTAATTAACACATAATCTTCCGTTTACAAAATAAACACAGTTGTGTCTGGAACATACTTAATTGTGCTCATTCTTGCAATGACTCTGTGATGAAACAAGGCCCCGCCACAGGAAACACTTGTTAACCAAATATGCTTCTTGACACATGAGGCGGGAACACATGACACACAACAGAACCCTGACAGCTACTTTTACAACATTATTCAAGGTAAGATGGTTTAGATCTACCTGTCCGATTGTTTTGTTTTTTTGGTGAACCTGTGCATCCAATTATCACCAGAAGTTGTACCACAAGGATCTGTTGGTCCTCTGCTGGTTTCAGTTGGCCCCTTGGTAATATTATTAGAAAATACGGATTTCAGCTTGTGATCAGATGATCAATAATAACCTTATTTTGCATCAGATTAATAAATAAATACAATTAGAACACATTGAGTAATCGCACATGACTGGAGATTTTAAAACTTCAAACAGACAACTGGACAAATATGTGTTCTAAAAGAGGAAACATCAGGTACATTATCTTTGAATTATAAAAGGAAACCATTCCAGGCCAGGGATGAGAAAACATAGTTCTGTCACTTGTCAGTCTGTTCCCTTGAACCATCCCTGTCATCCTTCAAGCTTACATAATTGCCTCAGCTGTCAGCAGCATTTTTCTGTAAATACAGGGAGTCAATCAAACATTTTTTTTTTTTTGAGCATGCTACCTCTCCACGCAGGATATTTTTTTTCTTTCTTTTAATTCCAGTCATCTCTCCTTAGAGAAATCATAGCTTATATCCAGTGAGCAGTGAAATGATTAGATGACAGCAGTATAGATTTTCATTTTAATTGGTGTACACTCCACTGTTGTGTGAAGAGGATGCCAGATACGTTTCTTCTCATACAAATCTTCTAAACCTGATGAAAACGCACATAATTTTACTTGGGTTGATAAAAATTTTTGCTTGAATGGAACAAAACGCTAAATGTCTCTTTGTTTCTCTGTTTCTGCCACGGGATACATCCCGTGGTAACTAGGAGTTACACAAGCTCAGTCTGGATAATAAAATCATGACCAAACAGCTAAGTTATGCCGACTGGAGGACCTATAGACAACCTCTGATCAACATGCAGATTAACAAATTTAAAGGGAATATATTAAGTTTCTACAATTTAATATGTGTGCGTGTGTGCGTGCAACGATTGTTTAAAAAGTTACAAAAAAAAAATAAACGTGAAACGTTTGTTTGTTGTTCGTTCGTTCGTTCGAAGTAAATTAATAAATAAACAAACAAATAAATAAATAAATACAATTTTAAAACATGTATACTATTATTATTTGTTTTAATAACAACAACAACAATAGTGAAGTAACACTCAGTATATGATATCTTTTGGAGGCCAGGTCGAGCAATACTTTGGCATGCATACTAGCATGAATTATTTGGCCTGCAACACTCACAGCATAATGAAGTGAGCGCA